>OX377204.1:43626490-43801393 GCA_947396885.1 Heligmosomoides polygyrus polygyrus
ATGGGGATGTGCATAGCGCAATACAAATGTTTTGATTGGTGCTTTTCCATATATGCAAAGTTTGAGAAATTGGTAATTTAATACGGCATGTTTCAAAAAGAGGAAAAACATTTCTATTCTTGTATTTCTGTTAAATGAATTGTACGAAAAAGTTTGCAATAAACTCATGCCACAAACAGGGAAATCAATAGTCCTGTTGGTGCAACGGTGCTGCGCCGGTCCCTAGAAATGGCGTAGTACCGCTGGGTTTTCGCACCAATGTGCGAGGAAGGGGTACAGCGGACACGCGCGATGAATGCAGCGCGGAGGTCGAGCCGAACGCTGCCTAGAAGTCGACCTCGGCGGAAAAGGCGCAAAAGATCGATTCTCTTAAAATTTTATAAAACTACATTGTTAGAAAAACGCTTGCAATGGTGAGCCGCGCTACCCTAAGCATTTTATGAACTGAATGGCCCGGAGACCTAGGTGGTGAAAGCAGAGTGGGATCAAGATGTCGTGGATTTTCTCCGAGTTTCGGCGTCTACAAAGGATGATTCGAGTGAACTTGGTTCCTTCCACTTTTTCTGTTTCAAAGACATTCAAGCGTGTTTTGCACAGAAAAAAATCTTAGTACTCTAGCATAATTCTTTGAAAAGTTACAGGAGTGCAATGTCTGGAAAATCCACAGCTGCGGGTGGTACACCACTGATTTGTGGCCGTTGGATGACGTCTTTGTTCTTCTCCAAGGCGTTGTACCTCCTCCTCCTCCATCATGTACTTCGCTGACGTGACAACCTACCGTACATAGGAAAGACCTCGACACCTCATATGGTTTTTTCAACAAAGATATACCGCGTGTGAAACAGGGAGAATTCATTACTGAGAGTGAAGCGCAGTGGATTTATGACTAGCGAAAACAGTTCTGTTACGCTTGCATGGCGCGTCCCAATTTAAAACTGGCTACACCATTCTCTAACTATTTTTGAAATCCTCTCTTATTTTGACCAGATAGAGACAATTTTTGCTAGTGAAGCGTAAATAAAGGAAAAATGTGCTGCCCTTTTTGCAGTAACCTAAATAAATAAAAAAATGGAGTAAACTGTTTTTCTACAGCCTTATGAACTTCTAAGTCCATAGAATTTTATCTAAAGATCCGCTAGTGTCTATTGCGCCGGCTTTGGATTCGAGCGCTTAAAGGTCCTTTGGCGCAATTAGTGGAGACGTCCCTCAATAATGAGTATCCCCTGGCGCTTTCGAAAAAGTAGCGGTCAAAAATGGAATATCGAAAAATGTTTTTGTGGCACAGGGTAGATCTCGTCAAGGAGATCACAGCAGTATGTGAGGATAGAGATGAAGACGGCCATAGCAAAAGAACAGAAAGAACGCGGATAACGCACCTACCGCGCCCTTTTTCCAATCCTTATGGTGGGTATTGTAGAGGAGATTGTGCTGGAGGTCGCCGTTGATACCTACTTTGCAGTTTGATGTATACACCTTGTAATGACTAAGGGCAGTCGTTTAGCACTGACCAAACTTTTGGGTCTTCGAGCTCGTCGCAATGATGAGAACTTGCAAAATTAGACGTGAAGATGAGTGCTATTGCTTGAAAAATCACCACGATGGTGTGACTAGTTGTCCAGCAGCAGGGGGAGATTCTCTGCAGCAAGTCATACTAGGCTAGTGATTCGAGCTGAATAGAAGTAGCGCATCAAAAATGCAATTTTCTCCAAGAACGAGGTAGGTTTTTCTGAAAGTTTTTGTTCAAACTTCACAGATCAGGTTTTTTGTACAACAGAGGGTGCCTTGGCTGTTTCCAACCATATTTTTTCATGCCGAAAGAGTAGTGATTACTCTGCCTCAGCTTCACAAAACAGCCTATTCACCATTACCATAACGAGCGTGGTTAAAAATTATCATCGCCTCTTTATAGAATCTCTGTTCATTCACTCGTTCTTTCTGTGTTTAAACCGCATCGATGGCGCCCAGGTTCTTGTTTCGGATTTCTCACGCAGACCATTTGAGTCTTCCATCCTTCGTGGTTGTTGAATTGGTAGTAAATTAGTCTGGGAAGGGTAGTACCCTGACTTCTCCATCAACTGGCCCCGCAAGTCATTAGGTGAAATACAATATATAGGTCAAATGCGCATTCAAACTGACTTCACGATATTCCACAGAGGTAGCATGCGTGGCGCACCCCAATATTTATCAACGGCGTCTTTCATCTTCATAATTTGTGCTATTTGTATGTAGTTCTTTCCGGGTGAGGGCCTGAACTTACGAACGCCATGGCTAATTGCGGCGACCTATGCCGCATCGCGGCGAGTCCGCGGCTGGGGCCGCTGACTCGCCGCGTGAGCCGCCGCCAGCGCGATCTCGCAGGCCGCGGCCGCGATGACTTCCGTGTGGCAAGGGAGACGAGAGGTGAAGGGTGAAGGGAGGAGAACAGGCTTCTACAATGGATTAAAATAACCAACAAGTTCATGTGGTGGTTTCAGTCCGTCTCCTTGAGGTCCTTCTGCCCTACTTTTTCTATCTATTTCGTTGTACTCCCCAACTTTCATGCTGTTTAGGATTATTTTCAACCTCTCTTATGCTTCGTGACAGGGATCTATAGACATTTTCGCCACTCTTTCTTTCTTTGATATACTTCCTGGGTCTAGATCTTCTTCACACATTTTAATTTAAAGGATCTTTGGACATTATTTTCAAGTACGGCACACTGGTCCCTCGTGTTCCATCGATGCCGTCTTTGGTGTTCTGTCCTTGCTAGCAATAACCAATTAACCTAGCCGCTCCCTTTATGGCCCGGGAGGTAGCCTATGGCGAAAATGCCGAAGGAAGCGCTTTTTGACCGACGTCACGTGTGAACGTGAACGTCCTGCTAGTGGAGCCCTTGAAAATGTTTGAGACTCTTGTGAAACCACACGGTAAAGAGATTACCGTGGCGTGTAAATTGTCAAGATTGCGCCATGCCCTGCCTGAAAAATTGAATTTCAGACTCGATTGGTTGTGCATGGGCTGAATGCAGGTTGACATCTTACTACTACTTGGCCACATTAACCTGTGCTGTGCTTCTTTTAACGTTTTCTCTCGCCCATTAGCTGCAAGTATGCTTATCATCCTCCCCATTCAGCTTGATTTTGCTTTATCAGCCCAAAGAATCCGTCTTGGGAAATGAGGCCCCTGCTCACACTTAAATTGTGCAATCAATAAACTTGAATGTCACGTGTCTTTCGCGTCACTGTCAGGTTCTAAATGTTAAAAAAAGCACAGCACAGGTTAATATGGCAAAGCAATAACAAGATTGTAACAAACATTCAGCCCATGCACAATCAGTCGAGTCCAAAATGCAAGGTTTCAAGCGGGGGCATGGCGCAATCTTAACCACTTGCACGGAACAAATTTTCGCTATCCTGCGCTTTCATATGAGTCTCAATCACCTTTAGAAGCTTCACTAGGAACAATGTGAGAACCTTTCAAACAGTACATGCGTTTTTAGATTCCCATTTTCCGTCTTTTGATTTTTTGCTAGATTTTTAGGTTTTTAGACTTCCTGCATTTTGCCGCAATAGGTGATGTGTTTTTAACTTTTAAACCTTAAAAGAAGCACAAATCAATCGATGCGGCCACTTTGTGAAGAAATGATGCAAGTATTCAAGCGAAACACAATCAATCGAATGTAAAATACAAATTTGCAGACGAGTCCGTGGCGCATCCTATGCCGCTCACATGCCAGAAATTTTTTATTTTCCTAAGCTTTTATACGAGCACTATAACTTCTTCGGTACCTTTATTATGAGCAAGGTTATCACCTTTCAAACAGTGTGTACATTTTTTGAGACCCTGTATATAAATAAGGGACAGAATCAGTCAGCGCACTGATGTAGTTGAAACGAAATCAGCGAAACAAACTTCTTATCCTTGGCTTCTAGTAATTCGTAAAAAAAATGGCTTACAAACTTACGTGTTGATTTGACAATCGGAAATATATCCTCCGAGGAACATCAAGGAAATGCAAGTTTCCTATAGCATCGGTTCCTCACTTTTAGACTTTCAGCCATTATTACACTGGCTTGCTGGTCATGAGGAGCCCTTGTGGCTTCAAGCACAGGGCAATAATCACGAATTCGCAAGCAACTGCATGTTGGCTTAAGCCTTGCAACTTATCAGCTCTATAGAAGGCAAGGAGTACCCAGGGAAATTCGGGATAGCTGAATAGAAAGAGCAACAAGGTATCAAAGGCCGGGCAGAATAGCTGAGTAAAACAGGAATACCTGATTGTAATTGAGACAACAAGAGCTGAATAATGTGGCTCTGATGTAGTGGAGAAGTAAACGAATAAAACCCGAGTACCGGAGTAATTGGCTGAAACTGGAACTTTCAAATAGCTAGGCAAAGGCCACTAAGAGAGTCAACCAAAGTCCGAGGGAGCAGTCGTCGCGTCCGCGGCAGTGGTCCCCACCCATGCGGCAGTCATCAGCGGCGGCGCGGCAGTGGCTAATTACGGTGCGGCGGCAGTTGCCGCGGTCGCCGCAGTCGCGATTACCATTCGTAAGTTCGATCCGCTCCCCGTTCTTTCCTAGTCCAGTTGTTTCTAACTCTGCTCATTGAAAATGCTGACTTGAGGAGATAATTAGTGCTTATTGGTAATGGAGATTAATGGAGAGCTGCCGACCTTAGAGATATCGCAAGGTTGCGCGCTTCGCGCAACCTTGCGATATCTCTAAGGTCGGCAGCAGAGTCTTGCGGGCGCGGAGGAACCGCCATGACAACGGCGAGTAGTGCGGCGCCGCAAGGATTACGGTGCACAATACTGCGTACTCTTGCCGGCAGCTGCAACCTCTAAGAATGTCAGAGATGTAGTGAGCAGAACGCTGCACTAAGCGGGCTGGTGCTCGCTGCACACCGGCAAAGTATCGTAAAACGGATAAGTTAGATCAGCCAGGCCCCGGAGTTCCATCCCTTGCCTAGTTCTAAGTTCTTCTCCGCGTCAGCGGAGGAGAGCACAGAAACCGTGATTATCTGAATGTTCCACGGTCATATGGAATCTCGCAGCGGAGAGCCCGATAAGTACCCAGAAAGCTTTTTGTTTTGTGAAGACGAGCTTTCTAGGCCAAGTTAGGAGTTCATGAATGCAATCCCCGAAATCTAATAGAACATTCCTTATATCTCAACTGTATTGATTTGCGTTTGCTCTCACTTTTGTCATTCTACCTCCACTAAAATTCCTCGGTTGACAAACAGCTCGAAGATAATGTGGTAGCTCTTGTGATGACAGCATTCCCTCCGATGTCTTGATGAGTCCGGGAGGTCTGTCCAATGCGGTTATAGCTCATACTAAAAAGAGCGGACTGTTTGTTTGTTGCATTTCTGTGCAAGGTTTTTCTCCAACCTCACTGGGCTAGCTTGTGGATAGAGGGCCACGAAGATTTGCAGTGCAATTAAGGTTGCCTAATATTATGCTAAGGTTTTTTTGCGTTGTTTTGAGTGCAGGACTCCATACGTCTCCACTTGTCGACACTAACGGTGATTATATTGTTGGTTGTCAGCTGTCAAGCTTTTTTATGGACAGAAATTATGCACCAACCTATTATATCCCTAGCATGCTGACTCGTTAAAAAAATGTTTCCAAATAGTTGAATCATAATCGACACCCATCCCTCTATCCCTCCTGCGGGTCTCATCCGCAGCCCCTGGCACTGCGGCAAGAGCCGCCGTGAACTGCAGCCCTCGGGGACCTTTGGGACCAGCCGCTCCGCGACAACTCGTCCGCGCTGCTACTTCCATCACACTAGCAGCATGGGTCCCCAATGCGGCGGGAGCGATATGGACGAGTACTTCGGGTGCTGCCGCGAGACTCTGTAGCGGCCCTAACCTACGAAAAGGCGTTTGGTATACTCCCGCGTCGCACAAGCACGGAGCGTCTATTTAGAATACTGTAACAAATCCTAAATTCTTACAATTTCTCATTCTTACATTCTTTTGATGACGCCTACATAATTCCATCGCGAGAAGCCGGTCCTGAGTGGAATCTATTAGAAGAAGAAGGTTTACTGTAGTTGTTAAGCTAAATATGTAGTTTGTCTGAGCATTCCATATGGAGAAATGGTAGAATTGACTGACGGTCTTAATATTGTCACAGGATGTTTTGTTGCCATCAAAACTCTTGCGCCAGGCGGGACTCGAACCCGCATCTTCTGCTTTCCGGGCAGCGATGTTCGCCTTACACCACCAGCGCTGTTTGACCGTAACATCCGCAATATCCTCGAGGCCTGTCAGCACCCACCCGTGATACGGGATGGGCCGGTCGCTGATATCAGCATGGAGCCGGTCTAGCTAAAGACCTTACTAGTAACAATGTTAATAATATTATTCTAGTGGAAATGAGAGGGCTCATTCTTCCGTTTATTCTTCCATAGCTCTGCACAGCAACACAGGAGAGTATCTCTAGTAGCATTATTACATAACCAGATTCAGCGGCCTAGCGATATTTCCTTACCCCGAAAACCCTTAGCCCTTCCTCACCAACACATGTGCTGGCAAAGAAACGGAGTGAGAGCCAAGCACGTACATGTGACACTGAGTTCCGGCTCACGTGTCACCACGTTGCCACGACGTGACGACACTCCTTCTGCACCCCGACACACTGCTGCTACGACTTGTGTGACCCATCTTCACAGAATGGACGCATGTTGAAAGATACTGAGGGAAAACATTGGTCCCCCTTGTTCACCCCCTCTCTAGAGGTCGCCCTTGTTGATCCCTCTTCACTGGTCCCCTACTGGTTTCCGTACTCGGAATTCCTACGCACGTTGGACGACGTCTTCAGAATCCTGACAAATGTTGGACGACGCCTTCGGCACGTCTTCTGAATCTCTTCGCACGTTGAATGACGTCTTCCGCACGTCTTCTGAATCCCCACGAACCGCAATTGATCCCCATTCATATCTTGACGCGCTGCCCGCTAAATATATCGTAAACGTGGACGATCCGCCGCCAAGGTTATCAGTTCGCCATCAATCGCCCATGATTAAGCTGAAAGCACAAAACCTGCTGGCACACGCCGCACAGATCTAGATCAGGGTGGACACCAGCCGCTTTCAAGTCCGTATGTAACGTATCAGCCCAGCGTTGCTTCGGGCGCCCTCTAGGCCGCTTTCCTATTACCTCGAAGTTAAGACCTATCTTGCGGACGCTGTCTTCTTCTCCACGCAGAACGTGGCCGTACCATCGTAAGCGAGCTTCGCGCATCTTGTCAGCTATCGGCGCCACACCGAACTTCTGGAGAATAGCATCGTTTCGGATGCGGTCCATGCGCGTGACTGCCGCCGTCCAGCGCAGCATCTTCGTCTCCGTGACACTGAGGCGCGTTTCAACTTCCTTGGTCGCAGTCCAGCACTCAGCGCGTACATCGCTACTGGCCGGATGACTGCTCTGTAGATCTTCGACTTAAAGCGCTCTGGTATCTTCTTGTCACAGAGCACGCCAGTCAACGAGCGCCACATGCACTCACGCGTGAATTCACTTCGACCACCAGTTTGCCGTCAAACGCGACTGCTGATCCAAGGTACTTAAAGACCTCAGTGCGTGGAAGCTTGATGCCGTTAACCTTGATGGAGCTGGACTCGGTAACGTCCGTCGTTAAATACTCGGTCTTCTTCACGTTCAATCTGAGTCCAAACCGCTCCAAGCGATCGCACCAACTTGCAACTCTCGCTCAAGTTCTCGTTTATCTTCGCTAGCGAGCATCACGTCATCGGTATAAAGCAACGTCCAAGGGACGGGCTTCTGAAGATCTCGTGTGATGGCATCCATGACGACAACAAAGAGGAGTGGAGAAAGCGCAGAACCCTGGTATACCCCGACAGAGATGGGAAACTCCATCGAGGTTCCAGCAGCAGCTTGAACTCGACTCTTTAGACAAGAATAGAGAATTCGCACCCACTCTATGAGCTCTTCGGGAACTCCATGATGTCGCAAGGCATACCATACCACTTCACGCGGTACGCGGTCAAAGGCCTTCTCCAAGTCGAGGAAGGCGATATGCACTGCCTTCTGTTTCTCGCGGTGCTTTTCTATCAGGAGGCAGGCGGCGTGTATGGCATCAACGGTGCCACAGCCAGCCACGAAGCCGCACTGATTGCTGGACAGCTGGACGATGTCCCGAATTCGTCCATCGACAATTCGCTCAAAGATCTTCATGCTGTGCAAAAGCAAGCGAATCGGACGGTAATTGGAGCAGTCTGCAGGACTGCCCTTCTTCTTCCAAATCGGGATCGTCGTACTTTGGCGCCAACACTCAGGCACTTTCTTCTCCGCCACAACCTGATTAAAGAAGTTCGCCAACCACTCAGCAGGGTACCAGTACTTGGACTTGCACAAATCAGCTGCCACGTCATCGGGTCCAGTCGCTTTGCCTGGCCTCATCTTCTTCAAAGCCGCTTCAATCTCCTCCACGGTGATCTTCTGAACGGGGCCGTGGGTTGGAGCCGTTGAAGGGATGGCTGGATGAGGAAACTCTACCGTAGAGATTTCCTCAAAATAATCACGCCATCGCTTCAATGCCTTCTTGCGGTTCGTAAGAAGATGGCCGTTCTCATCATTGATGCCGAAGAGCTTCTCGATGTCCTCGGTCTGGCGATGGCGATTCTTTGCAAGTCGGTACAGATACCGCTCACCATCGCGAGACTCGAGCTTCTCATTGACATCTCAATAATGAGTGGCTTTCGCAACAGCCACGGCCTTCTTTGCAGCTTTCTTCGCTTCTTGTTACTTCCGCCAGTTATCGGCTGACTTTTCGCCGAGAAGCACTTGATAGAGCGACTTCTTCTCTCGAACCTTCGCTTTCACATCGTCTGTCCACAGCCATGCCTGCTTGTCGACATTCCGTCGCCCAGGCTTCGTAATGCCGAGTTCTGACTGTGCAGCTTGACGAATCGCGTCGGTGGCCTTCTTCCAAGTTTCGTCGACAGTCGTGACTGTCGGTAACCGCATGCGAGAAATTACAGCTGCTTCCTTCTCTCTGATTTGCCACCAATTAATTCTTGCTGCACCGCATCGCTCAACCTGCTTCAGCCTCGGAGGGGCGATCTTCAAAGTGCAGATCAGCGGTCGTTGCTGTGGGGCGACCGTCTCATACGGCACGATCTTCGCGTCTGTGACAAGACTTCGGTCGCGATCTCCCACAAGGACAAAGTCTATCTGACACTTGGAGCTCCCACTGTAGTATGAGATAAGGTGCGAGTCGCGTTTTCAGAAGACGGTGTTCACTACACATTGGATCCGATCGAAAATTTTTGGATAGTTGGATGATTCGGATAAGGCTAATTTCGCGGACCCCGGATTTTTGGATGATTCGGATAACGGCAATTTCGCGGACCCCGGATTTTTGGATGATTCGGATCGCAATATCCGAATCGCATATCCGAAAATGATTCATTCGGATCCAATGTATACACTATGGTGAGGTTATGCGATTCCGCATAATCAAGAATGCGCTCACCATCGGCGTTACGTGATCCGTATCCGAAACCACCATGACAGCTGTACCCGTCTTTCGTAGCACCTACGTGCCCATTAAGGTCACCAGCGACTATGACATCTTTCGACGGTACCACTGCTGTCTTCTCATCAAGCAGGTTCCAAAACTCATCCTTCGCTTGATCGGAGCAGCCAGTCTGCGGAGCATACGCAGAGAAGAAGTGATAGAGTCGCTCCTTAGCGGCGACAACGATCTTCATCAATCGATCGTCAAAGAGAGCGATGGGAATACTATGGCGTGCAAATAGTCAAGATTGTGCCGTGCTCCTACCTGAAACCTTAGGCATTCCAGACTGCTTGATTGTGCATGGGCTGAATGCTTGTTACCATCTTGTTGCTACTTGGTCATATTTACCTGTGCTGTGCTTCTTTTAACGTTTTGAACTTGTCAACCTCGTGAAAGACACGATACATGCGAGTTTATTGATTGCACGATTTAAATGTGAGCCGCATTTTACAAGACGCATTCTGTGGACGAATGACGCAACATTTGAGCTGAATGGAGAGGTTAATTGGCATAACTGCAGCTACTGGACGGAAAACGTTAAACGAAGCACAGCACGGATTAATGTGACCAAGTAGCAAGAAGATTATAACAAGCATTCAGCCCATGCACAATCAATCGAGTCTGGAATGCAAGGCAGGAGCTTTGCGCCTTGATTATTTACACGCCACAGTAATCCCTTAGCCCTGCGCCTTGTGAGACTCAAATATCTCGAAATGCGTTACTAGCAGCAACGTTACAACCCCTCACATAATACCTTTATTTTTTAGAACACCCTCCATTTTTCGCAAGCTGTTATGTGTAATTAAGCTCGAAACTCTAAGATAAGCTCAAATCAATCGAAACGGCTACTTTGTGAAGAAATTATAACATGTATTCAAGCGAAACACAATCAGTCGAGTGTAAAATGGAAAACTTCATATGAGTGCATGGCGCATTCCATGCCTCCCGAGTGCCAGAAAATTTCTGTTTTTTAAGCGTTTATGTGAACCCTTAACTTCTTACTATGCCTTTACTATGAGCAAAGTTGTCACCTTTCAAACAGTGTATACATTTTTTGAGACACCCTGTGAAGTAAGATTCATTATTCGAGGGATAACTTCTCAAAGCGCGAATCACGCGAACATGACGGCCGATAGAGAGGGCTCGCAACAGATAGCTGCGATTAAGTTATCGATGTCAGTAGATTTCACCAATTTCTGGCCAGAATTGCCATTTGGAAGTGAAGATCGCGTGATTGAGTTGGAAGGTGTTCCTGAAGCAAAGCCTAGCTAGCAGGCAAACAGACAGCTAGGCCTCCAGACATAACTTATATCTCAACCCCATAAAAGCTAGCGAACAGTGACTTGGAGTCAATTTTTCTTAAACTTTTCTAGCTCTGGAAGGTTCAAAAACAGTTCATTTCAAGAATTATGACTACTGTGCTGTAATTTTTCATTTTCTTAAGTGTGTCACGCTTAAGGGTTCAACAACTACCATAGAACAACACAAATAGGAACATCGTCGAACCATACGCTGTTGAAATTCGGAAAGAGAGAGCAAATAAAGTTGAAGTGCGGGAACAGAGGTTCTATAAAGAGGCGACGACAATTTTTAACCAAGTCCGTTAAGGTAATGGTGAATATGCTGTTTTGTGAAGTTGAGGCAGAGTACTCACTACTCATTCGCCGTAGGGGAGACCTACCCAAGTGACAAGTCTCCTAAGGGCAGATAGAGCGTCAGCGCACTTAGTATCCGAGACCGCAGTAGCGGCTCCAATACTGCCGATCCTTGAATAGCATTATTAGGTGACTTGAAAGAATATGGTTGGAAACAGCCAAGGCACAGTCTGTTGTACAAAAAAGCTGATCTGTGAAGTTTGAACAAAAACTTTCAGAAAAATATTTCGGAATGCTGCGGTCGCTCTGGAATAACAGAACGTTACGCCACGCGGCTAATGAAAACAAAGACGAACGGCCGAAACCGCAGATCTGAAACCCAAAAAATGGGTAATTAAACCTTTATTACTACACTAACATAACATAACAACGGTACGAGTATCAATAAAACGATGAGGCACAAGATCGATGACATTGATGGGTATCACAACTAATTACTACGTCCGTTCTGCAACTTGCTCCCTCTTGGCGAATTGGTACCTCCCGCGCTTCCCTAGTAGGGCTCCCGACTGAGATCCTAGCGCTCCCTAACCTCACTCCCAGCCAAAAGACCCGAGGAAAAATCCGATGTAATTTAATGAGTAAACGACAAGAAGAAGAGAAAGGGACCGTCGCACGGTCGGCGAACTGCAGACGACTGGGGCTGGGTGCGCTCCCTCCCCATCGACACTCGCTTCCCGCCACGACAGCACGCTACCTTAACGATTCTCGATGGGTCACGTTAGTTGACCACGGCCCCCTCGGAGGAAACCGCTTTGCCATCAACGCCGACGCGCTCCCCAACCAGTGTATCAATAGATCGAGCCCTAGGTCACGAGGAGAACGAGTCAAAGGAGGCAAATTAAGGATTCAGGAAAAGAACGGCTTTGCCAACACTCACCACGTTCTTGGAGAAAATTGCATTTTTGATACGCTAGTTCTCTCCAGCGAGAATCAATAGCGTAGTATGAATTGCTGCAGAGAAACTTCGCCTACTGCTGGAGAACTAGTCACGCCATCGTGGTGATTTTTCAAGCCATAGCACTCATCTTTACGTCTAATTTTGCAAGTTCTCATCATTGCGACGAGCTCGAAGACCCAAAAGTTTGGTCAATGCTAAACGACTGCCCATAGTCATTACAAGGCGTATACATCAAACTGCAAAGTAGGTATCAGCGGCGACAACCAGTACAATCAGCTTTAGCTGCGTGGAAGCGGTAACGCGGAAATAACCCTTACAAGTCGGAGAAACTGCCCATCCAAACTCGATTAGCATCGTGAAGTGGATATTTTACGGGACAAATTTTGTGTCATATAGGTCGTAATCACGCGGGAAGCTACAGAATCTGATAGAATGCCTTGCCGTTTGAATTAATGCATTCAAAAATCAGCTGGAAAAGGCTAATTGTTCCGTAGGATATAATTAAGCGAGACTCCATGACGCTAGTAGGGCAGGTCAAAGTAATTAAAAGGACCCCCAATTTCAATACTTCTTTTTATGTTTCTGCCCACTCTGGAATGACAACAAGATGCTATATGATAGAATGAGAAATGCTAAAAGCCGCTGTAATGTTTTTGTAGAAATATTCAGTATGAAGAAAGTTACGGTTTAGCGTCGCAAGCGTCGTTTGGATGTTTAGCGGCGGTACGTTACTTTCAGTGAGCAGCCCCTTCACAGATCCGTTATTCACACACAGTTTGATACTAATTCCCTTTGCCCAGACACAAAGGGCCCAGTAGACGAGGAGATTATGGCTCGAAACGGAAATCTGCTCGTATTCGTATGATATGACTCCGGCTGTGCCGATTCCATAGACTACAGTTCATTCCATTTTCATATCCGAATTTTCAAGCAACCACTTCTCTCGCCTTATTGTTAGGAACGGAATGCGAAGTTGGGAGCTTTCCTGAGGAAGAAGGGAAAAGGAAAGGCGGCAGTCAATGTGCTCGAAGGATTTGATCAGAACGATGCCAAGACAGGAGACCTCAAAAAAGGTAAGCGCCGAATAATTCTGTAATTCAAAGACCTGTTTATTAGTTGTAAGCATTAAGCTCTAAAACTTCTTGACGGAGGTGGAAAAGGAGGAAAATCCGAGTCCAAGTATCGTGAGCTCAACTGGAAGCTCGAAGAACGAGGTAAGAGAAGTTCACATTGCTTGTCCGCTGGAGTTTAAGCATGTGTTGATGTCATAATATGTCATAATATGTCATATAACAGAGGCGCCTCCGTCCACACGAAAGGACTTTGACAAAGGGGACCGCTTGATTTATAAATGATGCATGCATTCTCTCTGATTCCTCAAAAACGTGTTCTGGAGCAGAACACGTCAAAAATGGATTCAGACTGTAGTACGGAGGTAGAGCAGGCAAAGAGGTTGCTTAAAGCCCCTTGAAAATGTGAAATCTCATAGCGTCCCAGTAGGCACTGGGCGTAGTGAGTCCTGCATCTCTGACTCGACTTGATCCAACGTCAATCCCGCTTCTCGTTTTCCAGATCAGAGGTGCTTTGCAGGGTCCATGGGTGAGACTGTGGTGGGAGTGTGCCTTCTGCAGGGATCAACAATTCACAACCTGCTCGCTCTACGAATACTCGACTTCTACCCGAAACTGCTCAACGACATATGCACATCAGAGGATTACTACGGTATGATGATGTCAGGATATTGGGAGCTTTCTCGCAGCTTCATGCCTTCAATTTAAGGCCTTTCGCCTCTGCACCAAGCAATTATCAATCACGACGTGCAGATGGTCTGCAAACTGCTCAGGAGGGGAGCTGACGTCAACCAGAGGTTTTTCTCTAGCTCGTTCCTCAGGCGCCAACATTTGTAAGCGTGAAAGGCGAAGCCCCGTCGTAATTAAGGTAAAAACGTGCCGTAAACATGCTTTCCGATCTTCCTATAAAATCAAACGGAGGAAAGAGTCGTTTTGGAAAAGAGCTAAACTAAGCAACTGGCTTAGATGGTGAGGTTCTAGGCAAAGCCCTTTCCCTCCATTTCCCTGCAAAATTGAGAAGTGGTTTGGCAGAAAAATATTAGACGTTGCGCTTACGTAGCACCAGTGACGCAATGGATGTTCCCAGTAGAGTAGAGACAACCGGCTCGGGGGTTGCTCTACGATTCCATCCAGCGCAATAGTTTACGAAGTTAAGCCGTGGTCCTAAGTGGGGTGGATATTGTGCGTGTGGAACAAAACTCGAAGGCTGCTGGGTCGGTCTGTTCGGCCTTCTGCACGCTTTCTAGCGTATCTTCACAACCGATCCGGCTGTCCTACTGATCTCAAAGACGACCACAAAAGATAAGAACTGGGAGCAGTATTGATCAGAAAATATATAACTACAAAGGGGGAATTAGGAGACCAAATTGGACGAAGACCACACCAAGTGGTCACAAGCGAATAGTATGAGCATGAGATAGCTCTCCGGGAGAGTCATGGTGGCACGCCTAGCTGCACTGCTACGGTATCTCCCCGAATACCAGTTTACGACCCTGGATCATCCGGCTCCGTACCCGCCGGTCACAGCTCCTTGCATAGGATTCAAAACTATACGGAACTGAGGAGCATGATTTACTTCCTGCTGTGCCTTGAGATGAGCTAACACCAGACGCAGTGTTTTTTCAACACAACTGGGTTGCTCTTCTGCATTTGCGGTTTGAGGCGGCGCGTGGCGCACAGTCGGTGGGGGAGGGGGTACTGTCGCGTGCACCGATGGCAGGTTCCTGGTTCTGCCCAGGCCAACCATGCCTTCCATCCATTCGGGGTAGCTGAATTGGTACAAAACTTGTCTGGGAAGGACAAGGCGCGGATTTCTTCATCGGCTGGCCACCGCAAATCATTGTGCGGCCAAATACGCATTCAAATCACCTCCACGACAATCAGTAGAAACAGAATGAGTGGCGATTAGTTTTTTCTTATGGCAATGTTACGAATTGTTTTATGTTAAAATTGAAACGGAAGGCGAAGACGAATGTCTGGTGATTACACCTCGCTGCTTGGGGTGCCCAAGCATCCTAAATCTGTGAAATATTGTGGAGGTAAATTGAATGGACAAACTGCTTATACAGACCTTGGATTGCCAGCAAGTGGACTTGCGAGTGTTTTTCCTTCCAAGCAAATCAGATGATTCACCGAAAAATCGAGCCTTGTCTGATCCGGTGGTATCGAATCTTGGATTCATTAGAGGCGCAGAGGTGCACGAAAGAGCTCGCGCCTCCACCGACAGTGCTTTGTCTGTCCTGTGATCGCTCCTCAAATTCAAAATATCCTCGAGATTTCTAAAGCGGCGATTCCAAATAATAACAAAGGAAACAAGCAGTTAATTTTGATTCAGATGCTACGGTGCGTTCTTCTGCGCTGACGATCAAAAAAGTAGCAGAACGGATAGTTTGGAGCACGAATACGTGGATCTTACGATGAACACGAATTACACAGGGTCGGTCCATCTAGCCTTTTACTACAAGAAATTTCGGTATTTAGCACTTCTTCATTCTTGCCTAACACAGAGGGAGTACCCTCTGTGTCTAAGAGACTGATTTCAATCGACAGTGAATCCAGGAATAAGAGAGATTCTCACGCTGTACGACTGATTTGATTCGTCCCTTGAGAGAGGAGCTATGCATGCATAGCAAGATGAAGACGTTTTTTTTTTAATTCTTGACCCAAGGAAAATTAAATACTGAGGGGTTTTGTGCCAACAAGGATTTATCAACGGCTCACAGCAATTTAACGAAGAAAATGTATCCGAAGTTCCTGATAGCACGGCTTATCAAGCAGTATGGTGAATCATTTCTCTGTTAAATTGCTGTAAGTCATTTGATGAATCCGGCCCCAGGTGGCGATAGCACGTTGAGATAACTCTACATCTAGGGATGAAGCTTTTGACTCTCCTTCCAGATATGTATATGTTCCATAACAAATGAATATGTGTCTGCAACGGACATCGGGAATGGTGTGGTAGACTACTCTTACTTAAACTTGATTGCACTCTGCTGATGTAGATTCTAAATATTGCTAGTAGTTGAGCAGTGGTGCCTCAGTGTATAGGTAGGCGATATGGTGGGAGGCAAGAATTTGTGGTTCCACACCATGGCAACGCAGCTCTTTTGCTTTCAGAATGGGTGCTAAAGAACTACTTGAAGCGCTCCAAAAGAAATCGCCACAAAAAATTTCGCTAGGAAAGAGACCAGAATCGTTAGCACCATTTGTACTTTCACGACTCCGAAGTGGAGAAAATTTTCGCCAAAATTTCGCCGAGAAACGATATTTGATATGCTAATCACGAAAATGATATTTATTACTATAATTTTTGTCGATTACAGTACGTTACGGTAGGTATGGATGCGTCAGGGTTGTTGGTGGGGATAGTCGATTTCGCCGAGACCTCGCCCCGGCGAGATATTCAAGGGTCTGATCGCTAACGCTATCCGTTTTTGGTGTTGCCGTAAAGTACGGTAGCTGTTGAACGCAGGATGCTTGCCCTCTGCTCACGAAGCCTGGGCATGCTCTCAACGCCGGTCCGCTTCAGCTCTCCTCTCTGGTGAAGCTTTGTTGCGATTTTACCTGGAGAGCTTCGACTGCTTGATTTGGGTCTTTTGGCGGACAGCAAAGGGCGTGAGTTGCTAAGAAATCAAACAGCAGACACTACGCCTCGCTTCGCACCGCTTCCCTATCCGCTGCGCAACCACTGCTAGACTGCAAACGTGGCCCACGTTCCGCTTTTTTAAGAGAAAAGCGAAAATGGAAATTGATCGGAAATCTACAAATTTTTAACCTTGAGGCAGGCTAGGTTATTCATCTGTATCACCTCGCGTCCCGCTGAGCATCAAGTTGCTCGATCGGGCGACTTTGAACGGTAGAAATTAGGAGGAATTACAACCAGCGACGCGAAGAAGCAAATCACTGCAACTAGGTCAAATTTGGCGTAGGGTAAAATTTAATAGGATATCTTAACTCGTCTCGACTAGCCGAATCCAGCGGTGTGCTCGGCTTCTCAAATTTCCTGCTCCCAACGATTCCGACGCTGGGACGCTCGCGAGAGCGTCGCCGACGCGAAATGCGACATTAGTTATGAGCGGTATTGTATATGGTCTGGTAGGGCATCGGACGAGGATCACAGAACAGTGTTTCGTTTTTGCTAAATGCCCCTGGGTAGGCCAAAAAATGGCAAAAAAATGGTATCATTTCAGGGCGGGCTGATAAGGCAAAAGTGGCACCTGGAATGGTCCTGTCGTGCTCAGAACTTGACCTACAAAAGGTTTGGAGCCCAAATTAAAGTTAGGTTATAGTAATACGATGATTTCCTACGTTTCCTAGACGAAGCTGCAGTGCACGTTCAAGTGATTCATTCGCATCAAAGGTGGCAGCGACTGGATGGCCGAGTGGATAGCGCGGCGGACTTACGGGAGCGGGCCGAGGATTCCATTCCGGGGACGTCTATGCGATTTGCTCTGCGAAGTGCTTCCTTCCTGGCTAATAAGGAGTACATTTTGGCTTCGGTAGGATACCTTCTTCGCTTCCTAACCCCGCTTTCAACCTGTTGTCAGATGTAAGGAAGCTAGTTCTGTCGTGCAGGGTGATGTTGAGCATCCACTAAACCACGCTTGTCGCGCTGAGGAAGCTCTCGTTAGATGCTACCTCCATATGACCTCTTTGGAATGTTCTTAATTAGTTTTGGAAGTGCTTCTCGGTGTCATCGCACTTGCGATCACGATCGACAAGTATTGAGTTGACCCATCATCAAGACACGTTCATCGTTCTTCGGATTTCTTTACAGACTGCTTTTTATTGTACGCAGCTTTCACTATTTTAGCTCACTGTTACCAAGTGCAGCATATTTTATCTACCTCATAGAATTTATCTAGCTGTGTATTTTTCCTGACTATTCTTCTATACAGCAGGGCATCGCAGCTATGTATGACCTCTTGCACTCACTCCCTCAACTCTGGAGATCGAAAAAGGTTTTTTCCGCCCCAAATTCATCTATAGGGTTATCTGGGATGCAGATCACCAATCTGGCAACCATTTTCGTTGAAACGATGAATGGCAGAAGGTTACGATGGGTATGTGTAAGTAAAGGGTTGTACGAGGAATAACCGGCACTGCTGCCTTTCACGACTCCAGAGGTCGAGGAGAGGACGAAAGAAAAAATTTCGCCCAAACATCGCCCACGGGAGTTGTTTGGGGTGCTGATCACGGATATGATACCTGTTTTTAAAATTTCGGTATATTACGGCAGGTTACGGTAAATATGGGTGTGTAAAGCTATCTACGTTAGCAGGATTGCTTTGGTCTTCAATGTGGTCAAACTTAATTTCCAACCTTCGACTTCAACCTTCGAAAGTAGTGCAAGGAAAGTGATAATTTAAAAAAAGAGTGACAGATTCGTGGTCAGCACCTTAACTTATTCCCGTATTCGAAGTCTGGGTGGGAAATCGGTAGTCATGACTTCGCCACCCTTATTCACCACTAGCCAATAATACGGTAACCTACCAAAGCCAAAATGCACTCTTTATTAGTCAGAAAGGGCGCACTCCACAGAGCAAATCGCATAGACACCCCCCGAATGGAACCCTCGACCCGCTCCCGTAAGTCCGCCGCGCTATCCACTCAGCCATCCAGCCCCTGCCACCACTGATGTGAATGAATCACTTGAATGTACACTGCAGCTTCGTCTAGGAAACGTAGGAAATTATCGTATTACTATAATCTAACTTTAATTTAGGCTCCAAACCTTTTGTAGATCAAGCTCTGAGCACGACAAGACCATTCCAGGTGCCACTTTTGCCTTATCAGCCCGCCCTGAAATGATACCATTTTTTGCCAATTTTGGCCCACCCAGGGGCATTTAGCAAAAACGAAACACAGTGAGATCCTCGTCCGATGCCCTACAAGATCATATAGGTCTCATTCAGAATCTCCGGACCGAGTTCACTGACCTCCCTCGTAAGACTAGCTGAGAGCGTCTTGTGAGCTACGCATCTTATCACGGCCTCCTTTTCTGACTAGCTTCGGAGAAGTGGAATAGGAGCACATCTAAATTTGGTTTTAAAGAACCCGATAGCATGCAGAGATTGGCTGCACATAGAAAATATCCATCTTGCACAATTTCTAAAGATGCCCTTTCTTGTGAAAAGAGTGAAGGTTAGTAAAAAATTCTTCTTCTTCACCGTTTATCCCGCCTCATGGCGGCGTCCGATTTTCTGGTGCCACGGCGCCATATTTTCTAAAACTGTGATAGGTGTAAGGTAGATACTAGCTCTTCTAGAGTCCTTTTGCACCTGTCAGCTCAGCCCTTCTGCGGGCGCCTTGGACCAGCTCACGCGTAAGTTCTCTTCAACCAACAGTTCACTTTTCACGTACTTGGCATTAGACGTTGTCGCTAATCCCAAGTACTTGAAAACTTGAAAAGTACGTGAAAGCTCAGCGTCATTAATCTCAATGGAATCAGACTCGTTGACGTCAATCGTTGGGTACTCAGTTTTCTGGATGTTTACTTGGAGCTCGAACACCTCCAAGTGGTCGCATAAAACTTTCGCCTGCCGCTCGAGTTATCTTCATCTTTGTTCCTCACAATGCTCCTCCACCAGAAGGCGTGGCATGATGGTGCCACAACCAGCCACGAGCCACATTGTTTTCGGAGAGCTTGACGATTTCGCGAATCCGTCAATCAAGGAGATCTCTCGAAGATCTCCTTGCTGTGCGAAAACAAGCGAATCGGATGGAAATTTGAGCACACTGCAGGGCTGCCCTGCTTCTTTCAAAATCAGAATCGTCGTACGGTTGTGCCAACCACTCAGCGGGGCACCAGGACTTCGACTTCGACGATAATCAACTAAGAAAACACTGTACCAGCCGCCTAGCTCGGTCTCATCTCCTTCTAAACCACCAACAGACTTTTTCTGACAAAGGGCACATTCCGGTGGACGGACGATTATAGGAGCCGAAGGAGCCGTAGGAGCGAATTTCCGCCCATCTGCATAACTTCATACCTACACCCTTTAGATCTGCTTTCATTTGCAGTTTCGTAGAAAGGGTTTTGCGCTGTGCAACATATAAAAGCGCAAGGTCAGGGGTTGTTCGAATCGTCTTTCTTCCAAGCGAGGATTGAAATTTCGCAAGTGGCGCTGCGACAAGGCGTGAAAGGCTATCAAATGATCTAGGTGCTACAGCTTCACGGCAATGCGCTTTTTCGCCTGCTCATTGCACCAGAAATTGTTGCTGGTTAATATCTTTTGCGGATCGAACTAAACCAAGAAACTCATGTACATTTAGTTGGTCAAGTATATGTAGTAATGATAACTGAGAAAATGGTCGTTGAAAAAAATGCTATGAAAATTACCGCACAGTCCATCTCTGTAGTGCGTGTAGAGGGGGTTTTAAGCATTATTAAGTTTGGCCCATTCCAGAATTTTCTAATCGGTTAAGCTTTTAATGCAATAATTACGGCAGACCATGGCATTTTTTCGTGTTTATCATATCTGACTTACACAAGAAGGAGCCAATAAAATACCGGTTGGTCTGATAGCTAAAGTTTTGATTTATCTAGGGAAGAGGAGCAACAAGTCTCCCACTGCGTATGAGCGTTGTTGTCCACGCAATACATGAATAACATGAATAAGAAGGAACATGAACGCCGCCTACTACTCAGCAACGGCTTTTTGTGCCTTGAAAGAAGCGCCTCTAAAGCTATTTTTTCACGAAGAATAAAACGAAGAAAAGGGGCAAACCTGTTAGCAATGTCTATTTTTTCTCAATGTACGCCGAACAGTAATTAGAAATTATCTAAGGTCTAGCTGAATAGCTAGCAACCTGCGAATTTTCTTAAGAATCTACCTACTTGAACCACCTTGACAAATTGACGCACTGACAATGACTTTTGACAACAACAAAAAAAGAAGCCTAGCGTTAAATCTTCTGTATGAAGATTTGTTCAGTCCGCTACTGTGAGGAGCGATAGCTGTATTCTCGCAAATGAACGCATTCATTGAACTTTGAGGTTTATGTGATTTAGGGCTCCTGATAAAGACATCCAGTTATCGAATAGAAGGGCCCCGCGAAGAAATGACCAAGAAAACGAAGATTATTTGGCGCAACTGGTTCTATAGCTTTCAACTGAGGCAAACTAAGAAATCTACGGCGAGAATGCAGCGTCCTATCGGTCAACGTTTTTGCAGGACGATGTACTTCGGTGAATACCCTCTTTCGTTCGCCGTGTGCATGAACCAGCCGGATCTGTTCCGGTTGCTCGTGGCGCAGAAGGCGAACCTCAACGCTCAAGACACGAACGGAAACACCGCGCTTCACCTCTGTGTGATCCACGAAAAAACAGTGAGTATCGCAGGGACCCCTTGGAGCATTGACCTTGAACAGCTACATGCAGGACATGATGAAGATGGCGCTGGAGGCCGGAGCTCGGCTCAACATCGCCAACAAACAGAGCCTCACGCCATTAACACTCGCCGCGAAGCTTGCCAAGAAGAAGGTCGGTGCGGTGAGCGGTGAGCACCGACGAACACTTTCACAGTTACATATTGTAGATCTTCAACATCATCCTGCAGCTCGAGGGTGAAAGCGTCTGGGTATACGGCGAGTCGAACTGTTTCGCCTACCCCCTCACGAAGATCGACACGATCAACGAGGTCTCTGGGGAGATGAATGAACAGTCCGCTCTCTCGCTCGTCGTGTATGGGGTAGGTTCGCTGAGTACTAATGTAACGCTTACGGTTATGTATGCATTAGATAGCCATTGAGCTGCGACGAAGATAACAGCTGATGCAAGTCTCAAGTAGCTTACCTATAACTAAAGAATAGGCGATAGGCGTCTATCACTTGCTTCTACAGGATGTCGTGGAAAGATTTTGAATGCGAAGCTTGCCTGTACAATAACTTGCGTCCAATCAGTCGATGAACAAATCAGTGTTGCATAATACATATCTCTCCCAAACAAGTCGGGTACTAATAAATTGACTCCAGGGGGATGGAAAGTTCCGATTGCCTGGCAAGAAATCCAACCAGGAATCTGGAACCGGGTGCACGCAACAGTCGCACCTCTTCCTAATGCGTTCCATGCATCGGTCCCTTCCTACTGCGTTCCATGCATCGGTCCCTTCCTACTGCGTTCCATGTATCGGTTGATGGGGTGATGGAGCACGCGTCCCAAACCCCTAGTCCACCTGGCACTCCCGCCTCAAACCGCATGGACTTGTATGGTAGTCTAGTGATTGCCCTTGATTACCCTGAGATGAAGACACTTTCACACGGCCATTCGCCGCTTAAGGGAATGCCTCTCCACACAAGATTGCGACTGATGGTGGCTATACCGACAGTTAGCCAAAAATGCGGTAATTAACCGCTCAGCAAGACCTTCAAGGATAGTTCAAGAAACTTTTCTGGGGAACGAAAAATTCCGCAGTTTCTGGCGTTTTCATGTCAAGCCGAACTAACTGCGAAACAATGCATAAAACTCCGTGCACTCTTTTATTGAAATGCTCCAAGCCAGGTACATTTGCGCTACCTACTAAGTGAACAACGTACCATGGTAAACGTGCAATCCCAAAACTCCACCCTCAGGACATTTTCGCTTTCCTGCTTCTCCAAAATAATTGTAACACCATGTAATAGCTGCTACATAGTAGGCTTACCATCATTCAAACCTCCCATATTTTCAAGACGCTCTGGTTTTCAGACCAGTTGGGGTATGCTTTTGATAGACCTTCACATATTTTTTCAGCAACGTGTTACCGGCTGTTTTTCATGTTTTCAGCTTCGGACTGATCGAGAGTCATCTTGGCGACAGATAGCCGTTTATTTCCCTATACTTGCTTAGATACAGTACCGGCCTTAACTTTTGGTCTTTGGGCGGATAAAACAAAAAAAAAACACCTTTTCCGCCGCCTTCCTGCAGCGCTCTTCAAACTGAGCGCATTGTAAATTGAAACACATATTCGTGATCAGCACCGAGCCCTCTTCCCGATGAGCTGCAAAGCGCCTAGCGAGCGCCTGAAAAATAATTCGGTGACCTAATTTCTACCTGGCGCGGTTGACCCCTTCCCTCGTGGAAGATAATTACACCCACAGCTCCTAAGTAGCTAACGAGGGAAGAGATTCGGCCTATTAAAGGCTATTTTCTTCCTTATATGTAGCACACAAAGTTTTCTGGATTCCCCAGCTTCTCGCGATCACAATGATGTAATTTTTTAAACGATCTGGTAACTTAATTGGCATTGTTTCCAGAAAATGTGTGGAGGACTCTATTTTTAGAATATCAAGTTTATGCGTGCTCATACTCATTTGTCCCGCTAAACGTTATAATTGAAATCGAGCTGCAAAAGTGGGACCTTTGGGGTTAAAATCGTTAGTAATTATAAGCTGGCAAAGTTATCCACATGATCCTTTTCTACAGTTACCCGTGATTTTTCCCATGATTCATGTGGACACAAAATCGTTTCTTTTAAGAAAGAAACATAGATATTTGGAGGGCTACGAAAACACCTTAAAGTCTTTCATAGGTGTGATAATGACCAGGCTGGAATACATTTTTGCCGCGCAGTTACGAAGCAAACTCACCCGAATGCTAGCCGAGTGTCATTTAAAAAGTTGTTCAAAAAACGGAAAGATAGCCTACAGGTGAATACACCAGTTAAATCTGATTTGAACGATGCCTCGATTTCAAATTTTCGTTCGTTTTTACTGGTTTATTACGAGTGAAATACCCAGTAGCACTGGTCGGGACCCAGATAAGTCCACTCCCCTGCCTCGGTGACCCCTCGCACCATCTTAGGACGCCGCAATTTACGATTACCATTGCATTACTATTTGCTGTATTTCAATTTTCAACTAAAATTTTCAAACAGATTGAAAATTCTACTTTTGCCTTTTTAATTTGTATTTTTAATTTGTATTTTATTTACTGGGCGCGTGTGGCGCAGTCGTAGGAGGCGCGACTGTCGCGTGCACCCGATACCTGGTTCCTGGTTCGGATTTCCCGCCCAGGCCAACCAAGCCTTCCATCCCTCCGGGGTCGGTGAATTGGTACCAGATTCGTCTGGGAAGGATAGAGCGCTGACTTGTTCATCGGCTGGCCACCGCAAGTCATTGTATGGCCAAATACGCATTCATGTGGCCTCCACGACATCCCGTAGAAGTAGAATGCGCTGGCGCATCCCAGAAGGGATTGAGTAACGTCGTCCTTTATCCTTTATCCTTTATTTTATTTACTATATAATGACTTTCATACAAGCCTGGAACCAGTTAGCAAACCTCGTAAGAATGAAATACTCGAATGGCAGAAAATTCGACAAAAACAAAAACCTTGGATTGGAACGCAGCCGGCACCCCCTCCGAACGCGCTGCCGCTGCCCAAAGACTCTCTAAAAACTTCAAAAAATGTTAAAGCAAAGCAAAGGGTAAAAGAAACCACAACTCATTTCTACTTTCCGCTTTGCAGCAGCAGCGTTCCTGAGATAGTTGGCGGGCATGATTTGAAAGGAGAAATAGCCAAACCACGCTTTGCATCCCTTAACTTGTAGTGGCCACCCGATTGACAAGTCGGCGTCATGTTTTTCCTAGACAAGTCTAATAGCAATTCGATCTCGAAGGGATGTAAGACCTGGTCGGCCTGGGCGGGAAACAGCTGGATAAAATCCTGTAACATCCTATTACAGTCCCGATACAACACGTTTTCTACAGTAAAATCCTGTGGACCAAGTCCATGTTAAAGCAAAGCAAAAGATAAAAGAACTGCTACCGCTGCCTGGTATTTGCTGTTACACGGTGTTTACTCCGGCGCCAGGCTCAATCCCTCGTCGGAGGACGAGCAGGCTATCCCGTGCACTCCAATTCAGGATTCTTTTCTCGGTTCCCTCGAGCAAACCAAACTTTCCATTCCAACGTGGGCGAAGAATTGACACCGTAGTTGTTCAGAAAGGATAAAACATGACGGCCGGCCACTGCGAGATATTGTAGAAAGAGTTCAGTCAATCGGTCATATTGCTCCCAACATATTTCGTAGAAGCAGAATGCGTGGCTCATCCCCGAAGGGATTGACGTTTACCTTCTACACTTAGAAGTACAGCAGGTTCACAGATGGGCAGCGAAATGCTGAGACTCATGAAATAGTACAGGACAAAGTTTAAAGGATAGCGTTACTCAGTCTCTTCTGGTATGCGCACTAGTTGTCGTCAAGACTACCCGAATGCATATCTGGCCTATAACAATGGCTTGTGGTGCACAACCGATAAGTCACTGTTTCGACCTTCTCAGACAAGTTTGGTACAAATTTCCTGTCCAGAAAAAAAATAAAGTAAAAGTAAGTAAACATAAAGTAAAAATTTAAAGTGAGTCGACGGTAAAACAGAAATGAAGGCCTATGGTGTACTGAAGGTGAAAAATAAAAAAAAATGATTGTGAAAACGAAGGCGTGAGTTTGGAAGGCGTTGTGAAAGTGAAGCACGTTGGAACAGTTTTTCTGGGATGCGCCATACATCCAGCCATTGTAAAGGCGTAAATACCAAATGGAAAATACAAGAATGTTAAACAACGAAGACTCTGGTTAGGCGACTTGCAGTGTCCTAAGATGGTGCGAGGGGTCACCGAGCCAGGAGAGTGGACCTGCTCCCGAACTAATCTGGGTCCCGACTGGTGCTACTGGGCATTTCACTAAAATAAACCAGTAAAAACGAACGAAAATTTGAAATCGAGGCATCGTTCAAATCAGATTTAACTGGTGTATTCACCTGTAGGCTATCTTTCCGTTTTTTGAACAACTTTTTAAATGACACTCGGCTAGCATTCGGGTGAGTTTGCTTCGTAACTGCGCGGCCAAAATGTATTCCAGCCTGGCCATTATCACACCTATGAAAGACTTTAAGGTGTTTTCGTAGCCCTCCAAATATCTATGTTTCTTTCTTGAAAGAAACGATTTTGTGTCCATATAAATCATGGGAAATATCACGGGTAACTGCATAAAAGTGTCATGTGGATAACTTTGCCAGCGTATAATTACTAACGATTTCAACTTCAAAGGTTCCACTTTTGCAGATCGATTTCAACTATTTTATAACGTTTAGCTGGACGAATGAGTATGAGCACACATAAACTTGATATTCTAAAAATAGAGTCCTCCAAAGTGTACACATTTTCTGAAAACTATGCCAATTAAGTTACCAGATCGTTCAAAAAATTGCACCATTGTGATCGCGAGAAGCTGGGGAATAAAGAGAACTTTGTGTGCTATATATAAGGAAGAAAATAGCCTTTAATAAACCGAATCTCTTCCCTCGTTAGCAACTTAGGAGCTATGTGTGTAATTATCTTCCACGAGGGAAGGGGTCAACCGCGCCAGGCAGAAATTAGGTCATGGAATTATTTTTCAGGCGCTCGCTAGACGCTTTGCAGCTCATCGGAAAGAAGGCTCGGTGCTGATCACAAATATGTGTTTCAGTTTATAATGCGCTGTTTGAAGAGCGCTACAGGAAAGCGGCCGAAAAAGTGAATTTTTTCGCTTTTTTCACCCAAAGGCCAAAAGCTAAGGCCGGTATTGTAGACTATGACGGCTCGTTCTTACTGGTCGTGCAGGCCGCAACGCAATCGCCATTCTTTTCATTCTGTCGCAATCGTCGTCTATGATGTTCGTATAGCTCGATCGGAACGACGACTACGACCGTCAGCCGATTCTGAACTAGAATTTAGCAACAACGACCATCTCGTTGGAGGTCTTCCTCCAGGACGACTAGACATATATCCTGTTTTAACCCCCATGAGACAGAACAAGAAAACCACATTTACTGCTGTGACGTGTTTCACCGAGGTACCCCTCGCAACTCGTTGACGCCTTTATTAACTTTAGCAACACCTAATACAACGCTCGCGAAATTCCGATAACACTCGAATCACTGTCATTTGTTAAGAAGACTTCGGAGCACCTGGAGTTGCTAGACGGCATACTAGAGCAGATTCTCGACGAGAAGTGGAAAGCTTTCGGGAAACGATAGTAAGGCCTTCTTCAAGTACGCTACGGTTGGCGAAATGTTCTGAAGAATGAGTTTCAGCTGGCTGCGTTCGTTGTTCTCGTTCTCGATTTACTACGTTTTTTTCACAATGGCGTACATGCTGAGACCTTTCACGGCTACCACAGAGGTATGTATGTGTACAAAGTTCGTGGACGTGATCGACGATGCGTGTGTGTGTTCTGTTTGTGTGTTTCCAGGAGGAAGGCGTTCTTCAGTATATTTGCCAGACTTGCAACGGCCTACCCCCCGTCGGTTGGGGGCTTCACTCCAAACCCTGAAAATAGAAGGCCTTGGTCACAAAGGTCTTGTTCATTGCTGGAGAAGAAAAAACTGGTCTCCCAATGCCACTCCTAATTCGTGAACAATTGACGATTTACGACAAATTTTTAAGTCGCAAACCGTCGCAGTGTCATAACTTCGTTCAAATTCAATTATATAAAAATCAAATTGCACCCATGGAATCATCTCCTGAGCTGTAAAATTGGATTGCCTTGACCTAGTTGGCGAGCTCGTCCTCTCAAACGTCCGTTAATTGATTTACGACCCCTCCGCGAGCCCCACTGGTCCATCTTTATAGAGCTAAAGAGTTTAAAAAAGTATTAAATCACAAACATTCTTTAATAGATCTGTGCTTTGTAGAGCGTGGCCATTGATAGTAGACACTGCGAAGTTTACTGAGTTTGAAGTGTCGGCCTGTTCTATGAAATGGATTCTTCGAAGTTCAGCCTTCAACTCCGAGTTAGCGGCGAACATCACGAAGGAACTGGCTCATTTATCATGACATGTTGAATGCCCTTTCTTTCATAGGTTTATACAGGTCCAGAAGTTGTTAGCCAATTTCAAGTTCTCAAGCCTCAAAAAAAAATCTTCCGCCCTTGCTCAACCGCGTTTGACCAATTCGAGAAAAATCGATTTTTTTAAACTTTTTTCTTATCGAGGACAAGGGCGCCCTAGGCCGAGCCTGCGCTTATGATGACGTCACAGAAGTATTTTCGAATTTGATCAAGTTGAGAACTATTCGAAAGAGCTTTTGGTGGTGAGTTGAACGGTGAGACATAGAGTAGCGAGAACTGTAATCTGAGCGAGCAAGGGGAGAACATCGACCGCTGATCTGCACGCGCGGGCGTGTTTAGAGCGCAGTAACATAACTCTGTCGATTTCGAATCCTTCCGGCTACAGCTTGTGAGTTTTGTAGTCAACAAGAAGGTATAGTAGCACTCTAAAGGACAACGATGTAGCTTAAGATTTAGCTAATATGAAAGCTTAAGAAAATTTAAATTTTCTGATAGGAGACGCATGGAATGCGCAATGCCCCGCCTGAAACTTTGCATTTCAGTCTCGGTTGATTGTGCATGGGCTAAACGCTTGTCACAATGTTCTTACTGCTTGGCCAGATTAACCTGTGCTGTGCTTCCTTTAACGTTTAAGACTTCGCAATCACGTGAAAGATAAGTGACATGCGAGTTTATTGATCGCATAATTTAAATGAGTTAGCGGCATCAACAGCTCTCTAACAGTATAATCCGGCTCAAATCCGACTTGGTCGATATTTACCCTTTCTGCACCCAGTCGCATTACGAGACTGGGGTCGGACTCGACATCAGCCCAGCGCTCGGCGGCGGGAACATCGGTGACTCTTATTGGGTTCGCACCTGCATGCCATACCCAGTGGCAGTGTGATACTCCAGCGGAGATATAAAACAGCACTGATCGATATTTTGGGGACCCTTCGACGTTCATCCCTTGCCTTTGAAGTTAATTTTGATCCCCCCTTGATCTTAACATCTGCTAAACTCCAAACTTCTTATTTATTTGGTTAGTCCAAGAATAATGTCGGATTTTAACTGTCACATTCAATTTAGAATATCCCGCACATTTTTTGCTGGAACAGAAAGTTCCAGTTTCTACATGTCTTCCCTGATATGTTAGGAATAGCATTCCATATATAGGTCTACCTTCTTTTTCGACCGAATTTTCATAAACGGATGTCGGATTCGTAATCAGCGCCCCAAATAACTCCTAGACGATTTTGGACGAAGTTTGCACGAGGAAATTTCGCCAATTTCGAAAATACCGGTTTTCGATGACGTCGTCGTCCGCGCAGCTCGGCCTAGGGCGCCCACCTCCTCGATATTGTTAAAAAATCGATTTTTTTAATTGGTCGAGAGTAACACCATTCGATAGAGGTTTTCGTTGTGAACGGAACGGTGCCATTGCGAGTGTCGAAACCCGGTCGCGCGTGCAATTTGCAAGCGGTCGCTCCCACTCGATTGATAGGTTCAATCTTATATGCATTGTGCACGGCGTACTCCAAAGGCTCGCTGGACAGTCTTAGAGCAATTCCTGAGTCGGGCAGCTGCAAATTTGTGGGTGAGGGACGTTCTGCTTGAAAGCGGCGCGGGCAAAGGCGCGGGACAGTGCCTGCGGAGCCAATTAGCGTCGACTCGCGTGGTGACACCCGCCGCTTAGCGCTGAGCCCAGACAGCCCTCGCCGCAGAGGCGATGCTGACCCAGCCAACCACGCGAGCCAGTAGGTCGACCAGATTTGGTGTGATTACGGTCGATAGAGGGATAGGAGGCTCAGACGGCTTGCATTGGCAGTCCAGAAATTCGGTTTGATATGAACCCTACCATCTCCTATATCAGAATTTCGAGCTCTATCGAATGAGCCAGGAAAGAATCTTGCCTCAATAAGCCTTATAACGATTTTTTTCAGGCGCTGTTTGATTTTCGTTAAATATCAGGTTTTGTTCACATATATCAGGATTAAATGCGATGCATGCTTCCAGACTTGAATTGCACGAGGATTCCAATTAGATAGACGAGAGATCTTTTAAAAGAAGTTTAAATCATTAGTTTCAACATGACATCTCCGTAGCATTTCGTAACTGATTTTTCTATAGAACTTGATAATGCACATATCGAGGGTTTCTCGTCTACCTAATTAGATTCCTCGCGCAATTTCAGCCCGAAAGCATGCCTCGCAATTAATTCTGATATAAATAAAAACCGCTATTTGAGAAAATTAAACAACGCCTAAAACGTCGCTTCAAGGGTTATCTAGGCAGGATAATTTCTGGCTCATTCGAAAGAGGTCGATATTCTAATATAGGAGATGGTGAAATTCACATCAGTAGCCTGGAGGCATGCACGGCATTTACTCCTGGTATATGTGAAAAAACTGATATTTAACGAAAGTTAAACAGCGCCTAGAAAAAATCGTTATAAGGCTAATTGAGGCAAGATTCTTTCCTGGCTCATTCGATAGAGCTCAAATTTCTGATATAGGAAATGGTAGGGTTCATATCAAACCGAATTTCTGGACTGCCAATGCAAGCCGTCTGACCAGGTGAGCCTCCTATCCTTCTATCGACCGTAGTCACACCAAATCTGGTCGACCTACTGGCTCGCGTGGTTGGCTGGGTCAGCATCGCCTCCGCGGCGAGGGCTATCTGGGCTCAGTGCGAAGCGGCGGGTGTCACCGCGCGAGTCGACGCTAGCTGGCTCCGCAGGCACTGTCCCGCGCCTTTGCCCGCGCCGCTTTCAGGCAGAACGTCCCCCTCCCCAAATTTGTGATAAAACTCCCCAAACGCTCACTCTACAAATTGTCTCCCCCTCGATTGATAGGTTCGATAACATATGCGTTGTGCACGGGGCACTCCAAAGGCTTACTGGACAGTCTTGGAGCAATTCCTGAGTAGGGCGGCCGCAAATTTGTGACTAAACTCCTTAGACGCTCACTCTACAAGCTGCCCCCCACCCGATTGATAGGTTCGATAATATATGCATTGTACATGGAGCACTCCAAAGGCTTACTGGACAGTCTTGGAGCAATTCCTGAGTAGGGCGGCCGCAAATTTGTGACTAAACTCCTTAGACGCTCACTCTACAAGCTGCCCCCCCCCCCACCCGATTGATAGGTTCGATAATATATGCATTGTACATGGAGCACTCCAAAGGCTCGCTGGGCAGTCTTAGAGCAACTCCTGAGTTGGGCAGCTGCAAAATTGTGATAAAACTCCCCAAACCCCACTCTTCTGTCGCTCGATCGCTCTACAGGTTGTCGCGCCCACTCGATTGATTCTGTCGGACCTATATGCATTGTTCAACTCTACTGAGATCTATATGTCATAAGATAGAGCTTGAGCGGCTGAGCTCAAATATATGTTTCTTTTTACAAGTACTTGATTTTTAAATAACGGTCAACATAGACCGCTTTGGAGCGGTCCAAAGCGGCCTATGTTGACCTTTTCGGGATTTAGGGCGAATGAACGGGAACATGTCTGGTACTGTATTCACCTGCATCACCTGACGTCCTGTTGATCATCGACTTGCTCGAACGGGCGCCAGCAGCGCTCGTCCCTGTCGCGTGCCAGAGTGCTCCAATGGATCCTCCTCGCTCGAGGGACACGAAGAGCGTCATAGCGGTCGTTCAGGGGTTTCACGAAGAAGTCCGACCAACGAGTTGGTGGGCGTCCTGGTGTTCTCTTGACGTCCCGCGGAATCCAGTCGGTGACGGCTCTCGTCCAGCGGGTGTCTGCGAAACGCATTACGTGGCCAGCTCACCTAATTTTCGACAACTTGGCCCACGCGACAGCGTCTCTGATCTTCGAACGTCGGAGAAGCTCGGAGTTCGGGAGGCCTTCTCTCACTTGCGTGAGTCGTGTCACTCCGGGCATCGTCCTCTCGACTCCACGCTGCGCGACGCTGATCGCGTGTTCATCCTACTTTCGTATAGCCCAGGTCTCTGAGGCGTATGTTAGGGCAGGAAGAACGGTAGAGCTGAATAGGAGGGCACGGGGTCGGACGTTCTTCGTCTTCTTCGCCACTTCTTCGACGACGCCCAAGCTGCTCGTTTATTCCTGCTTAGCTCTGGCGCTAGGCGCTTCGCCAGATAGACGTAGCTGGAGCATTCGGAGATGTTCGTTCCGTTGAGCGAGAATGGGGCATCAGAAACTTGTCCGTTCCTCAGGAACATCGTCTTCGTAAGATTCAGCGGCAGTCCAACGTTCCCACATACACGATCGAAATCGACCAGCATTCGCTCCGCCTGGCTGATGCTCGGTGTTATGAGCACGATGTCGTCAGCGAAACGAAGATGGTGCAGTGTCCGGTCGTCGACCTTCACTCCCATGTTTACCCATTCGTTCGCGCATGGCGTTTTCGAGGGTGGCGCTGAAGATCTTCGGGGATATCGTATCCCCTGCCAAACCCCTCTCTTTACGTCGATGAGGATGTCGTTGTAGAATGGTGAAATCTTGGTCGTGAATCCACTGTACAGCTCTCGAATTACTATGATGTACTGAGTAGGAACGCCCTGAGTAAGCAGGGCGTCGACGACCGCTTCAGTTTCGACGGAGTCGAATGCCTTCTTCAGGTCGATGAACGTAAAGCACAGTGGCAGCTTGTACTCTCACGACACTTCGATGAGCTTCGTAATGGTGTGTATGTTGTCGACGTGCTGAATCCTCTCCGAAATCCTGCTTGCTCGAATGGCTGTCCTTCGTTCAGCGTTCTGCTAATCCTACTCAGGATCACTCGAGTGAACAGCTTGTAGACTACGGGCAGCAGGCAGATCGGGCGATAGTTGCCAATGTCGTGCACGTTTCTCTTCTTGTACAGCAAGATGGTCCTGCTGGTCTTCCACTGAGATGGAACCTTGCACTCCGACATATTGCGCGTGAAAAGCTGCGCCAGGGTGTTCATGAGCGCTAGCGGGAGGTTCTCCAGGTGTTCGGGTCTGATCCTGTCGGGACCGGGTGCTGTACGTTTCTTCACCGACAAGATGGCGTGTCGAATCTTGGAAGGGAGAACAGAGGGGACGACGTATCCATCCTGCGGAAGATGGCGTGGAGGCAGGTGGACGTGGCTATCGAAGAAATCGGAGTAGAAGTCGTGGATGACCTTCTCCATGGTCCTTCTGGAAGAGGTGACGGTTCCGTCAGGACGTCGGAGAGCGGGCATCTTGGTCTTGAAGTTGGTGAAGTTTCGGCGGGCATTCCGGATGCTCAACCCTGCCTCAGCTGCTTCAGCCAACACTTCCGTCCTTCTCTCCTTGAGATCTTCCTTTATCGCCGCTCTGCATAGCTTCGCAAGCTCGGACGTCAGCTGGTAGTTGCCTGACTATCGTGCTGCTCCACGCTGGTGTATCAGCTCGAGATTTTCCGGAGGCAGACGTCTCTTGGTGGTATTCAAGCTCTCAGCTCCCTTAACACTATCGCGGAAAAGGTGCACGAAGTGGTGTATTCCTCCTCGATGTTGTCCATAAGGTATCTTCCCAAAGGCCGGCAAGAGAGGTGTAAAGGTCCCAGTTGATGGTCGTTCTGGGATTCCTATTCTTGAACTTCGCGGCCTTATTTCCTTGACGCGAAAGGCGGAACCTTGCGCGCAGGAGGCGGTGGTCCGATCCCGTGTAGAACTTGAGGACCACGGAAACGTCGGTCAGGCAGTACTTGCGGTTGAAGATGGTGTGGTCGATCTCGTTGTGGAAGTGGCCACCGGGGGATTCACAGGTCCATCGTAGGGAGGGAGGCTTCTGGAACTGTGAGTTTCCATGGATGGTCTTGGTCGACATGATAAACTCAGACAGCCTTTCACCTTGCTCGTTCCACTCCAAACCGTGGGTTCCGATGTGAAGTTCTTCCGGCGACCTTCGCGGTCCGATCTTGGCGTTGAAGTCGCCGACGATCACATTGTAGAAGGTGCGATCTTCCCCATAGCTCCACGTAGAAGGCTTCGACCTCTTCGTCGTCCTAGTCGGATGTTGGGGCATACGCGACGAACACAGTCAAAGCTGGCACGCAGCCACATCGCTTCAGTCGCAGGCGTCCGATTGCGCTTAGAAAATCAGTAAAGCAAGAGGGAATTTGAAACAGTGGTCTTGTTGCTGGCTTTAAGCTGTAATTACGGAAATTTCAAATCCTCCTAGAAAGCTCAAGTTTTGTGAAAAATACTTGATTTTCTCAAGTATTTATGACAAACCTGGGGTAGGACACTAATTACAGATTTTCGAAACACCTTTCCACGGTCAGGGCTTATACCGTTTTTCTTTAATTCTCCATATTCATTACTCATAAGATCGCGTGGTAGCGCAGTCGAAGGAGGTGCCGGTATGAATCCGATCCCAGATTCCTGTTACGGATTTCCCACCTGGGTGAATCCAGCATTCCAGTCTTCCGAGGTCGGTGAATTTCCACCTGAGTAGTCTCGGAAGAATGAAACTCTGACTTGTCCATCGGCTGGCCACCGCAAGTCGTTGTAGGCCGTAGTAGCCCGACATCCCGTAGAAGCGGAACGCATGGCGGATCCCTCAAAGAGGTCAACTAACGCCAATTTTCATTCTTTGACACATTTCTTTGAATTCCTCTTGAAGTTCCAGCTAACGATGCTTTCAAGCGGTATCGCTTAGAACTTTCATCAAGCATTTTTGTAAGAATTCAAAAGGTTAGCTCAATTTACCCCTTTTAGGGTGAGGGGAACAGGCGGGCCTTGAACGCAGACCTTTTTCGTGTTATGTATAGTATAGCTTTGCTTTACATAGTGAAAAAACGTGGCAGCTGATTTATGGAAGTCCAAGTACTGGTACCCTGCTGAGTGGTTGGCGAAGTTCTTTAATCAGGTTGTGGCGGAGAAGAAAGTGCCTGAGTGTTGGCGTCAAAGTACGACGATTCCGGTTTGGAAGAAGAAGGGCAGTCCTGCAGACTGCTCCAATTACCGTCCGATTCGTTTGCTTTCGCACAGCATGAAGATCTTTGAGCGAGTTGTCGATGGACGAATTCGGGACATCGTCCAGCTTTCCAGCAATCAGTGCGGCTTCGTGGCTGGCTGTGGCACCGTTGATGCCATACATGCCGTCCGCCTCCTGATGGAGAAGCATCGCGAGAAACAGAAGCCAGTGCATATCGCCTTTCTCGACTTGGAGAAGGCCTTTGACCGCGTACCGCGTGAAGTGATATGGTATGCCTTGCGACATCATGGAGTTCCCGAAGAGCTCATAGAGTGGGTGCGAATTCTCTATTCTTGTCCAAAGAGTCGAGTTCAAGCTGCTGCTGGAACCTCGATGGAGTTTCCCATCTCTGTCGGGGTATACCAGGATTCTGCGCTTTCTCCACTCCTCTTTGTTGTCGTCATGGATGCCATCACACGAGATCTTCAGAAGCCCGTCCCTTGGACGTTGCTTTATGCCGATGACGTGATGCTCGCTAGCGAAGATAAAGGAGAGCTCGAGCGAGAGTTGCAAGCTTGGTGTGATCGCTTGGAGCGGTTTGGACTCAGATTGAACGTGAAGAAGACCGAGTATTTAACGACGGACGTTACCAAGTCCAGCTCCATCAAGGTTAACGGCATCGAGCTTCCACGCACTGCGGTCTTTAAGTGCCTGGGATCAGCAGTCGCGTCTGACGGCAAACTGATGGTCGAAGTGAGTTCACGCGTGAGTGCAGCTTGGTCCAAGTGGCGCTCGTTGACTGGCGTGCTCTGCGACAAGAAGATACCAGAGCGCTTTAAGTCGAAGATCTACAGAGCAGTCGTCCGGCCGGTAGCAATGTACGGCGATGAGTGCTGGCCTGCGATCAAGGAAGTTGAAACGCGCCTCAGTGTCATGGAGACGAAGATGCTGCGCTGGACGGCAGCAGTCGCGCGCATGGACCGCATCCGAAACGATGCTATTCGGCAGGCAGTTGGTGGTACAAAAACTGGTAATGGAATATGATATATTTCACAAAGAAAAATATTTATATTTTTCTATTTCTTAATTGATATGTACGAAAATTTTTGAAAACAAAGTCATGTGACAAGTAGGGAAAATCAATAGTCCCATTGGTTCAACGGTGCTGTGCCGCTACCTAGAAATGGCAAAGTAACCCTAAGCATTTTAGGGTCTGAATGACACAGAGACCTAAGTGGAGGAAACAAAGTGGGATCAAGATGTCATGGATTTTCCCCGAGTTTCGCTGTCTATAAAAGACTAATCGGTTTAACTACGCTCTTTCCACTTTACTTTTTTTCAGAAAGACCAAAGCATGTTTTGCACTAAAGAAATCGTAGCATCCTAGCTTCCTTTTTTAAGGAGTTACAGTACGTGTAACGTTTTAAAAAATCCACTGCTGAAAGCGATACGCAATTGATTCGTGGCTGCTAGATGTCGTCGCTGTTCCACGCCAAAGCGCTCCACCTCCTCCTCCCTTTTGTATTTCGTTGACAAAAATGTCTTCCCTACACAGGAGAACTCTCGTTTAGAACTCCGATTTTCCACAAAAAGACATTATAGTTCGTGCGAAACATGGAGAATTCATTGCTGAGAGTGAAACTTATTGGAATCATGAATAGCGAATTTTTTTCTTTTTTCAGGCTTGAACAGCTCCCCCTGCTTTTAATATATATGTTTTAGAGCTCAGAATAGGAGCTAACTTTGTCACTTGTTTTCCAAAAAAGTCACAGCACCAGGCACACAGGAGAAATTCACTGATGAGCAGGAAAGAAGAACGGGTTGGGGGATGTGAAACCTAGTAATTCCTCCAGACTTGGTGCCTTTGTAGATCAGCAGTTCTACAAGGGGCTTTCTGTCAATTACAGATAATTATCCGTTCGTTGTGTGAGTGGTGGCACACTCGAAGGACACGCAGGCTGTCACGCGCACCAGAGCCGAGCTCTTATGTTTGGACACCGCCCAGGCCCACCAATCACTTCGGTCCTCCGAAGTTGGCTAACCAGTAGTAGAGTGGACCAACAAGGACAAAACACTGACTTGTCCATCAACAGTCACCGTAACCGATCTCTACGGTATCTTGAAGTAGAGTGCATGGCGTAGAGCGCATGAAACCTACTGCACTGTCTCCTATCTATTTTTAATGCTCTTCCTTAGTTTGGCCAGACAGGGGCAATTTTTGCCTGTGAACCTAGATGAATTAAAATGTGCTACTGCCTGTTAGAAAAACCAAAATAAATTAATAAATAGAGTAGAATAATACCTATATCGTCTTACGAACTTTTTGGTCCACAGAATTTTCTCTAAAGAACCCTATTGTCAATTACGCTGGATTTGAGCCCAAGCGCGTTAATGTCCTTTGAACGCAATTAGTCGAGACGGCCCTGGCTAATGAGTATCTCCTGGCCCTTTTGAGAAAATAGCGGTCAAAAATGGAATAGCGAAAAAAATTTGTGGCGCTGGATAGATCTCGTCAAAGGGATCACGGTGGTGTGTGAGTTTTCTAAAAAGGATGAAGATCAAGACGGCTACAGCAAAAGCACAAAAAGAACGCGGATAACATGCCTACCGTGCCCTTTTTCCAACTCTTATGGTGGATATTGTACCAGAAGAGACCATGGAACTGCTGAACAACATAGAAACGCGACAAAAGCATCAGTTTTTAGTAGAACTACTACGCAACTAAACTTCAGGTGATCAGGATGCCTACCGAAGCGGAAAAGAGATTTTCACGTGAGACTACATCTATGTACATAGGTGCTCTTTGGATTGGCAGAAGGCTAATCTTTAAACTAAGCTCTCGTTAGGATTGAGGAAGAGGCTAAGCACAATGTCTGCAAAAATCCTCGAGTAAAGCTTATTCTTTGGTTGTTTGGCGAATAGAGTTCTTCAGCGATGCTCTTATGTACACTTACTTGTATCTCGCGGAAGAACAATCTGTTAGCCCGATATCACTGCACGAAGAAGCAAGTGCAAGGCACACCGTTAGGTGTGTGGCACACTTGTAAAGGGAAATTAAAGAAGCATATGAAGCTCATGTAGTATATTCCGAAGAGAGCGTGTGAATGGGCAGCGCCACCCTTGGAGAAAGGGATTTCCAACTGTTCATACCCTTCATTACAGCAAATTACGAACGGGGCAATTAGGGCGAATGGATCTGTTGCAGAAGCGCCGTTCGTGTGGTCTGAGCGAGGTAATCCTGGTATTTTCTTTTGTTAATGAATTACACGGTCATAGCAGAGCTTATTGATTCAATAACACATACATTTTCATCATTGTGGTTTCAGAGACAGAGAATGCCAACTGTCATTTACTTCAATACAGCAGATGGGATTGGGATGAAGGCTGGGTGAGAGAAGCCCCTTTTGAAATTTTTGAAATGCTTCTCTAAGCGCAGTAGATTTTCAGCTGCGTCTTGGCTGCGAGATCGTCGTTGTCGTCCTGGTCATCGTTCAGATTCTTATGGACGTTCGGGACATTCGAAGAATCGGTCGAGCAAAATGGTTCACAGTCATGGTTTGTCCGCCTACCCATTCCTCTTTCTCTGTTAACATGCCTCTGTAGAATTTTATCCGGCACTAACAGTCGTTAATCAACGCATGAGTAACCCAATACGAAATTCTTGCAAAACATCGCACTGATCGCACAGGGTTAATTGTATGGCTGTCAGTCAGATGTGGCCAACTGTCAGCATGTCGGCTGTAATACTTCACAGTTCCCAGGCCTCCCTCTCAAAGGGTAAATGCTCGTTTCCCTCTCAAACATGAAATGCGTTTCAAATTATCGCATTCGATGCTAGCGTTGATATCATCGACCATTTTATTCGATGACAGTTTGAACGCAATGGCTTTTGGTTAACTTTTCAGGAAACGCTCTCCAATAATGCGATAGAATAGCAAGACTTTCAGAAGGCGTTTCCGGCCAAGTTACTCTACAAAGTGACCTTTCTCTTGATCCTTTGCGAGGTTCCGATTCGTTTCGCGTGTCGACTTCACGAAGCGTTTCTGGTCGCTGACAACGTCATCGCAGCTATTGCTGTTCTTCTCACCACCATCCATTACCTTTATTACTGCAGGTAAAGTAAGAAGTTTGAGTCTGATACATATGAGATATCGGATTCGCAGACACCGGTTTAATGCTCTTATTAGCTGAGTCATAATCTTAAACATCTTTCAGGGCGATACCATTCATTGGTCCGTTTGTGCTGATGATATACACGATCATCTCAACAGACCTCACTAGGTTCTTCCTGATATATTCGATCTTCCTCGTAGGATTCTCGCAGTGTGAGCTATCAAGCTATTCTTTGGTCGCAACACTTTCATTCACTAAAAATGCATGGTTGAGATTCTAACAAGGAAATGGTGGCGGAAGCAGGAATACCGGACCCCGAGGCTTGGCAGGACAGAGGCGGTAGTAGGTCATCAAAGCCCTGCAACGACGGCAGCGAGGGAGCGCGGCACCGGTGACGACCGCCATCATTCGGAACGAGAATGCAACCGACTTGTGGTTCTGCGGATCTGGACTGGCCCGGACATGTGCGTAGTGCGGAAGAGAGTGCGCCGTTTTGGAATACGGGGGACGAGCGTTCTACCCCCTCGTCCCCCTGGCCCGCCTACGCTCAACTCCCTGGGCTTGCTCGAGAGTCCAGTGGCTGCCTTATGAGATAGTGAAGACGCAGACATTTGCCACGCCTCTGTCTAAAGGGCGGGGGTAGAACGCCACTCCGCCGAAGTATAGTATCCATCAAAATGCTTAGAAAGTTTGAAATAGTTACGTCAGCTGAATAATGCGACTGTAATGAAATATCCCCCATTAATAAAAAATAAAAATTTAAACATAAAGTTTTACAAAAACCTTCACACATTCCGTAGTACGGTTAGAAATCAGAAATCTTCGAATTTGGATTTACAATAAGGAAATGTGCTCCGGTGTCGTTGCTTAGAAACTAAACGCTAATGTCAGACAGCCAGGTTGTGAAATACAATTCGAAGGCGTGTGGCAGCGGAGCCGCCGGCAGTCTCGTACCTCCCACCCTCGAATGGGTTGTTGGCTCCGATTGCTTTCAAGCCATCCAAGTATTTTATCACTTTGCTGTCGAAGCATACCACACTTGTCAGGAAGTATAGAAGACCGATTTGCTTATCAGCTTCCAAGTCTTCATAAGGGCCAAATCACCATTCAAAAACCCTGTTCAGGCGGAAATCATGACGCGTGTCACAAATAGATGCGTCGTTTATTTCAAGAAACAGAAAACCATTCGAGACAACTACAACTATGGTAGGAATACAAGGACGATATAAATTGTGTTTTGATCGAAGATCATCTATCTACTAGGTGGATGCAAGAGATACAGCTGTTATCCCTTAAAGAAATACACAGACATAGTAGTCCCAGTCGCCAAGCACCTGAAGCTAAAGTCTGCATCGATGCTAAGCTAGTGGCTAAGCATGAAAGTTGCTAGTATTTGATTTATAAAAATTCGTGGCGTTTATTGTACTATTTCTGAAACAACATAGGAAATGGAGGGGTGGTGTATTTCCAGCATTCTACATAATATTTACGGCATGCGAGCGCGCAGCAAAAGAAATCGAAGCGAAGGGAGGAAAAAGTGAATTCGAAAATGTGATAGATGTGGGTCACCTTGACACCTTTCTCTTTTTATTTTTCTGCATAAAGCTTGCCCAGCTAGCATCATGGCTATGAATTTCAGAATCCTCTAGAAGCTCTTCTGAGGACTTTCATTATGACAATCGGCGAATTCATGACACTATATAAGGAAATGGCCTCGTGTGAATCGATGCTTATGAACTTCATTGGAAAAGTGAGTTTTTATCAAAGTCCTTACTTCGGAAACAATTTAGGGAATACATAATGTCAAAAAGCCCGAAATGCGACAAGGCGCGCCTTAATTTGCGTTCTGAAGTCGAACTATATGCAGTGTTCCGCTGATTAGAGTTTGAAAATCTGGGAAGATGGAGCGGAATGGTCAGCAGGTTCGTTTCGAATAACTCACATCTCCTTCTGAGCGTCCGGCGTAGTAGCAGGGTCCGCTGTTCTTGTGATCCGTCGCCACCTCAATCCATTAAGGGCACCGTCTGGCGTAGACCCGACTTCGGCGAGATTCCTTTTGATGACGTCCTTCCGCCCTTTCCTTGAGACTCTTCTTGGACGCTCTCCGGGTGCATCGAAATTTAAGGCCAACCTCATGGGGTGATTCTCTGGTCTTCTGAGGATATGTCCGTACCACCTCAAGCGCTGCTCCCTCTTGTTCAGCTGGATCGGGGCTGTCTTCATTACTGCCCTACATCTTCATTTCACATCCTGTCACTGCGAGCCCACTTGAGCATCCTCATTTCAGCAGCGTGCAGTTATTTCTCCTGTGCTTTACCAAGGGCCCAGCTCTCGAAGAGCAGAGGAGGGCGGGTCTCACTACTGTTCTGTATAGCCTGCCTTTGAGTGTCATGGAGTACCTGCGGTCGCAGAGGGTTCGTGTGGACTCCCTCCATTTGAGCCACGCTGCATTTATCCGTACTCTGACCCCTGGTCGAACAGTATTATAAACTTTAACTTTGACTTTGACCTCCTGACTTTGACACCTCAGCCCGGCATTAGATTAGGGCACGCTCGGTCCTTTAAACACACGACGCAATCACTCTATTTGGAGCGGGTATGGCCGCACTTCGGGCATCCTAACGAGCATGGAGCGGGCCCAAGCGTGAGGTACGAGAATCGCAAGTTGTCGCACTTTGTTTCAAGTTGGAGGGGAGGTCGTACTTCGATTTGTTTCCTGAAAACAAAATTCCTCGGAGATATCGTTCTTTCGCAAGGATTGCAAGCAGAGGTTTGTAAATAAAAATTTATAATTAATATTCAATTAATAAAGTTTGACGCAAATAAATCAATTAATTGAGGATTTTTTAGGGATGTCAGCGACATAGCAACACACTGAGCGCTTCTTCTACGGAAAGCTGGCGTCATTTGGATTTGCAGAGTTATTGCATCGGATAATAAATTTTTTTGAAGCAGTTCTGAAAACAGCTGAAATGGATCGGTTGCTGCGCAATTTTCGCAGTGACGGTGCCACGCATTTCTTAGTTGAGAGATGTAACTAGTGAAGCTGGAAGTGGATCTTGCTGAAATTTATCCTTCAATTTGAAGCAGAAAAAAATCAGACCTCACCTAAGTAACCTTTCATCCGATCAGGCTGAGTGATTTTCCTATCCTGGATTTTTCCAAAAACAAAATATTTTCTGAACAAGGCTACCACTGGAGCTGAAACTGGAGTCCACATCAGCACAGCTTTTATTTAACACTTCTTCGAAAAATCAAGTCTTTCTTAAGTGATCTTGCTCGCTATCAGGTGAGGTCATGCTCAAAAATTTCCTTTTTTTCAAAAATAAAGAATTTTTACCTGAACTGAACAATGTCTAGAGCTGAGATGTAGCTTTAAAAAACGATAATTTCTATTTTATGTATATATTCCAAAATCATGCCTTTCCCAAGTGATCTTCCCTTTCCTAAGCGATTTTCCTTGTGATCAGGTGAGGTCATGCTCAAAATATTTTTCAAAAATAAGGGTTTTCTACCTGAACGGAAAACGATATCTAGAACTGAAATGTAGCTTCACAACAGCTCAATCTTTGGCTGATACATAATAAAAAATCCAGCTCGTTTGGAGCTATTTTTGGTGAGATCAAGAAGGATGAGTCACCGGTCGATCGCTCGTCGATATGATTGGAATGTGCTATACTTGTACCTTGTTCAATCGATCGTAACGCGTTCACTTTTGAGGCTTATGTAAACGCAGGTAGCATTCAGAAAACTAGAAGAAATTCTCTGATCGCAGAACCGCCTTTCAAAGAAGGCATCTTTATGCTCGGCCGGGGGATGCAATTTTTGCTCGGAAAAATTGGAGTGATTTTACAGAAACAAACATAACTCGCTTAATTCTAAGATCTGCGCAAGGGCGGGCGGCATCCAGAAAATCAGATAAAATGGTCTATCTCATGGATGCAAAATAATTTTAAAAAATGCTCTTCATGTGCGACCGGGAACGATTTCTCTGTGAATTTTGCTGAAATACTTATCAAAAATTGCAGGCCCGGACGCGCATGAAGATGCCTGAATTGAAAAGCGGTTCTGCGATCTTCAGAAAGAGAATTTCTTCTAGCTTTCTCAATGCTTCCCGAGTTTACATAAATCTCAAAACTGAAACTGCTATCGGTTAAACAAAGTACACGTATAGCACCTTCCAATCACATCGACAAGCGATCGACCAGTGACCCATCCTTCATGGTCTCACCGAAAATGGCTCCAGATAAGCTGCACTTTTTATTATGTATTAACCAAAGATTGGGCTTCTGTAAAGCTTTATGTCAGCTTTAGACATCGTTCCCTTCAGGTGTAAAAATCTTTATTTTGAAAAAAAATATTGAGCATAACCTCACCTGATCGCAAGGAAGATTACTGAGGAAAGACTTGATTTTGGAATATATATATATATATATTTAATATTCCCAAAGTGCCCAAGCTCATGGTGAGTAGGCGCTCTCCTTGAGCAACAGGAACGCCCCAGCAAGGCTATCCTGTGGGACGAATTATGCTACAACAACTTCGTTCTCCTGCCTTAGTCCCCTGCAGGCTGTCACTGCCCAGAACGGTAGCGCTGGATCAGCAAACAGCCAAAGGCGAAGAAATCTCAGGGCCGTAGGCTACCATCGGAAACGAACAAAAGCGAGCCATTTGATTGTTTGCACATACAACTGTCGTAGCATCAACACGGCCGCTCAGTTATCGGCCTTAATCGAGGAGACAAAACTGATTTCGTATCATGAAATTGGACTGAGCGAAACGAAACGTAAAGATCCTCTATCATGCATGTGAAACGATGGAACTGCTGTATTTCTCGGAGCGCGTAGAGGAGTCGGCTTCATTGTGGCACCCGATTTTACGAAGAACGTGACTACATAGTGTCACTTTCTATGGCCATCGACTCGGCGTACTCAACTCTGGCGAGAAACGTCGATGTTTCCGTAATTCAAGTATACGCCCTGACGGCCAACAGCAACGAGGAGCTCCATGACGACTTCTATAGGTCGCCATTGAAGAGATGGACACATTCATCTCCGAACGGAGAGCATATCCACGAGCTAGACCACATCTTGTGCAGCAGAAGGGCCGTGACAGATGTCGGAGTCGTTCCATCCTTCAATACGGGTAGCGATCACCGTCTATTGCGAGCTCGACTTCACGCGGATCGGTCTCATACGCCCTTCACGGGTACGATCGGGGATTCCCAAGGCAACGGTTTTGAACACAGAGGCGATTCACGCAATGGTGAAAAGTGCAGACCTAGAAATGTCGGGCGGCATTGATGAAGACTATACTCGGCTGATAAACGAGTAACGACGATTGCTCACCGGTGCTGTATTGCGGCTCCAAATCACAGCTCTCGCCGAATCTCCGACATCACGCGACGCCTCCTTGCACAGCGAAGACTGATGGACAGTCAGCGAAATCACGTTGAGTACACTATATTGTGCAGGCTGCGCAGACAAAAGCCTACGGAGGATCACAGGAGTTTCTCACGTCAACGACTATTGGACACAGCAGCCAAAAACGGAGTCTGAAGAAAACAAAACGTGATCTTGCAGAATACTGTCATGTGATTTCGGGCAGCGATGTTCGCCTTACACCACCAGCGCTGTTTGACGGCACGTAACTTCCGCGATATCCTCGAGGTCTGTCAGCACCCACCCGTGATACGGGATGGGCCGGCCGCTGATATCAGCATGGAACCGGTTAAGCTGAAGACCTTAATAGTAACAATGCTTGAACACATTTGCTTAAGCCTACACCGGCTGGTAGAGAGGCTATATGTTGTTGTTGTTGCTATATGCTGTGCGGTCAAACAGCGCTGGTGGTGTAAGGCGAACATCGCTGCCCGGAAAGCAGAAGATGCGGGTTCGAGTCCCGCCTGGCGCAAGAGTTTTGATCGCAACAAAACATCCTGTAACAACATATAGCCTCTCTACCAGCCGCTCCAGGCTTAAGCAAATGTGTTCAAGCACTGTAATGTGATTCCCTGCTTAAAGGCTTCTGACGGAACGCGTTCTTCATCTAGGCCAGGAATGGAATCTATAATGGCGGACTTTTACAAGAACCTTTTCAAGACAAGACGCCACTCCACTGCTCCACTTCTACCTCTTGGCGACAAGGCTCCGACGTTCCTGTCATCTGAAGTGCGTCAAGCAATTGAGACAATGTCCAAAGGTAAATCTTCAGGCGCCGATGGAATCACTGTGGAAATTCTGCAGGCTTGTGGTCATAAGATATTCAACGCCTTAGCGCTTTTTCCGCTATGTGACGCAATGTGAAATACGGCTGCATGGAAGAGATCCAAGACGATTCTGCTGTTTAAAAAAGGCAACAGGGAGGACCTTTCTAACTATCGTACAATAACTCTCCTACCGGTGCTATACAAGGTCTTTACCAGATGTCTCTTATCGCACATCAGGAGATCTCTGGGAAAAGCGCAGCCGGTGGAGCAGGCAGGCTTCCGAAGGAAGTTCAGCACCTTAGATTACATACTTATCTGCTGTCGACTAATTGAAGCTTCTCGAGAATACCACGAACCTCTGGTGTTAAGGTTTATCGATTACCACAAAGTGTTCGATTCATGGAACCGCAGAAAGTTTGGGAAGCACTTAACGAGCAGAGAATCGAACCACGATACACAAACATTCTGAGCAAAAGCTACACCGGATGCATCATTATATTTCGCCTATTTCATCGCGACTTAGAGGTGGCTGTGGAAAGAGGCGTACGTCAAAGTGATCCCATCTCTCCCAACCTCTTCTCAGCGTGTGTGGAATCAACCATTCGTCGCTGTAATTGGAGCGACTATGGCATCGAAGTCGATGGGAGGCAGTTGAACCACCTGAGATTTGCCGATGATATTGTCGTCATCACAAAGTCCACGCAGCAGGCGTCAAGAATGCTGCACGAACTTCACATCGAAGGAGCTGAGGCTGGATTAACGATCAACATGTCGAATACGAAATTTATGAGGAATGAATTTGTGGGCCTTGACCCAGTACTGCTTGAAGAAGTTCCTTTACAGGAAGTCAAAGATTACGTCTACCTCGGGCGTCTGTTGTGCATGAAGAACGACCTCGACCGGAAATATCACGAAGGAAAAAAGCGGCATGGGCGGCGTACAATTCTGTGAGAGAGGTGGTGGAGAGCTGCAATAACTGTGAAGTGAGAGCTATTATCTTCAACTCCACAGTTCTTCCTACGCTATGCTGCGCTTGTGAAATATGGGCCTTAACAAAAGCAGCAGAAGATGAATTACGAAGAGTGCAAACGGCTTTGGAAAGGAAGATAGTCGGCATCTCTCTACACCAGCAACGACTCTCCGGACTGCACAATGAACAAATCCGAGCAATGTCCAGAGTCCGGGATGTCATTCTTCATATCGATGAAGCGAAACACCATTTCGCTGGACATTTAATGAGACAAGGGACGGACGTTTGAGTACTGCCACTGTACACTGGAAACCACTCAGCAAGAAACGACCACTCGGTCGCCCTCCTCTACGATGGCAAGATTCGCTCGCTCATCGGAACAACATCCGTGCCTCTAACATCAACTCGATTAAGGTGCTCGTCCATTGGTAAACTTTGGCTCAAGATCGAACAAAATGGCAAAGAAGTTGGGACCCGCGTAAGACAAATCGTTGCTGAGGAACGGGTCGAAGAAACCCAAGAAAGTATCAAGTATGTATTTGATAGGAATTATCGTCTTCTAAAGTTACATCTTATCTCTAGGTATCGTTCATTTTAGGTGTATAGATAACTTGATCTTTGAGAAAAAATGAGCATGACCTTACCTGACCAAAAGGAAGATCGCATATGAAAGACTTGACTTTTTTTTTGAAGAGGTGCTAGATAAAAACTGTGCTGTTGTTAACTCCAGCTCTGAAATCACTTGGCCTGATCGGATAAAAGGTTGCTTAGGAAAGGTCTGATTTTTTCCTGCTTCAATTTGAAGGATAAATTTTGCAAGAACCACTTCCAGCTTCAGTAGTTACATCTCTCAACTAGAAAATGTGTTGCACCGTCACTGCAAAAATTGAGCAGCAATCGACTCGTTTCAGGTATTTTGAAAACTGCTTCGAAAAATTTATTATTTAGTCGTAGAATAACTACTGGAATTTTTGTGCCTCTTTCCGTAGAAGAAGCGATGCACAGGATGTCGTCATGTCGTTGTCATGCCTGAAAAATTTTCATTGATTTGCGTCAAAGCTTTATCAATTAAATGTTATTAATTTTTTTTTCTTTTTCACATTTTCTGAAGTTGATTGCAACACAAGGGACAACTTAAAATTGAAATCCATCGATTTCCTCTGAAAGGGAGGAGTCGTAAGTCCTTGGCAGGTACGGAGCATTGGATTAGTACCAAGACGAGTGGTGCACGTTTTGTAAAGCAAGAACATGCGGCTAATTGTGTCTCAATAGAAGTTTTCGCAGTGTTACATTAAAGATGTCACTGCAACACAATACCGAAAAGGAGGATCTGATCCTTCTCAAATATAAAGATCGGCTAAGTCATACCTTACGTCATCCTGCTCTTCAGTCAAATAGATATTCGATTTCTTTCTTGCTTTTTATTCGTTATTTAATTGCTGCGATAGTGGTAGAGTTGCCAAAAGCTTCGACAGGTTATTTGCACAACAAATTGTTTTATTTACTGCAGTGTTTGTTGTTGTATATGATGGCACACACACATTGTCAAGTCCCACTCTCGCTAACGGTCGGCTTCTGGGCTGTCCAGCAGTGCACTACAGCTTTTGTGAGCGGTAGTAGCACTCCTCCACCTTCCTTTCCCCATAATGATGAGTCTTTTCAAACCTATTTTTGTTGTCTTATAGTGCTATCATACCCGTCTTCAACGGCTGCGCAAGCCAGTCTTTTTCATAAAGAAAATGCAAACAAGATCAGAAGAGTGCAAGAGGGTTATATTAGGTCGTTGCATAAGTCTCGCTGTTTTTTTCCAACGATTCATTGCGGATTTGGCCTGCAGTCTCTTGCATAGTGCTCGTTCGGACGTCTCAATTTGATGACCTAAAAATCAATAATGGACAAATGAGCAACTATCAGGGTGTCCGAAAAGTTTTGAGAAAATTCAGAACTTTTATTGTATTGAAACAGCAACTGAACAAAAGATTAGTCAATCAACAACGTATGGTCCCTTGGTGGCCACAACCTTCCTCCTTCGTCCGGACAGGGAGACAAATGGCTCTTTCCAAAAAGAAGCAGAGCGTGACGCTGCCCATTTGTCGACTGCGCGCGCGATGTCGTCGTTGTGAACTGCCGTCCATGGCAGAAGTGCTCGAGACTTCGGAAAGAGTGAAAATCACAGGGAGAGAGATCTGGGGAGTAAGATGTGTGGGGTAGCCACACGATGTTCAGCTTCTTTAGCTGGCTCTGGGTAGTCTTTGCTGAGTGTGGCCTCGCATTATCCATCAGAAGATAAATCTTGCCTTTGTACGTCTGGTCATCGGGTAAGCTGGACTCCATCTCTACAGATACGAGCTTGGCGTCAATCGATTGCCCAGCTGGTAGGACCTCGTAGTAAACGACACCCTTGCTACAGTAGTGCAAAGACAGCAGGTGCTTCTTGCCATGGATATCTCTCTTTGGGATGGGTTGTGGGTCTTTATCGCGAGGCAGCCACTGTAGCTTCTTATCCGGGTTGTCCACTCCTCATCCACGGCCACTATCGTCTTATTCCATGCCGTCGTTCGGTAGTGGGAGAGTAGAGAAGAGCAGACCTTTACGCGTGTATTTTGCTCGGCGGCTGTCAGATCGTGAGGTACGGTATGAGGACGCTTCGTCACGAGACCGGATCGAGTGAGTATATCATGCATAGTGGATTTAGGAGTGCCCGTCTTCCTGTCTATATCTCGTACAGCCCTAGCCGGATTAGCTTGAACAGACGCGAGGACGACCGTTGTACTACTTCTCGATTGAGGTTGTCCGGATCGAGCAGCATTGTCGAAGAAGAAGTCTTCTTTTGCAAATCGATCGAACCAGCGGTACACCGCAGCAGCGGAAGGGGACTCGGGACCCATCAGCGACACAACCTGCTGATGGGCCTCGGTTGGGTTGAAGCCGGAGCGAAAGCTTCGAAGCAAAATGATGCGGTAGTCAATTTGGCTGGGCATGATAAGACTGACGGGTTTTCCTAACCTAGAGGGCAAGGCGACTGTATTGATGGAGGCTCAGATCAGAACGCTATGATCTACAAGGATGCATAGTAAAATGATATAACCCGGAATCTGTGAGAAGAAATGTCATTTTATTTGCATCAAAGATTCTCAAAACTTTCCAGACACCCTGATTGGACCAACATGTAGTACAGAACATTGGCTTCCAAATGTTATGAAAAACTGCGCAAAAATTCTAAACCTAAGCGGAGAGAAGAACTGCGCAGATGGCCACTTTTTCCCCTTTTCACTTTTCGCTTTAATGACTTAAAAATTGACAAACTCAGGATGAAAAAAGAAATGCATTACATGCTCTGATAGAGATAATCATTCTCTTTCGAAAGCTGAAGCAAGAGGCTGCCGGCAAAATCCGCCATGAATCGTGGAAAAACGGGACAACCTAATACCTATATCCGGCTGATGAGGGGACTGTCAAGCTACCAGATACGGTACAGTATTTGCAAGAAATGCGAAAAGAAAAGAAGGTCCATCCCAGCGACGGTGAGGTGCAACAATAAAAAAAGCGAGTCGGAGTAGACAGGGTGGCGTCCATCAAATGAGATGGCTGCAAAACACTTACCTCACAGACGCGTTCATCGTTCATTGTATCTTTGTGTAATAGTCCACTTTCAATGTTGTCGCCATTGTCGAACAGACTCAATGAAGTGCCCTCTCCTTCACTAACGTAAATCCAAAAAGTAATACCACGGTCGTAAGCTGCTAATGATACAATACAACATTGTTGCAGCTATTCCCATTTTGCGTGGTTAACAAATCAGTACTAACGATAAGTGACTTATGCCGGCATAAAGATTGCATATGCTCTCGGACCTAGTTGCAGAAGGTTTTGGCCTTGCGAGTACGTAAGACGTAACGCACTGTAATCTTGGGAAACATGTGGCCCATAACCCCCTCCTCCCAGGCAATTGGAGACTTCGCTGCGTATGCTTCTCCTGAACCGCCTGATCCGACACAGCAGTGAGCAATGGCTCAACCATAATTGCTACGAAATATGATTGGTGCTCGAGTGTTTGGAAACCGCGCCCCAATTGAACACCAGGTTGCGGTGTCAAAGTCAGGAGTCGGATTTTTGTAATACTGTCCTGGTCCACACCTTCCTCGGATAGATCACTTCCGAGGTCTCTGAGTTTTTCCACCTTCTCTTCCAGCACCTTCCTCAAGGTGGTTCGCTATACAGTGCTTCTGCAGCGTCAGAACGGATTCACAGCAGACGATTGATGTATCCCCCACTGTTCATCTTCTTCGTTATCCCGTCTAGAGTTCGTACCGCCGTTTTCGAGCCATCAACCCATTCGTCGTATTTAGTAAGTGAAAAGGCAGTCATTGTCGACAGCGTTATCTGGACATTGCTGTTTTCTGAAAGATGGGGTTCGTTCGATACTCGTGGTGTGTCACCGAGAATGAAGCTTTCTCTCTATGCAATCGAATGTCCGTGATCGGCTTAGATCGGAGAGCGAACAGTTTCCAGTAGCACCACGTGGAGGACATCGCCACCTCTCTATGCAAAGGCCATTCATTCAATGTAACTCGAAAGTAGGTCACGTGCAGTAGGTTACGGATGCGTTATAGCCTGTCATTTGCTATACTCATGTCCATGTCATTACCTCAAATGGCTGATACTGAGCCTGTAAGCTGTTATTGTGATGTTTTGTTGCGATCAAAACTCTACTGCCAGGCGGGACTCGAACCCACACAACCCGCTAACCGGGTAGGAGTGCTCTACTACTCTTGTTGCTCACTTCCCTCAGCTCTTCCGATCGCGGTATGATCAGTTGTTGACTGGTCGCTGCATAATGTGACTTCGATTAGGTTTATTCCAAAATGTTTGCAGCGAACATTTCTCCGCCTTACTAGGCTCCTGTTTCTAAAAGGGCTGACAGTGACTCCCATATTTCGAAGTTAATGAAATGACTTCTCATGTTTCGTACTAGAATCTTGTACACATTATATATGTGGGCCGATCACTTTATCCAAATCCCAATGCGTAGGTTAAGTTCCATTCAACGACCTCCGCCAAAGTAGAACAGCGCTGAGGAGATCACTGTAAGGCTGGAAGTTGAACGTAGACGGGCTGGAATAAAGCATCAATCGTAATATGTATAATGTAAGCGCGTCAGTGAGCTGCCTTAGGATCAGAGAAAGGTATTTCCCTCAGTCCATTTTTTCCTTCTCGTAAGGGTTTATAGGAAAAAAATTATATAAGTGGATGCTGATTTGAAGCTCTCCTTAAAAATCTCCGCCCAGTTTACACGCTCGACTACAATTTACTACTGCGCCAGGGCTCTGCATGTAGAAAAACAACAATGATGGATGGATGGTTTCCTTTTTCAAAGGATTTATGTCGGGGAAAAATTGCAGTTAACGAATCGGAATAATGTATATACATTTTGCTTCTATGTCTTTGCTGGGGTAATGCATTTGCCTGCCGCGGAACAAAATGCTAGGGCAGGAGTTTTCTTGTTGGGTCGTTTTACATTCCTAGGGTCCCGTCATTTGAAACGGCGGGATGTCTTCCTTCAGTACTTATTCGCCTTCATTTCAGATTATCTTTCTGATCTTTGAAATCTTCGTCTCCATCCTACAATTCAATCTACTGATCGCCATGATGACGCGCACCTACGAGACTATTTTCGAGACAAAAAAGGAGTGGAATCGGCAGGTATGTCCCGCTCCCTCAACTAACAATTCAGGCGCTTTGCAAGGTGCTCCGTGTTTCAGTGGGCTCAAGTGATCCTAATGCTGGAGCTCTCTCTGTCGCCGAGAGAGCGGCTCATGCATCTTCTTAAGTACTCGCGCCCCACGGGAATCAACAAGCGGATAAGAAGCTACGTGGTCAACAGGAAATTCAGAGTCGTGAGTCCTGCCCCGCGGTGTTCCCCTCCTTTGGCCAACTCGCTCTGCGGTACTTCAGGGAGATGGATTGACTCGAGACGAAGAGATGCACGTCCGAGAGGAAAAAGCCCAACAAATTCTCGAGGAGAAGCGACAGCTCATGAAGAAGAAGAATCGCGTATGTCACTCGACGCCTCTTGGCGAGACCGCCTGTCCGCACTTTTACTTTTCAGGTCCAGGAGATTAAGGAGAACGCTGTAAATATAATGGCACGAAATTCTCAAGGCGGAAGGCTTTAATTCTGCAACAGAGGCACGCAGCGGTAGTCCGTACTCCTTTCTGTTTCCGACGATATGCCTCCTTCTTACAAGTCTCCTTGTCAGTCATGTAACGATCTGCATTAGATGTGTCTAACCCATAACTGTTTACTGACTTCCTGATCTTGCATCCTAGTTGAATCTCGGTTGACATGTCTTGTCATAAGTCGGATTTTGTGTCGCCTGTCGTTGTGTAGCCTGTCTCGTGCTCCTTTTAAAAGCTCTGAAGGGCACTTGCTGCTATATGGTTGGAACATTTAGTGCTAAATACACTGTTGAAGTTGTTGAGCAGGAGAATTTCAAAGCTTTGACATTGATAAGCGGTCACTTAATAAAATGTCGATCTTAATGCTACAAATGAAGCCTCTATGTACTTTTCTAATATATTAAGGCTTTCCGCTGGTGCTCACAGCCCATTACGTTGCTCATACTTCCCCTCCAAAAACCGTCTAGAGCTTCACGATCTGAGAGTATTGTTGTCTAAGTCACCCTTCGAAGTCACCCACCTTCAAAGGCAGCTTACTGTACTGTCGTAGTGACACGATTGTGCTACCACTAGGCACGCGCAAAGCTTAACGATGGATTCGGCAGTGACTGCAGCAGAATGGTCGCACCAGTTGGAAGGCCGTCTCCGGAACGACCGAGGCCAGACGACGAGATTGTGGCCCAAGGGGGGGGGGGGACCGGTTTGATGTGGTTGATGTTGATCCGAGGGATTGATCCGAGTTAGCACAGTTGAGTGATTCAAATGTGCTAAAGGGGTTCGAAAACAACGTCGGGTTTTGCTGATCTATATATACTCAATTGCCTGGACAATTGAGTGTTTAGCAATTTTTAGAAGAGAGTGGAAGATTTTTTGAAGCTACGCCACTGGATCCAGCAAATAATTGAATACAACTCGAAAGGGTTGGAAATCTACTCGAATTTCGGAGCACCTTCTGATGGAGGAAGCTGCTAGTCACGATGTTTTGCTTCATGAGTTAAAAACGAGCCGCGAGAACAAGGACGTGCCACATGAACGAGAACAAATCGAGAAACCCAACCCGCATTCGGACGAGAGAACTTTGCCGGTGAGCTGTGCAAGTTGTTCATTAGCCAGTGCGATCTCTTTCAGGCAGGAAATCGAAGGGGAAGTTCCTTTCGTAGCTAACTCGGCGAGTCTATGCACAATGGTTTACTATAAATCTTCCTATCGTTCTCAAACAGACAGGGTGAAGCGTCTCCCATTGGGACTTACCGTGAATCCGGAAATTTTTGAAACCAATGCACTTTACAGAATATGTTACATCGGAACTAGACTTCTTCCTTTAGCAGAACTAAACTCCGTCTATGCAAATGTCTCACAAAATGCTTATGAAGACAAATATAAGGCACATTTTGAAAAGTGGGACAAAGCGACCTCCGTGATTTTATTGAATTTCGGCGCTGTGCTCATAGAGGAACTTAACCACATCATCAGGAATGACATGCAAATTCTGGTAATTTGAACCTCAACAACTGGTTCGTAAGAAGATATTTTGAAGGGATGTGGTGTCTCAAATCAAACATTATTTTTGGATAAACCCAATATGTAGCACGCATTTCTCTTTTGAAACTGCCGCACACTGCTAGAACTATCAACAATGCCTTTTTTCAACAATCCATGAATCATATGTACTCTGAGAGTTTTGCCGACCGACCCCAGCACGAACCCTTGCAACACCGAACGTCCCGGAAACGGGGGGACAAGCACAAGAGACTTGGGGTCGTCGGCGCAACATCCTCGGGAAGACTCCACTTGTGCAGCGCTTGTCCTGCAGTAATCCTGAGGGCGTCAGCAGCACAAACCGTAAAGAGGAGCCGATGTCCTAGCGAAGACCTCCCCCCCACAGTGGTTATCCCTCCACTAGACTCGGACGTGGTAAGCACGAAGATAAAAGCGGCCGATGTTTTGACGAAGGCCTCCACACCTCCTGCGCTCGGCCTTCACACTATACCAGGACGACGTCAGCTCCGAGATAAAAGGAAGCCGACGTGTTGACCAATGAACAAAAAGGAGATGTATTTATAGACATTACCTGAATAACCTATTATATCCTGTTTCACCTCTAAGCTCTATACAGGATATAACAGTGTAGAGGAAAACTAACGATAAGGTAAGAACCATCAACATACTCCCGGAGGATCATCAGGGCCGGATTTATCAACGACTAACCCGCGGGTATAAGGGGTAGAGATACCCACAATGAAGCCTGCGTCTCTGAGTCTTGCGTTATCTCTGCCTGACTCTTACCTTATCTCTACACCTTATCACCCGCATACCCACGGATTAATTGTTGATGAATTCGGCCCCAGTAGGGCAGGGAGTATGGGTTTCGGTCGAGCTCTATCGAGGCGTTTACATACCCGAACCCTAGATACCGTCGCACCTCCTGCGGTTGTTCCCCACTATCCTGCGACGACATTAGTTAATAATAAACGGTAGTTATGAATATACATACTAGTGATATATATAATATATACTAACATATAATATATAATATATACTAAGAAAGAACGATAAGTAGCAACAAATAGTAATAACAGGCAATGATGAACAATTGTCAATTATTATTTATATGAGGTAATTGTTCATTACCGTCTGTTATTATTATTCGTTGATACTCTTAGTTGTTTGTTATTATCTACATATTAATATCCATAACTACTAATTATTACCTAATCTTATTTACTATTTTGTACCATCATTCATTATTACAATTTTTTATTTGATAACTTCTTCTTCAACGTTTTCCCGCCTCGCAGCGGGGTTCGCTGTTCTAGTGTCACTACGCCAGCTTTCCCATCCAGCGCTAGATGAGGGTGAACACTAGTAGCCTTTAAGTTCACATGTAACGTATCATCCCAGCGCTACTTTGGACCCGCTCCAGGCCGCTTTTCTACATATTACCTCAAAGTTAAGGCCTATCCTTCTCCACGCAGAATGTGGCCTTCCATCGTAAGCGAGCTTCTCGCGTATTGTCAGATATTGTCGTATTGTCGGGCGACACCGAACTTCTGCCGAATGACATCGTTTCGGATGCGGTCCATACGCGTGTCTTCAGCCGTCCAGCGCAGCATCTTCGTCTCCATGACGGCGAGGTGCGTTTCAACTTCCTTGGTCGCAGGCCAACACTCAGCGCCGTACATCGCTACAGGCAGGACGAATGCTCTGTAGATCTTCGATTTCAAGCGCTCCGGTATCTTTTTATCGCAGAGCACGCCAGTCAATGAGCGCCACTTGGACCAAGCTACACTCAAGCGTGAATCCACTTCCGCCATCAGTTCGATGTCAGACGCTATGGCTAATTCCAGTTATTTCAGGTACTTAAAGACGGAAGTGTGTCGGAGTTCGATGTCATTAACCTCGATGGAACCTGACTAGATAACGTCGGTCGTTAGATATTCGGTCTTCTTCACGTCCCGTTTAAGTCCAAACCGCGTCAGACGATCACAGTAAGCTTGCACCTCTTGCCCGAATTCACCTTTAGCTTCGCTAGCGAGCACTATGTTATCAGCATAAAGCAACGTCCAAAGGACGGGCTTCTGAAGATCATGTTTGATGGCATCCATGACGTCAAGAAAGTGCTGAAGTGCAAAACCCTGGTGTATCCTGACAGAGATGGGCAACTCCATCGAGACTACGGCTGCAGCTTAAATTAGATTCTTGGGACAAGAGTAGAGGATTCATACCCCTCTACTAGCTCTTCAGACACTCTTCAGGATGGCCATTCGTAGCAAGTTGGTACAGGTACCACTATCGCGCGACTCGGGCTTCTCGTTGACACCGCCAATAGGAGGCGATCGAGAGAATTCTTCTATATCGAAAGTGATCTATCCGAGGAAGGAAATGTGAACCAGGCAGTCAGGGGGCGGATAAATGCAGCACGGCCTAAATGGAGGGAGTCCGCAGGACTTCTCTGCCACCGTGGGTGCTCCAGGACTCAAACGCAGGCTAAACAGAACAGTAGTGAGGCCTGCTTTCCTCTACGGTAGTAAGTGTTGGGTCCTGGGCAGAGCGTAGGAGCGGCAGCTGCACGCATCGGAAATGTGGATTCTCAACTGGGCATGTGGATGCACCCGTCGGGACAAGGCATGAAATGAGGAGGTTAGAGCAATGATGCAGAGCAAGTAGAATAAATGAGAATGAAATCAACAAAAAGCATTAAATATTGAGAAAACTCGAAAACTGGCAGAATGGAAGAAGAGTGCGTGTATGTATTCCAATAGGTGAACTACAGTCGAAGTATAAATGCGTACATGTGGTAACCAAAAGAGATGAGTTTCGTTTAGCCCAGCTAGATGCAAGGAATATATCGCGGTCCCATTTGAGTGACTTTGCATTCAACAAGCTACAATTTTGACAGGTCATTCTTCTTTGCATGAGCCTCGCAAAGGGCAACAATCTTTAAATGTCTCACTATATGGGTAGCATAGTTTCGAGCATCTACAATTTACTTCATCACAGTGCATTAACTGGACCGCCTAGTTTGGCGGTCGGAATTGATCACGATGCAATTACCACTGCTAGTAGTTGCGGGAGAATACCCACTGTTCGCTTTCAATCAGATGAAATCGCTGTCTACTAAAGGCATTCTCTTCCTGGTGCTTAATTAGGTGCTGAAAGCACCGAGACTTTAACAATCATGACTCCGTACTGATTTCTACTGGAAATTTTAACTCCTGTCCTCTGAAGTCAGGCTGCACACACTATGGTGAAGTACTGCCTACGCTGTACGGAGCACTTGAGGTCTAAAGTGGTGCCTGCGTTCTATTATCTGAGCCATTTCTCAGCGATGCTGAAAACCAAGCAGATGAAGGAGAACAGGCAATTGCGCGATTAAATTTGTCGGTAGCGTTAATAAGATGCAATCAGCATCAACTATTTGCTCCTTGATTTTCCCACAGTTGCTGCTGTGGTCGCTCATTATTTTTGCTGTTGATAGAATTATCACTCATTACACGCCTCTTCTGAAGGTTATCGCTTCAACTTCCTTGTTCTCCAACGTCTAACCGTCATTTACACTACGAATGCAACGCAAGCAATATTCTAATGGCTACCTCGTTCAGCCACGGATCTCCCTCGATAGAGAGCCTTCGGGCTCTCTTGTTAAGAGGGATCTCGGGCCGCTTGTCGTAGGGCCACGTGGCGCGTCCCCGGGTGGTGGATAGGGGAATTAAACGCGAACCAAATGCGACCGTGTACTGCCCAGAGACGCAGGTGGGATGCAGGGGATGGACTCCTTGCTCCTGCTGTGTCGGGTAGACGCGTTCCTTGTGCGTGGGAGCGGCATGTTCGTGCACAGTGTGCGTGGATGTGTCCGTGACTGTGCGGATTGTAACTGTGTCGGCTCGGCCAAAAGCTTGCACTCGATAGACTGGGAGTACATGTAAGGCGATTCGAGGCCGCCTTAAGTCTCGCCCCGTCCCTTCGGGCAGTCTGGCTGGCTGCCCGGAGTAACCCGCCCGCACGACAGAGCCTGACTAGCTACCCGTGTTGTATTCCAGTCAAACACAGCAGCACTAAAGGGCCTCATTCCCCTGACCCCGAAAGAGCCCCCATTTCTGCAGCGATGTAAAGGACGAGTACGGAGAGGCTGCTAAAATCTCAGGGCCTAACCAGGCTGCGCAAATTGAGAAAGACTAGGATGACGATCTGTACTTACAACGCCCGCACGCTTGCATCGGAAGCATCCGTCGAGGACCTGATGATGCAAGCCAGGAAGATCAAGTACGACGTCATCGGACTGACCGAGACGAGAAGACACCACCCCCTGCACGCCGCCTACGACTCCGGAGAAGAACTGTTCCTCGGAACATGCGACAGCAGAGGAGTAGGCGGCGTTGGTGTCCTCGTCAACACGCACTTGGCCATGAACATCGATTCGTACGAGTCTTTGACAAGCCGAATCGGACGTCTGCGACTGAGGGGATGTGGTTCCGTGCCAGCTTTGACTGTATTCGTCGCGTATGCCCCAACATCCGACTACGACGACGAAGAGGTCGAAGCCTTCTATGTGGAGCTGGAAAAGTTCTATAAGGAAGATCACACCTTCTACAAGGTGATCGTCGGCGACTTCAACGCCAAAATCGGACCGCGAAGGTCGCCGGAAGAACTTCACATCGGAACCCACGGTTTGGAGTGGAACGAGCAAGGTGAAAGGCTGTCTGAGTTTATCATGTCGACCAAGACCATCCATGGAAACTCGCAGTTCCAGAAGCCTCCCTCCCTACGATGGACCTGGGAACCTCCCGGTGGCCAGTTCCACAACGAGATCGACCACATCATCTTCAACCGCAAATATTGCCTGACCGACGTCTCCGTTGTCCCCAAGTTCTACACGGGATCGGACCACCGCCTCCTTCGCGCAAGGTTCCGCTTTTCGCGTCAAGGAGAGAAGGCCGCGAAGTTCAAGAAGAGGAGTCCCAGAACGACCATCAACTGGGACCTCTACACCTCTCTTGCCGGTCTTTGGGAAGATGCCGTCATGGACAACGTCGACGAGGAATACGACCGCTTCGTGCACCATCTCCACGATAGTGCTAAGGGAGCCGAGAGCTTGAAGACCACCAAGAGACGTCTGTCTCCGGAAACTCTCGAGCTGATACGCCAGCGTGGAGCAGCACGAGCGTCAGGCAACTACCAACTGACGTCCGAGCTTGCGAAGCTATGCAGAGCGGCGATAAAGGAGAATCTGAAGGAGAGAAGGGCGAAAGTGTTGGCTGAAGCTGCAGAGGCAGGGTTGAGCATACGCAATGCCCGCCGGAACCTAGCCAACTTCAAGACCAAGATGACAGCTCTCCGACGTCCCGACGGAACCGTCACCTCTTCCAGAAGGACCATGGAGAGGGTCATCCACGACTTCTACTCCGATCTCTTCGATAGCCACGTCCACCTGCCCCCATGCCATCTTCCGCAGGATGGATACGTCGTCCCCTCTGTTCTCCCTTCCGAGATCCGACACGCCATCTCGTCGGTGAAGAAACGTACAGCACCCGGTCCCGACAGGATCAGACCCGAACACCTGAAGAACCTCCCGCCAACGCTCATCAACACCCTGGCGCGGCTCTTCACACGTTACCTGTCGAAGTGCAAGGTTCCATCTCATTGGAAGACCAGCAGAACCGTCTTGTTGTACAAGAAGAGAAACGTGCACGACATTGGCAACTATCGCCCGATCTGCCTGCTGCCCGTAGTCTACAAGCTGTTCACTCGAGTTATCCTGAATAGGATTAGCAGAACGCTGGACGAAGGACAGCCATGCGAGCAAGCAGGATTTCGGAGAGGATTCAGCACGATCGACCACATACACACCATTACGAAGCTCATCGAAGTGTCGCGAGAGTACAAGCTGCCGCTGTGCCTTACGTTCATCGACCTGAAGACGGCATTCGACTCTGTCGAAACTGAAGCGGTCATCGAAGCCCTGCTCACTCAGGGCGTTCCTACTCAGTACATCAGAGTCCTTCGAGAGCTGTACAGTGGATTCACGACCAAGATCTCACCATTCTACAACGACGTCGTCGTCGACGTGAAGAGAGGGGTTTGGCAGGGGATACGATATCCCCGAAGATCTTCAGCGCCACCCTCGAAAACGCCATGCGCGAACGAATGGGTAAACATGGGAGTGAAGGTCGACGACCGGACACTGCACCATCTTCGTTTCGCTGACGACATCGTGCTCATAACACCGAGCATCAGCCAGGCGGAGCGAATGCTGGCCGACTTCGATCGTGTATGTGGGAACGTTGGACTGCAGCTGAATCTTACGAAGACGATGTTCATGAGGAACGGATGGGTTTCTGATGCCCCATTCTCGCTCAACGGAGCGAACATCTCCGAATGCTCCAGCTATGTGTATCTGGGTCGCGAAGTCAACATGGCCAACGACCTAGCACCAGAGCTGAGCAGGAGGAAAAGAGCGGCTTGGGGAGCTTTCAAGAGCGTCGAAGAAGTCGCGAAGAAGACGACGAACGTCCGACTCCGTGCCCACCTATTCGACTCCACTGTTCTTCCTGCCCTAACATACGCCTCAGAGACCTGGGCTATACGAAAGCAGGATAAACACGCGATCAGCGTCGCGCAGCGTGGAATCGAGAGGACGATGCTCGGAGTGAAACGACTCACGCAAGTGAGAGAAGGCCTCCGGAGTTCCGAGCTTCGCCGACGCTCGAAGATCAGAGACGCTGTTGCGTGGGCCAAGTTGTCGAAAATTAGGTGGGCCGGCCACGTAATGCGCTTCGCAGACACCCGCTGGACGAGAGCCATCACCGACTGGATTCCGCGGGATGTCAAAAGAACACCAGGACGCCCACCAACGCGTTGGTCGGACTTCTTCGTGAAAGCCCTGAACGACCGATATGCGCTCTACGTGTCCCTCGAGCGAGGAGGATCCATTGGACCACTCTGGCACGCGACAGGGACGAATGGAGACGCTGCTGGCACCCGCTCGAGCAATTCGATGATCAACGGGACGACAGGTGACAGGTGACCTCGTTCAGCAGCTGAGGTGGGGGAAACAGAGGAGAAGAGTTTATTTGGTCCCGCAGCGATGGCCGGAGTACTGTGGTAAAATTCGCCCAATCCTTGGCGGACAACTTACTGCTACCTTTGGCTACTTAGTCGCGAGTGGAAAATGTGAAAGGGCGTCATCAAAGGAAATCTGGCAGCGCGACAGGAGGTACGCCCACCCCCTGCTGGAGACGTGGCGTCAGGAGGTACACCGCTGTTCTGCGGACCGAAAACTTTTGTTTTGCGTGTCAAAGGTATCGTAAGGCAGCCATTAGACTCTCGGTAAAGCGTAGGGGTTGGGGGTGGGTGAGCAAGGAGGACGAAAGGAAGATCTCACGCCCCAGCAGAAGGCGGGTGTACCTCCTGACCGTCCCCAAAAGAAATCTGCCGAAATCGGCGCAACGCGAGACGACGCTCATGATAGGATGAAGTGGCGACGGATCACAATCAAGAAACAAGAAAATCAAGAACAGCGGAGTCTGCAACTGGGCGGTACTAAACGCTCAGGAGAAGAAGAACTGGAGCCTAAGAATTCGGCGCAACTACCTGACACGTTATACGCAGGGTGTCGCATGTGTATTTCGGTTTCTAGTAGAATACACTGTCACGCTATGTGTCTTGCGGTAGTCCTCCCGAGCATTGATGACGTCACTGGGAACGGATTATCCGGCGGTAGTCGCGAAACTCTTCCAATATGTCGTCCGGACACGTGAGGCACGACTGCAGCTCCTGAGCAGGAGTTTAGACTACTGCCGACAATCTGGAGTCGTCGTTTGGTTCGAACCGCGATTTCTCGCAGAAAAAAGGGGCGGATCGTCCAGCGGTTTTCTTCTACAGCTCGCAGAGTATGTCTAGGGGTTGCTCCGATTTTTGGGCAATTCACTTGTTTTCCGAGGACTCCTAATACAATTTCACACCTCTTTCTCATACTCATATCTACTCTGACAGAGGGGTAGGAAAAAACAAAAAGAGACACAAACAAGGAAAGATGAGGCCATCGCCCGAACGATATAGGGAAGTGGCGATGAAAGATGAAAGCGTTGCATTCAAGAGCCGTCGTCGGTCCCTGTTTTCTGCAGTCATTCCGTTTTTCTCATTAATTATTTGGTAATATATTTATTCGATTTAGACCCGGGAGATCTAAGCGAATTGAGTTGGTCTTTGCAATGAGAAATGGCCTCGCTTCATGCCACCAGAGCCGTCCAGACCAAGCTTCGACAGCTCACTCCGTATTACTCGCTCCATTTCGTAACCGTACTTGATCTGAAAATATCAATTGATCCCGCACGGATGAGCATGTTGATAGGGTCTGAAATCTACCTGGTTGGCGAGAAATGCTGACAGAACCGTCCACGCTTCCACGGTGATCGGACAGATATCGTGGGGACCGTGGTCTGAACACGAGATTTCATAGCAAGGCAGATATTACCAGCAACATTTTGACGATAGGGCGAAGAGTTCACCCGAACAATCGGTATGGGAGTGCCTCGTGGAATTGACTTGGGAGGGACTGCTGCGGGATGATAAGCCATTTCTGGACGTAGAAAACGAGGAGAAGGAGGCCGATCCTGGCATCTGGAGTTGGTAGTAATATCACGTCATTCAAAAAAAGAAAAATGGTGAGCAGGAATGCTAGGAGGATTTTCTACGTGTAGCACATTCCTGCTAAGTAGTGAAGAAAGTCATCACCTGTTCCTCCTCTGCCACTTTCTCGCCATCCATCAAAGATTTGCATGATTTCTTCCTTTCGTTTGGGATCAAGTTTTCATCTGGATTTGCAGCCATCTGAAACATCTTCGTCTTGGACTTTGCCACGAACTGAATCATGGGGGAATTGTAAGGAATAGGGTCTAAAACGACCCAGTTAGAAGATTGAGCCACGAAGAGATGGGTATTTAGGAGAGATTTTATCTGAAAGCTTTTCAGTTACAGTCTTCACTACCGGGAGGTATTTGGTGTGATATTTGCGTGGAAGCACGATTTCATTGCATTCGCTGTCAATTGGCCCGTCTGCAAATACGGGGTCACCCAGATCAGAGCCTTTTTCTGCTATCTCCACCCAAGCAGAGGAAGCATAGCAGCACTTCGTGGAAGCTGTTCGAAGCGGCTGGGACAGAATACATAACTTCGAAAGGCGCCCGCACAGATTGTGTTAGCGGAGTTGAAAGCGATCTCTATCGCCAATGTCGTTCTATTCCATGAACCGTACCGCTGGGATTCCGCGCTTACTTGCTTGCTCATCATTACTCATTGTCACATGCGACACTTCACGCTGCAAGAACGCGACATCGCTTCGGACCAATGTTGCCACCCGTTTTCGCACGAGTTGCTCTGTGAGCGGGAGTATGAAACTGAGCCTCCGTTGCGCGGACATCCGCTACGAACGGCACCATCATCGCAGGACAAGGCGCAGACGAGATAAGTGCCGGAGGCCACGTCGTCGACCTGCTGGGATCACCGGAGAACACGATCACTTGAGGGAAGGTTTTACTGGGGACACGCCTTATTTAGCCGGCGGGTTACGATAGCGCGCCAGACCTCGCAAGATCACGGGCTCATAGTCTACGAAATACAATACACAACGGGAACCAGGCGATTCTGCACTAGGTCACTTATAATACGGGACTGAACAGGATCTTAACATGCCTCCAGTTGGAGGAGAGTCGTACAAGCGATGTGACACTCTCCTCACGGCTCGATCCACGGTTGCGGTTGTGTGAACGTCTCCGGTCTGGGCTCTGGCGTCGTCAAACATTGTAGGCTCTTGGTAGTGGTCCTTGGCAGTGTGCTTCTTCGGCAGTGGTGACGGGTGTCGGTGAGCACCTCTCGAATCATCGCGATCGTGGTGTGGTCTCTCCTGTTTGCGGCTCTCGCATCGTCGCGTTTAACGCTATTGGGTTCTTGTGGCACTGTTGGTCTGGGTCCTAGATCATCAAGAAGTTCTGCTTCCTCTCATCGCAGCGGCGTTTAGCTTTCAGGACCTTTTCCTGCCTCCTTCTCTCCTTTTCATCTGACGACGCGTATTGGATCTCCGGCAGTTTGATGACGTTTGCAGTTCATTTTGTGGCGTAGCTTCTCGAAGAAGAGAAGCACCTGCCTGTCAACAAAAGGAGAGCGCATGAATCGAGGCTCTGTCCCAAGGTACATTGCCGGGTGTGTGTAGGGTGAGGCGTGGAGCACGTCACTGTAGTGATCACGAACTACTGCTGCGAACGCACGCTCTGGGCTCGTCATATACTTCTCGAAGTCCTGCCAGACCTCTCCCATGCGTGGCCGCTCCACTTCGTTCGTGTCTTCACAGAGGCTTATGAAGGATAGCAGTGTCCCGCCGCATTGGAGATTCCTCTCCAGCCCATTCAGCACCTGGCGCATAGGCCTGTTCTCTGGCATCTGATCAGGCCATACTATAATCATCGTCATGGTGATCGGGATGGCCAGGGGCTTCGACGCGAGGGTGGACCAATCCGCGTAAATATATATGGTGGCGTGGTCCGGGTAACCGATTTCTGCGTTCACTCGGCAGAACGCTTGCGGCAGGGCGATAAATATCTTGTAATCGTCCGTTCCCTGCTGGTCCTGAACCGCGACGGTAGTCGTAAGGTGTGCTTCAGTGTCGTTAAGCACTCCTTGCGGGGACGTTGGCGCTTCGTCCAAGCGTTTACTTCTTGCAAGTTGCTGATTACACTACCGTCCACCGGATTCTTCCTTAACTCCTCTGTCCGTGCTGGTACTTGAGCTACAGCTCTTCAAAAGTCGAAATAGTCAAGAGGGGCCATGTATTGACGCCTCCATTACGGGTCTATCGTGCGGGTCTGACAACCCCGCGTGGCACTTCCACGGAACCCTTCAAGGGAGACTCCTCTTTGTACTTGGGCTAGACCGCCCATGTACTCACAGATATAGGTCTAAAAACGACACAGTAACCAAAACAAATAACTATTTCACCTCTGATGTTTTCTACATGTTTAAGAACGGGAGCCATCAATATATAATCAAAGATTTTAGCAAACAGCATGAAGGATTGCGTTGTAATGTCAACTGTACCGTATGTAACATTACTCTTTGATTTGATGACAATATAATTTCTAGTGTAACTAAATTTAAGATCAATACTTTTAAAACAACAACTTCTTCTTGTTCACCAAGAATGTAGTTTATTGCATCACATGTAAAAAATGTAACATCCAATACGTAGGCATCACTACAAGAGTCTAAAAGAGAGAATAAGAGAGGATATGTATTACATAAATAATAAAAAGAAATTTAATGTTTTGTATACTCGCTTTCATAACTGTAAGTCGGAATTTGACGTTAGTATTTTAGATTCACTAGATAACAACAAAGTCAAAAATGCATTACTCAATAAGGAACTTTTCTGACTAAAACTACTCAACACTGCATATCCGCTTGGACCTAATGACAATATAAAAGGGTATGGTAATATAACAAACATTGCTAATCCTCTAAAGCTAAAAGCTAATCACCCTTACTTCGCATAAAAGATCATTAAAGAAAAAACAAATAGAGGAAAAAAGACAAGAAATAACAACAAGACCACAATTCTTAACTATTTAAGCAGCAATGAAAATAACCTTCACATTACATATTTTTATGAACTCCTTAAAAGTCTTTCGAAAAGAAATATAATAAGACTATTAGAATTATGTCTTGATCCACTCTTTTTAAAAGATCTTAAGCAAAAAGCAATATATAATCAAAGATTTTAGCAAACAGCATGAAGGATTGCGTTGTAATGTCAACTGTACCGTATGTAACATTACTCTTTGATTTGATGACAATATAATTTCTAGTGTAACTAAATTTAAGATCAATACTTTTAAAACAACAACTTCTTCTTGTTCACCAAGAATGTAGTTTATTGCATCACATGTAAAAAATGTAACATCCAATACGTAGGCATCACTACAAGAGTCTAAAAGAGAGAATAAGAGAGGATATGTATTACATAAATAATAAAAAGAAATTTAATGTTTTGTATACTCGCTTTCATAACTGTAAGTCGGAATTTGACGTTAGTATTTTAGATTCACTAGATAACAACAAAGTCAAAAATGCATTACTCAATAAGGAACTTTTCTGACTAAAACTACTCAACACTGCATATCCGCTTGGACCTAATGACAATATAAAAGGGTATGGTAATATAACAAACATTGCTAATCCTCTAAAGCTAAAAGCTAATCACCCTTACTTCGCATAAAAGATCATTAAAGAAAAAACAAATAGAGGAAAAAAGACAAGAAATAACAACAAGACCACAATTCTTAACTATTTAAGCAGCAATGAAAATAACCTTCACATTACATATTTTTATGAACTCCTTAAAAGTCTTTCGAAAAGAAATATAATAAGACTATTAGAATTATGTCTTGATCCACTCTTTTTAAAAGATCTTAAGCAAAAAGCAATGCTTGTTATGTATTGCTTACTGACAACATCAAAATATAACTGCATTCATAAAAACAATAATACGAAGAAAAAAGATTATTTTGATGTAGTAGTCCCTTACATACACACTAAATTAGATGTTGTCAACTTTAATAAAATATTTAATAGCATCTACTCCATCAAATTTCTGAAGAATCTACAATCAAATAAACTACCTTTTAGAGTAGTCTACAAATACGATCCTCCATTATTAACCAAAATTTTTAATTACAATAAGCTTCTTAAGTCACTAGATAACATTAACATTTCTCATATCTTATCTAGCCCTTGTCTATGCAAAACAGTATATGTAAACGATAAAAAATTTGTCGACAAGCATCATAATCAGCATCATACTATATCAGCATCATATTATAACAGGTAATTTAGAAATCATAAAAGATATAGCACTAAGAGAAATACTTAGAAAAGGCACCAAATATAAGGTAGTTAAAAAACTGGAAGAGAAAAAATTAAATTCATATATAACCAGCCTATTGATGTTATTATCAAAAAAATTGAAGTTAAATATAAATTTAATGCTAATATTATAAAACAAATTAGAAAGCATTTTATTTTACAATATAGAAATAAAGTTAAGCCCGTACTAAATAATAACCAAGAAATATCTGAAGTTGTCCCATATAATCAAATAAAGTACTACCAAAATGACTTTATTTTTTGCCCACTAGACAAGGCTTCTAACAACTACGGTATAATTTGTAAGAAATACTACTTACAAGTAACCATGAAGGAACTAGGAGTAGACATTAACGCGTACAATGTGCTCTTGACAACTAAAGACCAAAACAACCAAGTATACAATCGCATGCCCAATATCAGTGAATCTGATACCTTACGTACACACAACCTTTTTAATGTGAATAACGGTTTAAGAATCAACAATGTCACCGCAATTCCGACAATCTACCCTACCTAAAATGCACAAGGACCCAATAAGTTTTAGATTTATAACAGGCGCATCGAAGAGTCGCGTTAAAAAGCTTGCCTTACAATTACAATGTATATCCACATTTATTAAGAATCATTTCATTAACTATTGTAACGTAGTAGCTAACCGAAACAGATCTATGAAAATATATTGGGCAATTAATAATACAAATATTACCTACGAACTAAACGCATTACAAGATAACCATTTGAAACTCTACTCAGCAGACTTCAAAGATATGTTCACTAACCCGCCTCATAAGACTATCTCAGACAAAATTGCAGTTTTACTCAAAATCTGTTTCAAAAATGACTAATAAAAATTTCATAGCTTTTAATGGCTACAAGGCATTATACACTAATAAAACAAATTTGAATTCTCAATATAAAATATTTAATATGCAAGACGTTACGGATCAGGTTAATTTCTTACTTAAAAATAGCTATGTAGTATTTAGCTCAACAATCTTCAGGCAAAACAAAGGTGTTCCTCAAGGAGGTAACTTTAGACTACTACTTGCAGATATTACTATGTCTATGTTGGAATACGAAATCGCTAAAACGTTTAAAAAAAAAACGAACGAAATCGCTAAAACGTGGCTAGTAGTAATAGCATATTTATGCCATACAGGTATATGGATGATCTACTTTTTTAATAACTTAGACGAAAAACAAGTAGATATTTTGAAAATACTTTATAAAGATACCCTGGGATTGAAAAAGACACACATCAATGAACACCACTGCAATTACTTAGACATCACATTAATTATTATCAACAACAGAACAAAAACAAGAATGTACAATAAAACAGATGATTTCAACTTTAAAGTTCTAAGGTTTCCACATTTTACTTCAGCGGTCTCCATAAATATCAAAAAAGCTATAATTTTATCGGAAACGTTAAGAATAGCAAACACTTGTTCTGACCTAAAGCATTTTCTAGAAAAAATTTTTGAACTGAAAAATATTTTAAAGCATAATAAATACACAGAAGAGTTCATTATTTCAAACATAATTAAATGTTTATATAAACACAGATTTTTATATTATAAGTTCAAACTTCATAAAGTCAAAGACAATCTTGCTATATTTTTACTGAAAACATTTGACCAATAAAATTATACTTAAATTGAATACCTTCCAAATCTTTTGTTTGCTGGAACTGTGTATTTTAGTCAAAATAATATAAAGTAATATTATTAGTGATAAACAAATACTTAATAGTGATAACGATACCGTTTTGTTTTATTGTTGGTTTTATTGCACTCTGTTTTCGACACTGAGTGTGAGACGTAAAACCTTCCTCAATGATACAGCAAGTTTTACCATATTTGAATATAAATAAGTATGGATATCATTATATATATCAGTTGACTGACACACCCTTCCTTATTTGTGAATGTTCCACTACGGGTGCGGTAAAAGCCAAAGTGGGTAAGTCTTTGAATTTTAAAGCTGATGTTAATAATAGTAACTACATATATTAGTTAAGATAATTATAATATTTATATAAAAAACAATAATAAATAAAATAAAAAATAATTATATATAATAAATTATAATTAAATAAAAATGTTTATAAATGTTTATGTTTACAACTACGACGTTTATATTTAGTTTGTTGTAAACTTTAATGGTTGTGGTTGTTATTTTATAATAATTTGTATAAGTCATTATTAGATACATTTATTGCAATAATCTACCACTATATCTACCACTATATAATTGAGTTCGCTCCCTGCCCTGCAGATGATGAGGCGTATCTCACTCAGGTTTGAAACCTGGCTGAGATACGCCTCGTTTAACAACGCGTAATCTCATGGAACCCCTTGCGCCGCCTCCGCGTACCTCGCGCGGGCAACGTCTGCCGTTCAACATGGGCGTTGTTACAACAGAGGCGCTAGCCTCCTCCTACTTGACACAACGGCGTCTGCGGGCGCTTCTGAGTGCCTGAATCCAGAAAACGGGTTCCCTTCGTCGCACCACAACCGTCTGGAGTCAGAAGATCGAAAAAAAAGGAAGCAGAGGTCTCACATCGTCGTCGTACGACGACCGGCCGCATGCAGAACTCATCATTATCCTATGTTGAACGGAAAACTTTACCCGCGACAGGTACGTCTCTGCGTATCTCGCGCGGCCAACATCTGCCGTTCAACATGGGGTGTTGTTACAACAGAGGTCGCGTAGCCTCCTCTTACTTGACACAACGGCGTCTGCGCGCGTTTCTGAGGGCCTGAATCCAGAAGACGGGCTCCCTTCGTCGCACCACAACCTTCTTGAGTCAGAAGAGGAGACGCCGCGTCCTACGACGAGGGATCGCATACAGAATTGAGCATGAGATGCTGCTGCAGCACAGGAAGCGCAGCCTCCTCCTGCTTGACACAACGGCGTCTGCGCGCGTTTCTGAGTGCCTGAATCTAGAAGACGGGTTCCCTTCGTCGCACCACAACCGTCTGGAGTTAGACGATCGAAAAGAAAGGAAGCAGAGGTCACACCGTGGCCGTACGACGACCGGCCGCATGCAGAACTCATCATTATCCCATGTTGAACGGAAAAGTTTACCCGCGACAGGTACGCCTCTGCGTACATCGCGCGGGCAAGGTTTGCCATTCAACATGGGATATTGTTGCGTCAGAGGAAGCGCATCCTCCTCCTGCTTGACACAACGGCGTCTGCGCGCGTTTCTGAGGGCCTGAATCCAGAAGACGGGCTCCCTTCGTCGCACCACAACCTTCTTGAGTCAGAAGAGGAGACGCCGCGTCCTACGACGAGGGATCGCATACAGAATTGAGCATGAGATGCTGCTGCAGCACAGGAAGCGCAGCCTCCTCCTGCTTGACACAACGGCGTCTGCGCGCGTTTCTGAGTGCCTGAATCCAGAAAACGGGTTCCCTTCGTCGCACCACAACCGTCTGGAGTCAGAAGATCGAAAAGAAAGGAAGCAGAGGTCTCACATCGTCGTCGTACGACGACCGGCCGCATGCAGAACTCATCATTATCCTATGTTGAACGGAAAACTTTACCCGCGACAGGTACGTCTCTGCGTATCTCGCGCGGCCAACATCTGCCGTTCAACATGGGGTGTTGTTACAACAGAGGTCGCGTAGCCTCCTCTTACTTGACACAACGGCGTCTGCGCGCGTTTCTGAGGGCCTGAATCCAGAAGACGGGCTCCCTTTGTCGCACCACAACCTTCTTGAGTCAGAAGAGGAGACGCCGCGTCCTACGACGAGGGATCGCATACAGAATTGAGCATGAGATGCTGCTGCAGCACAGGAAGTGCAGCCTCCTCCTGCTTGACACAACGGCGTCTGCGCGCGTTTCTGAGTGCCTGAATCTAGAAGACGGGTTCCCTTCGTCGCAACACAACCGTCTGGAGTTAGACGATCGAAAAGAAAGGAAGCAGAGGTCACACCGTGGCCGTACGACGACCGGCCGCATGCGGAACTCATCATTATCCCATGTTGAACGGAAAAGTTTACCCGCGACAGGTACGCCTCTGCGTGCCTCGCGCGGGCAACGTTTGCCATTCAACATGGGATATTGTTGCATCAGAGGAAGCGCATCCTCCTCCTGCTTGACACAGCGGCGTCTGCGCGCGTTTCTGAGTGCCTGAATTCAGAAGACGGGTTTCCTTCGTCGCTCCACAACTTTCTGGAGTCAGAAGATCAAAAAGAAAGGAAGCTGAGGTCACACCGTGGTCGTACGACGACCGGCCGCATGCAGAACTCAGCATTATCCCGTGTTTAACGGAAAACATTATACGCGCCAGGTACGCCTCTGCGTATATCTCCCCAGTCCAGTATTTTCTCATGGTCAAATGTACGTGGCGTGCTCGCGAGTTCGACAGAAGCCCCACCTGAAAATTTGGTTAACACCAGGACTCAAGTCTATACCAAACGTAGTATTCACCGAGATGCTTCAGTAAATGTTGTCTTTTTGTTGTTCTTTTAACAAGATTGTTTTGAAGATCACACGTACTTTTTGTGTGAGAGTATTTTCTGAGAATAAACCTTAAACCTATAACCCCGCGAAGCGAGCAAGTGCGAGACACGCCGTTAGGCGTGTCGTAGCACTTGTTATACAATAAATTATAATCATAAGTTATAATTATGCATATAATTATAATTATATAGTCATAACTGTAATGGTCACATATAATTTTACTTATTATATGAATAAGCCTTTCAATTAATACCTTTCTACTTATGAGAACGTGTTTTTCTACTTCTTTCAGTAATATCTTTTTGTTTAACTCACATTTTTTTCTACTCCTTTGTCTTCATATTTAAATTCAATTTCAAACTTAATTTTCTCAAGTAGTGTCTAATTCCTCATCCTATCGTATTCATTTTTCTCTTCATTTCTACATCTAATCTCTCTTCCTTTTCATTCTCCTATCTCTTTTCACACACAAACAGATTTTAAAGATATTTTAAAATATGCTCCTCTCCTTCACTGAAAAGCCACGGGAGGAGCATTACACAAAGGTTCGTCTGAAGATAGTGGGGAAACGAACCTTTTTAATATTTTCTGTGTTACGTAATATTTTTTTATATTTAAATAAAGAACTTTACACATTTCTTTTCTTCTTCGAACCTCTTTTTTCTTTGTTTTGTATTATACATTAATACTGACTCGAAGATAGATGCGTAAGTCGAAATAATCAAAACTGATATATGAAATAAGTGGTCATCAAAGATGCACACAGAAAATAGTACATTTTGAACGGCGAAGCTTCATGGAAATACTATTCATCTCACCATCCAAACAAACACTGCGACACATTAGGCAAGTGCACGACGCAATCCCAGCGCTCAATACAAGAGGTTTTTTCGACCCCTTTAAGTCCCTCTAAAATCTCCCGCCACTTCCTTTCCGGTCTCTCTCCTGTGCCGTTCTCGGATGGGTTGACTGCTGCGCACGAACACAACCACTCAGGTCAAACATATTACTGGGAGGATCAGATCCTAAGGAGGACTTGCTCATGCATAATTGGCTGCCGTTGGCTGAATCTTCTTGAGATGTCTACACAGCAAGACCACAGATAGGGCATTGTATGGTAGAGGGATCGCAAAGAATATGCTTTATGCACTACATAGTTCCCAGGCAGAAAAGTGGGAAGGCTTCATAAATCAGAGCCCACAGAGAGCTGAACATATGCAGTTTGCTTATCGAACGGAAGCCGCCTTGAGGGGTCATATACTAAAGAACTGGTTAGATACGGGGCATGTCAAAATGAGAGGTGCTTTTTGTTATTGGAGTCAGATGTCTACCCACAGCCATTAGCAAGACTTTTTGCCCTAAAATGTTACTGTTGACAGTTTCACTAGGGTAAACAACGAGAACCAGAATTTCCTACATTCCCTCCCTGCTAAAAAACCTGATACCATCCAAGCTTTACTGAAAAAAAAGCCTACACGAAACCTCAGGCTATGCGACGACGGTGGGACACTCGCTGGAAAGGTAACTTTAGAAAAATTGGTCAATCCGACGTTGGGCAAGTCCTGTTGCTCTTAGCAATGCTGCCCAAGTCCTCCCACACTGAGTGAGCATCGTTTGAAATTTTTTGAAGTGTCCTCCAAATCTCTGCAGGATCCTTTCGAGATATGCGTGCAATGATGAAGCCTTCCTCTTTCCGATTGCTCAAAGTCCAGCTCTTGTCCATAGCGTCAATAATCAAGCGAATCACTTCATTTGAAATTGCACGTAGAACGTAGACGACCGCAGTGGTCATTATGTGGACAGATTTTCATCTTGATGCAACGATACAATTCCTCTAACACTGTTGATCGTAATGAATGTCGTATAACCCCCCCCCCCCCTTTCCGATCCGAGTTCTGAAAGAACTGTTTCGCACACGTTTACCGCAGGCCCCCAAACTAACTCAAATGGTTTTTGGGTTAACCACAAGGGAGGTACGTCTAGTGGAAGTTAGAGGATCTAAATATTTAAGAAGGCTGCATCCTTGAAAACTGAAGATTTCTTTAGATGGCTTCAAAATAACAATTTGCTAGCATTCAAATCAGAAGCACGATGTACGCGGCAGAAATTTATATAAACACCAAAATGTAAGACATTCTGTGTAGGTGTACGTTTAAAGCTATATATCATTATGTAACATAAGTTCTGTCTGCCATTGAATTTTTTGGAATTTTTCATTTTTTAAGAAGCAACCTACAATCAGTCAACAATATAATTACCACCACTATTGATCATTTGCTGCCATCTTCTTATCAACTGTTCTATACCGCGGCTGTAGAACTCAGAAGTTTTTGGTCGAGAAGGGTGCATTCAGGAATTGTTCCAGGTCACTTCTATCAACGTGTATTTTCCCCTTCAAGAAAAGCTGCACAGATCGGAAAAGGTGGAAGTCGAACGGTGTTAAATCAGGTGAATAAGCGGACGGGTAGGATTTCCCATCCCAGTTTCACCAATTTCCTGCACGTCTGGAAAGTAACATGCAGGCGAACGTTGTCGTGTAGAAAGCAGATCTTCTTCTGTTGCTTGGGTCTCCAATCCAGGCTTGATACATTCCAGCTGGAGAGTGCAGATGTCGGCGGTCACTGTGACACCATTTTGCAGAAGCTCCCAGTAGACAACTCCATAGACCTACCACCAAACCGACAACACCGCTTTCTGCTTGTGAACTTTCCCTTTGACATCCGGTTCCGGTCCTTTCCTGCGTCCACCCATTTCTTACGTCTACTATGGTTAACCAAGAACATGATTTTTTTCCCGTGATTTCCGAGTCATTCGAAATGGCGCTTTCTGGATGTGAAGGAAGTACAGGCATCCACTCGCAGGAGTCATGGGCATCCGTCACTTTGAGAGCTATCCAATTGCCGTACCCTGCAACTTTCCCGAGATGGCGGTCTATCGTCATGTGGCTGCAGCTCAACCTTCTTGCCACAACCGTGGTTCTTGTTGTAGGATCGGCTCCGACGAGCTCTCTGGGAGTCTCATAATTGACCTCCCCTAGAGGACCCGATCTTGTGTCATCTTCCAAACCGCAGTCGCCTGATTTAAGCGGGAAAATTGTCCATTGTACGTTCTTGTCGAGATCACCACTTCGCCGGTTACACCCTCATAAATGTGCTTGTTACGGGAAGAAATGTATCTTTGGGTACAACAGACAGTCTAAACAAATTTTGACAATTTCCCTTTTCTGATCTCTGACTTTCCGGCGTTTTGCCATCTCTCCTTTTTGACAAACGTAACTTTCTTTTTCTGCATTCTTAAAAATTTTCCAGAAATTTCGCCGTCCCTAGTGCTCATACTGGAGGTAGCGACTGTCTCGCATCCTTGGCAGTAGCAAAATGCTAGCAAGATGTTTGCCCTCACCGACTGATTCAGGAGGCTGTGGGCCAGTTATTGATAGTTTCCCTTGCTGCACTCCTGAAAAAAATAGTTCGCCTGAGCAGTTATTAAGGAAAACAAAACTGGGACGTTCACAGTGTGAAGACTAATTATCCTATCTGACTTTCTAGATCAAGACAGTAGTCTACAAAGCCAAAATCAGATCTTTGTTTTAGGAGAGTTTGGCGTTGTTTTTATGAAAGGAGAAGCTGTTACACGTTGCTTCAGTGGAAGGAGCGTTTCTGAGCTAACGCCTGCTCTGCACAATCCGGCAAACTGAATGACGGATTCAACAAAGTTAGCCGAGAAATGCATGAATCCCCTCTTCCGCGGCAATGCCTGACCCTCACAGCGAAGCTCCCTCTACCTAACCAGGACAGCCTGTTGTAAGGAATGGTTTGCGCTATTTTATTTATTTATCTATTTATGGCGTAGACCAAAGTCTCGCATAAAAAACGAATCGCAAAAACATTTCTAACACAACACAAAACAATCACTGTTAAATGATGCATGAGCAGTAACATGTCTTCGAGCACTTAACTCTATTCTACATATAGCAGATGTTCTACACGCTTGCACAGACAGCCTTGCCATATCCTCGCACTTGCCAACCAACAAGTTGAATACTTTCAGAATTCTGTATGTAAAAAATCTGACCCAATCCGGAACTTAGCAACCGACACTCGAAGCTTAAGCTTTCCTCTTACGGATTTTGTCAGCATCCTCTCAAAAAAATCTTCCGGTTCGACTGATAACTTATTGGAGAGAATTTTATAGATCATGATAATGTCGGCAATTTTCCTTCTGTTATTCAGTGACGGAAGGCCAAAAAGCCGAGACCGTTGGGAACCATATGGAATCAAACTATAAACCACTGAAAAACATCCTATCATGAGCTCCCTGGCGATGCTGCTTTGAACGCTTTGCAAAAGATCTATACCCCCTTCCTAGATGGATTGAATACTGTTGTCTCGGTTTCAACGATAGCTTGCACAGGGGTTTAGATTTTTGGACAAAGCTCTGAACAGGTTATGTAGATGCGAAAACTGGCCTTCTTCACCAAATGTTTGCAGTGCTCTGAACAACATGAATCACTTGGTGTAATATAACCCAAGTCACGAGCTTCGTCGACTTTTTTAGAGCGTGACCATTGACTCAATACGTTGAGTGCTTGGGTGCGATATTTAGATCCGATCAACAGAGGGTGCCACTTTTCACCCGCAAGCGGCAGCTCCCATCCTTCTGAACAAGAACGTATGAAATCTATTGCGTCTAAGGATGCGAAAGAAAATCTACAGTAGAGTATCGTCTATTCTTCTGCAGATTTTCACTATTTGTTATTTTGGTGGTCCAGTCCGTTCAGATCATCTTTTTTCGGCTCCCTTAGCGCCTTGACTGACAACACGAATTACCTAAATAGGTACGAAAAAAACGAACTTCCAAGCCTTGATGATCGCCCTCCTGGAGTTGTGTAGCCGTTTGGTTGAGAGCATTTGCTAGTCGCTCAAAGTACACAGCAGATACACGTTTTGGGTAGACAGCATACGAGGCTCCGAAGTCCCGAAGGACGTCGTACGAGGTGGACGGGTCGCGGAGACGTCGCATCGCTTCCGACAATGCCGTCACGAACCTCTAAAATGTCATCAATGGAATTTCTGCACTGGATCAAAGTTTTATGCAGATCGGGCATCCAAGAAGGGCTGATGCAGAAGACACACTGCCATCTGAAGCCCGTGAAAAATACAGTAATGCCTCGTGGAACATTATGTCACCGCTCATCCTCCTATTCATGCCAATTATTAGGTTAAGTCATAAATTTTGCAAAAAAAATGTCTTCCAGCAAAAATAAGATTATGCCACAAAAGAAAAATGTATGACTTAAACAAAGTAATTGCCGTTTTTGTTAATGAGTTTCTCCCGCTTTTCATGCACTGGATGGATTACATCTCTGTAGAATTTGGTCACTTTCGATCTGAAGAGGTCGTGTACCACCGCCGTGACCTCATCAACTTCGGCGAAGCGCCTAACACGGAGTAAGTGATCCATCGACCGAAATAGATAGCAGTCAGAGGGCGTAATACACAGTGTGTATGGTGGTTGCTTGATTTTGACCCAGTCCATTTCCTAGATTTTTGCCAGCGTTTGAAGGGCCGTAAGCGGTCGGCGGTGGTCCTGGTGGATGAAATGTTGGCCCATATCGACTTCATTCTTCACTAATTTTTGCTGGAACCAGTCGAGTTGTTAGCAAAAGCGAGCAGCGAGGACGGTTTGACTACGTGGAGCAGCTCCCGTGGCAATGGACCACTACACATCCACCAAACGCACAGTAGGACCTTCTTTCGGTGGAGCTCCGGTTTTGACGTTAACCCCAGCTCGTTGCGTTCCAGCCAATGCTTTCCGGCTTGGCAGTTGTCGTAAAGCATTCCGGCGCTGATAAAAGTTCGATCTAGGCCCTCTCTTGAGTCTGCAGGAGCTCTGGCTGGTAGTACGAACATACAGTTTTTCGCGGCTCGTCGCACGTGACGAGCCGCCACTGACGCATACCTCCTGGACGGGCTGTTATAGGGAAATGGAGCTCTAACAAACTCCTGAATTATGCTGTAATGTATCTAGATATGTGGTATTTAGAAATAAAGACTTTTAGAAGCCTTTTTTCATAAAGGGAGACTAAATCTCACAATGGAAGCAATTGTTTGTTTTTTCGCTTAAGTCATCCAACTCCCTCTCGAAATAACCATTTTCTCTAATTAGGTGCACCGGGAACCCTCAAACAGCTGAGCGGAGGTATCAAAGGAAGCTTCTGCAGTCACAAGAGCATTAGACCTCGTGACTGTAGCAGCACATACTATGCAGATGCCCCAGGAGCTCTCGGCAGTCGGAAGCACAGCGATTTACTTAGGCTTCCGATAGCGCATGAGGCACTGGTGAAGGCGATTCTGGCGACCTTCCAGTCTACTGCAGCAGAAGAGCGGTGGCTCACTGGGAGGTGTGGAGATCGACGGTCAGTCCTTATGTGGTGTGACAAGAATTCGACTCGATGGATTTGTGCAGGCGCCATTTGTTTGCAGCAGTTGGTCTTTCCGGAAGTGTTTTGTCTTTGTTGCCCTTTTGGGAAAGGAACTTCTGATGCCGCCTCCAATAACTTATTTGGTTAGAAGTGCATTTGCCGGTGACTTCCTGAATGTGTTTGACCCCCGTGGCTCGGCAGAAACCCGAGCTTGAACTAAAATGAAATCACACACTTTTTCACTTCGAGTGGTCATCGTTCTAATGAATAAAACTTTCCAACAGCGCAAGAAAGATTAACGATTCATACCTCATAATGATCGCTAGTAAACAAGCTTTCAAATATATTGTAATACTTCAGCGGGTTTAATTTGCATCCCAGAAGAAACAGAAAAGTTGCATAATTTATGACTCAACCTAGTACTTAAATGCACGCCGTGCTCCGAATAAAAACGGCGCATTTTGTCTCCTCTGTAGCTCCTTCTTAACTTTTCAGCTATCTTCATATAACGGGACCTTAGATTTGAATGAAGATGGATGAATGGTCTAGCATTTCTCCTCCACCCAAGGTTACAGTTGACCCCATTTTGTGAAGAGTTTAGGAATACGTCGAAAGATTAGCCGAAATAGAGGCGTGGTCTAGCCTTTGATCACAGTAAGTTGCAAGGAATAGATTGGAATGCAAAGTTAAAATCCAGGATTTCATCACAGTCCTTTCGAGTTTCAGCGAGCAGTGTTTTCCACATCCTATAATGTGTATTTACAACGAAGGTATTGCTTTACGTTTCCGACTGTCCCTCCTTAGTGCAATAGCAGCTAAGCAGAACGAAAGAAAGAAAAAGGGGCATCCTCGCGACAGGCCAACATAGAATTTCGCCAACATTTGGATTCTCCAGACTCGGTAGATTCATGTTGTTTTGGATGTGGGAAAATTTGCACTGTGAGGATTACCCAATCAGTCGAAAGATATGGCAGCTTATCTTTCAGACCTATAACATCTCCAGGTCTTCTTTCGATTCACTTTTAAGGTGAAATGGAGTGAATATTCTACCCTGCCAACCTGTGCTTCACTCTATTAAAAGCAGTGGTATTAGCGAAATGGACAGCGTTTTCGCATTGCAAAAGAAAGCTGTAAAATAGATGACGACTGCGTCACCCTTGTGAGATAAGGGGGCCCGCCATCCCATGGCTCAATAATTGTAAGCTCCACTTGGGAAGCCTGCTGTCGGAACGAAGTAGCAGTCATCAGCAATCGACCTGCCAAACGCTCCTACCGTACAGTAGAATGTGCGAAGCTCTGGACTACTTTTTTCTCCGACATGGACCAAGGAAGTGCACCGAATCATCTGGGACACCTCGGCGGCGTAGTGCTGACGCTTTCCAGAAAAGTGCTCGGAAATTTAACTTCGACACATCGCGCACTTAGAGAGATCTGTATGCCACCAGTAGAAACGAGTCCATCGGTTTCCAACTGCCTTCCCGATGCGGTTTCAACTGAAGCGAAAAATCGGGAGGTGGGTTGTTTTGGTGTAACTCGTGTACATACACATACGACGAGCCACCCATCAATCAGTCTCCCACGTCGAGATGAGGCCCACTGAAGCGCAACTCGCAAGGCGACGCCAGTCGCCTCATGGACCGGGTCTCTGATCGCCTGCATTCTGATGCCCAACGAATGGGCTTTCTCGAATAACACTGACCCTGGACATCAAAAACAGGGAACATCGTGGTGCTAGGAATGAATGTTCTATCCCTCATACTGTGTCAGACCTGTTCTTAAAAGCTCCAAGAATCCCTGTGTGTTTCTGTGAAGCTGTCACGTTCTGCACTACTCTATGTCACAATCCCAGGGGACCGTCGCTGAGGCAGCGGTTTGGCGAGAAAAGCGGCTGAACAAAACGAACGCATAAACAAGCCACGCGACCAGAAGTATTTCCACTAATCACGACCATTACCTGCACATGGATTTTGAAGCTGATGTGGTTGCTCCAGTTCGGCTCGCCCTTCAAGTTTAGGTACGCGAGGTAGTGCGGGTTTTCGGTGAAAATGCACTCGAACATTCGCCTCCCCAGTTCGTATACGGTCCCTGAATAGTAGCAATTACTGGCTTGGCGCACTTTGCCTTCATCTGTTCCTGCGCAGTTCATGAGCTCAGATGAAGCGGAGAGGTGAGGTGTAGTTTTAGTAGGCAGTACTTGAGCCGACATGCTCTAGATTGAGGTCGTTTCCAAGGAAGGAAAAGTTGGACGATAGTACACAAAGGATCAGTGGACAAAGAGTGTGATCAGACAGGGAAGTTGACTGTTTAAAAACGGGTGGAATTGAAAAAGGAAAAGTTTTTTTAAGTGAAAGCAACGATGTGGGGAGGAAAGCATGCGAACTTGCACGAGGAGGGGGCAGCAGGTAGATGAACAAGAATTTAGCAATAGGGGAAAGGTAAGGAAACACAGAAGATGATAGAAAAAAGGAATGCCCGTCGAAAGAGGATAGAGGGAAAGATAGAGAGAGAGAACATAAACTTTAAGTAAACGGCCCAGTACGAGGCAGATAAGACTAGGGAAAAGGACGAAACACTTCAAAAGTTTACCTGACAGTATAGGGGACAAACAAAATAAGCATGCCTTAGACACTTTGAAAACATGATTGTTCTAAGAAGTTTGTCGATCAATTCATTTTTGGACCGCCCACGATAAAATCCTGGTGGTCGGGTAAAATTTTGCATAATACATATATGTATATATAAATAAATATATATACCTTTTTCAGGTCGAATCGGACAGTTTTCAAATCAAATTCGATAGTTTTCAAACCAAATTAGACACTCTTCTAGATTTTTGAAATCAAAGAGAACTCTTCCGAATTAAAACGACCTTCATACAGGTTGAACTACGGACTCGATAAGATGGCAGAAGGAGAATTTAGAATAACTTTTTTTGATTTTTTTTTACTTTAGCTTCAGAATGAGTGTAGTAATTTTATAAAATTTTTACTTTTGAAGAAAAAATAATTAAATTTGCGTAGCAAAGCAGCAACTATATAGTGCATTAAAAGACTAGATTACGCCATGCACTCGAAAAGCTCGTCGCGATTTCTGTTCGATTGATAGTGCAAATGCTGTTTACATAGAACAACGAGGTGTGTGTTCTTAACAGTTGTTCTTGTTGCATTGTCTACAGTTTTCTGTTTGAGGAAAATTCTAGTACGATTTCTTTGAACTTTTATTTCACTTACCCAATAAGTGAACACCTTGTTTGAAATTTTACAAAATCCTAATTTTTCGTGGAAACATAATGCTTTACAGCTTGTTTTAGAGAACTGAAAGCCGGAAATTGTTAACGCCAAAAGAAGAGATTACGCCATGTACTTGTCCAAGATTCGCGATTTTCATTTGTTTGATAGTGTAAATGTTGCACACATGAAACAACAAGATGGGGATATGCGCGTTCTTCACTATTGCAGTTGTTGATAGTTGTTATTTTGTATTGACTGTCATTGTTGAAGTACTCTCTTTAATGTCATAACCACCTTGTGTATTTTTTTGTCTAGCTGAAACATGAAATGGAAAAGGAGAATACTGCTTGCGTAGATCTGTTTTATGTATATGTTGGTTATATTTATATGTGAATTTATGCATACCGGTGGACAATGCAACAGCTGTAATTGTGAAGAACGCGAATATCCCCATCTTGTTGTTTCATGTAAGCAGCATTTACGCTATCGATCAAATGAAAATCGCGACAAGCTTCTCGAGTGCATGGCGCAATCTGGTCTTTAATGCATTCTGTGGTTGCCTTCTCGCTGCGCTTTAAAACAAAATTTAATGCGGTATTTTTACTCCAAAATTAAAAATTTTATAAAATTATTACACTCATTCGGGCAGCTAAAGCAAAAAAAAAAATTCAAAAAAGGTATTCAAAATTCTCCTTGAACAAAAATTTTTTCTAACCATTTTATTGAGTTTGTAATTCAATCTGTATAAAGGTTGTTGCAATTTGGAAAGTTCTCTTTGATTTAAAAGCCTTAGGCGAGCTTAGAAGAGTGTCCAATTTGACGTGAAAAGTGTCCAATTTTTGAAAAATGTCCAATTTGGTTTGAAAAGTGTCTAATTCAACCTGAAAATGGTATATATATCGGTGAGCAGACCTTGAAAGATCAATTAAACGATGTTCACGCCTTCCCACAAAGCCTCGATCTTGAGGGGTGTGCCTTGTAGCACGTGCTCTGGCTCAAAATTTTGAGTATCTTTTTGGCAGATAAAACTACTTCTCAAAATGAAGGCTCTGCAAGGGTATCCTTAATAAATTGCACGCCACTAAACTGCGGAATTCCAAGTGAACGGAATTGCTGAATGCCCAATACGGTCACGAGGCGGTATCTTCACAACGAAGCGTTTGCCTTTATGCCTTGCACAATAGTTTTGGGATAACAGTGCTGCTAAAGCGGTAAGAACTTCATGGCTACTCGAACAGGCCAGAGCAGTTTTTAGACAACGCACTGGAGAACGGTACTAGGGTGATGATGGTATGGTTCGTGCCTGACATAAATGAACGAGGGTGTGAGTGCTTCGCGCATACCGGATTCCATCCTATTCCATTTTCGCGTGAGAAGCGCCTTTTGATGTAGTGTCAGCCCGGTGATGCTGCAGACGACCTTCTTCCGCGAAGTACTGAACGTGTGCGTTGTTCAGGGATTCATCCGACCACTTTAAAAAATCACTTACCGATTCCTGCATGTCTTCGACCGACGCGGCGGTCGATCAGTGAGACATCGCCGAGAGCCATCAGTCCATACACTTGACTCGCTAAAATGGACTTTTATTGTTCAGTGTTGCGCATTGCATGAACCCTCCTGCAACAATGGAAAGTTCCTGAAGTTCAGAGTGACAGTACAGTTGGTCAGAGTTACATATATTTGGTTGTTCTTTTCATATTTTTCAAAGTGAATTTACTTATGATACTAACAAATATTAATCAATGATATATTGACCATTATGTTGCATGACCTTTTGCCATCGTTCGATAAAATGAAAAATTCACATTTGTAGAAGCCTTGGTTTTTAGAAGCGAAAAACTGGTGCAACTCATTTTTGACAGCTTGATTGGAATCAAAGCTTTACCATTCAAATGGCTTTGAAGGGAGTGAAACAAAAGATAGTCTGACCATGCTGACGATGAGTCAGGGCTATAGGGTGGATGTGGCATCAGTTCCCAGTTGAGCTCTGTTAATTTTTGACGGGTTAGCAAAGAGGTTGGGGTCTGTTGTTATCATGATGGGACATCACGCCTTTGCGATTGTCCAGTTCAGGACGCTTTTTTTCTTGAATTCTTCTTTCAACTTCGATGGTTGACGAAGATAGACATTCGAGTCTAGAACTCGGTTTCTTGGAAACAGCTCGAAGTAGACTATACCCTTGTAATACCATCACAGAAAAAGCCTAATCTTCTTTTGTCGAATGTTGGCATAGGATGTCGGTCGTAGAGGCGTATTTTGCTTGATCGGTGATCGTTTCACGTTATCGTAAACAATCCTCTTTCATCACCCACTATGATTCTTTTCAGAAACAGGTCGTTTTGCTTTCAATTCAGTAAAGAATCACATATGTTTATGCGTTTAGTGAGGTGGATTGCCTTCCATTCAATTTGTTCACTTAACTAAGCTATTGGGAGTGAATAAAAGGTTGAATTAGAATTATGCCGATAATGGCAACCCTTCTTCTCTCGAGTTGTCGTACGCCGGTTATTTTTGATTAACGCCTTTATTTTGTCGTCGTCGGTAGTGATTGTAAAGGAGCATGTGGTGCATCTTCCACATTAAAATTTCCAGAGCGGCAGCGAACAAACCAACGCTGAATATTGGCCTTCAGTAAGGCAACCCTCACCACAAACTTTGCATGATTTTTTCCGAGGCTGCATCGCATTCTTGCTCTTTCGGATGTAAAACAATAAATTATGCCAATAATTCTCTCCTTGACATTCCATTTTTAATTTTTTTTTATAAACTTGTTTTTACTAAAGACGCCCCTTCTTGACAAAATATAGATAGTAGTCTAACCTTTACGTATAATAATGTAAGCCACGCAATCAGTATTACATAAAAATATACAGTTCACGCCATCTATGACTAAAAACGATATTAATTATGGAAAACCTAATAGAATAGTCGCAGGAACGTCGTGCTTCTCGAACCATGTAAGAGAACCAAAATTCGGAAGGCCTGAGAAGTAAAACCGCTAACGGGAACACCTCCTAGCCTAATGGGTGATTGTTGTATTGTAGTAGTTGCTACCCACAGACAGCACCTGAATAGTATGGTAAGTAAGGTACCCTAAAAGATGAATAATTCTGAGACCCTCATCCATAAGAGAAGGATAAGAAGAAGTCATTTGGGTTCAGGCTTCAATCGGAATTTTGATTGGAATTCCGGAAAATTCTGACTCTAAAGTTGTTTCATAAGTATGAAAAAGGGAAAAGGAAGGTAAACGAAACACTGCGTACCGTCCAATGTCTGAATCTCGGTCCCGAACCGGTGACTGCGACCGCGCACGGTGCTTCGTTGGTAGCGAATCGGTTGATTCTGCATTGCCCATTTGGTGATTCTGAGAGATGCACAGTCTCATTACAGGATCTACGGCATAATAAGCATGGTTCAAGACGCAGTCATCAGTACGAAGGAAGAAAAAAGCCGAGAAGGAATCACGCGGACGATGAAGGGCTATCGTAGGTATCGCTTCGTCTGCGACTTTTCGAAGTGTCACCGGCGGCGCTCCGTGCACTCGCTACTCCTGGGAGCGATTCACGGCGAAGATGGGCGATTCGCGGTCGACGTCGAGCCGCAAATTCGCAAATTACAGTCGGGCCCCGTTAGCGGCTAACAAGATTGGACGCACGCCGGCTGCATGGATATTAGAATGAGAGAAAAGCGGACCAGAATACCATCGCAAACAACGGCTGGAGCAAAGCTAATGCACGAAGTCGGGTCGATTTGTGACAATGAGAGAGCCAACTGCCATCTTTATCTTATGCATGATGCCTTTCTCCGGAAATCTAAAAGAAATCCGCTTGGAAGTGGCCTCACTCGACAGTTTGTGGAAGAAAAGTGCTGAATAATCAGACAAGGTTAGTTGAAACAACCTGCTGTTCGATTGAACTTACACGCTGCTGTGTTGTAGAGGCGTCATGAATAAAAAAGCGAAGAGGACTATGAATAATGTGTTCGGAAGAGCAGTGGAATTAATAGTTTGGGCTAAAAATAATGCCGGATTTTGACATTTTATGTTCATAGACTGCCGTCGCCTGGTGGAGCAGTCGGAAAAGCGCAGCGTGAGCCCCGACCACGGCTTCTTCGCGTTCGGATTTCTCGCCAATGACAAGCAAGGCTTGCCTCCCTGCGATGTCGGTCACTTTGTGCCAGACCTGCCTGGGAAGGATAAAACACTCCCCGTATGTTCCATTGTCTTTTGCACCAAGATTTTAATAATTTCTGAACTGAATTTTGAACCTGCGGATGATATCTTGAAATGTTGAATAGCATTTAAGAAAGTCGAAAGTTTCTTAGCTTTCGGTGTTTTTTTCTTAGGTACAAGGTGCTGATCCGCTAATCTGCTTTCATTTACAAGTCCAAAACTGGCGCTATGTCATAAGAACAAGCCGAGGGACCAGAATCGCATTTGGACAGTCGGGGTTGACGCGGCGCTTTTCCGACTGCTCCACCAGGCGACGGCAGTCTATGAACATAAAATGTCAAAATCCAGCACTATTTTTGACGCACGCTATTGATTCTACTGCTCTTCCAAACACACTATTCATAGTCCTCTTCGCTTTTTTAATATGACGCCTCTACAACACAGCAGCGTGTAAGTTCAATCGAACAGCAGGTTTTTTCAGCTAACCTTGTCTGATTATTCAGCTCTTTTCTTCCACAAACTGTCGGATGAGGCCACTCCCAAGCGGATTTCTTATAGATTTCCGGAGAAAGGCATCATGCATAGGATAAAGATGGCAGTTGGCTCTTTCTTTGTCACAAATCGACCCGATTTCGTGCATTAGCTTTGCTCCAGCCGTTGCTTGCGTATTCTGGTCCGGAAACCAAAGATCAAGGAACCGTCTCCATCATAAATGGTCATGCTCCAACGTCTGCGGCCACAGACGAAGAAAAGGAGGAATTCTACAAGCTATTCGAAAGGACTGTCCACGACGAGAAGAGCTACTATATAGTTGTTGTTGGGGACTTTATCGCTACCGTCGGTACCAATGACCATGATGAATGGAGGCTAGGACCACATGGAGCTAGCCAGCTCCGAAAAATGTGTTTGTTTGAGATGCTCCAACGATAAGAAGTGTTCTTGTTAAAGGTTTGTGCAATGTCATAATCATCCAGGGCATAGGTTGTTTTATTTAAGAGTTCAATTCATATTTCATCTGCAGCTTGTGCATTAATTCTGGTCTAGAAGTATGTGCGCTTATTGTGTTTCAGTAATGGAAAAAGTTCTTGTCTTGTTACTAATTACGATAAAGCCAATCATTTTTCTGTCTACGCAAACACAACGTTGTTTTGTTACCATAATTTGCTAATCTGAGAAGAAAATCGAACAAAAACGTCAATAAACAAAGTTCTACCTAAAACTCCCCCGTCCACTCAAATGAGTGGACACCGTCCGTCGCGCCCTCTCCGCTGTCCACTCATATGAGTGGACATGGTCGCGAATGTGTTAAGGAGCGAAAACGGAGAGCGGCTGATAGACTTCCTATCCACGTGCCGTCTCTTTCACGGGAATTCTATGTTTAAGAAGCCTTCAAACCGGCGATGGACCTGGGAAAGCCCAAATGGAGAAACACGTTCGGAGATCAACCATGTTCTTACGAACAGACGCTGGAGTCTGTTCGACGTCTCCGTGCTGCCTTCATTTGACACCGGCTCGGATCACCGTCTTGTCCGTGCGAAGCAGACTCTCAAAAAGAGGATGTTCAAGCGTGACACTCATAAACCGGCACCGGTGAGGATCCCCACATTCAAGTCTGAGGAGTTGGAATATGCGATAAAGCTGCATGATTGGAATCTCCTTGAAGATCCATTGAAAGACTACGATCTTCTCTCCAGAGGACTGTTAAAATGTGCTAGCAGCTCTTGTATAGCCACATCACCGTCTGCCTCAGGGAAGGTTCAAGCATAAAGCGCTGCAAAAGAGACCTCTGTGACCAGAGGCAATAATGTGAGCCCTTATGGGTAAGGATGGAACAACGCAAACGTCTCGAAGAGCGATGGAAGCTCAAGAATTCTACACAGATCTATTTCATTCTTTCATCACTGTCCCGAAATGCTTGATGTCATCAGCTGAGGAAGCCTGTCATTCTGGAGTCAGAAGTTGCTCATGCCATCTGAAGGATTAAGACAGCACTGCTCCCGAGCCGGACGACATTTCTGCTGATCTCCTTCGTGCGGGTGGCAGTGCCCTCTGCTCACTTCTTGCCAAGCACTTCAAACACTACCTTCGACTTGGTAGGATTCCGGACTCATGGAAGGAATCGAAAACAGTTCCAATCTTCCAAAAAGGTCAGCAGGACAATATCAACAGCTATCGACCCATCAGTCTTTTCTCGGTTGTGTTCCACAAGATCTTCAGCAAGATATTGCTTAACCACATGGAGCGTTGCTTGGATGAGTATCAGCAGGGTTTCACAAAGATTTCTCCTGCATAGAACATATGTATTCAGACTGTCTCACAACTCATCGAAGGGAGCCGTCAATACTACATCCCACTTGTCCTTGTCTTTGTGGATTATCGGAAAGCGTTCGACTCTGTGGAAATCAACGCCATTCTAAGAGCGCTCATGCATGTTGGTATATCATCGCCCTACATCCGACTTCTCGACGATGCTTCTCGAACACATCGACTACCATCCAGTTGTTCGATCGAAAGTTTAAATTTCCTATGAGGAAAGGAGTACGGCAGAAGGACGCGATTTCTTCTAAGCTATTCACAGCGGCACTCCAGAATGCCATGAACGACTTGAACTGGGACGATAAAGGCTACCTTGTGGACGGTAAACGGATCAGCAGCATTCGCTTCGCCGACGGCATTGTTCTCATCGTTATCAGCAGAAGGCAGAAGTTGAGGAAATACTGAACGAACTCAATGTGGCAGATATGAAGATTGGATTGGACATGAATATGTCCAAAACTCGATTTATGGTCAACCAGTGGTGTGACACGGGACTCGTAAGGTTAAATGGAGTCGCTCTACAACAGGTCGACTCCTACGTCTATCTGGGAAGAGAGCTGAACATGGATAACGACCTCGCTCCTGAAATCGCCCGCAGGAGACGCGCAGCATGGGCAGCCTTCAGTTCTATTCGCGAAGTCACCGATCAGGTCAAGGATGCTGGCCTCAGGGCCTCGATATTCAACGCCTCTGTACTGCCTGCGATGTGTTACGCGGCGGAAACCTTGCCCGACAACAAGACAATCGCCAGAGCGATGCAAACTACGCATCGTGCACTGGAGAGATGTCTTCTGAGGACAAGCCTTCGTCAGCAATGGCAAGAAGGCCTACGAAGCTAAGGGAGAAGTCGCAATTAGCAGATCACCTGCAGTATATGAAGAAGTCCAATGGTCGCTGCGCCGCACACCTGCTTCGACGAAATGACGTCCAGAAGACAAAAGGACTATCAAAGTACCAAGTAAAGTAAGACTGTATCGCTTGAGTGGTTGTAACCAAGGTAATTTGACTAATGCTGATCCTCAACTGTGCTGTTTCAGTTCCTTCTCCAAAGTCCCACAGAAAGAGAGGTCAAGACAATGGTTCCGTAGTTGCCCACCTCATTGGCAGCATTTCCCTTCAACAGTCCAGTAAGAACGAGGGCTTCCACCTTCGTGGAACCTCTGCGTACCTCCGGATTTGCGCTATTTCCTGCTCATGAATCAGATTGTCTTCCTCCAATTGTCATATTATGCGTTGGAAAACAAAGACAGCATTCGTCACAGTAGGCTCGGTTGCGACCGAGCTCAGCCGGTACTCCTGTTCTCCAGGCACGTCATTACGCCACAGGCCTTGTGCCAGAGTTCTGATTCCAACCAACCATCTTTGTCACAAGCTACGGCGGCCGATGGCAACCGCTCTGGCTATTAAAAAAACATAAACAGACGACTGCCTTTTTGATTTCTTTGCAGATGAGAAAACTGGTAAATGGAAGCACGGAAGGCATCCGAAACATGCCTTGCCATTCAGCTTAATTAAAGTGGTATGCACTTGTCTCTCAAAAATAGAGCCACAGAAGAATAACTGCTTACTAGCAAAAAAACTGATAGCGAAAAGGGCAACAGTGGTCAAAAATTTTGAAAAATTATCCTAACCTCTCTCAGGATAGTGTGGTATCTCTTCACCTTTTCTTAACGAACGTTATTGTTATTCGTCTCCAGGTTTGCAGTTGACGCGTTCTTGCAGAAGACTGATGTATATATTGATTGCGGTTCCAAAAGAGGAAGCACTGCTTGATTGGTGGCAAATTTCGAACACTTTCGCTTACAAAGCAACTGCCTAAACACAAACGCGCCAAGAAAAGCGAACTTTTACGCATGTGTATGCAGCAAGGGAACGGGGGCATACGTTTGCCAACGTTTACCACATATACTATCGATTCAATGAGCGTGAGAATTGTATTTATGTATGATTTATGTGTGGAGCTGTACAGTAGAAAATTTAAGTTTTTGTTCAGACTCACTTTTTAGAGCAACCCAGTTAACCGAAAGCAGTGCATAATCTGAGCAGATATTCGCATAGATCTTTCGAGCACAACTGTAGAACACACCTATTTTCTTGCACTTATAGTTCAAGAGTGAATGTTGGTAAATTCTGCGCCATCGTCGTTGAGATGTGTCCCATTTTCCATGAGGAGAGCACGGAACACCATCAAATGCGCGGAAACCGAAGCTGAGAACGAAAAGCAATAAGCAACAAGAAACAAATGAAATATGCCTCTTTGTCTAAGGAGTATGCTATTAGTATTTTCTCCCGATAGACTTGAAGCCAAACAAATTCACTAGGCCACGCGTTTTTGTGTGATGCTCATTACCATTTTACAACTACATGGGTAAATAAATCGAATAAATTAATAAAAAATTGATCAAATGCAATGGTAATTGCGTTAATTAATCTTTTCTCAAGACCGCGCTACGCTTTCATCTCCCACATAATTTCCCGGAGGCTATTTGAATGTGCACATGTTTGGCCTGTAAAAAGACATCCGGTGGCCAGCCCACGGATAAATCGCATTTTGCCCTTCCGGAGGAAACAGGTGTCAATTGGCCGAGGTCGATGGAATGAAATGCTTGTTCGGCGTTGACGAGACCTAAACCAAGAACTCTGCTAAGGGAGAAGGCCAACAAGCGTTCCAACTGCGCTGCAAACAAACTACGGATTCTATACATATATAGGAGAGTGAAGGGAATCTTCTAATGTTGTTTCCAGTATTTCAAATAGCAAACTTCCATAATACTCATCAATGCAGGATATGGTGAGTAATGTTTTTGAAAAGCTCCTCACAATCTTCCTATTTCAACAGCAACTATCCTTTTTCATTAGACTTATTACACGACAGTGTGGCTGTGGTCTTCGCTTCTTTGTTTATTCTACCTCGACAAACTAATCTAATCGATAAGGAAACCACTTACTGCAGGTAATACCAGCTAAGGTTTGTACGAATCTTGACACCTCGTCCCTTCGAAAAGATGGAGCTTGTAGCAGCCTCTTTTTCTTGGGTCGACAACTTGCAACCCGACAAAGTGGTGCAGCCTTGCCGGATGAGATCAGTCAAGTAGCCAGAAAGAGGGCACGCTCTCGTCTGAGAAATGTGTTGGGACCGCCACACCCGCGGTGCTTCCCAGCTTTAACCGTTCATCGGAGAATTACACGTGAAGACTCCCCGAATGGTGTCTCCAAGTGGGTGCTCGCATTTCTACTTACTACGTGCGAAGATAGCGAGTGTAGCGCAGTCGGAGGATGTGCCAGCCGTCGCGTGCACCCGATACCGGGTTCCTTGTTCAGATTTCTCACCCAGGCCAACCAAGCCTTCCATCTCTCCAGGGCTTGCTCCAGCGTGGGGTGCGAGAATCGAAGGGGAGGGTTATACTTTGGCTCAAGGTGGGGGAGGGGAGGGTCGTACTTCGACATGTTCTGAAGAAAAAAATTTCTCGGAGGGATGGCTCTTTTGCAAGCATTGTAATCAGAGGTCTGTAAATAATAAAAAAATAATTATTAATATTCAGTTAATAAAGTTTTAAGGCAAATAAATCAATTAAACGAAAATTTTAATGCGTGGCAACGACATGGCAACACCCTGAGCACCGCTTTTTCTACGGAAAGAAGACGTCATTTGGATTTGAATGTATCTAATAAAACTTTAAGTCGTTGTTGTATATGGCTCCTACCAAAAGTTAACCTTCAATTTGCAGCAGAAAAAAAAATCAGGCCTCTTCTAAGAAACCTTTCATCCGATTAAGAAGAGTTATTTTCTTGAACTTTTTCTCGGAATTTTTCAAAAACAAAATGTGTCCTGAACAAGGCTACCACTGGAGTTGAAACTGAGGTTTACCACAGCACAGATTTTATTTAGCACTTGCTCAAAAAATCAAGTCTTTCCTAAGCGGTCTTCCTTGCGATCAGGTGAGGTCATGCTCAAATTTTTTTCAAAAATAAAGTTTTTTCCCGAACGGAACAATATCTAAGACTAGCATGTAGCTTCAGAAAACGATAATTTTTATTTCGGAGCTATTCTAGAATCGGCCCTTTCATAAGCGATTTTCCTTGTGATCAGGTGATGTCATGCTCAAAATATTTTTCAAAAATAAGGGTTTTTCTACCTGAATGGAACGATATATAGAGCTGAAATGTAGCTTCACAAAAGCTCAATCATTGACTGATACATAATGAAAAATGCAGCTTATCTGGAGCTATTATCGAGAAGGATGGATCACTGGCCCATTGCTCGTCGATGTGATTGGAAAGTGCTATGCTTGTACTTTGTTCAACCGATCGTAACTCTCTCAATTTTGAAGTATTTGCAAATGCGGGTGCCATTCAAAAAACTAGAAGAAATTCTCTTTCTTACGGCCGGCCGATGCACCATAAGCTAGATTTGTCGGTGGTTCAGAATAAGTCCGTTGGTACGCACATACACCAGTTGTTCGACACCGTTTACCTCAAACTTGGGTAATTAAACCAAACTTATAGAACACAAATACAATGCGCATTAGATCGACTAAAAAGCATCTACAAGACGTTAAAAATGAAGAAATAAAAATAAAAGCAACATGAGAAGAGCGCCATGTGAATGTTCCCATATGACCCTTTTATAAGGAGTTTTTTGTTTGCATAGCTCCCAATCTGATAAAGCTCTAAGCGAAAATTCCTCACAGTATCCCACGAAATCGCGAGAAAGTCGCGATAAGCGTAAAGCCAACTTTCAAACGAGGCATCTTCATACATGACCGGGGAATGAGATTTTTGCTCGAAAAAATTGGAGTGAATTTACCAAAAACGGACATAGCTCGCTGAGTTCTAACACCTGTGCAAGTGTAGGCGGCATTTAGAAAACTAGAAGAAATTCTCTATCTTAAGGATGCAAAATCAAATTTTGAAAAAATGATCTTCGTGCGGTGCCGGGGGTGCAACATCTCGGAGATTTTTGTGAAAATACATGCCGAAGTCGTAGGCCCTCGGCCGCGCCTGAATATGCCTTTCTTGAAAAACGCTTTTGTGATCATCAAAAAGTGCTTCTTTTCTTCTTCCCGCGTTTGCACATCTCTCAAAAGTAAGTGAGTTGTGATCGTTTAAGCGTCGACTACTTCGTAAGACCTCTTCTTCCTGAGAGGCCGCACATTGCGGATTCCTGCACTTAAACGATCATAACTTGCTTACCATTAAGAGCTGTGCAAAGCGGCAGCATGCAGAAAACTAGAGAAAATTCTCTATCTTACGGAAACAGAACCAGATTTTGAAAAGGGACCTTCATGCCCGACCGAGGAGGTGTGATTTTCTGCGATTTCTGGCAAAAATCGCAGAAAAATCGCATCCCCCAGCCGCGTATGAAGATCCCTTGTTCAAAAGTTGGTTTTACGCTCGTAATAAAGAAAATTTCCTCTAGTTTTCTGAATGGCACACGCATTTGCACAACTCTCAAAATTGAGCGAGTTACGATCGGTTGAACAAAGTACATAGCACTTTAGAATCACATCGACGAGCAAAGGACCAGTGATGGGCCGGCCGCTGATATCATAAATAAATAATTAAAAGTATCAATGTTATATCACTCCGTGTGTGATTCCCCACGAAACCACATTTTTTGTTGTATATAAATGACATTTTCGATGCGTTTCCTGAAGGCTCTTCCTACAGCTTGTTTGCCGATGACGCCAAAGTTTTCACTATTAACAACTGTGACAGATTTTAAGAATCTATTGACACATCAGTTAAATGGACTTCAATATGGCAACTCGACATCTCGATTCAAAAAACGGCAGTTATGTTGATTGGAGAAAGTCACCCATCTTACACTTTTAAGAATGATGGAAGTCCTTTAGCGATCATTCATGAAGTACACGGTCTTGGAGTTTACCACTTAGACTATCTGAACTTTAAATGTCACATTGACCGCATTGTTTGCCGAGTAAATTCGATCGCAAATTTCATTCTAAGAGCGTACAAAACTCCTGATATTAGTGTTCTCTTTCGAATTTTCGCTATGTACACCCGACCCCTAGTTTCACCTGTATGGTCGCCTTATTACCGAACAGATATTGAATTAGTAGAAGGTGTCCAAAAAGTTTTACGGATCGTTGCTTTGCTCCCATCGGAAATATCAAAATTTCTTGTGAGCATCTCCTTAAAAACGTAAGACGCTCCCACTCTTTAGCACCGACGAATAGTAGCTAATTTTGGCTTGATGTACAAATTCATCTTAAGAGAAATATCTATTAAGCTGACCGATCTCTTTGAATTATCACAAGCTATTGGTACCACTCGTGGTCATGTATACCGACCGACTCAGGCCAGAAAAACCAACACTGGGTCTTTTCAAGGAAGGTTCCTGTGTAGAGTCGCCCTACTGTGGAACAAACTAAGTTCTTCTTTTTTCTGTGGAGAAAATCTTCTCTTTTTCGTATTCATTTGGCCAGGTTCCTAGCACATAATTAGACCGCTAATTGGCATTCGTCAGATTCCAGTATCCAGTATTCAATGCTCAATTAACCGTTTTCGATAAGTAAGATCAGTATTGGTAGGCTCCTTTTACGACTCTCTTCCCTGATATCGGCCATTTTCGCCTCTGCTGATTGCTGCTCCGTTTTATCGGGTTGGGTTGTGTCAGGCAAAATTGCAGGGAAGTCCTCTTTTTAAAAAAACATTGGTGAACAAAATTACAATGTTTTCAATACTATTCTTCTTACAGGAGGGTGGCGTGGCCTCTAAAAGCTGTTCAATACGGCTCCTCTTTCTGCGCACCGTTCTCGCCTACTAGCAGCCTCTACGACCCTTCTTCTCTTGTAAACGGCTATTGTTTTTAGTTTTCCTGCAGTTGTTTCTAGAGGTTTTTAGAGGTTTTTAGATATTTTTAAGTAAAAAAACCTTTTGTTGTTGTCTTGTCATTTTTCTTGCATTCTTTTGCAATGGGTTCCTTCAATGCTGACTTAAATATCTACTTCACCTTGTGCTCTTAGCAATCTTTACATTATTTTTCTTCTTCTCTCTTTCTTCTCATTCTGTTACACTTTTATAGTGCTTCAGATGTATGGATGCTTTCTTAGCTGGATGTTGCCGCCAAAGGACTATCACCAAAAAAAGAACTTTCGTTAGAGTCAAAAAAAGTTTTTGAGCATTTGTTATAAAAACTCAAGTATAAATGGAAACCTTAAAAGTCTCAATTTATTGTCAAACGTTCTTATTGATTCGTCTTCCCCTCCAAGCCTCCTCTCCCGCGTCTCTTGCATCATGCATGGCACACATCCGCAACCGCGCAGACGATTTGGGAGGGGTGAGAGGAGGGAGAGGGGGAGGGGATATGCGCAACCAGCCACTTCCTCGACACGCCATACGAGCATTAACTTGCTGTGTCCAAGAAAACAGTCCCGACGAGCCCGAACAATACCGCAGCTTCGACCCACCCTTTAAACAACTAACCCGATTTTGCGGAACTGCACGCAGAGTACTTCCTGAAACCCAACGAAATTTCCCTATCGATGCGATGCTTTATTCTGGTAGTGTTTGTTACCTTTTTGTTAGCCTTCTTTCATTGAGCGATGATGGTGCACGTGAGAAGAGAAAGAAGTTAATGGAAACGTTTGGACTGCAGAAAGGCACATTTTACAAAACGGAAATTAAAGCTCGGTCAGAGCGAACGTTGCATGGATCGCATCATCATTTCAGGATATTCGGAGACCAAAATGATGAAAGGATGATGAATTAGAAGATAAAAGGCAGCAAGCATATAGCACTTCAGCAGAAAGCGCTGAATCTCACGTCCAGCATAAATCGATTTCAGGTTTCGCTGTTGTCCACACCAACCAAGCCTCTCACCACACCGTACTCTAACACTAGTACTGGTGATTTCCATTCTCCATTCTTTTGCGGTATAAAGCCGTGTTGGTGGATCACCAGTTCCTCTGTGTATTCCGAATACGCACTCAAGTTTCTTCTACCATCGCATACATGTAGAATGCGTAGATAGTCTCAAAAGGAGACTGATCAAGCAAGTGCACTGCTTTATCCACATTGCAGGAAGCCTTAAAGACATTGCTAGAAGGCTAAAGGTCTTGGTACTGTTGAAACCCTCTGAGTTCATCATAGTACGTCGCAGAACGATTTATTAAATCAATGGAGAAGACACCGAGAATGTGCGCCGTCGTGAAGAGGTGGTGTCCAACGTATTAAAACGGAATACATGCCTGAGCCTGACTGGTTGCGGCTCTCGGTGGCGTGCTTCACTCAGGAAAATTAGTATTTGAAAAAGAATTTATAGTGAAAGGCAAGTGAGTTCCCTATCAAAAACCTTTTTAAATAGTTTAGAATTTTACCTGGTGAGCCCCTGATTTTTCTAATGAACAGCCTTCGTGAGTTTCTTGGCGCCAACCAAGTAGAGACACATATAGTGAACGTATTATTACGTCTCCTGTGTTGCCATTCCCTTGCATGACTTGGAGGATGCAATACACTCCAGACGTAGTGCAATTCTGAAGGAACACGGGGAGGGGGCTGTACACTTCACCCTTTTGGATAAAACACTTTCCAACCAGTTCAAATGCATGCACGGATGCGCGTCTTTGCCGAACATCATCCATCCATCAGAAAAACACGACCTCTGCTAACATCCCTCAAAGAGAACCAACGTCACTGATCGAATTTTCGAGGAAACAACTGACTCTTTGGCAAAAAGAGATAGAGAGAGTGGTGCGGAAGGATTCGCGTGAAATATGAGTGCGAAAGGGAATTCATTAATATCCCTTCAAAGAGCCGCAATAAAAAGCTGCAGTGTTCTTGACATACACCCCTGAAATGTGAAATCAGCGCAACGCTCTCAAAATTTAGGCAATAATTCTTTACAATTAGGCTGATGTTAAAAAACATATCTACTGCAGGAAAGACAGCAACATCACAATGATTACAGGAACTCTGTTTGACGCAAAAATCGAAGTGTGGGAGCGCAAAGGAAACAGGGTTTCAGGAAGCAACGGGTGGGAGGAGACTCAAGCACACTCGGGGGTGGGAGAGCTGGATCTGCTCAGGGCGGCGCCTTCCCCGGATCCTCTTAGGAGCCAGAGGAAAAACGCAGAGCCCTTATCACCCTCTTTGCAGCAGATGAGGCGGCTTCGGAAAGTTTTCAATGAGCACAATCTTGAGCGAACAGAGGCCGAGAAAGACCGTGGGTTGGTCTCCCTACAACAGACGTCGATGTCACGAACTACTCTCAATACAAAGTCAGGCTTCCACTGCACAGGGCTCTCTAGGAAACACTTTCTCAATACCAACTGCTGCTATTCAGAGCTGGTGCATGGTGCTCGCCCTATATTATAATTAGATGCCTAGCGTATACGACGCATTACAAAACCTAACTAGAATTATAGGTAGCAGAAACTGCTGCTTCCTGAACGGCTTTTAACCAGGGAAGGGTCTCGACCTCTCATGGAATTTCAAGTGGATACCTGGATCATTAGAAAGAGCTCGGAATGCTGATTACGAAAATGGGTATCACAATTACAAAATGAATTTCCTGAGCGAGATGTGACCTGTCGAAGGTTAGGTGGACCGAAGTGGTGGCTGGCCGAGCGAAAGAACCGGCGCGAGAGCGATCGGGATGGTGCTCCGTAAGCACACCCGACCTGGCGGCGGAGCGGGGGTAGGACTACTAGTCGTCTTGTGTGGGGTCGTTGAATCGGTCATCCTGGCTGCTAGTTTACTTGCACATTACGATTTATCTCCGAAATGACCATTCATTGGAATTATGACACGTGCTCGATAAAGCAGCCGGTAAAACTATCAAACATGTTTCTGAAAAGGGTGAAGGCAAGAAAGTGCTGTGGTGACATTTTTATAAACTTTTTTGCACAAATGAAGTCAAAATCTTATATTGAACATCAGGAGGTGTTTCCAACAACTTTAACATTCACAGAACAAAGCAGAAAATGTGTGAAGCAGACATGTATGTAGAATGTATGTTGAGGAGGCCCAGAATGTCTTTGATCTGCTACAGTTTTGTTTGCTGTGTCATAACTCAGAATATAGGTCATTTCGATGATAAATCATGGTGTGCACAAGAGACGCAGGCATGGGAAACGAACCAACGACCTCACGTCCTACGACTCAAATCACTGTTTTGTAACGTTAACGTAATCGTAATCGTAATCAGCATTCCAAGCTCTTTTTATGACCCTGGTCTCCACTTGAAGTTCGTTTGGAACCCTCCCGTAGTAAGTTGTCCCAACCATCTTTGCCACGTTTAAGCAAAGCTGGAATGCATGCTCCAGTTTCTGGGTTGTAATGTCTGACTATTTTGGATGGAATTGAGGTTGAGAATTTTCAGTAGGAAGACAGATTAAAGCCATGTTCTGGTCACAACGGTCAGAAAACCCCGAAAATCCCAGAATCCATAACCGAACATCTTAAAGCGGTCAGCAACGAATACGCAGGTTTATGCTTGAAAGGGCAATCGAATAGAAGGCATAGAGCTCAAGGAGAGAATTGAAGCTTTGGCGACATCCCTCACAGATAACCTGTCCTTATTCCTCACCCATGTTTCTCACCGCCCCTTTTTTTTAATGAAGAAGCACTTATTCTTTCACGACATTTTCCCACGATGTCGTGAATAGGTCTCGAAAGCATCTCGTCCGACACCACCATAAAAATGGTTCATGGAAAGTTATCCAACATTTAATACTAGAATATTGATTACTGAGTCCACTAATGACTACGGCCAAGACGGTCCATGGGAAACCTCATTGGCTACTGTTTGATTCATATCTAGCAAAAAATGCAAACAAAACAATAGAAGCAAGTGCTCCGCCACGCCTATCGGCGTGCCTCGCACTTGCGCGATGTTCTAAGCTAAGGACAATCACATCCAGTTAGCTGCTGTGCTTATGCAGCTTATTATGTTCGAATCCTGCTCTACCTTCCTTAAGATCAGGAGCCAGATTCATCAACCGTTTACCGGCCGGTAACGTTATATCGGTTATCCTATCTGTACCTCAGTATCTCTCTGTGACCGCTGTGAGTTTTTTAGTCCGCTCTTGGATGATACCGGCGGTATCGTTGATGAATCTTGCCCCAGGTGAGTAGTTACGCCCCCCCCCCCCTCCCCACCACCACCACCACCACTACGCTTAACATCGTCATCATCTCCAGACGGTTCAGTGATGCCACTGCCTGTTCTAATCAGTGCGCTCGTCCGTTAGGTTCTTGGGCAACCCTCCTGATGCCCACAGCACGTCCCCCACTTCACTCTAGCGCCAACTTGACTGCAGGCACCTTCACTCCTCTCCTCAAACGGTCATCTGAGACAAAAATCGACATTTTCGATAGGTACTGAGCGTTTTATCGATTTTGGTCACACGACGAAAAGTATTTTTGCCGGAAGATTCCCTCTGCTTCCAATGCTATGTTGAACAGATATTTTTTCCACGCGGGACCGCTACAGCAGTGACGAACTGCCTAACCGTCATCCACAGACAAACAAAGCAGCGTCACTTTCAAGCTACAATCAACAATGTAGCTCGATATTTCTCTTCCGATCGAAACTTTCCACATGTTGTGAAGCACTTCCGTCGGTCATTGTTTCCGCGTATCTCCCGAACCGAAATCACCGTTGAGGAAATCGATGAAATCGGCCGATATTAGCCTCACGATCTGCTGTGAAAACCTTCCGTCGACGATCATAGTCAGTTAACTCTCACTCTGACCGGTTAAATCTGAGAGAAAATCTATAATACCGATCAATATTTCTTGCCTGATCTATCTGTGACACTTTACCGTAACAACTTCCCTTCAATGCTACTGGTCCCCTCAATGACCCTTCTTAACGGACGACCTCTTCGGTACGTCTTCTAGATCCCCAAGCACGTTTTCGTCATGTCTTCTGAACCCCATGTACGTTGCGTGACGTACTCGGCACGTCTTCTGAATCCCCTGACAAGTTGAAGACGTTCAGATATTTTCCGCTATTTTTGCGCCTTTGATTTGCCCCGTAAACGCCCCGTCGCCCCCGTAAACGCCCAGGGTGAAGTTTCGGACCGACTGAACGACATCCTCAAAAATCAGTTATTTGGTCAATATCTATTGATAGCGATACTTCAAAAACGAACTTCAGATTCGTGCTAAGCGATCTTGTTTGCCCCAGGGCTGAAGTTTCCATGCAGGTAGAAGACGTCTGGGTATTTTCGCTATTTTCGCGCCGTAATTCCCCCCCCCCGAATTTCCCCTTATTTCTTCCTGCTATTTTATAACTCAGCGTCGATCGATGTATGACTCATCACTAGCGCGTATTTATATAATATCTACCACTACATAATTGAGTTAGTTGCCCGCAATGTAGATGATAAGGAGTATCTTACGCAAGTTAGAAATCTGCGTGAGATACATACCATCGAACACATAATACACATAACACATAATACACACCATCATGGGACACGGAAGTAGGCCAAGAGTTGAGACCAGGAATGTGGGGAAGGGAAGAGGAGGGGAGGGGGAGACCAGTAGAGGCGGACCAGCAATTAGATCCAGTAAGAAAAAACGAGTGAGGGAGGACCTGGCGCTCGGATTCGGAAGGTGTTTCAACGATATCCGAAAACAAAAGCTGTTGCGCATGAGAATGGTTGCGGAGGAGCAACCTGAGGGCAGAAGTACTGCGCAGCACAAACCAATGGTGTTACTGGACGACCCGGAGAGATTGTCCTCGCACGAAAGTTGTGAACGGCTTGATGCCAATAAAGTACGCAGCAAATCCCAGATGATTCAAATCATTATCGCCGTTGCCGCTCCGGCGATGCAGTGGTTGTAGCGGTTGTCAGGTGTCGCGCCGCCACTCCGCGACGTGTCGCAAAGGGGTGTTATACTCCAGTGGCCGGAGCGGAACATACTTCCACGCTACGGCCGTCGCTGGCCGTCGCTCGTCGCCGTGCAATGCACAGTGACGAGCGGCAATCGCGGAGGGGGAAGCGCCCATCATGAACTATTTTTGCACTTGTTTCGACCGCTCGTCGAGAGGCATCGCCGCCGCTGGGCAATGTTGCGTAGCTGCGGTGGTCCTTAAGGCCCCCACAGAGTTCTGCGGCATCGCCGCACGCCGCAATGGTTAGCCCTAGTTTTCACTTGCGCCGCCACGCGGCGCGACACCACGATCGTCATAAGGCCCATGCACACTTCTGCGACACCGCGGAGCGGCAAGTGGGGCGACAGCTACCTCCGCGAAATCCGGCGGTCGCGGCGCGGGCGCATTAGAGCACCGCTTTAGGCAGCGGGACCGATGTCCCCGTGGATTCCGCGCCGCCAAGAGTGGTTTAAACCATCCCAGCCTGCGGCACTCAGCGCGGCATCGCCTGCGATAGCCGCCGCGACAGTCGCAAGAGTGTGGATGCCCCCTCCCTGCGGCATGTGCAGTGTCGCGTCGCGGACGTCGCGGCCCTATGCTTCATCATGGCCGCGCCGCGCTGTCGCAGAAGTGTGCATGGGCCTATAGATATCGATTTTTCGCGCCGCCCGGTCGATATGTATCTCAACCATCGTGCCGCGCCGCGCGGCGGCGCAAGTATAAACTAGGGCTTAAGGATAGGGCAGCGGCAACGGTGCAGAAGTATGCGGGGGCCTTTAGACGTGTCGGCGTACTTGTAGTATGACAATCGGCTCGCGAGAGAAATACGCGCTATCCCACCCGGCAGTCACGTGAAAATCGCGCGTGTCATGAAAGGGTAAATTCTCCGAGTTGAGAAAAATTTCCGTTTTCTACAACTCTAAACATTATTTTGGAGTGCAGAAAGGCCTCCTCTTTCTATCAAACGTACATCAGTGCTGCTTCTACTGAGACATTGCCAAACTTCTCGTCAAGCTCAATCTCCTATGGCCCTTCTGTTTATTTGGGAAATTAACTACGGCCAGCTCACCTAATCTTTCCAGAACACTAGGGCGATTGCAGTATTTCTGAATGAGAGCGGAAGCTGAAGCTCTGAAGTGTAGTCCAATGTATTCAGCTTAAACGGGGGGGGGGGGGAGTTCTCTAACAAGGGAAGGGTCTGAAGCGTATGTCTGAACGGGGGAGCGATTGATATAGAGAGAATCCCCACCCCTCAATTAGTAAATCATTTCTTCTCTGCGTACGCTCCGCGGACAGGCTGCTCCGAGCAAGCCAAGAACAGGTTGTGGAGCCTGCTTGATGAGAAGACAGCAGAGTTGAAGCCAGAAGACGCTATCGTTCTAGAAGTTGATCTCAACGGCCACGTAGGGACTGTGAAAGATGGTCACAGCTGCCATGGAGGTTTCGGTTGTGGGGCAAGTAACGCTGATGGTGAGAGAATTCTTAAGTTTGCGGACTCGCATGATCTCGCCAATGCCGCATCCCTTTCCTCTACGGTATACTTATGCTTGAATTCATTTTCATTTTTCATTCGAATATTTAAATTCGAATGATTTTCATTCGAATTTGAATATTCGAATTCGAATATTCGAAAAATCGCGTTTTTCGAATGTATTCGAATTCGAATATTCAGAAAAATTGCGTACTTCGAATATATTCGATTTCGATTGCTCGAAAATTTCCGGTATTCGAAACTGTTCGAATATTCAAAATTTCTTAGGAAGCCAAAATTATTCGAGTATTCGAAAAGTGTCATTCGAATGCCCAACGAAAATTTGTGTAACGGCGTGTTTTGAAGGAGCTTGTTAGATTTTTCAGGTAATTAGGATCTCTAAAACAGTTCCGTCTCTGAACCAAAACTCTGGTGCGATAGTGGCTCGGCGCCGGAATATTGTGCGCCTCATTGATTCTGGTTAATTCCCGAAACTTCCACAACGTCTCACAATGTTGAACTGCATAAATTTTTCCACGCAGAATCATTGCAGTGGTGAATGACCGGTCCGGGGACGCCTCTTCGTCATCGACAGAAGATCTGCCTGATCGCTCTCTGACACGCCTTCTGATTTACATCTGTGGCAGGGCTTCTGAATCCAGTGACGCGTTGGGCAACACCTGTAGCACGATTTCTGAATCACAACGCACGCTGGATACGTTCAAAGCATCAGTAATATCGATCAATGGTGATTGTCTGATCAAACATTCCTCCTGCTGCGAATCCTTTCCGTCGGCCGTCATAATCACGTTCTCGCACCTCGATCGCTTAACAAGGAAATGGTCTGAAGCATATGTCTGAACGGGGAGAGTGAGTCGTAGAAGAAGAATCCCACCCATCAATTAATATAAAAATGCGTTTATTTTGCCAAGTCGTGAAACCCAAGGAGTTGGGGGTCCTTGAAGTCACAGGGGAATACGGCGCATCACGAGTTTGGGTCTTGTGCGCCCGCGATGACTCTGTTAGCGAGTGGCTCGGAGCGCAGTGGAAGTGGCGTTGCTTCATGCGGGGAAGGTCAGGGGTTCGGTTCTCCCGCGCTTCCACATTTTTTCACTTCAACTAGCTGGTTGAGATTTGGGGGATTCTGACGCCTATATCACTTTCAGGCGTTTTCTGTGCATTTTTCGGCGTATGCTGTGGGAGTACCTTTCTTGCGACTTGTTTATTACTGACCTGATTTTTAACAACAATGCATATGCACTTCAGCGTTGAACTTCAAGTTGACATGCTTCGAAGTCCTTTTGTATGCTGGCCGGCCGTCTGGCCAGCTTGATTTCTTCCTGCAAAGGCCCTGGTCTAAATGTGAACCACACTTCAGCGTGAGCAGGTGGATCACCACTCGACCGTCGGCGAACATTGTTGGTGTTAGGTTCTAGAAAACCTTCAGCATACCTCTGATTTCCAGGTGACAGACAAAAATGAGGGAAAGAGTGTATCGATGCTGTTTAGGTTAATTTGCAGGATCCAGAGACCTCATTTCACATTTTAACCACCTCCGACGTCTCATCCTGGTCTCTTTTGAAAATCCGACCAGGATGGTTTTTCCCGAGGTCATTGTTTCACGTATGAAAACAGACTGTGAGGAGCCTGTAGCCTTTATACGTTGCCCGTATTGTGCCCAGCGGTGCCTCATGCACCTTGCACCTGTGTATCACTGATTGTGAACATTTCTACATCATCAGTGTTGAAGACCGCAGCATGCAGCTGGAAAAGTGCACAGAAAACGTCTGAAAATGGTATAGACGTCAGAACCCCTCTCAACCAGTCGGTCTCAACCAGTCGGTTGAAAGGCAAAAATGCAGCAGCGCAGAAGAATCAAACCCCCGAACTTCCTCGCATGAAGCATCGTCACTTCCACTGCGCTCCGAGACGCTTGACGGCAGAATCATCGCGGGCGTACAAAACCTCCAAATTCGTGATGCGCAATATTCCACTGTGACTTCAAGGACCCTCTACTCCTTGGTTTTAACGAATTGGCAAAAAATAAACACATTTTCATGCTAACTGAGGGTGGGGATTCTCCCTATATGACCCGCTCCCCCAGTTCACACATACGCTTCAGACCCTTCCCTTGTAAGAGCGGCAGAAGAAGACCCGTAACGACGACCTCTTTGAGTTTATGTTGAAAAATATAAACCGCTTTCCATAGAACCGTTACTTAACAATGCGCAAATGAAATCATTAGCAATCACATGCGCTTGCCAAAGGAAGATTTCTCAACTGACAGCTGCAGTAGGCGACGCGCTAAAAATGCTTCCAATGAATGCAAGAACCAACCATAAGCCAGTCTAGAGCGTTAATGGGGCTCATCGCATACAGATCTCTTCACTTACCGATCAACCTCTATCCATTTTAGCGTGATTTGACCTGTTCGACGCAATGGGTCGCCTTGAGTAAAAATCACTTCAGCTTACAAGGCGTCTATAACGAAGCTGATTGCACATTTGAAACGCCGCTCTGCTCAGAGAGCAACCCCACCCAATCACAAACCTTCTGAGACCCTTTTCTGGGAGAGTGGATCTTGCTGCGTTCAATTTATGCGCTCAACTACATTCATGCTGGCAAAGCTTGCTCAAAAGACTACTGCAGTCTAGCGTTCTGAACAGCCAATAATTCCTTATCAGACACGGCCACGGACCTAAAGCTGCAAACAGGATTTGGCAGCCAGAAAAGATGTGATCAGCTGTTGCAGTATTCGCAAAAGGCACGATCCAAAAAAGCCTGGATACGCTCGTGTGGCAGCACTGACTTATAACTGCCGCGGCCTCTAGGGAAATTGCTGACGTCGTAGCATCCAAATCAGTTACTTCGCAAGAAATTTTCAAAATGTTCGTGTGAGCGTGGGTGTATATATAAAGTCTGTCCTTCCATTCTTTCCCAAAAAAATTAAAAATGGCTTCCGTGGTGCAGTAGTTCTAGAACAACAAGGAACATTTGATAGAAAATAACTTATTGCCATAGCAATCTGCCGTAGAACGAGTCCTCTTCTTTATAGTTCATAATATCGTCAACCTTAAAAATGAGTGTTGAATCGCTTATTAGCGATAATAGGCAGCTGCCAGAAAATCCGTAGGAAACATTAAAAAGCACAAAAAGTTGCAAAAAAAGTGTAAACGTTTCGCTTCGAGACCGCGAAGCCGATCGTTATTAACAAGAATTTGGAGTGGGCAGTATCACAGCTGGAGCTTTCAGCAAATTGTCAAACTTTTCGTTTTATAGGGTTGCGTGATGGTTGGCAAATTTGCCTGCCGAAAATTCTACGATCCGAGAACAGTACAGGTTGAAGAAAAAATTGGGAAATATCGAACTACTAGAAAGAGATAGCAATCATCAACACATCCAGTCTCTTGCCTGCTTCTGTCTTCTACACCAAAATTCACAGCCGTAATTCAGTTTCAAAAAAAATATCTGCAGACCAATACAACAGGCGTTTACGGTATTTAAGAGTCCTCTTATCGACTCTAATTGCAAGTGTATGATGTATATGTTGTATTGTATATGTATGTTTCAGAACGAGATCGACCACATCATCTTCAACCGCAAGTACTGACTGACCGACGTCTCCGCTGTCCCCAAGTTCTACACGGGATCGGACCACCGCCTCCTTCGCGCGAGGTTCCGCTTTTCGCGTCAAGGAGGGAAGGCCGCAAAGTTCAGGAAGAGGAGTCCCAGAATGACCATCAACTGGGACCTTTACACCCCTCTAGCGCCATGGACAACACTGACGAGGAACACGACCCCTTCGCGCACATCTTCGCGATAGTGCTAAGGGAGCCGCGGGCTTGAAGACCTCCAGGAGACGTCTGTCTCTGGAAATTCTCGACTGATATGCCAGCATGGACCATAGCGAGAATCAGACAACTACCAACTGAAGTCCGAGCTTGCGAAGCTATGCAGAGATCCTTCGGTCGGTCGAAGGACACTTTAATGTGTGTTTTTTTACATGAAAGTAGCGGCTCTCATTGGAACGCTTTCGGAAAAAGGAGTGGAGTGTATGGGACATTCCGTACCAATCCCATGGGGCCCATACGTCGTGGATTTAATAGGTGCTTGAGACTACGACGTGGGTCAAATAACGGCAGCAATTGCTCGCTGTAAAGCCACCGAGGAGCATTCGTCTTCGGAGCATCCATCTGGCAATGCAGGGGTTACTGGCTTGATCTCTCCTAAGCGTTTACTGAACCAAGGTTTGAGTTTGTCGATGCACCTCCGTTCCACCTTCCTACCATTGACTGTCTTCCCAATTGCATACACTCTTTAGAGCCTTGGAATACGCTACCAGCTCCTCTCCTTCAATTAAATTCCTGCATTTGGTCATGACTCATCATTTGTAAAAAAACTGCTGCCTATTAGATGGGGAAGGGCCCCTATTAGATAGATGAAGAGTGGGATCCTGCAACATATATTATATCCTGGCTATATTATGGATTCAGCCACCGCCTCAGAGGCCTAAGAGTTCTCATCAAGGTCATGCCAGTGGGAAGAAAGTTCTGACCTGGGGTGAGTAACCGTGATGAACGGTTAATAAATTTTTTATCCCACATAGATATTTCATGTATTATATGCATTATATGTTCTTGTTCAAGAAATAGAACGACAGATAAAGGACAAGTAGTGGAGGTTACTTAATCCTGTTTGGGATGCACCGCTCGTGAAGGCAACTTAGATGCAGATTTGCACCATGCAATCAGTCGCTTTGATTGGTCAAACAATGGAAAGTACGAAATCTCCCTTTTATAGTCAAGTTTGGAACGAATTCACTCGCACTGGAGAGAGAGTTTTTGGCTGCAAAGGAGGAACAAAAGTAAGAACCCTGATTCGGGGTGCATGAGACAAACTGCGCCCTCCACTAACAAATAAATTTTAATAATTTGAAGAACCAAGACAATAACTTTTATGGCTCGTTTCGCCATCTTCCTTCAGACAAACCTTGTAAATTATGACACCTCCCCGGTGGCTAATCAGTGAAGAAAGAGGTGTTATAATTTTTTAAAATATCTATTTATTTACTGTTATTATAACAATTTTGTATTTTAATTTTTTATATTTTTTGCTATTTATTTATTTATTTATTCTAATTTTTGTCAGTATTATTTTTGAAAAAAATTAATATAAAATGTTTAAACAAAGATATTTGTTAAATTGTATATATATATATATTTTATTTAGAAAAGAATTTATTACAAATCGTTTAATTTTGAAACAATTTTAAAACAATTATTTTTTTGCTAAAGATTGTTAGTGAAAAATAATAAACTTACAAAACTCTGTTGTTACGGCCATACTCCTTCTTCTTTCTATATAAAGTAACCAGACGTTCAGCGGCCTAACGGCAGCCAAACGTCTGGTTGGGGGCTTCACCCCCAAACCCCGAGAATAGAACGCCTAGGCCTTCTTACTCGCGTTACAGTGAAAACTGTTTCTAGAGAAAAGCGGGACAGTAGGGCACAACCCATGTGCATCCAGAGACAGGAAGAAAAATGTAGGAAAAAGAAATCCTCACCTAAGCGGTACCCTTTATTGGTCCCCTACACTGGTCCCCATTAATGGTCCTTCCTTTACTGCCCTCACCCCCTTTACAGCTCCCCATTACTGGTCTCACCTTCACTGATCCCCTCTTCACTAGTCCTCCTTTAATGGTTTCCCCTTTACCGGTTCCCCCTTCACAGAACTTTCCCACTTCCCTGGTTCCCGTTCGCTTCACCCCCCCCCCCCTTACTAACCCAGCCCTCATCTTAGTGGTATTCTTCATTGGTCCCACTTCCTGACTCTCATTAAAGCTTCTGCTCTTACTGGTAGCCCCCCCCCCACTTCCTCCCTTCGCTGGTCCTCCCACCCTTCATTGGACCCCCGTTTACTGGTCTCTTCTTTAGTGGTCTCCCATTACACGTGTTCGGAATCGGAACACCGCTTGCGCGACATAGGTGGCACCTCTTCTAACCCAGACACCACTTGCATGACATCGGTGACACCTCTTCTGAACCGAGACACCCCTTACATGAAATCCGTAGTACCTCTTCTGATCCCAGACACCCCTTGCAAGACATCGGTGACATGTCTTCTGACCCCAGACACCAATTACGCGACATCGTTGACACCTCCTCTGAACCAAACACCAATGCGCGACATAGCTGGCATGCCTTTTGAGTCCGAGCGCCTGTTGCAGGACGTCGGTGGCACATCTTCTAAATCCGAACGCCTGTTGAGCAACGTTGCTGGCATGTCTTTTGAACTCGAACGCCCTTTGCGCGACATCGGTGACACTTCCTCTGACAGTCTCGACACAGCGTGGGTGGCAAATCGTTTGAACACGGACGCCTGCTACTCGACTTCTAAGAAAGGCCAGACGGATGAGCAGACGGACGGACGGGCAACCGCTAACTCCTTTATATATCCTACTATAAGGAGAGGGGGGCTACCAGTAGGAGCAGAACCTTTAATGGGAGCCGGGAAGGGGACCAATAAAGGATACCACTAAGATAAGGTTTGGGGGAGTAAGGGGGAAGCGAACGGGAACCAGTGAAGTGGGAAAGTTCTGTGAAAGTTGAACCGGTAAAGGGGGAACCATTAAAGGAGGACTAGTGAAGAGGGGAATCAGTGAAAGTGAGACCAGTAATGGGGGAGCTGTCAAGGGGGTGAGGGCAGTAAAGGAAGGACCATTAATGGGGACCAGTGTAGGGGACCAATAAAGGGTACCGCTTAGGTGAGGATTTCTTTTTCCTACATTTTTCTTCCTGCCTCTGGATGCACATGGGTTGTGCCCTACTGTCCCGCTTTTCTCTGGAAACAGTTTTTCACTGTAACGCGAGAAAGAAGGCCTAGACGGGGTGTTCTATTCTCATGGTTTGGAGGTGAAGCCCCAACCAGAAGTTTGGCGGCCGTTAGGTCTTGCATTTTCGGCAATAAATTCTGAGCTATATCCATTATGTTGAGTATTCTGTGAGGTTCTCTTATCTTAGTGCAAAAATATTAAAATGTTGAAGAGACAATAACTATTCTAAGCGTTTCTGTGTAAATGACATTATGTTTAATTCTGATTGAAACCTGTGAGTTTACGTCTGGAAACCTATTTACTTTAAATTTGAAAGAATCTGTTTTGTTTTATAGGTTGTTTCAATTTTATTGTTTTTTTTTCTAGATAGCTACATTTGTGGTGGCGATGTCCGTTCCTCCACGTGGTGCCACTGGAAACTGCTCCCTCTGGGAGCTAAGCTAATCGCGGACATTCGATTGCAGGCGACAGGCCCTTGTGACAGGCCGGCCTACGAAGGCCCATGTCACATCGCATGGTTGATGACGCTTAAGAGATTTCGAGATAGTGCTGCGGGTCCGCGGGAGCCGACGCGCACTCGCAATGCCCGGCGAGTGTGGAAAGTATGCGAGTGTCCCTGATGCGAGGACGGCATTGGGGAGCAACTGAGCTAGTCCGAAAGTCCCGCAACGTAGGCAAGACCCGCGTGGCTACGCTGAATGTGGGTACGTTGACGGGCCGCTCGTGCGAGTAGGTAGAAGCACTGGAGCGAAGAAGAGTTGATTTCTGTGCGGTGCAGGAGACGAGGTGGTCCTGCTGCAAGTCGAGGGACATTGGCCGTAGCTTCAAAGCCATTCTATGCTGTAATCCCAGGACCACCAGCGGTGTTGGTATAATCGTCTCCGAGCGTTTCCGTGACGCGATTGCAAGGCAGAACGTTTCGATGATCGCTTGATGAAGACTGTTGTCGCCGTAGAAGAGCGACGATGTCATTTCTTATCCGCGTATGCTCCGCAGACAGGTTGCTCCAAGCAAATCAAGGACGAGTTCTGGTCCCTGCTTGATGAGAAGACAGCGGAAGTGCCGTTAGAAGACATGACTGTTGTGGCAGGTGACCTTAATGGTCACGTCGGAGCAAGGAAAGACGGCTACAGCTGTCATGGTGGTTTTGGCTATGGGTCGCGCAACGCCGATGGTGAGCGTATACTTGAGTATGCAGACTCACATGACCTCACCATCGTGAACACCAAATTTAGAAAGCGTGACTCCCACCTCATCTCGTTTTATAGCGGGAACGCCAAAACGCAGTTTGACTATGTCCTTGTTAGTCGGCGAGACCAAAGCCTTGTCACAGATGCGAAAACCGTGCCATATGAGACGGTTGCCACGCAACACCGCCCACTGATCTGCTCGCTAAAGATCACACCCCCGAGGTGTAAACATGTGGAGCGATGCTGGTCGGCTAGAATCAAATGGTGGCGACTGAAAGAGAAGGAAGCGGCAGTTATTTCTAGCATTCGGTTGCCCACGGTGACAACTGTCGACGAAACCTGGAAGGATGCTACCGATGAGAAGCGAAAAAAGCGGCAAAAAATGCAGTGGCTGCTGCTAAATCCGCATACTACGCTGAAGTCAGTCGCGATGGTGAGCGTTATCTTTACCGACTCGCCAAAGCTCGCTGTCGCCAAGCAGAAGATATCGAGAAGTTCTTTGGCATTAAAGACGAGAACGGACATCTTCTGATGGATCGTAAGAGGGTGTGAAGCGATGGCACGACTACTTCGAGGAGATCTCGAATGTTGAATATGCCCATCCTGCTATTCTTTTTGCATCTCCAGTATATGGTCCCGTTCAGAAGATTACAGTGAGCAAAACCGAAGCAGCCCTGAGGAAGATGAAGTCAGGCAAAGCCACTGGTCCCGAAGACCTGCCAGCCGACCTGTGGAAGTCGAAGGGCTGGTACCCTGCTGACCGGCTGACAGAGTTCTTCAATCAGGTTGTTGCCGAGAAGTAAATGCCCGAGAGCTGGCATCAAAGCACGACCATCCCGATTTGGAAGAAGAAGGGCAGTCCTGCGGACTGCGCTAGTTCCCGTCCAATTCGCCTTCTTTCGCACACCATAAAAATCTTTGAGCGGATTGTCGATCGACGTATCCGGGATGTCGTCCAGCTTTCACGAATCAGTGTGGTTTCGTCTCTGGCTGTGGTACCGTTGATGCCATTCATGCCATACGTTTTCTGCTAGAGAAGCACCGCGAGAAGCAGAAACCGGTGCATTTTGCCTTCCTGGACTTGGAGAAGGCCTTAGACCGAGTTCTGCGAGAAGTTATATGGTACGCATTGCGGCAACATCGTGTTCCTGAAGAGCTTATTAAGCGGGTGCACATTCTGTACTCTTGCCCATGGAGTCGAGTGCGAGCGCCAGCGGGCACTTCGATGGAATTTTCCATCTCTGTAGGGGTGCACCAGGAACCTGCGCTATCCCCACTGCTCTTCGTGGTCGTGATGCAAGCGATCTCACGAGATCTCCAGATGGCGGCACCTTGGACGCTGCTCTATGCTGACGAGGTCATGCTTGCATGTGAAGATAAAACCGAACTCGAGCGAGAGGCGCAGGCGTGGTGCGATCGCTTCGCATTGTTCGGTCTCAAGCTAAACATCAAAAATACAGAGTACTTGACGACTGATGTGAATGAGCACGGATCTATTAAGATCAATGGTACTGAGCTTTCACGAGTTACATCCTTCAAGTATCTCGAATCAATGATCACGTCCGATGGCAGCCTAAAGTTGGAGATGAATCCAGTTGGAGCGTGTGCAGCCTGGTCCAAATGGCGCTCGCTGAGTGGGGTGCTTCGCGACACGACAATACCTAAGCACCTCAAATCGAAGGTTTATAGAACATTCGTCCGCCCAGTAGCGACATACGGTGCTGAGTGCTGGCCCGTGACGAACGAAACTGAAAGCCGCCTCAGTGTAATGGAGACGAAAATGCTACGGTGGGGCTGGAGTTACGCGTTTGGACCGCGTTCGCAACGACGCCATACGACAGAGGTTCGGTGTCGCCCCGATAGCCGAGAAGCAGCGCGAAGCTCGTCTTCGATGGTACGGCCACGTCCTTCGCGCTAATGACGACACCGTCCGGAAGGTAGGCCTGAACCTTGAGGTCCCCGGAAAGCGGCCCAGGGGACGCCCGAAGCAACGTTGGCTAGATACGCTGCATTTGCACTTAAAGATGGCTGGTGCGCACCCTGATCAAGCATTTGATCGGGAGAATTGGCGTCACCACACCAGATGAACAGACCCCGACTCCAAGCGGGACAGACGCTAATGAAAATGATGGTGAATGATGATGATTGTTACATTTGTATTCACTTTTGTGTGTCTTTTTTAATTCCAATGTGTTTTTATAAACTAAAGTAAGTATTTAATCAATGTGGCTTTCTTTGTAATTATGAACTATAAGTATGTCGTCCATATATCTAAATGACTTAAACAGTTGGTTTCTATTTAAAATTGTATTCTTAGAGTCTCGGTCAGTCCGATGACGTCGAACTTGATCTTCCTGGCTTGCATCATCAGTATCAGTTGGTGTCTTCGTCAACACGCACTTGGCCATGAACATCGTTTGGTACGAGTCTCTGAGAACCCGAATCGGACGCCTGCGACTGAAGCAATGTGGCTCCGTGCCAGCTTTGACTGTATTCGTCGCGTATGCCCCAACATCCGACTACGACGACGAAGAGGTCGAAGCCTTCTATGTGGAGCTGGAAAAGTTCTATAAGGAAGATCACACCTTCTACAAGGTGATCGTCGGCGACTTCAACGCCAAAATCGGACCGCGAAGGTCGCCGGAAGGACTTCACATCGGAACCCACGGTGTGGAGTGGAACGAGCAAGGTGAAAGGCTGTCTGAGTTTATCATGTCGACCAAGACCATCCATGGAAACTCGCAGTTCCAGAAGCCTCCCTCCCTACGATGGACCTGGGAACCTCCCGGTGGCCAGTTCCACAACGAGATCGACCACATCATCTTCAATCGCAAGTATTGCCTGACCGACGTCTCCGTTGTCCCCAAGTTCTACACGGGATCGGACCACCGCCTCCTTCGCGCGAGGTTTCGCTTTTCGCGTCAAGGAGAGAAGGCCGCGAAGTTCAAGAAGAGGAATTCCAGAACGACCATCAACTGGGACCTCTACACCTCGCCTTTGGGAAGATGCCGTCATGGACAACGTCGATGAGGAATACGAACGCATCGTGCACCATCTACACGATAGTGCTAAGAGAGCCGAGAGCTTGAAGACCACCAAGAGACGTCTGTTTCCGGAAATTCTTGAGCTTATACGCCAGCGTGGAGCAGCACGAGCGTCAGGCAACTACCAACTGACGTCCGAGCTTGCGAAGCTATGCAGAGAGGCGATAAAGGAGGATCTTAAGGAGAGAAGGGCGGAAGTGTTGGCTGAAGCTGCAGAGGCAGGGTTGAGCATCCGCAATGCCCGCCGGAACTTCGCCAACTTCAAGATCAAGACGACCGCTCTCCGTCGTCCCGACGAAACCGTCACCTCTTCCAGAAGGACCATGGAGAAGGTCATCCACGACTTCTACTCCGATCTCATCGATAGCCACGTCCACCTGCCCTCATGCCATCTTTCGCAGGATGGATACGTCGTTCCCTCTGTTCTCCATTCCGAGATCTGACACGTCATCTCGTCGGTGAAAAAACGTACAGCACCCAGCCCTGACAGCATCAGACCCGAACACCTGAAGAACCTCCCGCCAGCGCTCATTAACACACTGGCGCGGCTCTTCACACGATACCTGTCGGAGTGCAAGGTTCCATCTCAGTGGAAGACCAGCAAGACCGTCTTGCTGTACAAGAAGGGAGACGTGCACGACATTGGCAACCATCGCCCGATCTGCCTGCTGTCTGTAGTCTACAAGCTGTTCACTCGAGTCATCCTGAATAGGATCAGCAGAACGCTGGACAAAGGACAGCCGTGCTAGCAAGCAGGATTTCGGAGAGGATTCAGCCTGGACCACATACACACCATTACGAAGCTCATCGATGTGTCGCAAGAGTATAAGCTGCCGCTGTGCCTTACGTCATCGACCTGAAGAAGGCATTCAAGTCTGTTGAAACTGAAGCGGTCCTCGAAGCCCTGCTCACTCAAGGCGTTCCTACTCAGTACATCAGAGTCCTTCGAGAGCTGTACAGTGGATTCGCGACCAAGATCACTCCATTCTACAACGACGTCGTCATCGACGTAAGGAGAGGGGTTCGGCAAGAGGATACCATATCCCCGAAGCTCTTCAGCGCCACCCTCGAAAACGTCATGCGCGAACTAGAATGGGAAGACATGGGAGTGAAGGTCGACGGCCAGCAGCTGTACCATCTTCGTTTCGCTGACGACATCGTGCTCATAACACCGAGCATCAGCCAGGCGGAGCGAATGCTGGCCGACTTCGATCGTGTATGTGGGAATGTTGGACTGAATGTTACGAAGGCGATGTTCATGAGGAACGGACAAAGTTCTGATGCCCCATTCTCCCTCAGCGGAACGAACATCTCCGAATGCTCCAGCTACGTCTATCTGGCGAAGTCAATATGGCCAACGACCTAGCGCCAGAGCTAAGCAGGAATAAACGAGCAGCTTGGGCGTCGTCGAAGAAGTCGCAAAGAAGACGAAGAACGTCCGACTCCGTGCCCTCTTATTCAGCTCTACCGTTCTTCCTGCCCTAACATACGCCTCAGAGACCTGGGCTATACGAAAACAGGATGAACACGCGATCAGCGTCGCGCAGCGTGGAATCGAGAGTACGATGCTCGGAGTGACACGACTCACGCAAGTGAGAGAAGGCCTCTGGAGTTCCGAGCTTCGCCGTCGTTCGAAGATCAGAGACGCTGTTGCCTGGGCCAAGTTTTTGAAAATTAGGTGGGCCGGCCACGCAATGCGCTTCGCAGACACCCGCTGTACGAGAGCCGTTACCGACTGGATTCCGCGGGATGTCAAGAGAACACCGGGACGCCCACCAACGCGTTGGTCGGACTTCTTCTTGAAAGCCCTGAACGACCGATATGACGCTCTTCGTGTCCCTCGAGCGAGGAGGATCCATTGGACCACTCTGGCATGCGACAGGGACGAATGGAGACGCTGCTGGCGCCCGCTCGAGCAAGTCGATGATCAACGGGACGACAGGTGATACAGGTGATACAGGTGATTCTTAGAGTATTCAAATTCAAAAATAGACATGGTTAGTTTAGCGAGTAAAGGGACTAAGTTACCTCCTTGAGGAACTCCTTTATTTTGTTTAAAAATTATACTGGCGAATACGCAGTAACTATTCTTCAATAAGTTGTCTATTAAATATAAAAGATCCGTTATATTATAATACCTATATTTACCATTTTGAGTTGAGTTATCAGTATAGAAAGTTTTATATCCATTGCATGCTATGAAATTTTTTTCCAGAATTTCTGAAGCAAAGAATAATAAGATTTTTCATTTTTTCTAATATAACAGTATGAGGCATGCTAGTGAACATGTCTGTAAAATCAGCTGAATACAATTTAACATTATCTGTGTCAATACTTGCTAGTTCTGGTGATATGTTAGAATTTTTGATAGCCCAATATGTTTTAATCAACCTTTTTACTAGCTACATTATTGGCGTAATTAATAAAGTGTGTTTTAAGAAAAGTAAATATATAACAAGGCTTAACACTACTATTATTTCCCCGGTAATAAATCTAAATTTTACAGGGTCTTTATGAAGTTTAGGCAGTGAATAAATAATTGGTAAATCTACATTTGAATTTACGCTTCATTTATTTTTTATTTGGAATTGTTGATGCTTTTCTATTAAGGGCAGCTTATTAGAAACGTTCAAATTAACATATGTATTATTAGTGTTACTGTTATTAAAGACATTTTTGTTATCATATGTAATTCCCATTTCTTTCATTAGGTTAAGCATGTAAATTTTTTTGCAAATAGTACTATAATTATTGCTTGCTTTATCCAATGGGCAAATATAAAATATTTTTGTAGTCTTCGTATTCCATGGCACGGTATATAAACTTTATTACTAATGTTGATATGACTCAGCAATAGTTTTATTTTGTGTCTGCATTCAAAGAAACTGCTCAATTGGTTCACTTGATCTGTCGAAATTCTATGGAATTACTTATCTGATTAACAACTTTTTCGACAGTGGATTTATATGTGTTATGCACTATATCTATGGTGTAGCCTATTACTGGTCTATATTTTGTGCCTTTTATCATAATTTCTTTCAAGTGTTGGTGTTCTATTATATAATGTTTAAATTACCTGTGATAATATGACAGTGAGTAGTGTCAATGAATGTGCTGTTTTTACCTTTTTCTGTTTTACATAAGCATTCTCTATTAAGTATATCTTCATAACTTTCAAGATTTGCGTTTTTTAGAAATTGATTACAGTTGAAAATAGTAGTAGATATGTCGCTTACAGGTATACACTACTCTGAAAGGAATGAATTCTTTTGTGGAGGTACTTCTGATTACTTCTTCAAATTTGCTGCTGTTGAATATTTTATTAAAGTTAATACGGTCATAAATATCTCCTTTATGTTCCATGTCTGCATAATTGATTGATATCTTTTCTACTTGTTTGATGTTATTGCTTGTATTGTATTTTATATGTGTCAGCAAGCACACAACAATAAGCTTAGTTTTTAATTAACATTGCTAAGGAAGTCTTTACTTAAACTGAGATTAGCAAGTGTCACCAAATTTTGTTTATTTGGCATCTTGGTATTATTATAAACTTCAACGACTTCAATATTTTCTTCGTTACTGAGATAATGTATAAATTGGTCTGTATAGCAGTTTTTGTCTTATTTTCAGTTTCTGTTTGTATAACAGCTTTTGTATTTACTTCTTCTATTATTTCCTCTAATTGTTCTTTCTTTTACAACCTGAAGTGAGTAAAATGGATAATTTTTGTTTTATAATCAAGCGATTAATTGTGTAGATATATTTCCATAGCTTTTTACGTTGTCATTAAGCCCAAACGGATAAGCATTATTTAGAAGTTTAATCCAAAATAATTCTTTGTTAAACAATTTGTTTTTTATATGTTTTATTCTAAGGCGTCTAAAACTGTAAACTTTGGAATTGACCAAAATTAATAAAAATGTTCATAGAGTGGAGTGTATTTCTTTTTGTTATTAGTGTAATAAATGTGCTCACTGACTCTTTCTTTTAGTGATCTACTAGTTATTCCGACATATTGAAGCTTACAAGAGTCGCAGTCGCAGTTACAGTAAACTACTGATTTAGTTTTTCAATTAGTATCTTCCTTTTTATAGGCATTTATATAAACTTTAGTAACATAAGAAATAATGTGGTTTTCAAAACTGAATTGTTCACAGTACCTACAGTCAAACTGCACATTAACCTTTACTGGAGTTTCCAAAGTTTTTAATGGAATATTGATTACTCCCATTTTTACACTTTATAAATTTGTTTATGGTGTAATAGCTAATAACATAGTTAGCTCTGTTATAGTTATATTCATTTGCAGGCCTCGTATCAAAGTACCTGGAAGGTGCAGCCCAAGTACAGTGAGCAGTTTCCCATAATGAATTTAAGGGGCTGCCCTACGGGGTTGTCGAACCCGTTTTGTACCACATGGGTACGGTTAGTACTGGAGGCGCCAAAATAAACTGCTCACGACTATTTTGACTTTTATAAATCCCATCAGTACTAACCCCTATTTTTAGTAAGAGGGTAGGTCCTCTTTTTTGTAGTTAATGCGTTGAAAGCGGGATGTCAGGGCTCCGTTTAAAAACAATAACAAAAACATAAATAACAACAACAAAAACAGACGGGTGGAAGGAGATACTGTATTGTTTATTAGATATGGAGCAAATCAGCAACCATATATAGGGTCTTATGTGTTAGACTTTAATTTATCAGGTACATGATATTAGTGTTTAGAGTTTTTTGTTGATAAAATACAGGATTGGATTAGTGCTTAGGGCATTCTTGGATATATTTAATAAAATACAAAATTGGAAAAAGTAGAAAGGTATAATGTATGCTTAGTCAATAAACAAATTATCGGTTAGCAAATAAGTAATTAAATTAAATTTTAAAGTGTCAACTTGACGTACAGACCACTGGTCCATTAAATCACCACTGGTGACTGAGGCAAATTTCCTCCATAATTTGTGTGCTAATAAAAGGTATTAAGTAGAGCCCGAAAATCGGTGCTGAATAATTTGGGTCCTCGGGTTACCCTTGAAGGAGCACACTTGTTCAGTACATTCAAATACATTTTAATAATTTGAATCTTAATCTCAGTTTAAGTAAAGACTTCCTTAGCAATTTTAATCAAAAACTAAGCTTATTGTTCTGTGCTTGTTGACACATATAAAATACAATACACACAATAACATCAAACAAGTAGAAAAGGAAATAGTTCAATTATGTAGACATGGAATATAAAGGTGATAGATTTGAAGTTTGTGCACTACATCGGAAGCACTCGTCGACGGCCTGATGTGGCAAGGCTGGAAGATCGGAAGACAGACGCGGAGATACCACCCACACAAGCCGCCTACGACTCCGGAAAAGAACCGTTTCTCAGAGAATGCGACAGCAGGGGAGTAGGCGGCGTTGGTGTCCTCGCTAACACGCACTTGACTATGAACATCGATTCGTGCGAGTTTCTCCCAACCCAAATCGGATGTCTGTGACCTGACGCGAAGTGATGTGGCTCCGTACCAGCGTCGATCGTGTTCATGGCGTACCTCCAACATCCAACTACGACGATGAAGAGGTCGAAGCCCTTTACGTGAAGCTGGAGAAGTTATACAAAGAATACCCAACCTTCTACAAGGTGGTCGGCGACTTCAACGCCAAGATCGCGCCCCGAGGCTGGAAAAACTACACAACAGGACCCTCGGCTTGGAGTGAAACGAGCGAGGTGAACTGTGTGAAATCGTCACATCGACCAACACTATTTGTGGCTATTCGCAGTTCCAGAAGCCTCCCGCGCTGCAATGGATATGGGAATCCCCTGGCTAGTTCCACAATAAAATTGATCATATCGTCTTTAACTGCAATTATAGCCTGACCGACGTATCAGACGCCAAATTCAAGAAGAGAAGTCCCAGAATGACCATCAACTGGGACCTGGATGTAACCTCTCTTGCCGGCCTTTGGGAAGGCCATGGATGGGATGGACAACATCGATTAGGAATGAGCTTGAAGACCACCGAGAGACGTTTGTCTCAGGAAACTCCCGAGTTATTACGTATATTTGAGACCCGAAGTCAATATGGGCAACGACCTAGTGCCTTAGCTGGAAAGACTAAACGAGCTGCTTGGGTAGCTTTCAAGAAGTCGGAGAAAGAAATGATGCGCGATGACAACAGAACACCAGGTTGGATTTCTTCGTAGCTATCCTGAACGAACGATATGACGCCATTCCCAGAGCCAGGAGGTTGTATTGGAGCATTCCGGCACGGGACAGGAATGAATGGAAACGCTTCTTGGACCTGCTCGAGCAACCCCATGATAGGCCGACAGAGGACACAGATGTCTTACTTTCTACCCTCTCTAATTCAGATATCTCTACCGCCTTTTACTAATTACTGAGCACCTTGAAGGAGTTACACATGTTTGATATAACACATTTAGGAAGGAGTAAGTTCAGCAAGATGTCGATTGATAATTGCCAAAAATTCACAAAATGATAACGCTATAGAGAGAAAGCGAAATTCTTCAAAAATGAAGGCAATCCTATTTTACGTGAATGTGTTCTGGTACTCACAGTGCGGAACAAATCCTACTGTCAAAAAACTGGCGTGAACGCCAGTTGTTTAACAGTAGGATTTGTTCCGCACTGTGAGTACCAGAACTGTGTTTGGAAGTCCGGGAAAGGGACAGCTCCTCAAAATACCATAATTATAGCCGGTGCAATTATGTACCCTCTACATTTTTACGGAAATATGGAGTGTGCGACCCGCTCACAGTGTACCGAGACTAGTGAAACATTTTCGAAACTTTTTTTTTCGAGTCTTAAGCTCTCAAATAAATTTCCAATGCTAGGGAATTAATCTTTTTTGGCTGCTCATCTGTGAAGGGCACCAAACGGCAGAGCGTTCACATTCCGTAGTTCCTTTGCGTCCGCATCGTGCACGGTCGTACTCTGTTTGAAAAGAGGTTCGCTCATGACAATTTTCTTGCTCCTTGCAGCGTCACATGTGGTGTCAATTTGACGTCTGTATACACGCATATGGATGAGGAAGGGAACTGCTTCCGCATCGGCATAAAGCGCGGAGCGCCAACAGCACACCAGCGCAATATCCCCACGGGGGCTTTTAAGAAATCATTCCGAGGAGGCATTGCTGCCGTGTAAGCGGATGCGAAGATCAAGCATCGGCATCGGCTGAGGGCCCGAATCCTTCCGCGGCGAAATGTGACACGCTCGTAGATAAACGCGGCGCTTGTCGCAATTCTTCTGCTCCGTCGAGGACCGCGCAGAAGAATTGCAACAATATCTAATACTAGGGAAGTGGGGAGGCGAACCTCCGTATCAGGAGTATGCGTTTGACGATTAACGATTTACCGATTTACCGGATTTACCGGCATTTTTCGTTAAAAACTTTTAACGAAATTTAACGACGAAAAATCCCGTTGAATTACATTAACGACATTCTGCGCTATTTTTGAAATTTCACTTCTTCTTCATCCTCGTATTTCGAGAATTGTTGGCATTTTTCTTGCTCCTGACCAATTTATTTGCGTGCGCCCTCACTTCTCTCCGCCATAATTTCCCATTTTTGGACTTCCAAGGCCGGACTTTTTTTTCATAAGTGGTGTTCAAGAGGCATAGAAAACGCGATGAAAACTACGAAACACAAGTAATGCAAGAAAATAAGGATAGGAAACGAAAAAAGTGGTAGAAGAAGGGACTCCTTCTCTCTTCCCCGCAAGTTCTCTCAGACGCTGGACTGGTTCTGCAGCATCTGCTGGTGGTTGTAGAACCACGTTAAGGTAACTTTGACCCTTGACCTCCGCCTAACTGAGAGGGCGTACTTTCAATGCTTCGCTATTACTGAATTTCATGCCGTGTATGTCAACTTTTGCGCGTAAGCTTTTCGTCTTCTTCGACGGCTCTATGCAGTTTTCTTTGCGAAGAGCACAGTCAGTATACACAATATTCACGCAGTGAAATGGATTGAAAGGAGAAGCCGATGACCAGTCTTTACCATTACCACACACCACAGTCAGTTATATGTATATGAGGTAGTCGCTCTAGCAAGAACTTTCCTTTATGTCTCATGTATTTTTTATCTAATTTTCGAATTGACCATATTACCGTTCACCAATCCAATCCAAAATGAGGTCTACAAAAATAAGAAGAAATCAAGAGAGCTAAAACACATCTGAACCTCAAGCAAATGTACTGCACAATATGCTGGCAGGTGTGTCAAGAAGAGTATCAGAGTGACCAATTGCTGAGAAGTGATACACACTGGCGGATTCTATTTGAAGGAATTAGGAAGGATAAAGACAAGATGGACCACTGCTAATATAGAACGAGAAATATGTACCCTTTTAAATGCGTGTTATGTTCTTTGCAATACTAAGGAGAAAGAGCATAACACCTGGAATCTATTTTACTTCGGTGGCAAAGAAAAGAGCACTCAGTGAGGTAGAATTCGACTTGATTAAGATTTGGTCAACGGTCCGTGGCTATTTATTTTATTCTCTGCTGTTGTCTACATTAAGGACAGGACCCTCTGCAAAGAAGGAAAATTTCTGTCAAGCAGGCGGATCTGCGGATTTCGTAAATATCTTCCAAAGAAAAAATGTAACAAAAAATTCGCTGTGGTCACTACCTAACCTGAATTCTTCTTTGGAACATTCTATAGTTTTCCAGCACAACGGGCAGTATAGAAGAATATTGGGTTGTAAAAATCTACCCAGCGAGCATAAGTTCTGTAAAATGTTTTGTCAACGCAAATGAAAACGCTCAAAAACGTTGAGCCTTGATATATATTGCGGTGCATAGCACTTTGGACTTTCCAGAATATGGATGACTTCCGCAATCTAAAAAAATAGGAATATTAGAAATTTGTTATAGGAAATTTGCTGTTTTAGAGGTCTTGTTGTTACTGCCAGGTTTCAGAACACTAATGATTTTTCTCGTTTAGCAATTTGTTGATGATAGATGGATTGTTGCTATTTTGGTGAAGATGAAGACGAGGCCATATAATAGCCATGTAGATAGAGTCGAAAAAAAATCACCGAAGAAAAGATCCGGCTTTTTGCGTACCAAAATACAGTCAAACTGACCGCAGCGAATAGATATTTTATCTAAGGAATTTACCGAATTTAACGCAAATTTTTTCGTTAAAACGTTGTCGTTAAAATTTACCGAAAAAACATTTAACGCACACCCTTGCTCTGTATGCAGAATAGAGGAACCTGTGTATGACTTATATCACCTGTGAATCTTCCCTGTGCGAACAACTGCATCAATTCTTCTTTTTTAAAAAGGCCTGAACACAGTCGCTTCTCAACGCCATAAGGTTGCTAAGGAAAGAGTCTTCCATCCAGAGCATTGTTGAAGGGTTTCACTTGTGCACGGACATGGCTTTCGAGGCGAGACGCGTGGCGATGAACGGAGCTGACGGCGTGCTGAGAGATCTTCGGGGGAATGAATTCAAGCTCTCCACGCAATAGAAACGGGGGCCACATTCCTGTACAGATCAACCAGCTACACACAGTACACTTTCTGGGATAAAACATTTCACGATACCGACTACTAGCCAAATGTTTGGACACTACCGTGCTCCGGAGACTGTATAGTACCACTGCTGCTCGAGGTTTTCAAAGCTCTCATGTTGTTCTGCTCCACCACTTTCATCGGGCAGTGCAGCTCGGTTACCCTCACTCTAGATGTTGGACACCACCGTTCAATTGAGATTGTACGTGCTTCCTCTTACCTGTGCTGTTCAGAGCACCCAATATAGTCAGCTTGTTCCGCACTGGTTTCTCCATGTCTCCTAGTGGCAGCCTTCAGGATTTTATGCGTTTATTTCTTCTGCATGAAAGACAAAGAACTTTCATTCATGGCGCGTTCCGCTTCTCAAGCCTTAGCACAGTTTCCTTTAACACGTCCGATTGGACTTGTTTCTACCGCCACCTTCCTTTCGTACAGCTTGCGGTGCTAACATAGCTATTAGCCACAACAATATGAACTACTGTGTTAGCACATACTTTGGCAGTTTTATTTATTTATGTTTTTATTTATTTATTTTGTGGCGCGAATTACCGCGCGGTGCTATACATTACAACCACATGCAACACACCTCAGAAATGGCATGATAACGCTAAGATCAGAAATGGCATGATATCCAAATAGATATTACTACAAAAATAGGACAAAACAATTAGATACAAAGAAATGAACTAAATTCGGAACCCCTTCACTCGCTGGTCGATGAATTTCTTAAATCCACCGAGGGACATCTCAAGCATATTATCTCTAAGCAGTGATCGAAAAACTCAAATGGTTCTGTTCGAAAAAAAAAGTTCGACCGGATTTGGCTTTTGCTCCTCGCAACTCGATGGGTGACTCTTACACAACCACGCCATCTTGTTCTGTCCTCAGGTAACACCGAAAAGAGATCTGAAGCTTTTATTAGTACCCTGCCTGTCAGTATTTTGAACATCATCACAAGATCGAATGTTGTACTCCTACTTCTTATGGACGACAAACCCAATTGAGTAGCTCGGGTTTCACCATCGGGAATGGAGGCATAGTCCATCGCAAAACACCTCAGCATCAGTTTGCGGGCGACGTTATTTTGGATTCTCTCCAGCAGACGTACTCCTTGGCGTTTGTAAGGGTTGAAAACAGTAGACCCACTTTCAACGATTGGCCTGGTCTACATTTTATAAGCCCTTAATAGATAAGGATAAGGATAAAAGATAAAAGACGGCGCTACTCAATCCCTTCTGGGATGCGCCAGCGCATTCTACTTCTACGGGATGTCATGGAGGCGACATGAATGCGTATTTGGCCATACAATGACTTGCGGTGGCCAGCCGATGAACAGTTCAGCGCTCTATTCTTCTTCCCAGACAAGTCTGGTACCAATTCACCGACCCCGGAGGATGGAAGGCTTGGTTGGGCTGGGCGGGAAATTCGAACCAGGAACCTGGTATCGGGAGCACGCGACAGTCGCGCCTCCTCCGACTGCGCTACACGCGCCCAAGCCCTTAATAGAACCTTGGGATAATTCGTTCTAAACATGCGAAAAAAGGTTATACGTACGAGCCATATCTCTCTTTACCTGTAATGTGGATCGAAGTCCAAGTTGCTGCTCATGAGATAACCGAGATCTCTAACTTCGTCTATGCTTCTCAGCTGGGTGGACCCCATAGAATACGTTGTAGTGGCGGTTTTATTCTCAATGACGAAAACCTGAGTTTTTTCCACAGCAAGGGGTAGTTCATAATTTTCAGACCACTCGCTAATAAAATTTATAGCAGTTTGCATGCAATCCATGTTCATTGGCGACTCCATGCCCTTATAAATTTTCTTATCGTCGACATACGTTTTACCCGTGACCCCAAGGTTTTCGATAATATTAGGAATTTCGAAAGTGTAAATCAGAAATAGAATGGGTGAAAGAACCCCACCTTGCGGAACACCGTTGCATGCTTCGTACACAAATAAGAGCACTTTACCTATACGAAAGTCCTACTATCGAGGAAATCACCTATAATGATGATGAATTCCAAAATCTGATAATTTATGAATTTTCTTAGTGGGAAACCTTGTCGAATGCTTTCCGGAAATCAAAGAAGACAACACCCACCCTTTTCTTGTCTTCCCTTGCTCTAGTCCAGTCGTTCATCGCTGTAAGAACTGCGGATTCCACTGATCTACCCTCCACTAATCCAAATTCGGCGTTCGAAGTAGCGTTGTGCCTGCTTAAGTAAGCTACAACATGTTTTTTTTTCATAATGTTCTCGAACGCTGTAGCAAAAATCGAGGTACAATATCCACCATAAAGAATGGAAAAAGGGAGGGGGCGTTCGTATCGGCTGGTTGTAGGCGCCGCCGCCGCGCGCCCAGGTGGCCATACCTGCGGCGTCATCCCCCCGCTCGCCGTCTCCGCTCACGCTGTGGCACCCGTCGCGCGCGTGGCGGAGAACGGCCCGACGGAGGCCGTCATCGGCGGCCTCACGACGACGGCCCGACGAACGAGCGGAGCCACAGGTAGACCAGCTTGCGGGACTGCAATCAATAGGATGTTCAGAGGATTTACAAAACCAGTGGAAAGATACCTGTTGGCGTGAAACAAACATAGCTCTACATCAGAATTTCGAGCTCTATCTAATGAGCTCTACCCCAAACTTATCTATGCCACAGTTGATGCGATATTCTTCAAATGTGAAACTGAAAAATAATTCTTCGCAAACCTTCCACGAAGCTGTAAAAGGAATGTTTCCAGACTAAAATTTCACAAAGAATTCAACTACGCCGTCTAAATACCTTCTAGGGCAGCTCTTTTTTAAGGAAAAAATTGTGTGGATAACACCGTTGGGGACATGTCTCCAAGACAACATTCTACGCAGAATTCAATTACAAAATTTATGTCCATAAATACAATGTGTCTCAGAAAAGTATACGCTGTTTGAAGTGTGATAACCTTGCTCAAAGGCACTGAAGAGTTTTATGGCTCATACAACATTTAAGACAGTAAGAATTTTCTTACAAATGAGCGGCATGGATGTGCCGTGTGACTCGTCTGAAACCTTGCATTTTATACTTGAATGATTGTTTTCGCTTGAATATTTGTTATAATTTCTCCAAAAAGTGGCCATCTCGATTGAGCTGAGCTTCGTTAAAGGTTTGAAAGTTAAAAACACATTATGGCTTGCGAAAAATGCAGGGCATCCTAAAAAAATGCATGTACTCTTTGAATGGTTCTATCATTGGTGATAGTGAAGCTTCTGAACATTTTAAAACTCATATAAAAGCTCAGGGTAACGAAATTTTTTTGGAGTGCAAATAGTCAAGATTGCGCCATTCACTCGACTGAAACCTTGCATTTCAGACTCGATTGATTGTGCATGGGCTAACTGCTTGTTAAAATTCTGTTACTACTTGGCCACACTAACCTGTGCAGTGCCTATTTTAACTTTTAGAGATGGACAACTACGTGAAAGGCACGTGACGTGTGAGTTCATTGACTGCACAATTTATCGCTTTCGCTATCGCTCTAATAACCCTCTCTACATTTCTAAGCCCATAACAAGAGTCAGGCCCGGCTCTAGGCTTTTTTCGAAGAGAAGGAGTTTATCTTGAAGTGCCACTGCAAGTTCGAAGACACTGTCGAAGTGCGTAGGCAACTCTGCGATACCCTTTATTGACTGTAGAGTGGAGAATTTGTGCTACTTTACTATATGTTCCATTCTTAGAGGCAGTGACGGCGGTAAGCAACGATTGAGCAACGATTAATAGACATGTCCCTACTACCTGGTAAAAAACATAACCTCGCCCCTGGACGCACGGCCTCCGGGAGGTCGAGGTCTTATGAGTGGGCAATGAAAGACTATGTGTTCAGTGACCTCGCTTATCCCCAGAGCCGAAGTTTCGGACCGCTCGATTGACATCCACAAAGAATCGACAATTTGATCAATATCAGTTGATGTCGATCGAAACTTTAAAAACGAAATTTAGAATCGTGTTCAGTGACCTCAATGACCCCCAGGCTGATGTTTCGAACCGCTGAATGACATCCACAAAGAATCGATAAATTGACCAATATCGGTTGATGATCGATCGAAGCATCAAACGCGAACAGATTCGTGTTCAACGATTTCCGTTACCCCCACGGCATCAATTTTGGACCGCTTAAATGACATACACAATAAACACACACAACTCTTTTATATGTAACCAGTGTCGGTCGCCGGCTTCGCCGGCGCCGACGCTGGAGTGTGCGGGTCACGCTAGGCTAACCGGCTTCGCAGGCATCGTATCCGAGGGCCACGTCGGACGGATGGCATCGTATCCGAGGGCCACGTCGCTACGGACGCAGGCATCGTATCCGAGGGCCACGTCGCTACGGATGCTTCACTACCCAGCGTTGGTTGTCGGCTTCGCCGGCAACCAACGCTGGGTAGTGAAGCATCCGTAGCGTCGAGCACGTTGAAACTCGTGCTTACTCCAGATTGATTCCTAGCTTGGTACCACTCACATCTCAGTATAGCACGCAGAAGAATGTCCTAGCACTACTTCGTCTATCGTTGTGTTCACAGCCTATTGCAGCTCGTCAAGTTTAGAGAAATGTCTCACATTTCTGTCCAGTCGTCGTGGTTCGAGCCGCTAGGTCCAAGACCTCATAGTGTGGGTTGGCAATTGTCCAAGACCTCATTGTGTGGAAACCTCATCATGAGGGGTGCTCGTTTGTGATCAACACCGACGGTCGTCCGGAAGTGAGAGCGTCGTCGCAGTCAACACCGCCGTCCGTTCGCAAGTGCAGGCGTCGTCGCAGTCAACACCGGTTCGAAACCGCTGCCTGCCACGCTGCCATGTTGTGGTGCTTATCGTGGATGGTGGCGATACGACGAACCTTCAGATATGGGTTCAAGGTGAACCGATTCAGACACTAGCAAAGGGCGGAACGATGTTCTTCACACCGCCCATGCGAAGGGGCGGAGCAAGGGGCGCGCCGACCACCCATCGAGGACCAGTTCTCCGAGTGCGCAAGAACAAGGGTGAAAGTCGGCTCATCTGTCTTGCCATTGAACATGGTGGTTGAGTGGGAAGCTATGAATACGACATATTAGAAGCAACGGTGGGATCCTAATGTGGGGGAGTGTGGTACTAGCTTCTGCCTACATTATATTTAGGCCGCCAACAGTTCTTTCTTTAAGTGTTGACTGATTGGTGAATACAATTAATTTCGTCTGGACTAAAAGAACCTTTTAGGAGCGTTGAGTTTCGGAAGTTTTAACACTGCTTCCTTGGATCCCCACACACAAGGATACTCCTATAGTAGCAAGACTAAGGAAAGAAAACTAGAAAATTAGCTTCGACACTAAAAGATGAAAGAATTAGTTTCAGAAACTCATTTCCAACGTTTCTACCTTACCATCTCTTTAGAATATCAGTCATCGAAGAAAACTAAGGCGTACTTAGTTTCCTCGTTGGAGTTTTCCATCACTGGTATAGAAGATCCCCATTAAATCTTCGTCCTCAATCAATCAGCTAACCTATTTAGACACATCGCACCTACATCGCACTTGGCCGTATAGCCCCTCAAGGAGCACCGTAGGCACTGCCTTCGTTGAGGGTCGCTTAGTACTAGGCTAAATAATAAAGGATTGACTAAGAATTTTAATACCAAATAAAATTCCTTAAAACCCTAATGCTGCAGACTGTCTGGAAATGACCAAACCAGATCCTCATAACGTTGCTCTTTATACAGGGCGTCCCAAAAAATTTAAACAATGTTTAAAAGGTGATAACTTTGCTGCCAGTAAAGGTACTGAAGAAGTCAAGAGCTCGTATGAAAGCGAAAGAAAATAAGAATTTTAGACGAATGAGTGGTAGACAGCGCCACGCACTCTTCTGAATTCCTGCATTTTACACTCGATTGATTGTGTTTCGCTTGAACGCTTGTCACAATTTCTCAATAAAGTGACCTCATCGACTGATTTGTACTCCTTTTAAAGCTCGAAAGTTAAAAACACGTTACAGCTTGCAGCCAAATTCAGGGTAACTAAAAATACGTATTCTCCTTGAAAGGAACGTTGCTGCTATGAAGGACTTGAAGATGTTTGAGACTTATACGTAAGTAAAGGATAGCGAAGATTTTGGGACGTGCAATAGGTTAAAATTTGGCCATGCTTCCGTCTGAAACCTTACATCTCAGACTCGATTGATGCTAAGAAGCCGCATGCATAGTTTAATTTTGCGGCAAACTGGTAAAGCCGTTCTTCCGCTCTTAAACTTAATACAAAAAGGATTAAAATAGCGTCTTTCACACCAAAACAGCACCTCATCAATAAATACTCCTTCAATACCTGTACAAGCAGCAATGGTATGGCAGTCCATATGGCGCTTATCTTTCTAGGATAGCTTGCATTTTGCCACAAGTTGTAGTCCACTGTCGAGTATTAAACGTTGAAAGAGGCACAGCATAGGATAACGTGGTCAAATAATGGCAAGACTACGATAAGCATTCAACTCATGTATGTCCAAGGGGACCTGAAATATAAGGTTTCAGACGGGTGCATGACGCAATTTCGACCATTTGCATGTCAAAGAATCTTCGTTTCCCTATTTGCGTTATTCACTAGCAGCAATGCTAGAAACTTTCATACAGTACCTGCATTTTGCTGCAAACTGTAGTGTGTTTCTAAGTTCTGAACATTAAAAGAAGCGCAAGTCAAACGCTACAGCATCTGTATGGAGAAATTGTGACAAGTATTCAGGAGAAAAACAGTCAATCGAGTGTAAAACGCAATGATTCATAATAGTACGTGGCGCAATCCCTCCGCTCATATGCCAGAAAATTTATGCAGTTCCCTACCGCTCATATGCCAGAAAATTTCTACTTTTTTGCACTTTCATATGAGCTCGTAACTTCACTATCTTTACTGGCCGCAAAGTTATTAAGCAGTATTACCTCTGTTTTGGAACGCCCTGTATGATGTACCTGTATAAACCAGAACTACACAAGGGAAGATGGAGATAAACACACAACAAATCATTAAGTGGTGTCACGAAGCTTGCGACATGTTTTCTGCGACATGTTTTCCGCTACGACACATGTAGCGCGGCGCCTGGCACGTCTTCTTAATCCCGACGCAGGTGGCTTGACGCATGAGACACGTCTTCTGAGTCCGGATGCAGGTAGGACGACGCCTGCGACATTTCTTTTTTTTTAAGTTCATGTCCATGAGGACGGTTACGGCAGCAGCAACTGGTCAAGAACAATGTGATAATGTTTTTGCGTTTCTGTTAACCGACACTTCGAAGAGTAAACCCCCCCCCTCTCCCAGTCCTTTGTTGGACGCAGTGTTGTGGCGGACTCATTGGTCGCTGCATTACGACTCGGCTTTTAATTTGTTGCAACAGGGAATTTTCCGAACAAAGCCCACCCCCGCAATACCAACACAGGAGCTGTGATGAAGTTAAGCGATACCTTAACCGACACTTCGAAGAGTAAACCACCCCTCCCCCAGTCCTTTTTGGACGCAGTGTTGTGGCGGACTCATTGGTCGGTGCACTACGACTCGGTTTTTAGTTTGTTTCAACAGGGAGTTTTCCGAACAACGCCCACCCCCGCAATACCGACACAAGACCTGTGAAAAAAGTTAAACGGAGATAGTGAAATTCATTCCAGCATGCAGGTTATAGAAGTAGGAAGTCCTAAGCGGGTTGAGGCCTACGCTGAAATTACACATTTTTCTGTGTTATTTCTGTGCCCTCCTCCGCGGAGGAGAGCACAGAAATAACACAGAAACAGAAACGTCCTTCGGCCGGGCTATGTGTGACAGAGTGAAAGATCTCGGACGGTTCCGAAACGATCGCCCTAGCACTGTAAGAAAATTCGTTCGTTTTTGAAGGACTATTCTTAGCTACCCTTTGCGGTTTAGTTAATCCGACGTTGTTGTTACATCTTTCCGAGTTCCACACTGCTAACCCTTTTTTGACCTCTTTCGTTGTAAAACTGATCGATCGACCTTGATATTATCGAATTTGAAGGAGCATTGGCCTTCTTGATAAAATTATCGAGAAAATGAAAATGAAGCGCAGCAATCCACTGTTCTAGCGATTGAAACTTTTGACAGGAAAGAGTAGCCCTGAATTGGTCTCGCAACGATTGGCCGTCGATGCTATCTAGGGGCTTGCTTACATCATGCTGGGCTTATCAATCTCATCTCCTGTGCTTACTAGACGTATTTCGTATGTGTGACTCGACTGTAATCCACGCATTGGAATAGATACACATCTTCCCCTTCATCCCCCCCCCCAAACAGCACAGGTTAACGTGCCGAAGTAGAAACAAGACTAACAAGCATTCAGCCCATGCGCAATCAATCGAGTGTAAAACACAAGGTTTCAGACGGTTGCATCTCGCAATCTTGATTATTTACACCCCACACAAATCTAGTTACCCTATGCTTCTATAGGAGTCTCGAACATCTTCAAATGCTTCACTATCAGCAATGTTGGAACCATTCAAATAGTACCTACATTTTTTAGGGTACCCCGCATTTTTCGGAAGCCACAGTGTGTTTTTAAGTTTTACTCTTTAAAAGAGGCATAAATTAATCAACGCCGCCCATTTAAGGAGAAGTTACAACAAATATTCAAGTAAAACACAATCAATCGACTGTAACATGCAAGAATTCAGACGAGTGCGAGTGCAAAATGCAAGAGTTCAGACGAGTGCATGGCGCAATCCATACCGCTCATATGTCGGAAAACTTCTAATTCCCTATGCTTTCTTAAAAGCCCTTAAGTTCTTCAGTACCTTTATGGTGAGCAAAGTTATCAACTTTCAAACAGTGTACACATTTTTTGAGACACCTTCTTTGAGATATTTTAACTTCATCGCGGACCTTGTCGCGGTCCTGGGGGGGGGACGTTGTCTGAAAAAAACTTCCTGTTGAAGCAAACAAAAGGTCGAGTCGTAGGATATCGACAAAGGAGTAAGCCACAACACTGCGTCAAATCCATGGATTGGTAGAGGAAGTCGTTTACTCTTTAAAATGCCTGTTATGGTACCGCTTAACTTCGCAGGTCCTATAGCGGCTCCACTAACACAATCCGTAATCTACTCCACTGTTGAATGCCTCGAAAATGATCTTTTATCTATTTGCTGTGAAATGAGAAGCGCGTCGTTCGGAAATCCCTTTTGAAGACAACGAAAGGTCGAGTCGCAGGCTACCAAGGAGAAAAATTGAGCACACGTCACCCCATCCCGATTAATTGTGCTCTGCTTGGAGAAGTTATTTGGACTTCTTCCAACCATGAGCTTCGAAGATCAGTACTTTGATGCCTGGCATTTGGCGTCTCTTAAGTCTGCCAAGAGGCACCTAAAGCATCTCTTGAGGGCAGCCAATGTAGGTGCGAAGGACCGTAAAAGGTGCAAGGAACGGCACAGGTCACGACGTCTGGTGAACGCAGAGGACCAGCGAGCAATTACTCCAATCCAGGGGACCAATGTTTAAGTGAAGGACCAATATGGCACTGTGAGCAACTCTAGACACCCTGGCGAATGATCAGGATACCAAGAGTGAAAAACTTCTTAAAAAGAACGTTAAGCACGCTTATACCTAAATTAGAAATGCAGAGGAATATAGTTCGCTGTTTTCAGGGTAAGGCTTAGAGTTTAGGAAGAGACACAGTATGGACCTCCTCTCTAGGTTTGAACTTGGCACTCTTGCTTTAAAAATATCATGGCCCCAATTAAAAGTGTTCATAAATGGAAACCAAAGTAGTGGATCATTCCATAAGGCACATACTTCTGCATCGTTTTGCTTATCAAAAAAGATCTATGCAGTCAAATATGCACAGAATCCTCAGTGAAATAGCAAACGAATGCAGTGGATGTGGAAAAGCGATTATGAAAGCTTTCACAAGAAGGATATGTTGATTTAGAAAGCAGTTTCTAACTTACCGTCTTTCATAGACTCACAATGGCGCTGCGCTAGTAGTCGAAGTAATAATAGTAGGACAGTAGTCCTATTAGTAGCTGCAGAGCTAGCTAAACTTGCAGCAGCATTAGTTGCAGGAAGCAATGAAATGTCCCCCTTCACGACGTCTAATTGCGGCAGTGCGCTCGGACAACTCTCCCAAAATGGGCGGAGCAAAAGGGGGCGGAGGCGTGGTCTCAGCGGGCGTGGACCTCGCCGGTGTGAAAACCGGGCTCCCCCCCCCCCTAGCAAAGCGCTTCAGACAGTGACTAATGCCTTCCTCCTTTATATATGGTGGGATAGAATAGGATATCAACCTCGTGATTGAATGGCTTGGAGACATGTCCCCAACGGTGTTATCCACACAATTTTTTCCTTAAAAAAGAGCTGCCCTAGAAGGTATTTAGACGGCGTAGTTGAATTCTTTGTGAAATTTTAGTCTGGAAACATTCCTTTTACAGCTTCGTGGAAGGTTTGCGAAGAATTATTTTTCAGTTTCACATTTGAAGAATATCGCATCAACTGTGGCATAGATAAGTTTGGGGTAGAGCTCATTAGATAGAGCTCGAAATTCTGATGCAGAGCTATGTTTTTTTCACGCCAACATGTATCTTTACACTCGTTTTGTAAATCCTCTGAACATCCTATTGATTGCAGTTTCTGCAAATCTGGTCGACATGTGGCTCCGATCGTTCGTAGGGCCGTCATCGTGAGGCCGCCGATGACGGCCTCCGTCGGGCCGTTGTCCGCCGCGCGCGCGACGGGTGCCACAGCGTGAGCAAAGACGGCGAGCGGGGGGATAACGCCGCAGGTATGGCAACCTGGGCGCGCGGCCGCGGCGCCCACGACCAGCCGATACGAACGCTCGCACCCATGGAAAAAGGGCGCGGTAGGCGCGTTATCCGCGTTCTTTCTCCTCTTTTGCTGTGGCTGCCTTGATCTTCATCCCTTTCAAAAATTAACATATCTTCGTGATCTCCTCGACGAGATCGAGTGCCATAAAAACATTTTTCTTTACTCCGTTTTGGACCGCTATTTTTTCGAAAGCACCAGGGAATACTCATTACCGAGGGACGTCTCCACTAACTGCGCCCAAAGGACATTTAAGTGCTCGCATTCAAAACCGGTATAATTGACAACAAGCGATCTTTGAAAAAAATTCTGTAGATCAAGTACTTCATGAAACCGCAGACGTATTATTGCATTCTATTATATCTTATTTACTTATTTATTTTTCAGTTGATTTTTTGCAATGGATTTTTGGCAGCCTATTGACCGTTAAAAGTGATGCATTTTTAAGAAACAACATATTCCTCATTGAGGACAAATCTACATTTTGCACGCAGCAGCAGATTCTCCTCGCATGAAGTAATTACACCCACAGGATACGTTTCACTAAATAATTGTGTGGTCCGCTGAAGAGTTAGACGAGGTCTCAATGCTCTCAACTTTCTTCTACAGATTTTACCTAAGTGGGTTACTGCAACCTATCGACTGCAAAGACTGCCAAATTTGGATGGTGCGAATCCCTCACCCGAAGAAGTAGCAAGAACGATTTCTTCGGATTTGCCCACCTATTTTCCAGGCATCAACGTCACCTAATCAGTTTATTTCCATATAGTGCAAAGCAGGATGTCCTCCCTTAACTGTGATGAAGAAATGCAGCTTCGAGAACGGAAGACAGCTCTAATTCCTGGCCGCAAACACATCTGTTTCGTGTGTTGCACCGATTTTTTTCATCCTTTGAAGCGCATGTGACTGTCTCGGAAAACAATTTGAAGAGGTGCTGCTTTTCCGGTACATGGCAACATTGGCAGGCTTCAATGCTGTGCAGTAGGTGGTAGGACATAGCTCGGATGGATTGGATTTGAGCGTAAAATTTCCGCTAAAATCAACTGTTATTTTACTTCCTCTTCCCACTCCTTACCGTTGCTTTAAATTGAAAAACTAGTGCGATAGCGCTCTTATCCAAAAGAAGGCAAGCTTTCCATAGATGTAACATACTGCTATTCCGAAATTTTCGATATTTTCATTCTTTCCGTCCACCAGAGCGTCGTTGACTAAGAGAGCCAGTCGACCTGAGCTCGGCGCTCCTCAGCCAGGTCGCAGGCTTGCCACTCTTGGATAGGTGTAAAAACTACGCAATTAGTGATTGGCATTAACACAACACCGATCCAGAATCGATCTTTTGGTAGGTGTTGCTAGCTCTAGCATTCTTCTCGACACGATGCCCTTTTCATCTATGCCTATCAATCTGGAAATTTCGCAGACTTGTTGCAGTGCACTCAGCACCATCCTTGCGCGGTGCGCTCCGCGGAGCAACTTCTGCGGTAGCTGGGATGCGCCATGTTCTCCAATGGCATGCTTTGTGGCGAATTCGATCTAAATGTTCGTCTTTGCAGTATAACTCTAATTCTATCGAATGGTGTCAATCTCGACCAATTCTGGAAATGTCAATTTTTTGACAATTTCACGTCAAAGGCGAGGCGGCTCAAGACCGCGGCAGAAGGACAATGACGTCATCGAAAATCGATATTTTGAGCCAGCCAAGCCTGATTCCTTTCGATAGAGCTTTTGGTGGTGAATTGAATGGTGTTACCGCGAGCAGCAAGAACTGTAATCTGGGCGAATAAGAGCGCGGAGAACATCGACGGTTGTTGTGCTAAATTGGAAGCACGGGTGTGTTCTGAGCGCAATAACTCTGTCGTATTTGAATATTTCCGGCTGGAACTTGTGAATTTTGTAACCAGTAGAAGGGTCAATAGGTGCGCTGAAACACAGCAACGTAGCCTATGATTGTACAAAGTTACAGAGGTGCGAATATTCAGGTAAACCTGGTGTGAAATCCCCCCTGAAACCTTTTTTCCGATTTCAGTCAACCAGTGTGGGAAAATGAGATCAGCGGCAGCTAGCGGCCTGCGAATGCGTAGGCTAGCAAACCAGTTAAGGTACTTTACGATGAAGTGCCCATAACTCTCCAGCTGCTTAACCTGCCTTAGACTCAACTGTCATTTTAGAGCTGCGGAGGGCAGCGGTGAAGTTTCTTCCGCACTTACTCGCCCATATTTGAGCTTTTGACACAAGAGATGGAACCGTTCTGTTCAGCTCAGAAAGCTCTATCGAACGGTATCAATCTCAGCCAATTCCGGGGAAAATGATTTTTTGACAATTTCCCTCGAGGACGAGGGCGCTCTTCGCCAAGCCTGCCCCGACGATGACGTCATCGAAAGTCGACGATTTCGAAATTTGCCAAATGCTCTTGTCCAAACTTCGTCCAAAATCATCTAGGGGTTATTTGGTGCGCTGATTACGAATCCGATGTCAGTTTTTGAAAATTCCGACGATTTCGATAGGTTCTGGATTTTCTTCTGGATAACTGAGGGTGTTTGGGTCAGGAACAGCAATTTTGCTCAAACTTCGTCTAAGGGCAGGGGTTATTAAGGGTGCCGAATACGATGCCGAAGTTCATTTGGCCGATTATGGCAGGAGACCACCCATACCGATAACTGAGGGTGGTCAGTGATCCTGACACTACCAACCTCAAGTGGCTGTCACATGCCAAAAGCTGTATCATGCTATTGTCCTGTCATAAGCTGCGTTACTGTGTTTTAGCGCGCCTATTGACCCTCCTACTGGTTACAAAATTTACAAGTTCCAGCCGGAAAGATTCAAACGTGACAAAGTTATTGCGCTCAGAACACGCTCGTGCGTCCAATTTAGCACAACAACGGTCGATGTTCCCCGCGCTCTTATTCGCTCTGATTACAGTTCTTGCTGCTCACAGTAACACCATTCAATTCACCACCAAAAGCTCTATCGAAAGGTGTCAGATTTTGCCCGGCTCAAAAATATCGATTTTCGATTACGTCATTGTCCTTCTGCCGCAGCCTTGAGCCGCGTCGCCTTTGATGTGAAATTATCAAAAAATTGATATTTCCACAACTGCTCGAGATTGACACCATTCGATCGAGCTTCTCGATCTGAACAGAATGGTACTATTAGGAGCGTTGAGAACTCAAATGTGGGCGAGTAAGGGCGGAAGGAACTTCACCGTCGCCCTCCGCCGCTCTAAAATGGAAGATTTGCTAAAGCAGTTTAGGCACGTGGAGAGCTTCGAGCATGTCTTCGTAAAGTGCTTTCAGTCTCGTGTTCGCCCACGCATTTGCATGCCGTTAGCTCTTTTTGTCTTCCCGCAGTAGTCGATTGAACTCGGAAAACATCGTATCACACAAGGCCAAACTGCATTTTCGCCCCGCTGGAGCTTTGTTCAGTCACAAGCTACTTCGCTGTGTTTGAGAGCGCTTCTTGAACATTCTACTGCTTACAAAATCTGCAAGTTGCAGCCGGAAAGATTCAAACTTAGCAGAATTATTGCGCTCAGAACATGCGCGCGGTGCAATTTGCGAGCTGTCGCGCCCAGTGGATTGCTAGGTTCGATCTTATATACGTTGTGCACAGCGCACTACAAAGCTTTGCTGGGACGGAGTACAGGATTTCCTGAGTAGGGCGGCCGAGAATTTCTGATAAAACCCCTAAATGCTCACTCTACAAGCTGTCCCCCTCGATTGATAGGCTCGATCCTATATGCATTGTGCACAGCACAGTTTTGGAGGATTCCTGGCATGACAGGACAGTTCACGGCATGCTTGAGACACTCCAAAAACATGCTAGTCCTGGAATATAAGCTTCTCCAATCGCAAAATGTCTGCTACAGTCATTTCTGACCACCCACTGAGAGAACGCGGTAGTCTGGTGAAGTTGTATACATAATTGTGTAAATCTCGAAGAGGCGAATCGAACGGAGTACCAACTGTTTCTCATAAACCTCAAATTTGAGGAATTGTGAGAAGCAACTGTTTTCGACGACTTGCGACCGCCGTTCGCTTTCGATTCCAGACATTTTCATGGCTCCATATGAAATATGTATACCAAACGATAGAGCTCAAGCTCCTGAGCTCAAATGTGTCCTTCGTTTTTCAAATGGTGATTTTAGCCGAGTTTTATCAAAAAGACGCAAAACCGCGGGATTGCGACGATGAAGGCCAGCTGTCAAGCAATTAAAAGACTTCATTTCTCTGGAGCCATCGATTTTGAAACAAATGAATTTATATTCGCACCCTTTTTTATTCGCACCCACATCGTGGGTTCCATTCCAGGATAAGGCAGAAAATCGAGGAACTCGCAATCAAAAGGCGCAGTGCCGCTGCCCGGTTTATTGAAGGAATCATGGAAGATCTTAGCCAAGGAATCTGCTTTCAACTCTTTCTGAACTCATCCGATACTACGCAGGGTATCGAACGTAACTCTCTCCTCGAGATGGCTTATCGGCAGATCCTTGCCAAACCACCGAATACAGTGATATTCTGCAAAAATCAATTACCTTTCTCAAGCTTTTTCCGTTCTGCGATTTAATGTCTTATAGCTCTGGCAGTCCTTAACAAGGTTGTTAAGCACCGCTCTGTGCCATCCGCTTGACCGTTGTCTCATCATTCCGATCAAGTGCGAATATAAATTCATTTGTCCTAGATCTATTCTACGTTTCTGGATGAATTTTTTATTAGAATGATGTAGAACTGCCAGAAATGTATCTTATTTACAGTGTCAACCGCGTCGTAACTGGCTACCCAGTTGATGCTTGCCAAATGGGCTTCAATTGCGTTATAATTTGCAGGACTAAAATCGAGTTTCCATCGCTTTACACTTGATTGTGTGGCAGCATCTAATTTGAAACATATTGTAGCATGATAGCTGTTTCCTATTGGGGGAGCAATACAGATAGAATTTATTGACTAAGGATCGTTGCAGAATATCAAGTCTAGGAAAGAGCTACATACCTCTCCTGGGACAGTGAGTCATTTGATGGAAATTGTGAGCTGCCACTAGGTCAAAAAAGTCTCGCGGAGCACCTACCACTTGCTATTAAGAATTTAGAATGTCAATAGTTAAAATATCCAAGAAGAACGCACGAGCAAAAAATCGCTTATGGCTTTGACTAGTTTGGTTGAATTACTTGTACCACAGCCAGGCGCTCTGTACACCAGAATAAAACGAGTGCTACGCGGGCTGAAGAACACGTCACATACTATTTCAAAGCCATCTGGGACTGATTCCACAAAAACTAGATTGTAATCTAATGCCTTCATAACAATAAGAACCACCCCTCCACCCATTTTATGTGCAATATCGCATCGTACTCCATCGTATATGCCGCTCAGGTGTCCTAGCAAAGATGAAAGCTCAACTGTGTTTCTGAGCCATGACACTGTATTGAAGGCCAAATCATACTTGTCATTGCTAAGGTTCGCCATAAATGCAGCTTGACCAGCGATCTAACATCCGCTAATACACAACTGATGCTACATCCTTCGACTCTTCGCTGCCTTATGGCTCTCCAAAAAGGTTGTCCTTAGTAGCGAAGATCAGATAGGCTGAGAGTTAAAAAGCGTTAAAGTAAAAGTACAGATAAATTAATAGCAACGAAATGACTAGAAAGCCTCTCTAAGCGAGTGCGCTGGAATGAATGGAATTATGCTATATATCCTTCATCCTATATCAGCCAAGGACAATCTTATAGTATTACCGTGTGTTTCTATAGCGGGAATACCAAAACGCAGATTGACTCTATCCTTGTCAAGCATCACGATCGAAGGCTATTCGACGTATTCGTGAGATCGTCCGGCTTTCCACTAACCAGTGTGGCTTCGTAGCCGGCTGTGGCACCATCGACGCCAGTCATGCTGTTCGTCTTTTAGAAAGACAACGAGAAACAAAAACCGCTGCATACTGCTTTTCTTGACTTGGTGAAAGCATTCGATCGTGTACCGCGTGAGGTTATGTGGTACGCCTTACGACAGCACGGTGTTCCCGAAGAGCCTATTGGGTGGATGTGCATACTTTACTCTGGTCCAAAGAGTAGTGTGCGAGCGCCAGTCGGCACATCGGCGGAGTTTCCTATCTCCGTCGGTGTTCACCAAGGTTTCGCACCTTCCCACTCCTTTTCATAAAGGATGCCATTTCGAGAGACCTTCAGAAGCCTATCCCTGGACGCTGCTATATGCAGATGACGTAGTGCTTGCCAGTGAAGACTAGGCCGAACGTGAGAGACAAATGTGAGCATGATGTGACCGCTTGGCGGCGTTTGGGCTGAAGCTAAACGTCAAAATCCGAGTGCTTGAAGGAAGACAAACGTAAAAGAGACTCTCCATTGAGATCAATGGCACTGCGCACGTACGACCAACACATTTCAAACACCTTGGATCTGCATCGCTCACATTCGCACGTCTCCAGTTTTCCGCCAACATCGATCCGCGTGGTGTATTGCCTTATCAGAGCCCACTGTCTTCTTTGGTGCACTGCTCGATAGTACCCCAAGTATGCACGACCTTGTTTCCTAAAATGAACGGCACAGTGCATTTTTTGGACTTTTGCCCTCCCTCCATCAAGCGTCCCCTCAGAAAACCAATAGATCTTTGAACTTCTTCGCGCTTCCTCTCTCGAGAAACAACAAAGAATCTCTGCTTAGTTTCCACCGCTAGGGAAACAAGTTCTTCAAAAAACCGCTCCACAAACGTCCTTCCATGATACTTTAAAAGTCTTCCTGGAGCTCTCACACGAAAAACCAGGAAACAAATAAAGTCTCTTTCCAACTAATTGGAAGGAGATTAAGTCGTCAGCCTTCTTTGATCGTAGATCACCTGAGAAGTCAAGGTGTATACTACACTTACGCTCGAATGACCTATACGAATAGGTCATTCGAATGATTTTCATTTGAATTCGAATATTCGAAAAATCGCGTTTTTCGAATGTATTCGAATTTGAGTATTCGGGAAAATCGCGCTTTTCGAATATATTCGGTTTCGAATGCTCCAGAATTTTCGGTATTCGAAACCGTTCGAATATTCAAAATTTCCCAGGAAGCCAAAATTATTCGACTATTCCAAAAGTGTCATGCGAATGCCCAGCGAGAATTTTTGTAAGGGCATATTCTGAAGAGGCTTATTAGGTTTGCTTGGGTAACTAAGATCTCCAAAACGGTTCCTTCTGTGAATCAATTATCTGCTACGATAGCGCCTCGTCTATTTTGGTCATTACTGCGTCTGTGCAATGCGACCGAGAAAGAGCAGGAAATCTTAATTGTGAAAAAAAAACTTGGAAACTATAGTTCTAACGGTGTTTCAAACGGACGCTACTTGTCCTTCACGCTGCAGTTCCACACGCCCCCTGAGACCACAAGTCATTAAATGTCTGCAGGATGGGAGTGAGGGTCAACAGTGGTGCGCTTCAGCCTTGCGCCACGTCCGGTGTCTCCGTGTGGAGAGCAGCACCTTATGGAGTCAGCCTTGTGATTTTCGCTATTCGTTATGCTCTTCTGCTGGTGGCGATGTCCGTTCCTCCACGTGGTGCCACTGGAAACTGCCCGCTCTGCGAGATAAGCCGAACAAGGACATTCGATTGCAGGCGACAGGCCCTTGTGACAGGCCGGCCTACGAACACCCATGTCACATCACATAGTTCATGACATTGCAAGTTTTTCGTGGTAGTGCTACAGCGTTCGCGGGAGCCGACGCGCACTCGCAGAGCCCGGCGAGTGTGAGAAGTATGCGAGGGTCCCTGATGCGAGGACGGCATCGGGGGGCAACTGAGCTAGTCCGAAAGTCCCGTAACGTAAGCAGGACCCGCATGGCAACGCTGAATGTGGGTACGTTGACAGGCCGCTCGTGCGAGTTGGTTGAAGCACTGGAGCGTAGAAGAGTTGATTTCTGTGAGGTGCAGGAGACGAGGTGGTCCTGCCGCAAGTCAAGGGACTTAGGACGTGGCTTCATGGTCGTTCTATGTGGAAGTCCCAGGACCACCAGTGGTGTCGGAATAATCGTCTCCGAACGATTTCGTGACTCGATTGTAAGCGCTGAGCGCTTTGACGATCGATTGATGAAGATCGTTGTCGCCGCTAAGGAGCGACTCTACCACTTCTTCTCTGCGTATGCTCCGCAGACTGGCTACTCCGATCAAGCCAAGGATGAGTTCTGGAACCTGCTGGATGAGAAGACAGCAGAGGTAGGCGGATGATGTCATCATATCGCTGGTGACCTTAATGGGCACGTAGGTGCTACGAAGGACGAGTACAGCTGTCATGGTGGTTTCGGATGCGGATCACGTAACGCCGATGATGTGCGCATTCTTGAGTATGCGGAATCGCATAGCCTCACCATTGTGAACACCGTCTTCCGAAAACGCGACTCGCACCTTATCCCATACTACAGTGGGAGCTCCAAGTCTCAGATAGACTTTGTCCTTGTGGGAGATCGCGACCGGAGTCTTGTCACAGACGCGAAGATCGTGCCGTATGAGACGGTCGCCCCACAGCACCGACCGCTGATCTGCACTTTGAAGATCGCCCCTCCGAGGCTGAAGCAGGTTGAGCGATGCGGTGCAGCAAGAATTAAGTGGTGGCGAATCAGAGAGAAGGAAGCAGCTGTGATTTCTCGCATGCGGTTACCGACAGTCACGAGGAAAACCGACGACGAAACTTGGAAGAAGGCGACCGACGCGATTTGTCAAGCTGCACAGTCAGAACTCGGCATTACGAAGCCTGGGCGACGGAATGTCGACAAGCAAGCATGGCTGTGGACAGACGATGTGAAAGCGAGGGTTCGAGAGAAGTCGCTCTATCAAGTGTTTCTCGGCGAAAAGACAGCCGATAACTGGCGGAAGTACCAAGAAGCGAAGAAAGCTGCAAAGAAGGCCGTGGCTGTTGCGAAAGCTACTCATTATTGAGATGTCAATGAGAAGCTCGAGTCTCGCGATGGTGAGCGGCATCTGTACCGACTTGCAAAGAATCGCCATCGCCAGACCGAGGTCATCAAGAAGTACTTCGGCATCAATGATGAGAACGGCCATCTCCTTACGAACCGCAAGAAGGCATTGAAGCGATGGTGTGATTATTTTGAGGAAATCTCTACGGTAGAGTTCCCTCATCCAGTTATCCCTTCAACGGCTCCAACCCACGGCCCCGTTCGGAAGATCACCGTGGAGGAGATTGAAGCGGCTTTGAAGAAGATGAGGCCAGGCAAAGCGACTGGGCCCGATGACGTGGCAGCTGATTTGTGGAAGTCCAAGTACTTGTACCCTGCTGAGTGGTTGGCGAAGTTCTTTAATCAGGTTGTGGCGGAGAAGAAAGTGCCTGAGTGTTGGCGCCAAAGTACGACGATTCCGATTTGGAAGACGAAGGGCAGTCCTGCAGACTGCTCCAGTTACCGTCTGATTCGCTTGCTTTTGCACAGCATGAAGATCTTTGAGCAAATTGTCGATGGACGAATTCGGGAAATCGTCCAGCTTTCCAGCAATCAGTGCGGCTTCGTGGCTGACTGTGGCACCGTTGATGCCATACATGCCGCCCGCCTCCTGATAGAGAAGCATCGCGAGAGACAGAAGCCAGTGCATATCGCCTTTCTCGACTTGGAGAAGGCCTTTGACCGCGTACCGCGTGAAGTTATATGATACGCCCTGCGTCAACATGGAGTTCCAGAAGAGCTCATAGAGTGAGTGCGAATTCTCTACTCTTGTCCAAAGAGTCGAGTTCAAGCTGCAGCTGGGACCTCGATGGAGTTTCCCATCTCTGTGAGTACGCCAGGGGTCTGCGCTATCCCCACTCCTCTTTGTTGTCGTCATGGATGCCATCACACGAGATCTTCAGAAGCCCCTGACGTTGCCCCTGGACGTTGCTTTATGCCGACGACGTGATGCTCGCTAGCGAAGATAAAGGTGAACTAGAGCGAGAGCTGCAAGCTTGGTGTGATCGCTTGGAGCGGTTTGGACTCAAACTGAACGTGAAGAAGACCGAATACTTAACGACGGACGTTACTGAGTCCAGCTCCATCAAGGTTAACGGCATTGAGCTCCCACGCACTTCGGTTTTTAAGTACCTGGGATCAGCAGTCGCGTCTGACGGCAAACTGATGGTCGAAGTGAATTTACGCGTAAGTGCAGCTTGGTTCAAGTGGCGCTCGTTGACTGGCGTGCTCTGCGACAAGAAGATACCGGAGCGCTTTAAGTCGAAGATCTACAGAGCAGTCGTGCGGCAGTAGCGATGTACGGCGCTGAGTGTCGGCCTGCCACTAAGGAAGTTGAAACGCGCCTCAGCGTCATCGAGACGAAGATGCTGCGCTGGACGGCTGGAGTCACGCGCATGGACCGCATCCGAAACGATGTCATTCGGCAGAAGTTCGGTTCGCGCCGATAGCTGACAAGATGCGCGAAGCTCGCTTACGATGGTGCGGCCACGTTCTACATGGAAAGGAAGACAGCGTCCACAAGATAGGCCTTAACATCGAGGTAACAGGAAAGCGGCCTAGAGGGCGCCCGAAGCAGCGTTGGGCTGATACGTTACATACGGACTTGAACGGACTTGTCCACCCCGATCTAGCGCTGGATCGGGAAAGGTGGCGTCATGACACCAGAATAGCGGACCCCGCCACGAAGCGGGACAAACGCTGAAGAAGAAGAAGTTATGCTCTTCGGCTCCTCCGTGGTCAATAAATGCTCTTTTCTGGTTTTCGTTTCCACAACTACGGTTCCGCAAAAGCTATATTATTAGACCAGCGTCCGTCGCCGGCTTCGCCGGCGACTGACGCTGGATGTGCGGGCCACGCCAGGCTTGCCGGCTTCGCCGGCTTCGGGTATGGTGGGCCCCCCCTAGAACGGAGCCCAAACCTAAACGGGATTCCTTACTCACCTGGATGTGCGGGCCACGCCAGGCTTGCCGGCTTCGCCGGCTTCTGGTATGGTGGGCGACGCTGAGAACGGAGCCCAAACCTAGATGGGATTCCTTACTCACCTGGATGTGCGGGCCACGCTAGGCTTGCCGGCTTCGCCGGCTTCGGGTAAGGTGGGTCACGCTGAGAACGGAGCCCAAACCTAGATGGGATTCCTTACTCACCTGGATGTGCGGGCCACGCCAGGCTTGCCGGCTTCGCCGGCTTCGGGTATGGTGGGCGACGCTGAGAACGGAGCCCAAACCTAGATGGGATTCCTTACTCACCTGGATGTGCGGGCCACGCTAGGCTTGCCGGCTTCGCCGGCTTCGGGTAAGGTGGGTCACGCTGAGAACGGAGCCCAAACCTAGATGGGATTCCTTACTCACCTGGATGTGCGGGCCACGCCAGGCTTGCCGGCTTCGCCGGCTTCGGGTATGGTGGGGAACGCTGAGAACGGAGCCCAAACCTAGATGGGATTCCTTACTCACCCAGCGTCCGTCGCCGGCTTCGCCGGCGACTGACGCTGGATGTGCGGGCCACGCCAGGCTTGCCGGCTTCGCCGGCTTCGGGTATGGTGCGTCACGCTGAGAACGGAGCCCGAACCTAGATGGGATTCCTCACTCACCCGGCTTCGCCGGCGACTGACGCTGGATGTGCGGGCCACGAAAGGCTTGCCGGCTTCGCCGGCTTCGGGTATGGTGGGCCACGCTGAGAACGGAGCCCAAACCCAGATGGGATTCCTTATTCACCTGGATGTGCGGGCGGGTAAGGAAGCATCCCTAGCGTCGAAGTCAAACACGTAGAAACGAACGAATGCTACAGATTGATGCCTTGCTGTCCATCACTCACATCCCTGTATAGCAACCTATTGCAGCTCGTCAAGCCTAATCGAACGCCTGACCGTTTCCGTCCAGCCGCCGTGCCTTACGCGACGACGTGTGACGATCTTCGGAAGAGGTGACTTGGGACAAAAATACTGTCCTCCTCTGCATACAGTGCTAATGGAAATTGGTCAAAGCACTGCAGAAAATTGGGACCTCTTTCCTTCCTTCACTGCATCTGAGGGAAATTCAGTATCGCGTTCAAAAAATCGATAACACCGAGCGATACTGACTGCTTGATCCAGGTAATAGGATATTGATTGCCAGATCGAAGTGTGAGCCAAGGACGCAAGTGTGAGCAGCGCCGCGTCGCAGACCTCTACCGCAACGCTGCACGTGTTGTCTGAACCCGGCAGCGGCGGCTCGTCATAGCCGCGATGACTCCTTGCGAAACCTCATCCAATGGGTGTTCTTTGGTGACCACCCGGCAGTGGAGGCGTCGTGATAGTCAACAGCGGCGGTCATGGCTGCCTGGGTAGTAAACACCGGCGGTCATGGCTGCCTGCCATTCTGCCATTTTGTGGTGTTTACGGTTGGCGGCGGCGATACGACGAACGGCTGGGTCTAGCGACGGCTGTCGGCAGAAATGTCGGCAGAATGTCGGCAGAAAGCGACAGACGTCTCCCGTCAGTGATTCATGCCTCTCTGCTTTACATAATAGGATTGTACGGAGAGTTCTCTGCGTTTTAAGTGCTTCACTTTGAACTGCCATAGCTTTCTTAAATCTTGTCGGATTTAGATGAAATAAGCACCCTTCGAATCGACATACCTTTGCCAACGGGCCATTTGTCGACTTATTCCATCAGCAAAAAAATAGGTGGTCGAGATTCACAAAATCCACGAATGCTGTTTTGGCTTGGTCCTGATAGGTGAAGGTTTCACCAGCGAGAAAGTTCTGAAAGTGTTTGACAAGGTGGTAGTCGGTTGGTGAGAGGTCTGGAGAATATGGCGGGACGATTCAACCAAAAACGGGTGAGTTTTGTTGCGTAAAAGTGCAGAAGAGCAAATTTCGAAACGCGACAATTTTTGCCGCTCAATCAACTCGTGGGGCATCCATTTTTCGAGCTTTTTCACCTTTTCAGGCGTTTCAAGCAACCACCACAGTAGTTTTGCCGATGTCTAGCTCTTCCGCGAACTGTTCGGGATGGTTCAGCTTCCACCAGTTCCTTCATCTCGTCGTCCAGAATTGCCCTAGATCGACCGCTATGGGTTCAGCATCGAGGCTGAAATCTCCGGTCCGAAATCTACTGAACCACTGGCGCACAGTGCTTTTTCCAACACCATTAGCTCCTCACACTTGGTTGATTTGCCGAGCTGTCTCGGCTGCAGATTGTCCCTATTTGAAGTATGAATAAAACACCGTTCGGAATCGCTCCTTCGACGTAATTCCTTAAACCCTTCAAGAAAATAAATATAAAACAACGTCGAAACATAAACTACTTTATCAGATAGAGCGAAAAATTCTGTGCAGATAGCAATAATGCGTAACGCAAGTTGAATTTTTACTTAATAATAGACAAATGAAATGTAGTAACGCAAAACGCTGACAACATTCCGGACAACCTGATATAAGGTGAACTTCTTCGTCGGCCAGTTGCTTTTGAGATTCGGCACGCATTCTGCGTCTACGGATGTCGTGGAGGCAATTTGTATGCGTATTTTGCCTAAACAATGACTTCCGCTGGCCGAGCGATGAACGGGTACTGCTTTATCCTTCAAAAGAGAATCTGGTAGCAGTTCACTAACCCCGCAAGGCTTGCTTGGCCTGAGCGGGACCCAAACTAACAACCTTTATTTGAGGTGCACGCGACAGCCTGCATCTTCTAATGCACTTCCACGCACACGTGAAACTATAATAAAGACACATTTTTGTCCAAGCCATATGGTAAAGAAAGACTTTATGGTACTTAGCGGGGTGGTGCCCGCTGCGGGATTGCACATACTCATGGAACGCTTACAGAAACGCGGTTTCTGTGAGCACAGACCTAGGCATGTGACGGAACTCCGGGGTCTGGCCGATTTAACTTATCCCTTTTAAGAAAAGTTGCAGGTGTGCAGTGGGCACCAGTCCGCTAAGTACCGAAATTATTGTTTTCTTTCTTCTTTTACAGTGGCACAGTGCATTTGGTTTTCCTACTGGCTGTTATCGATCGATTTTATCAAATTTTGCTCTGAGTTTGCCATTGGGGGTGGGAGCAGCGTGTATATGTCGGCCCTATGGCAGACTTCACAGAAGGGATGCGGTGTAAATCGACTGGCTGTTATTTATCGATTGATTTTTGTTAAGTTTATCGTTTAATCAATAATCAATATGTTGGCTAGAGAACAGTTACATTCGCAAGTTCTTCGCAAATAAGAAATATTTTTTCTACCACTTACTTGGATGAATCACCAGAAAGAAATGATCCCTCATGGCTGGCCTATTTCTAGCTACCTGTAATACATTTTGTGGCCGCAAAATTGACAGTGTAGTGTTTTGTTAAGTAATTTGTAGTGGCTCTGGCTCCAGTCGACCGGGCAGCCTCGGAGAAGGCCGCGGGAGGAGCTGCATTGTCTAAAGTTCAGCGAGAAATAAACGCGATCAATCTAGACTCGAAAGCAAGCGCCGCCAAAAAATTGGCTGCGTTCATAATTTAATTTTCGCAAGTTACTAGTGTTTTGCTAGGTAATTTGTAGTGGCTCTGGCTCCAGTCGACCGGGCAGCCTCGGAGAGGGCCGCGGGAGGAGCTCGAAAGCAAGCGAGCGCTTGCTCGCTTGCTCGCTTGCTTTCGAGTCTAGATTGATCGCGTTTATTTCTCGCTGAACTTTAGACAATGCAGCTCCTCCCGCGGCCCTCTCCGAGGCTGCCCGGTCGACTGGAGCCAGAGCCACTACAAATTACCTAGCAAAACACTAGTAACTTGCGAAAATTAAATTATGAGCGCAGCCAATTTTTGGCGGCGCTTGCTTTCGAGTCTAGATTGATCGCGTTTATTTCTCGCTGAACTTTTGACAGTGTAGTATTTCACGTGATTAGATGAACAGAACAGATTTGCTACAGAATTACATATAATAATTTGTAGTGAGTCCGTCATTACCTGCCGTTATGCGGAAGCATTGTTTCATGAAAGTTCTTAACAGTCAGTCAGCCACCAGCTCCAAAAACAATTGTTCTTAAGTGACCTAGAAGCTTGCATTGGCTCAAGCAGATTGTTTCCCCTTCTGTTCTGTTAGGCTCAAATGTCCGGTAAACCTTTCGTTTGAGCCTCATGAGCAGCACTTTACAACACACAAGACTCCTTTGGAAAAAAATTCGTATTTCAGAAAACAACGGAATTAGACCCCTCCATGAGCCCTTTGATCCCACTATGTGTAAGTTGTACACCTCATTTTTACAATGTACAAGGGGGTTTAAGAGAAGCCTGTCGACAAAAACCTCGTGCTTGACTAGGAAGGAATCTATGTATCATGTATCGCTTCCACTTTTCATCAAGGCTGTCGTCTATCATGTCTATCAGGCAGCCTGATTTTTCATTTGAATTCGAATATTGGAATCGAATATTCGAATTCGAATATATGAAAAACTGCGTTCTTCGAATGAATTCGAATTCGAGTATTCAAAAAATCGCCTTTTTCGAATGTATCCGAATTCGAATATTCTGAAAAACCACGTTTTTCAAATACATTCGATTTCGAATGCTCGAAATCTTTCGGCATTCAAACCATTCGAATATTCGCAATTTTTGCGAGAGCATAAGTATAGTATATACTAGAAGGTGAGAACTCTTTCAAAATGTGCATTTTGCAGTTTTAACCTATATTTTTATAACCCAGGCTCTATCTCCACCTATCTAAGCCCTATTTCAAGGTTCCATGGCAGGAAGCCCTTTCTCGGTTAGATACATAAAATAAGACAAGGTACAAGAGCTCTGACATACCCAACAGCGTGTCTCGAACTTCAGCCCCCGCAATCTTGCGGCATCACCAGCTTGTAAAAAACCATTTCTGTAAAATATCCTAATCTCTGAAATAGGAAGCCATCCAATCCTCCTTTGTGACCATCTTCGTCATCTATTCCAGACCGCTGAGCTACGTCATTGGCTTGCACTAATCAGCATCTCCGTCCCTCCTGTTGTTCCGCAACTCTACTAATTATGTACTACCAGCGTCGGTCGCCGGCTCCGCCGCTGGAGTGTGCGGGCCACGCCAGGCTAGCCGGCTTCGCCGGCATCGCATCTGCGGGCCATGCCGGGCTAGCCGGCTCCGCCGGCGTCGGGTGTGGCGGGCCACGCTAGGGACGTAACCCAAACCTAGCTACTGATGCTTCCTCACCCAGCGTCGCTCGCCGGCTCCGCCGGCAACCAACGCTGAATAAGAAAGCATCCGTAGCGTCAAGCACGTTGAAGCTTGCGCCTACTCCAGGTTGATTCCTAGCTTGGTATCACTCACATCTCACCATCAGTATAGCACGCAGAAGGATGTCCTCAGCACTCCTTCTTCATCTAGCGTTGAGCTCACAGCCTATTGCAGCTTGTCAAGCCTACAGAAATGTCTGACACTTCTGTACAGTCGTCGTGCTTCGAGCCGCTAGGTGTGGCGAATTCCGGAGGAGACTTCATTAGCCACCAATTTTGAGGGAACGTACGGGAAGAATCATTAGCCAATAATTTTGAGGGAACGTACGGGAAGAATTATTCCGAGAGCCTAGTGTAGACGAAAACTGGGCTGAGACGGGAACTTGGTTTCCGCTCTAGACGAACAACTACAGACAGTGACTTATGCCTCCCTCCTTTATATATATGGTGAGATTTTCTGTCTCTGATTTCCCTACCTCCAATGTGTCAGATAGAAATCGTGGTCGGTTCGGTTTGGGAGAAAACCGATAGCACCACTCAAATTATCGATAATATCGATCGATATCGACTGCCTGATCAAAACGCACAATCTACTGTGGAACGGTCCCGTCGGCCAACATAATCAGGCAACTCCAATCCCGATCGGTTAGGTCTGAGAGAAAACCGATAGCACCACTGGTTATTTGATTGATAACGTAAATGCCTTTTAATTGAACCACCAAAGTGGGGGTATGTGTGTTCCTCACTGTTGTATTTGTTGTTCAACTTCTGCTATCAATCGAATAAAAATCGCTCAGCCGAAATAACTTCGAATGAGAGAATCTTACAGCCCGCAGTTAAGAAGCAAGCATATAGCGCAATAAAAGACGAGATCGCACCATGCCCTCGAAAAGTTAACGCAGCTTTCAATCGACTGAGTGTGTAAAAGCCACTTAACCACAAAGGTGAGATATGTATGTTCCTCACCGTTGTGTTTGTTGTTCAACTTCTGCTATCACACGAATAAAAACCCAACAGCTTGGAAGGGTGTAGAAAGTAGGAAGTTTATGTGAGCTGGAGAAACTGATGGGCTCAATCCAACCAACTTAGAATGGGAGAATCTTACTTACAGCTTACAGAATCAAGCGCAAAACGGTTCGAGTGGACAGGGCTCATCGTGTTAAGTGGTTGTCAGTCCCTTTAAGAAGCACACGAGTAGATATTAGTGGTACAACTAGCAGTGGGGATCAAATAGGCTGGGGCGAGAGGTCCACGATGTAGGAACGCCCAATCCGTCGTTTTGTGCTGTATGAAAATTCAAAATTATCAGCAGCACTGGTGGGTTCTAGCCCTATGGTGAACCAAGTTAGTTCACTTCTGCTGTGAATGGGCATGCATGTGCCTTCCTACCAAGGGGCATACTCTAACGTGTAGAGCGAGGAGTACTAGAATAGGGCCGCAGATTCTCACCACAACACTGACATCAACTTAAAAGGCTCTCGAAGAGAAACAAAGTGAAACGGTGGTAAAGGCAGTAACGAAGAGCGACAGTATGGATTAACACAGCAGAGCTGTTCTCAGAAAAGTGAAGGCGGAAGCTCGCACACATCAGAAGGTTATGTCACGGTATAGTGGCGAACGCCTCTGCAAGCCACGCTCCCACATGGGTTGGAAGGTTGGCAGTCTCCCTAACTGCATTCTTGCTAGATGGTTATTGTATATAATATAGACTAATAATAAAGGTTTGTAAATCCTCACTCCCAGGCAGGAGCATGACAGTTATGCCCGAACACAGAGAAGGTAGCAAGAACAGGAATGAGCAGTGACCTCGGCTATGCACACAGGCGCCCTGCGGTAACACAACTGTAGCAACACCTAATTGCAAGCACTAATTGACCGGTAGCAAGGACAGGAGCCTTCAAGGGGGTCAGTTCGAGGCACTAGCCACCCAACACGTGCGCGGGAGAGCCGCGGCGCCGGCCTATTTCGCAACGCCTCACGTGTCCTCCTCGGCAGCGGCGATTGCTCACCTCCCGGTGCTTCCCTTCAGAGAGAGAAGTCGATAAACCTGTCTCAAACTTGGGTGATTAAACCATCGAGCCCGCGGAGTTTACGAAGTTTCCCACGGTCACGTTGAGACAAAAAACCCTCCTCTATTATATATTGTGGGATTTACAGCAAAACTCTCCTCATCATTCTAGACCGGAATGACTGCTGCCACCTTCCCTTCCCACCATGAAGCGTTCAACGGAAATCAAAAATCATCATTTGCGGTAGGCGTCAACCACCGATCCGCTACACACTGGCTGAGAAGCCCTTCCACCAGTCCAGAGGGGACGCACACTTCTTCCGGCCCCGCCCTGGTACCCCACGTTGAACGAACAGTTTTTGGACAGAACAGGCTGCAGCGGTGTGGCATTTCTGACCGTCAACGCCAAAGAAGGAAAACAACGATCTGCTTGGAGCAAAGCGAAATCCTGCGACATCGATCGGCAATAGGTTTCCACTTTTTGAAAAGCCCATCAAATTCATGTGGCCTCCACCCGGATCAGCTAAACCTGAGGGGAAACCGATATCACCGTCGAAAAATCGATAGTGTCCATCGATATTGATTTCTCTGCTATACTTGCTGTGAAGCTCATCCGACACCTATGATAAGACACTCTTCGGATACTGGATGCTCGCTGCACGACGTCTATGGCACGTCTTTCGAATCCGACACTCCAAAAATGGCGTTCTCACCTGGAAGCCAATAGAAAACAGGGTCCTCCCACAAAGGTTGCAGCTGGTTTGGCACCTATGGCAGTAGTATCTTAAGCCCTCTGCGCCATGTTCATTTCCCTTCGACCTCCGTGTCTTATCTATTCCAGTGATTCAGACCGAAAAACTACATATTTACCCGCGCAGTTTGTGGGTTGGTAAAGCACTCATCTTTTTCTCGCAAATCGTGCCCTCCTCTCTTCTCCTTCTCCTCCTTTTCTTTCCGTTTTTTAAATAGCCGATCTACGTTTCTCACATGAATTCTCCTCCTTTTTTATCTTTAGTGGTTTGAATTGGAATAATAAATAGAAAGCGCGTGGATGCGAATGCGTTGAGCTGGGAGAGCCCAGCTTCTTCGAAGCCGATTATCCAGTGTTGAACAGCAAAGCCGTCTGGCGCGTCACTGCAACTGCAGTAGTGGGACATTATCCACACGTTGACAGCTGGTGATCTTCTTCTTGTACGTATCGAACACACCTACTTGATGCATGATTTCATCGTAGGAATGTAGCGCCTATTTCGCGCCTATGTAACTAGCCACCACAGGCCCAACATTCTGATATTATTACAGCTTGAAAACATCCAGTTGTCATGGTACAATACCAATGACAACTTGTGTAACAGTTACAACATCACAAAGCGAACAACAAGCCACTAAGGAGGTTCAAGCCACAGGAGGTTGAGTGTTGACGACGGTAGTTCAGGTTCGCGTTTCGGGACAAACGGGACGTACAAAGACTAATAAATTACTCTCCTTAAGCTATGATAAAGGATACACGAGTAACAATCGGCATGGCAGACCGTCCTAGACGGTGCGAGCATGAAGATCGAAGGTGTTAAGCAAGTGTGGAGAAGAAAACAGATCGACACTGTAAGGAGCTAACAATAAGACAACATGGTCAACAATGACTAGTCATCTGCTATCCGTAGACCACATCAGGAAATGCAAGGTTTCGCGTATCTCTACAATTCTATAACAACACTAGCAGTCTGACTAAGGCCTACGTCATACCATCGCTCACCCCGAGCGAAGCTTTTTGACAGGCTCCCATATCGACTCATCGCTTCGCGCGATCGATAGGGGAGCCTATCATTAGGCTTCGTTCGGGGTAAGTGGTGGTATGACACAAACCTAATGGAGATCGTCAATCAGCATACTGGACCACTCCAGCAGAATCTGGTCCACCAAACTTCCCTGATTGGGATTCGCGGTTCGCAGAAACGCCGTGTGACCACCACCGCGAGTAATCACACCAACAACTGAGTCGCTTTGCTTCATCTCCTCCGTCGGAATGGCTAAAACAAGGGCAATGTCGATTTGGATCAAGAAAAACTGAACAGTTGATCGTTTAGAGAGGTTTCAGCAAATTATTCAACTTTGTGTTTTATAGAGTTGCGAGTGGATGGCAGCTTTACCCGCTGAAATTCTGCAATCCGAGAACAGCTCTAGTTTCAAGAAAAAACTGGAAAGTAATTGAAGTTGAATTGTTGCATCTTCAAGAAAGAGTAAGCAACCGTTAGTGCTTTCAGACCATAACCACCTTCCGTCCTCAGCAGCAACACTCACACTCGTAAATTCCATGAAGACACCGGCAGGTCAAGAAAACTTGCTTTAAAGATATTTAAAAGTAGTATTGTGTATTGTTGCTGTCAATTATATGAGTGTTTTTCGAACCGTCATTAAAATTATCAGCTCGTAGCATTAATCATTGTCTTGTCTTCACATTCTCAACATCTCATACATTGTCCTCGCTGTCTCACATCGTTTCAGCTTATTGATAGTGTAATGGTGATGGCAACGGCACAGAAGCATTAACACGCAAAGCTCTTTTTCTGTCTACTTTCCTTTTCGTACTGCTGTCCCCATATTCAATTCGCCTCTCTCTAATTACTGACTAAGAGATTGCTACGATCTCAAATCTTATAAAAGATTCCTAAACAATTAGGATCAAAGGATTGAAAAACACTCAGACTACAGCTTATGTTCTTGTTCCTGCCTACTGTTGCTTGTTTAAGGCGCACAACTTGTGCAGTAATTGAAAAATGAAAAATGAAAAAAAATTAACTGCAGCTGGCTTAGTCTGCACACCAAGCATCAGAGTTCAGCGCCAACTGATGGTGAATGCATCGTTCCCTTTGAAAGTAAGCACAAAACAGTGTAGCAAGTGTTGAATACTTGTATTTCTGCCCTAAGATCCTTCCACCTAGACTGACTATAGGAGTAGTTTTTCTGTTCGCCTGGAGGTGGCCGCATTTCTGAACATCCGACTTTCGCAGCGCGCATTGAGCAGCTACTACGCAGCACTACCAGCTAAGGAAGGTTTCGACCAGGATCATTAGAAAGAGCCCCGAATGCTGATTACGAATATGGGTGTCAACATCGCAAAATGGAACTCCTGAGCGAGTTACAACCTGGGAGATCGAAACCCTAGCCGTATAAGTGGGCTATTTCACTCTAGTCCAAACGATCTTATGGTTAGCTGTTCGTCCGCTGCTACAAGGCATATGTAGAGCGATAATTTCATTTCATTTCAAAGTTTTCGATGAAACCGTCGGGTTTTACTAATGGTAAGGAAAATGAGGGTGAACCCTCACTTCTGCACACCTAGAATTTTACCTAGAGCTCCATCACACTACCGAGTGGTGCTATAATGTACCAAATGTGAGAAGCTTACAGAAATAAGGATTTTCGGCATAGGAGAATCTGTCCACAAAGGGAGCAATTGTTTATATTTTCGATTAATGCATCCAGCTTCCTCTCGAAATAACAAATTTCTCAGATTAAGTGCACCTGGGGACTCTCAAATAGCTGAGCGGAGGCATCAAAAGAGGTTTATGCAGTTACAAGAGCATTAGACTCTGAGACTAGCTACACACAAGACGTAGACGTCGCGCATTCGCGTGTTCAGCTTGTTCCCCAAGCCATGGGTGTAATCGACAATGTAGATTCGTCCACAGAACGATCTGTGGACGAATCTACACTGTCGATGCTGCACCATGTAGGCTGATTGCTTGAATCGAAGTCCAGAAAATTAATGTAATCGGGATAAAGTGGTTAAAGTCCAGAATTCGCTGATCTTCTTCCCAAAGGGCTCCCGTTGAGTAATTCTATACACAACACTACGCAGCCGCTCAAGTCGCCCCTATCGCTCTTGTCCCTGCGCTCGCATCGCTCCCATCGCGGAATAGGAACAGGCTTCAATAGCGCTTCGTGCCCGAGGATCGCTGACGGTTGTGGACCGTAGGAGGCTTTGAGCGCAGCTTACTCGATTCATCAAGAACAAATTATTCTCTTTTACTTTTTGTTTAATGGAGATCCATTTCAGCATACCGTTGGGACACTTCGCTGGTTACAGCCTGTGCCTTTAAAATACGCATCTGCACTCTTCTGGGACCTGCAGGTGCGCATGATGTCATCTCCAGAACTGATTTTGCATGGCGAAGCGCAACAACCAAAGCTAGCCAGCCATCACTTCGCTGTCGCTCTCGGTAGCAGGATGGTTCGTAGGAAATTGCTCCTATTTGAGTTCAGCTTTGGTGTTGTTTGAAATATTCAAGTTTTTAACGGATAATGACAGCCATTGAATCGATCAGTAAAAGATTCCTCAAAACATGGGAATATGCTGATTGAGGAAAAGCTCATCTAATCAGTTCACCACTGGTAGGAAATCGTAAGGATTTCTTTAAGAGAGAGGCGAGCCTCAAAAGATTAAGAGGCGCACACCTAAAAAGCTCCGACCATTGATAAACTGAACTCACCTTCTTGTGGACTGAAGCAGTCGTCGTCAGCGTTGAGACAAAGCGTCGGAATCGGAATCTTCTTCACCTTCAAAGGAGAGCAATTACAAAGCAAGTGAAGCAGATCGTTAAACAAACACGTGCAACGCACCTTTCTGTTTGGCGCTGCGTGCTCGTAGTAGTGCTCGACCGAATCATATCCGAAAAGGGGTGCAGTAAACCTGCTGTCGAACTCTCGTATCGTCACCGACTTCAGAACGTGATCGAAATCCATGACTTCATGGTTTTCATAGTGCTCCCTATATCTACAACGAGGAAAAATTCTGCCTTGTTCTGGAGAATGATTGGTATTAAAACATTAGTACATATTTGGATCTTCTACTACTATTTTTTCTTCAGCGTTTGTCCCGTATGGTCCGCTCTTCTGGTCCCGGGACCCCAAATTTCCAGATCCTGCGCAACAACAAGGTGGACGCCAGTTGCTTTGAAGTCCATACTTAACGTATCAGACCAGCGCTGCTTCGGGCCACTTCCCGGCCCGCTTTCGGCCTTTGTCATACCATCGTTCACCCCCAGCGAAGCCTAATGATATGCTCCCATATCGATCGGGCGGCGCGTTGGGATCGATATGGGTGCATATCATTAGGCGTCGCTCGGGGAGAGCGATGGTATGACAAAGGCCTTCCAGTCACTTCGAACTTGTGGTCTATCTTGCGGACGCCGTCTGGCTTTTCACGGAGAACATGGCCGTACGTCGAGGACGAGTTTCGCGCATCTTGTCAGCTATCGGCGCGACAGCAAACTTCTGCCGAACGGCATCGTTTCGAATGCGGTCCATGCGCGTGACTGCAGCCGTCCAGCGCATCATCTTCGTCTCCTGATGCTGAGGCGCGTTTCAACTTCCTTGGTCGCAGGCCTCAGCGATATACACAGCTAGTGGCCGGATGACTGCCCTGTAGATCTTCGACTTCAAGCGCTCGGGTATCTTCCCATCGCAGAATACATCAGTCACCAGGCACGCATGTATTGGGATCACTCTATACTATAACATTAGAACAACATTCAACCCTCTTAGGGCTAAAGTTGAGCCGAAGGTAAAGCTGTCACTTAGAAAACAAAGATACAAGGGCGAATCCCTCTGGCGATCTGTAACACGCTCATGCTTGGTTATCCAGGTGTCCGTTCCCTCAGTGGTAGGCCAACTGGCAACGGCCCTACCAGAGAAAGATGAGTCGTTGTATGAGCCGAATAGTCTCTCAAATCGACTACACGATATTAAGAAAATTCAGTGAATGCATGACTCCATACTAAAACGTCTTTAAAAATAGCGTACCTCTTAACAAATTCCACTAGTTTCTTGGTCAGATGTCGATTGTAAATGTGCTTCGGGAAGAATTTCTTAAAACAATTAGTTATAGTCCTCTAGATCTCATCTCAAACACTACCAGCTGTGGAAGAGTCGGACTGTTATGTACCTCCAAGGAACTAGTAGTTGACTCTGGATCGAAGGGAGCCGAAACGATCAGAGCTCCGGACAAAACGGCGTTCTCTGCGCTACGTGTTGCCAGATAGTTCCACAGCACCATTCTGAAATACAAAGATCGAATACATCGGCGGATTTTGAAAGAGCAGACACTGCTCCATATTCACACCTCACTAATCGAAGGTTTTCTTTCGGATACTGTCGCTACTCTTTACAAACAGCTGGCACTTGGAGCCACAACGTGTGTCTTAAATATTCAACTCTAAATAGCGGAGCCTGAGACTACCAACATCTTATCCGAAAAGATTATAATTTCGGCTGTGCACATCTGTAAACTCTGCTGACCAGACCTAAGCCACTGTTTTACACATAGTAGAACGAGCTCCTGAGACGTTCCGAACTCCATGGTGCGACGCGATGTGGTGATAAGCTCGCATGCCGATCGGACAACGCGATGGAGCTCTGAGCGTCCCCTAAGGCCCCGTTTATGACGCCACGTATAGTGGCCATATTGATTGTGCGACGCGATCGATCAATTTGGCCTTATTGCGTGGCCATCGCGTCGCGCCGCGACGAAGTATAAACAGGGCCTAAGGCGATAGGGATGAACCCGGAAGCGGACTCTGCGATCGCACACACCACGCTCACCTTTTTAGCTAAACCATCGGTATCATCAATCCCCATGGTGTTGGTCTTGACGCCATAAGTCAGTTCTCGGTACGAAGCACAAAACACCTTGAGGGGCCAATCCATAGACATTTTAGTGTTTTCTCACATTCGGGCATGTCTTCTCACATGTAACCGACCATGTTCCCCGACGAAAGGAAAACGACTGGCCCGATCTAATCGCAGTAGAATACACACGCAGCATGCAATGGAACAGCCCGTGCTGCCAACAACGCCGTATACACCCTCACTTGATGTGTAATTCACCAATGCAAAGAACTTCGGTACCTAGCCGACGGGCAATGACTTAACCCTTATTCCCTTTATTTATACACATACTATTAAACTTTGTGACAACAGAGATGCTATAAAATAAACTACGGGTCTGGTAAACTAGTTTAAAGAACGCCCAGCTCAATTTATTAAAAATGATACCGCAGTTTAATATGTAGTAGCAACAAATATTTCCATATCGATCAGGAAACGGCCGGAATGGAACTCTCAAAAATACGAAATATTGAAGTGTCTCTACGGGAAGGCTTCTTAAGCAGAATTACGGCCGATTGAAGCTGCAGCTCAGCACGAAAGTAACTGATTGCCACCGCGCCTATGTTGCCAACGGTTAGCAGTGTTGATAGGTGCGTAGACTCTCGGACAAAAGCTCGATGGTTTGCAACCGCTCACTGTTCCTCATTTTGCTAGTCAATGTAAGGTTTGATGCGCAAGTAAAAACTTTTTTAAAAAAATACTCGAGTAAAACGCAGTCATTCGCAGATTGCGTATCATGATTCTCAAGGAAGTCGTCTCGCTAACAGTTTAGCGTTTTTCAAGCATATAAAATGCCGCAAATTCGTTGCTGACTACGATGTTGCCAAAAAATACACTGAGAGTTATCTTCACACAGTACCGCGATTCGCAGATGCGAACGGGTCATCAGTCTCTGGCTGTTGACCCGTTCCGCAACCATTCCTCATCGTTCCTCGGATGCTACTATATTACCACTGACTGAAAGCTGCTTAACCCGAGATTGTGTTCCTATTTTTAAGCGAGACGTAGAGTTTGAGGACGAACCGCATGAAAACTGATTAGATGACACTTCCTACTCTTCTAAACATGGGTATGAAAGGATAAAATGAAGTAGAAAGAGCTCTAGGCGCTTAAAAGATGGCTATTGGGTTCTCGCAAAATGTCAAGGCAAGGGCAGTCTCGCATAGAAGCGAACGCACATGCCAATTTGGGACAGCCATTCTCGACTGATCTTGTCTCATTTTCATTAGATCAATATGTTCCGTCCTGCATATTTGTAGTGCTTCACGAAACTAACAGACACAAATTCTGACTATTTATAAACGCTTTTAGATGAGGATAAAGATGAAGACGAGAATCTGATCTTCTGTGGGATGCACCATGCTTTCTATTTTTTAGGGATGGTATGGAGGCAATTTCAATGGGTATTTGGGCCATATTATGACTTGCGACGGCCAGCCAAAAGACGACAGTGCTTCATCCATCCCATAAGTTGGTACCAAATAATGGAGGAAAGAACTGGTCGTGTTTGGGTTTGAGTGGCGACAGTCGGTGTCTCCTTCGAGTGCGGTGCACGTGCCCAAATAACTTATTTTCTCTAATGGGTACAATTCCAGACAGCACGTGCCCAAATAACTTATTTTCTCTAATGGGTACAATTCCAGACAGCACGTGCCCAAATAACTTATTTTCTCTAATGGGTACAATTCCAGACAGGGGAGATAATTGGGAGTTTTACATCAGCTGCGAGAAACCTGGATGATTTTCGAAATCTATACTGCATATATGTCCCGCATAACCTTCCGGCGAAGTTTTGGGCAAGGTTACAAAGCAGAAAACGGTCGCCCATGTTTCCCTCTTTGCTTGCAACGAAAGGTATCAACTTTAAACCTTTTTTTTTCGGTGTAGAACAGTCATTCCTCATTCCGGCGTTCACTTCCAGTCCAGCTAGTCACATTTGATTGACGATTAGTTCCAAAGCAATTAATGAAGTTCCGCCTCAGCAGAATCACTACCCGAAACAGTCTTAATTGCAAGAAGAAAAAAGATTAATGCTATTTGAGCAGCATTGGCAGCGTATTAATAGTAAGGAATGATAAACCAACCCTCCCATGCTAAACCCGCAACCAATCATCTTCGCTTTCGGATACCTCGCAGACACTCTCTGTATGACCTCGGCAACGTCGTCGTGTCGAGCGGAGCTGTAGGCTCTGAAACTGACGTGGAATCACAGAGCTGTCATTGCAAGCGTTTGAAGCTCAAAGACTCTCAGGCCAATCGAACCCACATTCGATTGCGAAGGTGCACTCCTCCTAGTCCGCGGGGGTTGTAGACCACGACTCTCCACTTCCGATTATACATCTGCTGTGCAGGGTACAAAATGTACGCACAATCACGAGTTGATCCTATAAAGCACCGCATTAACAAAGGGCGGAACATTTTAAGTACCGCGAGAATGTGGCTTTTCCGCACGTGGACTTCATCGATAACAACTTTAGGCGCTAAGGGTCTCAGTGGTGTCACCAAGTGCGGCGACCCTTACGACGTTCTGTGTTTTTTGAGTGTGTTGTACGAAATTGAAAATTTTACTGTTCTGGGGCCAGATTCATCAGCCGCTTAATGGCCGGTAACGGTGAAAAGTACATCCAGATCTACTGATACCGCGATTCATCAACATGCGGTTAATTTAGGGTCGAACTCTGTATCGGTTTTAGGTCGGCATGGTGAAGGTTCTCACGACTCTTCTCATAACTCACCATGTCGGCCTACGTAGTAATTGATATAGAGATTCAGAGGTACAGAAACGATAAACGATACACCGTTACGGGCCGGTAAGCAGTTGATGAATCTGCCCCTGTGAAGAACTAAGCTAGGCCACATCTGCCCTAGTGTTATTGGGCATTAATTTGCCTTGGCATCTACCAAATGCAGAGTGACCCCCTGAACCACAGTGCGCTCAAATTTACCTGTTATTCCGGGAAGAAAAAGCACTATCGGCGCGTCCTCCCTGCAATCGTCGGCGGAAAGCCAGTCGAGTCCTAGCGCGCCACCATCGGCAAATTCGATCACTTCCCTAAAAAGAAAAGAAAGGGCATGGCGAGTAATAAAGTTCTAGGGAGATGTCATACAAATTCTGGAACTGAGGCCCAACCTTACGAAAGGCAGCGGAGGGCATTTGCGCAGGGCACCGCTCACGATCGTTTGCGCATCGCCGAATGGGCACCACCAAGGCAAGCTGTATACCTGAAACAGCGTCTAAAAGCTGCAAAAGCATTCAACTAAATTGTACGCAAGACCGGGGTTAGCGGGACAGTGGAAATACTGCCTCTTCAAAAAAGGTTAAAGATTTAACGAATTTAACGAACTAACGGTATTTTTCGTTAAAATCTGGCTTGACGACTTAACGGAAATTTTTAGAAATTTAACGGAATTTTTAACGGGCTTTTTTCTCAGTGAGTTCATCACATTTACCCTTAGTTTGCACTAATGAGGTATCATCCTCCCTGAAAAAAGTTTTGAAATCAGCAGGAATATTTTAATGTTTTCATGACTTTGTTTTGAATTTTTGGAACTAGTGCATTTTGGGGGCGCGTGCAGCGCAGACGGAAATAGTGCCGGCTGTCCCGTGCATCCGATATCAGGTTCCTGGTTCAAATTTCACGCCCAGGCCAACCAAGCCTTCCATCCCTTCGGGTTCGGAGAATTGGTACCATACTTGTCTGGGAAGGATAAATCGCTGACTTCTTCATCGACTGGCCACCACAAGTCATTGTCTCCAAATGCACAATTAAATCACCTCCACAATATCACATAGACGGAGAATGTGTGGCGCATCCCAAAACGGATTGATTAACACCGTTCTTTATCGCTATCGTTCAATGCATTTTGGAGTTAAAAAATTTTTCTCCGAGCCCCCACTCGCGTCTAAAGCGACATGGTAGTGACGAGTTTTCCGGGGCGGGTTGGACGAGTTTTCGCACAGTATGCAGGCGATCGCTGCGGGACCCAAGTACTCCAATCAATCACCAAGAAACCAACGAGCGAGCGTAAGCTTCTGTACTCGGCAGGAATCTATGGAAGTTGAATTGAAAAGGAGACGAATGCTAGGAATGAGCAGTAACTACAATCATGGAGCAGGAAGGAATAGAAAACCCTCAATTCCCTAAAAATGTTTGCAAACGTTTGCACTGTTGGGATGGGCATGAGCTTCTGTTTTCGCTTCCACTAGAGAATTGACTATGGCTCACATGTTATATTTGTTTTGAAGAACTTATCCATACACCTGTCCACATTGTTCATTGATGGTGGAAATTCAACTTAAGCGGAGTTCTGCAGTAGATGTTGAACGATTTTCTTAGTCTGCTATAACGAACTATGCCGCTATGGCAGTTGTGGGGGGTCACCTTATAAAAAGGGTCACTAACACGAACAAAAAGAAATGATGGCAAACCTATAATGAGGAAAACAAACAAGCAATGCTATAGCTATGTTCTATGCTCTTGATTTAAGCAGGGGAAGGGACTCCAGGATGTGGCTGAAGTGACGCACCCGTGTTAAAATTGCCTACATCCTGGAGCTAGTTCCATCGCCCAAAACGGAAGCAGACAAAATACGGACCTGTAATCGAAAATAAGAGATAAGACTGCATTTACATTGGCTGTATGTAGCTACTCCACTCCCGCACCCCACGGTATGCTATGGTGACCCCTCTCCTAACTACCATAGCGCCACTCCCGCACCCCACGGTATGCTATGGTGACCCTTCCCCTAACTACCAGATACCAATAGTTCTCTATTTTAAAGCAGAAATCTCGATTGCCTGAGGCTGCCCCACAACTTGGTCCCAAGCTTACAAGAGCAGCTGAAAATTAAATAGCTTATCTAAATAACAGTGGATTTGGTCTCTTGCGCTCCGAAGCAACGTTTGAAACCTTCTGTGGCTAACGCTTTCCTTCTGCGCTGGCATCACCCACAACGTTGTAGCCGCTAGGAGCACTGCAGTAAAATCTTCTTCGTATTGGAATAAAACATGCAATAATCGTTTACTGATGAAGGTTTTTTTCGTTTCCGTCTGCAAGTCCAAAAACAACAAAGGAACATAAACAAAGGAACTTAAGAACGTCGGAAAATGGTTTTAGCAGAAGTGTCCTACCGCTTTTAATCCGCACTTAAAACTATTATCCTTCTCTTAGTGGAGCCCAAGGACCATAGGTACACTTGGTGTTACCTCCCGAGATGGAAGGTCCTATATGTGTGTAAACCTTGTATCGTGTTCCCACCCTTAATCGAGTCACGGAACAGTTCAGCCCGACGGGGCCTCGGTTGGCTGCGACCGCGTGGCAGCCGCCAGTCGGTCCCGCAACGATCGCCTGCATACTGTGCGAAAACTCGTCCAACCCGCCCCCGGAAAACTCGTCACTACCATGTCGCTTTAGGCCTGAGTTATACTCCCGCGGGAGCATCCGCGGAAGGGCGGGAATCGCGCCGAGACCCCTCACTTAGCCAATCGCCGCGCCTCGCCACGCCCGCCTCCGCCGTGCACCATTGGTCCGCGGACGTTCCGCGGATGCTCCCGCGGGAGTATAACAGATGCCTTAGGGCCTCTACAGAGTCTCGCGGCAGCACCCCCAGAACTCGTCCATATTACTCCGGTCGCAGTGGGACCCACGCTGCCACTGTGGTGGAAGCCGCGGCGCGGACGAGTTGTCGCGGAGCCGCCGCACGCAAAGGTCCCCGAGGGCTGCCGCAGTTCACGGCGGCTCTCACCCGCAGCGTCAGGAGCTGCGGGTGAGACCCGCCGGAGGGCGTGATAGAAGGGTGTCCATTATGGTCCATCTATTCTAAACATTTTTAAAACGAATTTACATGCTAGGGATAAAGTGGGTTGGTGCATAACTTCTGTTCATAAGGGAGCTTGACAACCAACAACCTAATCACCGGTAGTGTCGACAAATGGAGGTGTATGGAATGCTGCACTCAAAACATAACGCAAAAAAACTTTAGCACGATATTAGGTGACCTTAATTGCACTGAAAATTTCCGTGGCCTTCCAGTCACAAGTTACTCTGAGTTTAGGGAAAACCTTGCACAGAGTATCCCACCATATGAGCTATAACTGCATCGGACAGACTTCCCGGACTCAACAAGGATCCGGGGGGGGGGGGGGGGGGAATGCTGTCATCACAAAGGCTACCACATTATCTTCGAGCTGCTTGTCAAGCGAGGATGTTTTAGTGAGGGTAGATCGGCAAAAGTGAAAGCAAGCGCAAAATGGCACAGAACTGTTGAGTTATAAGAAGTGTTCTATTAGATTTTGGGGCTTAGATTCAAGAACTCCTAACTTAACTTAGAAAACGCTTCTTCATAAAAGAAAAAGCGTTTTCCTTACGACATCTTTCACATTCCCAGAGGTCGCAACTGCCGGCAAAAGTACGCAGTATTGCGTACAGTAACCCTCGCAGAGCCGCACCACCCGCCGTTGTCATGGCGGGTCCGCGGCACCCGCAAGACTCTGCTGCCGGCCTTAGGCGCCTTTTATACTTGCGCCGCAGCGCGGCGCGGCGTGATGGTCAGCATGGCTATTGATTTTTCGCGCCGCGAGGCGGCGTCGCATCGCTTTTATACTCCGCCGCCGCAAAACACCACACTTGACGGAATTTTGAGTTACGGTATTCGGCGAATCGCGCCGCTGAGGGGAAGGGTGCGGCGCGGCGCGATCAGCCGCGGCAGACTCGGTGTGAGGTGGGAGATTTTACCTCTTCGACCAAACTTCTCCTAAGGAGGGGAGGGGGAGGGTTTAGGGTGCTGGTCACGAATCTGACATCGTTTTTTGAAGTTACGGGCGATTACGGTAGGTTCGGTTGATTAGGGAGTTTGGGCGAAATCGGTGACCATGACCTTAGCCCGTACCTTCTGTAACCTAGGAACAGAATAGTTCTGTAAACATTCACGAGGCTTCATATATCACGCTAAAGATATGCTTATTGCACAGTGACCCTAGAATGGCCACATGAGAAAGAATTTTGAGTGATTCTTGACGATGGGTACGTTCCAGCAGTTTTACTTTTGGACCCGCACATGTCGCAAAATAAGGAGTGGTTTAGTGCCGTTTGCATTGCAGGGGATTCGACTCAATACCACACTCACCAGTTTCAACCGTAGGTTGAGCGAACGACTTCGACTCCAGCGAGAGGATTCGTCGCTCCCCACAGGAACCCCACGACAAACATTGACAAGATGCATTGCGCTGATCAGCCAGACGAATCCTTTCTGTTTTGCTCCCTCAATGACTCATGGACCGTTTCCGGAGCACGGGCCGTAGTGCGCAGATTCTCGTGGCCGCGCGTCGCTGACGCTCTCCTGTCTAACTGCAATCGCGCAACGGCGCGTCAAAATCGGGGCGCGGCGCGACTGGCCGCGCCGCTCCCCAAATTGACGCGCCGCGCCGCGGCGGGAGTATAAAAGGCGCTTAGACGCGAGTCGAGCCCCCAAGCACGTCAACAAATCCACACAAAGATACTGGTCTAATCTCCTCGTAAGATATGCCTCTCCTCACCTGGCGCTGCTTATCCCAGATTACATTTGCTCGCCACCGGGAACAGTCAAGACAGAGAGAATGTTTTCGGCCGATGGACGTATTTTAAACGATTTTAGAAAAACGCTAGCAACAAGAAATTTTGGAAAGCTATTTTCCCTGAGCTTAACACGTTGACTACGTGCCACACTTTTTCAGCAGTGTGGGACCGTGTGACATGATTTCATGTCACAGTCCCGACGTTGCAAAAAATGGATTGTCCCGCGAACCAGGCACTCAAAAATCGTGCGTTCAGCAACGTATTAGCATTTCATTGATAGGTTTTTAATTGTAATTTTATTACTTCTCTCTGTACATAATGGTCTGATGCCGGCATCGAGATTGTATATGCTCGTATAACAATCACACGAAAGTTTCGCAAAGAACTAGGAGGGGGGGGGGGATTCTGGGTTCTGCCTGATCGCACATTTTAAGATGCCTTGTCGGTAATCATTCTCAGTGGTAACTCCGAACTTGTTCTTATTCTACACCCTGAAGATAATTTGTTGCTGAAGGCTTGTTTATTTTTCTGTGCTTGTTGATGTCGAGTTGTTTATTTTGCATTGCAGTGTTACACTCAATTACTTGAACCTTAGCTGTTGCTCTTGAATTTGAAACCTATAAGGCTTTCCTTGATTTTTTTACTTGAAATAATGGCTTGCAGCTAATTTTATTTTTTAACGAAATTTAACGATTTACCGGAAATTTAACGAAAAATTTTCGTTAAAAAATTAACGCACAAAATTTTGTGTGCACCCCTGGTCTACACATGAAGAATCTTGCGTAGTTTCTTCACCTCTAAACAGCTTCTTCTAAAACGCGATCCGACCAACATTACTTAAACGATTATACTGAAGAAGCCTAAGTCAACAAGGGCGCACGAAGACGCATATGTTGGCCCATTATAAGAGCAACGATGCAGCTAATTTATGGCACGGGGATCAAATGCTAAGCCACTCTCTCGATTTCCATGGTATAGAGCAGCCTTTGAGTATTGGCGTTGTACAAGCGAATGGCTTTTGAAGGTAAATCTGTTGCAAAAACTCCCTCGGTCTATCCTAGTGGGAGGCGAGGGAGTGGGCGAGGGTTGGGCGGAGAGGGGAGAGGGGTGGGGCGGGGAGCACTTCATCCTATCTGTTCGACAGCAGCGATAAAATTCAAAGAAAACGGCTTTATAAAGCAACATGGTAAGCTACCCTATAAGAGAGCATTCCTTTCTAATAATCTGGTTCCGGGAGACGCCATCCCGCACAACTTTAGGATCTATCCTAGTAGGAGTCAGCATCGCTAGAAAAGCGAAACAAATGTAAACAGTGTGGCATCTCCCGCCTAGGAGATTGCAAAGAAAAGTCCCGTCATTGGCCAGTTCCCGGTACTGCATAGCGGACGTTGTCCCTACCCGAAAACTATACCCGCACAGAATGAATACAGAAAATACTGCGCTTGCAACAGGGTGTTTCGTGCCGCAATGAGTGTTGAAGAGCTGAACTGTTGTGACAACCACTTTTCTTACTACAGTTTCATGTTCCAACGGAATCCTAGAGCTGGGGTGAACCATGGAAGGAAAGCGCAACATACGGATCTACCCTAGCCGGGAGGGGGGGGGGGGGGGGAGTTGAGGTAACAGTCAAGACGGGTATTCCACGACACGACAACACAGTCCCTGAGTATACAACCAACATCGTATCATCTGGCAGTATTTAAAGCTCTGGTACAAATTTAAGGGTGGGGACGAATCGACTAGGATAGATCCCAACACTCGTCGCTAAACGTACTCCGGAACAAAGTACGGACGAGTTTCCGGACGAGTTCTCGGGCGCGGCGGGAGTTTCAAATAACTTTTTTGCTTCTCTGCCGCTGTCAGAGGCGCAGAGAGAGAGGTCCAAGATGGAACACTTACGGTCATCCTAAGGCTTACAGGTGTAAATTTAGCTACACTATTACTGATGAGGGGAACGTTAGGGCAGAGCACTCGAATAACGGGGAAGTCAAGCAAACGAGCTAATGCTGATCTGATCTCTCACCATTACATCTCCGGTTGATGTGTACGAAAAAGTACTTGTTTTTCTGCATGCGACGGGAGTATGAGGTCGATTCGTTTCACCACATGGACTGATTCTCCAGTACAGTTCCGGAATGGTTCGTCGTAGTTCAGTTAGTGTCAGCAACTGATCCCGCGACCACTGCTCCAATGCTGAGCCGTGTAAAACCCTCCCTCAATATATTTTTCTGCTCCTTTGAACACTTATGTTTAGCGCAAAGAAAGCAGAAATCGAGGGTTGCATAGTAGAGTTCCAGAGCATAATTCAAATAGTACGACCTGATTTCGATTACCCGACCCTAACCACATGTGAAAACGAAAAAAATGTCAATATGTCCCTTAATTTTTTCGAAATGTTTAGTAACTTCTTGCCTCGTTTCCATTTTAGGCTCCATTTAAAACCGTGTTCTCGTCACCGTCCGTTCTTCCTGATTGTGTCCACTTTTCATTTTCTTCTTATCTTAGCAATTGCCGACCACTTTCCCTTGCTTTCCTTGGTAGACCTATCGGTAATTGGGGACGTCGAGACAAACTGACGAGCGAATTGGGACTAAGGCGGCAGGGCTAGAAAGCTCTGAGTAATATCCGCTGCGTTACGAATGAAGCGACACAACCCTTCTCTCCACGTCTCTATGCGTCTCTGACCGCGGCAGAGAAAGAGAGTGCGGTTTGAAATTCCCGCCGCACCCAGAGTCCCGTCCGGACAGGATTATAAACGGCGGATATCAGGACCGGCTCACCGTAACCTTAGGCGTCGGGTGAGACGTCCATTGTGCAATCGCAGAGCCAGGCTAGGGAAGGGACTCCAGGGTGTGTGCCATACAAGCTGCTTGTATGGAGACTGCTTTCTTCACTCAGGGAGTTCGCGGCTAGGTTCTGCGCTCTTGGAGCGCAGAGCCAGGCTAGGGAAGGGACTCCAGGGTGTGCGCCGTAATACTGCTCGTATGGAAACTGCTTTCGTCGCTCAGGGGGAGTGCGCTTCACTCGCGTCTAAAGCGACATGGTAGTGACGAGTTTTCCGGGGCGGGTTGGACGAGTTTTCGCACAGTATGCAGACGATCGTTGCGGGACCCAAGTACTCCAATCAATCATCAAGAAACCAACGAGCGAGCGTGAGCTTCTGTACTCAGCAGGAATCTATGGAAGTTGAATTGAAAAGGAGACGAATGCTAGGAATGAGCAGTAACTACAATCATGGAGCTGGAAGGAATAGAAAACTTTCAATCCCCTAAAAATGATTGCAAACGTTTGCACTGTTGGGATGGGCATGAGCTTCTGCTTTCGCTTCCACTAGAGAATTGACTATGGCTCACATGTTATATTCGTTTTGAAGAACTTATCCATACACCTGTCCACATTGTTCATTGATGGTGGAAATTCAATTTAAGCGGAGTTCTGCAGTAGATGTTGAACGATTTTCTTAGTCTGCTATAACGAGCTATGCCGCTATGGCAGTTGTGGGGGGGGGGTCACCTTATAAAAAGTGTCACTAACACGAACAAAAAGAAATGATGGCAAACCTATACTGAGGAAAACAAACAAGCAATGCTATAGCTATGTTCCATGCTCTTGATTTAAGCAGGGGAAGGGACTCCAGGGTGTGCGCCATACAAGCTGCTCGTATGGAGAGTGCTTTCTTCGCTCAGTGGGAGTTCGCGGCTGGGTTTTGCGCTCTTCGAGCGGCTAGGGAAGGGATTCCAGGGTGTGTGCCATAATATTGCTCGTATGGAAACTGCTTTCCTCACTCAGGGGAAGTCCGCATCTGGATTCTGCGCTCTTCGAGCGGCGAAGCACATACGGCTGAAACAATGCACAAAAAACGCGCAATGCCGTGTAGACGTCGAAACCTCCCAGATCTCAGATACTAGCTGAAGTGCAAGAACGCCGCGGCGCCCGGGAACCCGTGTTAAAATTACCTACATCCTGGAGCTCCTTCCCTCGCCCAATATGGAAGCAGACAAAATACGGACCTGTAATCGAAAATAAGAGATAAGACTGCATTTACATTGGCTGTATGTAGCTACTCCACTCCCGCACCCCACGGTATGCTATGGTGACCCTTCCCCTAACTACCAAATACCAATAGTTCTCTATTTTAAAGCAGAAATCTCGTTTGCCTGAGGCTGCCCCACAACTTGGTCCCAAGCTTACAAGAGCAGCTGAAAATTAAATAGCTTTTCTAAATAACAGTGGATTTGGTCTTTTGCGCTCCGAAGCAACGTTTGAAACCTTCTGTGGCTAACGCATTCCTTCTGCGCTGGCATCACCCACAACGTTGTAGCTGCTAGGAGCACTGCAGTAAAATCTTCTTCGGATTGGAATAAAACATGCTATAATCGTTTATTAATAAAGGTTTTTTTCGTTTCCGTCTGCAAGTCCAAAAACAACAAAGGAACATAAACAAAGGAAGTTAAGAACGTCGGAAAATGGTATTAGCAGAAGTGTCCTACCGCTTTTAATCCGCACTTAAAACTATTATTCTTCTCTTGGTGGAGCCTAAGGACCATAGGTACACTTGGTGTTACCTCCCGAGATGGAAGGTCTTATATGTGTGTAAACTTGTATTGTGTTCCCACCCTTGATCGAGTCACGGAACAGTTCAGCCCCACGAGGCCTCGGTTGGTTGCGACCGCGTGGCAGCCGCCAGTCGGTCCCGCGACGATCGCCTGCATACTGTGCGAAAACTCGTCCAACCCGCCCCGGAAAACTCGTCACTACCATGTCGCTTTAGACGCGAGTGTGCGCTTCTGGATTCTGCGCTCTTCGAGCGGCGAAGCGCATACGGCTGAAACAATGCGCAAAAGACGCGCAACGTCGTGTAGACGTCGAAGCCTCCCAGATCTCAGATACTCAGCTGGAGTGCAAGAACGCCGCGGCGCCATCCGCCGTTTATAATTGTCTCAGTAGGACGACCATTATGTCCCCTGAGGTTTGGGCACTTGTACATATATGGAGAACGAGGTATAGAAACAATAGGTTCCATCAAGATACGTCTGCATATCATATCTCCTAAGAAAAGTCACACCTCTTGCAGCGCTGGAAGGTGGTTCCTCACCCTGGAAAACAACACCCCATCCGGTTTCGCGTAGACTCGTGGTTTCTGAAAACGGTACCTTAAGAACACTCTATAGATCGTTTCAGACATCGAGCTTCTGAACTGAATCAGACGAACCCGTGATGAGACTTTCGAGTACAGCCAGAGCGACGTTGGCACAACGACCACGACGACAGCGACGTAGCCCAGCATGCTGGTGAACCGAACGAGTGGAAATGAAGCTCACCAGAGGACTGAAATCCGTGAAGAGTGCTTCGAATGCAGACTCAAAAACTGATATGCACTGATACTGGCGAAGAGAGAAACGTTCATGAAGCGTAGCTCAAGGCTTCAGCGGAACCAGTTTCCTACAATTTCCGGGTCCTTCTGAACCCTTGCCGAAGTGAGATACCGGTTCGAACTTCGTATAGTCCTTTCTCACAGCTCGGCGGCATTGGGACATGCGTGTTGTACAATGGAAGCGAACAGAACATTCTTAACAGACAGCCTCGGCGACAATTCCATCTATTTACTCGGGGCTCTTTTGAGTTACTTCCAAATATTTGTATCGCATCGCACATTTGTATTAACTAGCGGCTCGTAGAGTCTAATACTACAAATAGGAAAAGTAGCAAACACAGATCATAGGATGCAACATACTATTTATTATAGGTCGATCCAAATACTGGGTTGCGGTACTGGACAGCTAAGCCCTCTTCAACGTGGTTAATTACTCACAGTCACATTGGACTGTGGTTTCGTCTGGTCCATTGATCAGTTTTTGTTCTGTGTCTATTAACATTGTGTTTTGCCTACTAGGAGGAGATACAAGAGCGATCGATTGAGCTATTGCCAAAGAAAATCTAGTGCTTGCTTCGATCACGCCCTCTTTCACAATTAACTTCTAAAAGACAGCTCTCGGAGCAATCTAGAGCTGTTGCGACTACGCTGTATCTTTCTATAAATGGAAATAGCTGCAGAATGTCTAGGTGGCCTGCAGTTATAATGAATGCCCGACCATGCTTACGCTTTTTCCATTTTAAATCGTTGTACAAATTATATGAACTCGCCACGTACGACTCTCCTGGAACCCAGGCATCGGAGATCTTTTAGCGGCGTTTCGACTCAGCTCTACGCGAGGTTTTAGAGATCTCTACTGGCTAACGTTTCGACGGTATCGGCAATCAAAACGAAGAGATAAAACTGCATTTACATTCGCTATATGTAGCTACTCGCCACGCCGGTCCGCCGCGCCATGCTGTGGTGACCCCCCCCCCCCCGGACCCTATTTGCGCCGTATCAGCTTCTTCAAAGCCTGAAAGGAAGGATCGAGATGTGGCTACGGCATTAGACGTCACCCCAACCTTGGGAATTCAAGACAACCTTTCGATCACATAGTCAGTAGGAAGTTCGAGACCCTCATCTTACAGGAAGCCAGAAGGACCAATCTGTCGGTAGTAGGGCCGTTGTCGAGACACAATTAGAATGCCAGCCTGATGTTGGGGTTGGACTCCCTTGTTATAGGGCGGTACTCTTCCTTCCAGTTTAGTTTGGGGGTTTTAGCGTGGATCCAAAACGCCTCCACAGCTTTGCGGGCAGCAGTTTGGGCTTCGACTCTCAGCAGCTTGACGCTGACCTCGAAGTCGTCTTCGTATGCCTGTGTACTCCATGGTGACATTTGGCAGTGCACGTCCTGGACTTGGCCTTGCCGTCAAGGTGTTCCCTGCCCCATTTCTGGTGTAAATGAACATACAGGTGTCTTTCTAAACAAGGCGGATATCCACTGAGAACAAAGTGGCACCCATCGCGCCTATCTCCGCCCCTTCCGCCAGTCTTCGTAGGGGAAACGGCAGCGATTACTTGATAGGCAAACGCACAACACAGAAGATGCATTTCTTCAACAAAACAGGACGCACTTCGGAGCTCCCTCGAACGCACCTCTTCTCGGCGAAAGAGTCTCGACTCACCGGTGTGTCGTCGGTCTGCTCCGCTCTCCATATACCGCCGCGTCTGGCCAAGGCTTCTTCGATCGGGCCACAACTCGGGGGCGACTCGTCGTTCGCTGCCGCTGCGTCCAAGGTGCACCGGCCGGCGGCATGGCTACGCCCACAGCGTGGTCGGCCGAGTACCCAGCTCCGCACGGAAGAAGGCGACGCCGGGACGAGGTCGTCTCCGGGCGGGGGTCAACCACAGCCGCGGAACGGCCGGAGCGCGGGGAAGGAGACACTCCTGCTGCGCTGGGCCCGAGCGAGCCGACTCGGCGCCCGCGTGGGAGAACGCGCTCGTCTCCTCCGTCTCTAGGCTCGGCGCCGTTGGCGAGACTTGCGATGGATCGGAAAGAAGAAGATCGTGTTCCAACACAGCTAGACGCTGCTGAAGGCCGCTACAGGAAGTGCCGAAGCTGACACCTTTGCGGGACTAAATGTGGTGAACGACTTCAAGTATTGAGGGTGCACGAGCGAAACATCTTCAGATGCCCTCTACCTCCCGCCTTCGAACAGACCACTCTTGGAGGAAGATTATAGGAGGTGGTGATAACACATTCGGCGTCTTTATAGCCCCCCCCCCTCCAAATTTTTCTCTAGTCTCTGAACTAGCCAGCCACGACGTGTTGGGCTGGAATTCTTGCCACTGTAACTGATGAAAGAAACCCAGTTGACAGGGAAGAGGAGGGTGAGGAAGCGCAACCCCTCATCGTGAGAGCTAGGGCAGAACTGTCCCTCGCTTTCAAATCAAAGATCGACACCAAATACAGGGTGAACCATAAATCCTGCAACAAAGCTTATGCGTGTAAAAAGGCTAGCAATGCACCAAATTTGGTACCATTTGAAGCACTATTCGCCCATAGTATGTAGATTATGATGGTGCGGTACTGTTCATAAAGGGCCACTCATGGATTGGTAAGAGCCTTCAGATCGTGTGAGTAGCTTTGTAGCTCAGGTCACAGTGCCTCTTACGAAATTTTATTCCTCATTTGTTCCAAAGAAGATATTGGACAATATTTTTTCCACGCTATATAGAGCACAATTTTCTCCTCAAGATGGCAAATAACGAAGGTTAAAAATCTAAAGAAGCAGGAATTTGACAGCTAGCCTTTTGCAGGTACGATGTTTGGCGGATGGACGGAGAACTGCTACCCATTATTTTCTTTTGTAGTTAGCATAATCGCTTTACGAGAATGTGCATCTTCCCTTCAAACAGCGTGCTTGAGTTCCGAAAATATTGTACTTTTGTGACCATCGAGCAGCATTTTATTGGTTTTCACTCTTTTTACGGAAAAACCTGGCTGTGAGGTACACATTGTGAAAAATCATGTGAGACGAACAACTGCCAAGCGCAGCCATCGCTACTTATCATCAGGTTCCTCAGAGGTAGTATTACCTTGTATCGAGTGCAGGCGACAGTGGCAGCCTCCTCCGACTACACTACACGCCCCCAGTTGATAAACAAGTCAGCGCTTTATCCATCCTAGACAAGTCTCGCACCAATTCACCGACCCCGGAAGAATGGAGGGTTTCGTTGGCCTCGGCGTACCGCTCGCAATCGCGCGGCTCGAGCTTCCGTTGACATCTCCATAATGAATGGATTTCCTACAGCCACGGCCTTCTTTGCAGCGTTCTTCGCTTCTTGGTACTTCTGCCAGTTGTGCCGATGTGCTACGTGGCAAATCGATTGAACGCAGGGTAGCGTGCGACTTTCCCAAGGGCCGGAAGCAGGCTCAAGCGTGGGGTGCGAGAATCGCAGGGGGTCATACTTTGGCCCAAGGTGGGGTGGGGGTCGTACTTCGACATGGTTGCGAAGGAAAAAATTCCTTGGATGGATGTTTTTTTCGCAAGCATTGTCAGAAGGGGTTTGTAAAAAATAAAAAATAATTACTATTATTCATTTAATAAAGTTTTGACGCAAATAAATCAATTAAATGAAGATTTTTTAGGAATGGCAACGACATGACAACACCCTGATCTCCGCTTCTTCTACGGAAAGAAGACGTCATTTGAGTGTGATAATGTATCTAATAAAAATTTAAATAGTTGTTGTATATGGCTCCTACCGAAAGTTAACCTTCAGCTTGCAGCAAAAAAAATCAGGCCTCTTCTAAGCAACCTTTCATCCGATCAGGTGAAGTGATTTTCCTGGAATTTTTCTAAGAATTTTTCAAAAGCAAAATGCTCCCTGAACAAGGGTACCATTGGAGCTGAAACTAGAGTTCACAACAGCACAGACTTCATTTAGCACTTGTTAAAAAAAATCAAATCTTACCTATGCGGTCTTCCTTGCGATCAGGTGAGGTCATGCTCAAGTTTTTTTTCATAAATAAAGTTTTTTCCTAGATGGAATGGTCTCTAAAGCTGGCATGTAGCTTTAGAAAACGATAGTTTCCACTTTATATACATTCTAGAATCCGCCCTTTCCTGATTGATTTTCCTTGTGATCGGGTG
>OX377204.1:43801593-44308217 GCA_947396885.1 Heligmosomoides polygyrus polygyrus
TGATTTCGATCAATCGAGGAGCGATCGACCAGTGATCCATCCTTCTTGATCACATCGAAAATAGCTCCAATTAAGCTGCATTTTTTTATTATGTACCAGTCAATAGTTGAGCTTTTGTGAGGCTACATTTCATCTCTAGAGAACGTTCCGTTCAGGTAAAAATCTTTATTTTTGAAAAAAATTTGGGCATGACCTCACCTGATCACAAGGAAAATCGTTCAGGAAAGGGCGGATTCTAGAATGTATATAAAGTAGAAATTATCGTTTTCTAAAGCTACACGCCAGCTTTAGAGACCATTCCATCTAGGAAAAAACTTTGATTATGAAAAAACTTGAGCATGACCTCACCTGAAGGAAGACCGCATAGGTAAGATTTGATTTTTTTAACAAGTGCTAAATGAAGTCTGTGCTGTTGTGAACTCTAGTTTCAGCTCCAATGTTAGCTTTGTTCAGGAAGCATTTTGCTTTTGAAAAATTCTTAGAAAAATTCCAGGAAAATCACTTCACCTGATCGGATGAAAGGTTGCTTAGAAGAGGCCTGATTTTTTTTTGCTGCAAGCTGAAGGTTAACTTTCGGTAGGAGCCATATACAACAACTATTTAAATTTTTATTAGATACATTATCACACTCAAATGACGTCTTCTTTCCGTAGAAGAAGTGGAGATCAGGGTGTTGCCATGTCATTGCCATTCCTAAAAAATCTTCATTTAATTGATTTATTTGCGTCAAAACTTTATTAATTGATTATTAATAAATATTGTCCTTTCTTTCACATTTTCTAAAATTGATTGCAACATAAGAGACAAGTTGACATAGAAATCCATCGATTCTCTCTAAGGAGGGGATCGTACCAAGACCCTTCGTAAGGCCCCGTTTATACTTCGTCGCGGCGCGACGCGATGGCCACGCAATGAGGCCAAATTGATCGATCGCGTCGCACAATCAATATGGCCACTATACGTAACGTCGCATCGCGCCGCGACGAAGTATAAACACGGGGTAAGGGGGGTCGTAAACTTTTGGCAGAAATCGCACCCCACGCTTGATCCTGGCCGGAAGTTCCAGGAGCGATGGAAAATAGGCGTGGTTTGTATTTTGGCGCGAAAAGAAGCCTATAAATAGCGGGCTGAGTTAGATAAAGTTGTTCGACCTGGTATTGCTTGTCGTCGTGTCTTCGGCTGTCTACTCGTAATAAATCTCTTTTATTTGCCTGTGTGCCGAAGTGCTGGATTAGACCCACGATTACTCAGTTATCGGCCGCCTTTTCGCCTAGAAAAATGTGATAGAGCGACTTCTTCTCTCGCACTTTTGCTTTCACGTCGTCTGTCCACAGCCATGCCTGCTTGTCGACCTTTCGTCGTTCATGCTTCGTAATACCGAGTTCTGACTGTGCAGCTTGACAAATCTCATCGGTCGCTTTCTTCCAGGTTTCATCGACAGTCGTGGCTGTCGGTGACCGCACGCGAAAAATCACAGCTGCTTCCTTCTCTCTCATTCAGAACCACTTTATTCCTGGTGCTCCGCATCGCTCGACCTGGTTCAGCCTCGGAGGGGCGATCTTTAGGATGCGGATCAGCGTTCGATGCTGTGAGGCGACCGACTCATACGGCACAACCTTCGCGTCTATGACAAGGCTTCGGTCACAATCATTCACAAGAACAAAGTCTACCTGAGTTCTAGTATTCCCACTATAGAACATGATAAGGTGGGAGTCACGTTTACGAAACACGGTGTTCACTATGGTGAGGTTATGCGATTCCGTCCGCATACTCAAGGATACGTTCACCATCTGCGTTAAGGGCCTCGCACACTTCTGCAGCGTTACCACTGCCCTATCCTTAACCATAGGGCAGAGACGCAGAGCTCCCCGCCAAAAGTAAGATGCAGCGGTTTTTGTTTCTCGCGATGCTTTTCCACGAAAAGACGAACAGCATGAATGACCTCGATGCTTTCACAGCCGGATACGAAGCTACACTGGTTAGTGGAAAGCCGAACGATCTCACGAATACGTCCATCCACAATTCACTTGAAGATTTTCATACTGTGCGAGAGCAATCGGATTGGACGTTAACTTGTGCCTTGCTGCTCAGGAACCTTCCTCTCCGCAATGACCTGGTTGAAAAACTTCGTCAGCCACTCAGTAGATCTGCCGCTGAGTTTTCTGAACCTGTTGCTTTACCTAGCTTCATCTTCTTTCTTTAGGCTGATGGGCAAACTCTGCTGCTGAAATTCTCTCGAAGTAGTCATGCCAACGCTCATTGGTCTTTTGCGGTTCATCGGTAGGTGACCGTTCTCACTATTGAAGCCAGAGAACTTCTCAATACCTCGCTCTTGCAACAGCGTACTTTGGCAAGTTGATAATGTTGTCGTTCACCATTGCGCTTCTGGAATTTCCCGTTGACATCATCGTAATGGGAGCCTTTTGCAACGGCAACAACCTTCTTAGCCGCTATCTTCGCTTCTTGGTATATACGCCAATTGTCGGCTGTCTTGTCGCTGAGAAAAGCGTGATCTAGTCTTTTCTCCTCTTTGACTTCTCCTTTGACGTCGTCAGTTCACAGCCATGCCTACTTCTCGATCTTACGATCTTAGATTTCATCATGCCCAGTATTATGCTCACGATGGCGAGATTATGCGAGTCCGCAAACTCAAGGATTCGCTCACCATCAGCGTTACGTGCTCCATATCCAAAACCGCCGTGTAACCATCTTTCGCAGTCCTCACATGACCGTTGAGGTCACCTGCGATAACGACAGCGTCTTCTGACGGTAACTCTGCTGTCTTTTCATCGAGCAGGGTCCAAAACCCATCCTTGGCTCTCTCAGAGCAGCCTGCCTGCGGAGCAGCAGAGAAGGAATGATACATACGCTGTTCAGCAGTGACTACGACATTCATCAAGCGCTCATTAAAACGTGTCACGCTTATAATCGCGTCTCGGAAACGTTCGGAGACGATTACACCAACTCCGCTGGTGGCCTTGGGACTGCCTCACAGAATGGCCTTAAAGTTTCGCCCTATGTCCATCGACTTGCAACAGGGCCACCTCATCTTCTGTACCGCACATAAGTAGACTCGTCTTCGCTTCAGTGCTTTTACCAACTCGCATGAGCATCACGTCAACGTACCCAGATTCAGCGTATCAACGCGGGTCCTGCTTACGTTATGGACTTTTGGACTAGCTCAGATCCTTGGATGCCATCCTCGCATTAGGGACCCTCGCCTTCTTCACACTATAGTTGAGTCCGAATGAATATTCGAGCATTCGAATTCGAATAATTCTATTCGAATTCGAATATTCGAACGTTTGAAAAAGCGCGATTTTCGATTTTCTGTGTTCGAATGCTCAAATTCGAATGCTCGAAGCATTCGCATTCGAACGTTAGATTGCTACGAAGTGTGCAATCCAACAAAATAACCTGGCTTTCCTGCTTCAGACATCCCACGAACAAATAATTTACGCTCCAATCAGAAATGTGCGCCCTCATCGGGCAATCAGGGACCGTATATTCTTTGAGCGCAGGACCAGGCTAGGGAAAGGACTCCAAAGTGTGTGCCATCCGAGCTGCTCGTGTGGAAACTGCCTTCGTCGCTCAGTGGAAGTCCGCAGCTGGGTTCTGCGCTCGAAGAGCGCATACAGATGGAAAATGCGCAGAAAACGCCGGCGAATTATGTAGACGTCAAAGACCTCTCAAATCTCAACCACTCAGTTGAAATGCAAAATTTCTGCAACGCAGGAGAACCGAAATCCCGACCTTCCTCGCGTGAAGCAACGCCACTTTCCACTGCCGCTCAACCCGCTTGACGGCAGTGCCATCATGGACGTACAAGGCATTGATCGAATGCCCACATGGAGATCGCTTTTAAAAACACCCTACCCCCGTGCAATGAATTCGGTCAGGTGTTCGCGGTGGAGCGCGCTCGCGCAATGTATAGTACAGCATTCCTAACAGAGTGTAAGAAACGATTCCGACGAATGCACCCCCGAATGGTTACCGTATACCGTTTGTTTTTCTGACGCCCAAAGGATACAGTAACCATTCGGGGTGTGTTCGTTAGGATCGTGCTAATAACAGAGTGAACTTTATTGCTCCTCTCCATTATGCTTCCCTTCCCTTCCCTCTTGCCGTTGAAGTTTATCGAAACATTAGACATGCGTCACATTATGAAACCGCCGCTGGGCTCTCAAAAAACGAAGGGAAAGGGGAAAGGGATCTCCTGAACTCATTCTGTTAGACGTCACCTGAATCCCCAGATACGATATCAACATCGGCGGCAAGTAACCAGGGGTGGTTTTCTTTCATCACTCGGTATGTGGAAACCAACCTGATAACACATCTGGCATTATAAGCGGTAAGGGTAGTGCATCAGTGGCAGTTCTTAACGGCCGTTAATTTTAAATGAGCGTTAGAAGGGTGGCGAGAGGGAGGCGGCAGCGATACTCACTTTGGTGCGTGAGGTCGAGCGCGCGTGCGTCGTCCGGGCGGAGTCCTCACTGCGTTGCTGGCGGAGAGGACGAGTTTGCGAAAGTACCGAGATTGGCAGGCTGGAGCGCGAGAATTTGTATGCGGATGCATTGTTGGGGCGCAATCGTAGATGGTAAACCTGTAGAAATGCTTAGGTTCGTCCTGTAGAGTGGAGTGTTCTAACGGTAAGTTACTGATAATCCATCGAATGGCTTCGAGCTACGTCCAATGTATAAGGGGAGGAACTGGTGAAAGTAAGTGAGAAGGAAGATTCGAGGACAAGAAGTGAGTAACGGGTTATTGAGATAGGGTTTTAGACGAACAAACCTTTGTTTTTTTTAAGTTTAGCGCTGCATGTTAAAAATCGGAAACTGTTCAACTAATAATAAATTAGCTGATTTATTTGAAGAGTAGTTCTAGTGTGTTTCGAGCGTTGCTTGCAACGGCTACGCATTAAGCAAAGCATACTGTATATTTAGAGGCCGAGTAAGTAAAATATTAGCTGACCTATAATAACTGGATGCGATGATCCTATTTATTGAAGACTCAAGGTTTTTGTGAATTCATGATCATAATTGCCACCTTTCTTTTCCTCACAGTGATTCATAATGATCGTGAAAAATCCGTTTGATGCTGTTAATCAATAGCTTGAAGTTTGGCTAAAGTTCCATTATTTAACGTTTCTTCATGAAATCGGGTCTGATTACAGGTCAAATATATAACTACAGAATCTGTGCACTCTTGAACTTCACCAAAAGCACATGAGAAGTCCTTCGGGCACTAGTTAAAAGTTCCGTCTCCACCGACACGACTTCGGTCGAAAAAAAATCGCTGAAACTTCGTCCAGGACGGGGGGGGGAGGAGTTATTTGAGATGCTGATCACGAACCTGACATCCGCTTTTCGTTTTACGCTAGAGTACGTTAGTTTACGGAAGGTACGGGTGACAAAGGTAATGGTCACCGATTTCGCCCATACTCCAGCGTAGAACGAAAAGCGGATCTCAGATTCGTTGTCAGCACCCCAAATAACCCCCTAGGCGAAGTTTGGGCAAAATCGGTGATTATGACCTTAATTACCAGCCTTAATTACCCATAGCTACCGCAACCTACCGTAATCGGCCGCAGTTTCAAAATCGGATGTCTAGTGTGATCACACTCCAAACAACCCCCCTAGACGAAGTTTTAGCGAAATCAGTGACCCTGCCTGTACCACCCTTGTTAACGGAATGGGTGGTCTCCGACCGGATCGTGAAAAACGGATGTCAGATTCGTGATCAGCACCCCAAATAACCACCCTAGGCGAAGTTTCAGCAAAAAAAAAATTTCGACCGAAGTCGTGTCGGTGGAGTCAGAACTTTTAACTAGTGCCGTCCTTCGTGATATGGGAACAAATTAACTCTGATAACGCTAGAGGCTTTCTTATCTCACGATCAGAAGAGAATGGAGTTAAGTAGGTAGACTAGAGAAACTTTTCACAAGAGTGTTTGACAATCTGTGGAAAAAACACTGTGAGCACTATACGCTCTCATGAAACGGGACTGATCATGTTTTTTTTCTAACAGGATTTTCACCGTCGTTTAGTAAGCTAAGACCAACTTTTGACCATGTTCACTCCAAACCCGAATCTGGATTTCACCAGTTCTCTCTCCTTCACCCACCCATTCGACGTAGTTTAGGTATCACAACACTTCTGAACATTTTGTTAGGAAACTCTCCTACTTCCTCATTGTGTAGGCTGAGCTGCAGAAGAATCCCAGTTTACCCTTAGCTGCCGCGCCGCGCCGCGACCGCACGCATGGCTGCGAGTGAGTATCGTTGCTCGCAGCCATGGCGAGAGGCGAAATGTGTTACTCCTTCAATGTTTCCTACAAGAATGCTCACCGTTACGTGAATATATACAGTATAAAGCAAAACAAAAACAAAAGGAGGGGAAATGAGGAAGCCGCCATTATGGGGAAGTTACAATCGCGTTGGGAAGTCTATTTGCGAAAAATTTGAATTTTATAACGTTTACAACGGGTTCGAACGAACCGTTTGCTGCAATGTCACAACGTTAGCCAAATCAAAAAAAACTTCATGGGTTGGACGATACAATTTATCTGAGTGTGGGTGATCTTGTCCATATACAGGGTGTTTCAAAATAACGCGATGAAGGTTTGACGTTCTCCCAAACGATATATGGATCGCTTAACGCCATTTTCTGTGCATATCCTTCTGTCCGCGATATAATTGTAAGTTATATTTCGTACTACTTACGGTTTTTCTCAAGATGTCAAAGTATGGCACTGCGATTTTGGGGCATCATCGTTAAGAAAAGCACCAATGCGACATCGTTAACCTGCTCTGTAAACTGTCTCCTCCGAAACTGGTCGATGCAAGGAGCTTGGCCATGAACGTAATCGTCCAGGACAAGGAAGAAATTGCACTGTCAATACACCGCAGACCTGGAAAGTCATCAAGAAGCGAAAAATCCAAATCCACGAGTCTCCTGAGAAAAATCGCCCTTATATCGGTGGTGTCAGTCTCACATCAGTACATCGAATAGCCAGAAAGAAACACAAAAAGCCCTAAAGTCCAGCTCTTGATGGATAAGAATAAGCGCGAACGGCTCTATTGATGCCGACAGCTCAGATCGCAGGTAGCGGGTGGGAACGAGCACTTTTCATGGACGAGAAGCTGTTCACCGTGGATTTGCGTGCTTTTCGCCCTACACACAGGGCGAAAAGCACGCAAGGTAGGGTACAAGGCCAATTTTCTGGATATCGCCATGTCTGCGGAATGGCCACAGCACTTCTCGGATCTGAATCCAACGGACTACAGCGCGTCGTCCATTTTGCCAGGGTTCCTGCCAAGCGCCACCACAGCCTAGAGCCCCAGAAGGAATCTTTGCGTCGGGAGTGGGAACGGCTGTCTCCAGATGACCTGCGGCCCATCGCCAAAAAATTCTCCAAGCGTTTCGACTTCTGTCGCTCCAATGGGGGTCAATTCGAATCCGGTCGAGTATATTGTTGCCTATTGCCTATGTTGCTGTTATTTATGGATTGTTTTGTAAACTTCTCAATTGTTTTGTAGTTATAGTTTAAAAGCCTTCATCACGTTATTTTGGAACACACTGTATTAGCGAAACGAAAGTCGGACACCAAGCGAGGCGGCAAGGGACTAAGCCCACGTACAGGTGGGTCAGGACACTTGTCATCAATATACAGGGTGTCTCAAAAAATGAATACACTGTCTGAAAGGTGATAACTTCGCTCACAGTGAAGGTACTGGAGGTTGAGGGCAACTATACTTACTTACTTTGATACTTTGATGGTCCTTTTGTCGGCTGGAGGTCTTCTCAGCGGGGACCACAACTTTTTCAGACCGCTCGATCTCTGGCTGCTTGCGTCCAGTGAGGCAGACTCCGCTCTCTGAAAGATCTTGAGAATGAGTCTGCCCATCGCGTTGGTGGTCTCTTATGGTCTCTCGGGAGCCATTCTGTGACACGGAGACTCCATCTATCGTCCTTTCGTCGAAGCAGGTGTCCGGCCCAGCGATATTTGGACTTCTTCATGTACTGCAGCGGGTCTGCTAATTGCGACTTCTCCAGTAGCTCCGAGCTTCGTAGGCCTTCTTGCCATTGCTGAGGAAGGCTTGTCCTCAGAAGACATCTCTCCAGTGTACGATGCGTAGTTCGCTCTGGCGATTGTCTTGTTGTCGGACAAGGTTTCCGTCGCGTAACACATCGCACGCAGTACAGAGGCGTTGAATATCGAGGCCCTGAGGCCGGGATCCTTGACCTGATCGGTGACTTCGCGAATCGAACTGAAGGCTGCCCATGCTGCGCGTCTCCTGCGGGCGATTTCAGGAGCGAGGTCGTTATCCATGTTCAGCTCTCTTCCCAGATAGACGTAGGAATCGACCTGTTGTAGAGCGACTCCATTTAACCTTACGAGTCCCGTGTCACACCACTGGTTGACCATAAATTGTGTTTTGGACACATTCATGTCAATCCAGTCTTCATACCCGCCACATTGAGCCCGTTCTGCATTTCCTCGACTTCTGCCGTGCTGGTAGAGAGGAGAACAATGAATGCTCGAAAAATTGCGATTTTCGAATGTATTCGAATTCGAATGCTCGAAAATCGTCGCTATTTGAATATATTCGGTTATTCGAAAATTTAGGGAGAGCACAAGTATACTTCACACACTCGCCGGCCTCGAGTGCGCGTCGGCTCCCGCGGACACCGTAGCATTATCTCGACAGAGAAAAAACGCCATCAACCATGTGATGCAACGTGGGAGCCCATCGCCTGCACAATCGAGTGTCCGTGTTCAGCTCAACTCGTTAAAGCGGGCAGTTTCCAGTGGCATCATGTGCAGCCTCTCCGTACTCGTCCTTCCCATCGCTGCAGGAATGGGGGCTCTTTCGGGGTCAGGGGAATGAGGCCCTTTAGTGCTGCTGTTTTTGACTGGAGTACAAACGGGTAGCTAGTCGGGCTCTGTCGTGCTGGCGAAGAACTCCGGGCAGCCAGCCAGACTGCCCGAAGGGACGAGGCGAGACTTAAGGCGGCCTCGAATCGCCCTACATGTACTCCCAGTCTACCGAGTGCAAGCTTTTGGCCGGGCCGACACAGTTACAATCACGGAGACATCCACGCACACTGTGCATGAACATGCCGCTCCCACGCACAAGGAACGCGTCGACCCGACACAGCAGGAGCAACTCTGGGCAGTACACGGTCACATTTGGTTCGCGTTTAATTCCCCTATCCACTACCCGGGGACGCGCCACGTGGCCCTGCGACAAGCGGCCCTAGCGGCTTGTTCTCTCATTCATGATGTTAGCTTGACTTGAACGAAGTGCAAGATGTAGACTGATCGCCGAACGATGACGATGATGTGGGTAGTATTACGTCTCCTTGTAACAGTGAGGAGGTTGCTGTATGTGAAGGCCGTGAGATCACTAGCAATATGGTTGGATGAGCATGGAGAAGAGTGGTTGGTATATTGGTATGTTATACTTTCTCTCCAGAGTTCGAAAAGGGGTCGAGAAAACTAATAACAAATATAATAATTAATCATTTAATTAAAATATAATAAAAATAATAAATAAATAACAACAAAATATAATAATAAGTGTAAAATTAAAAACAATAAATAATGAGTAAATAAAAAATAAAAAAACAAATTTTTTTATCCAATTTTTTTCATTTTTTCCTCGATTTTTGGAGTCGTGAAGTACAGTCCTGCTGACAGTCCCACCATCAAAACGGTCAAGACAAAGAAAGTTATTCATTTTTTTAGGCAAAGAAAAGCCTCCTGCTCTCCTCAATGGCCAATCGAACTATACATTATGAACGCTGTTGCTTTGTGTGTTTATTTTTGGTTTTATATCGTGACATCCAAGGGTCGGATTCATCTACGACTTACAGCGGAAAAAATACAGCCTAAATTCCCGATAGCGCGGCTTATCAAGCGATAGGGTGAAACATTTTACTATATCGCTTTTTGATAAGTCGCGTTATCAGGAATCTCACTGGTACTTTTTTCCGTTAAATTGCTGTAAGTCATTGATGAATCCCGCACCAGGCTAGAACAAAGTTCTAGTATCAGTATGGTGCACTACCGCTGTCAAGATACACTTTATATCAACAAAATTGGATCGAGCAAGCCTAGCAATTCAGTAACACACCCTCAGGATCCGAACCCTTCACCCCTTTCCAGCAGTTCCGCCCCCGTATCCACTTGTCCACCCAGTGGCAGGCGCTGCATTCGTGAGCGGCGCACCTCAATGTTCCACGTCGGTTGCTGTGCGGCTAACAAGCAAATTGTGAAATCGCTGTAATTCCACAACCGCTCCAGCCCCAATCCTTTTGCAGGTAGATTCTGACACGACATGATAGTTCCAGACGTAAGTTTGGCTTTATCGGCCCGCACTGAACTGATACGGTTTTTTGCAATTTTTGACCTACCCAAGTGTCGGCGGAAAATTTGAAAACCACTACGGTGCTTCTCAGACAATCCCCTACAACCCTCAATAGGTCACTTTTAAAGTTGCCACGGGACGCTCATTGAACTCCCTTGCAAGAGTTGTTCGTAAACTATTTATCTTGCCATTTGTTCATCCCACTTTACGGCTTTTTGAGGTTATTTGAGTTATCAGTTTCACTCTGATTCAGTGATGCGCCGATTCAGTCGTTCTTACGGGAGCAGATTGATGCACGCTGTCTCCACTCATTGAAAATCGTGACGCTCGACGCAACGTAAGATTTTCACAAGCTGGCACCCTTCTGGGCTGTGGACCGAATGGGATGTTGGCATTCCAATGCTCCGAGGCGCCGGCAAGTACCCTTCTATTGCAATACGCAGGGCACCATGGCCAACTGGTTGATCCGTAATTGTTGCTACTGGCACAGAGGTCAACGGTTTCTAATGATTTCTCAGAACACTGGTAGGCGCTGTTGAAGGCGATGCCTTCTGCTCCCGTCAGTTCGTTGCTCTTGATAACGCATGGATCGTGTTATTTTATTTCATCTGTGCGCACTTCTAGACCAATGTATGAAAGTGTCAACGATTCAGCCCTTCTTCCTGAGAGTACTTTTCGTTACGATAATAAAACGAAGAGCATCGACTGATTGTATCGTCGGACTGCTACACTAAAAAACGACCCGTGAACTATCTCCTTCCCACTATACCACCTCCCTGTCCACTGCGCTACCACTGCTCAGATGCCACCAGTGTTTGTGGTCTGCACGAGCTCGGCATCCGGCTGGCCAGCACTGCGGTATGCGCAGCGCAAGCAAGACGGAGGCAAAGCGGTCCACAACTCCGTTCCCCGATGCCCCTTGCAAATATGGGACACATATTTGAATCAGCGCTCGAAGGCGCATCCCATGATGTAAATACCATCTCAAAGTGCCACTGCGACCGTATTGCCTTCCTTTGTTGCAAAATGGTAAAAGAATTACCACCGGCGCGACAGAGCACACGAAGACATGCAGTCATACTCCTATTTTAGTCGCAATTTTGATTTTTTTTTTGGAAACCGGAATTTTCGGAGGGGCAAAAACAAGGTGTTCCCATAAAAGGGTTTCTTTAGCAAAAATTAGAGGCAAGCTTCCCCGTACTTCTTTTTTTCTGCAAGAGGGTTGGACTGTTACCGAGCCTTAAACATCACTTTCTTCTGTGCTTTGCTTTGCAGAAGCTGGTAGTTTGTAGTTGTCTGCGATAATTTCCCTGATTGGAAGGCACACTAGTAAAAACTACTGGTAGTAGCACCTACAAATAAGCTTTGATGCTGGCGTTATGATTGAGGGAGCGACACTTGAGAAAGCGCATTTTATTGCCAATCTTCCAGTTCAGCTAGTTATTTCTGTTTCCATAAATGGAGATGGATAGGGGTAAGAAACATGTAATCATGTAACATTCATGAAACTGTCCATCTCTTAACATTTGGCGTTTCTGACATGTAGTTTGCGGTAGAAACGCCGTGCTTCGAGACATTTAAATCCTACTGGTAAGCGGATGACTCTAAAACGACTCTGCAGAGAAGGACAACCCGGGTTCTGGCACCGGTCTGAAGCTCCCAACCACAGACGACCACCAGGCCACTGACCCCAAGCAGGCATTGGCGATTGCGCCATCAGCAATGGATTCGGTCCTCAGCCCCAACGACATATCTCGATCGGTTTGCGCAACGTCCACGCTGTAAGAAGAAACACACCCGAAGCAGACCTTAGCTTTGCCATTTATCTATCAAGATCCTACCCTTATGAGTCCATCCGCTGAAGCATGATATCCCTCTGAAGTAGCGGTGCTCGCTGAACAGCAGTACTACTGCAGCTTCCCGTGTAGGAGACCACCCAGAATGCAGCGTGTGGAAGGCAACCATCAGAGAGCTGTTTGTATTCTGCTTATCTCAAAACCCACTTTACTAACCCTTAACGTCTACGAGGCTTACAACACATCAATGACGTCAGAACTCTATGCCTTGCAGTACCTTTCGACAAGCGTGACGAGGATTCTATTACTTAGTGATAAGAAGGAGTCTGTCTAGGCAAGACATTTGAGTTCTCGAAGAGAAACTCGAAATTCTTCGCCGGTCATTCTGCTGCTTTCAAACTAGTTCTACTTCATAATATGGAGTATTTTTGCATGATAAGTATTGCCCTTTTCTAGGCCCGGCACTCATAACCAGACCCTTAGAGTGCCCGTCTTCCCATCACGTTCACCACAACATCGGTTCGACGCTGTCTCATCATTGGCATCCACATGTTGTTGCCACTCAAAATTGGAAACATTGATAAGTCAATGTTCTCTTTGGAGGTCACCTTCTAGAAGGTGCCTTCGAGATTTTCACTGGGAGATCAGAGGCGTTGTCGCTTGGAACGATGGGTCTGACATTATTCGGACCGGTCACACGATGCTTTTGCCGACACTTACCGAAAAAGAACGGAAAGTGACTAGATTCCGAGAGGTGTCGAGAGAATGCCAAAACGCCCACCAACGCAGAGGCCGAGCGGGGACTGACGTTGGTGAGGAGCAGTTGGTGATACTAAACGGCTTTCGACGAAGAGGATGAAGACGAAGTATGACCAGACAAGGTGACGTTATTCTGCGGGAGTCGACGAAATGGACACAGATGGGCGTCCTCCATGTAATCGTGTGCAGTTTATTTTTAACACCATAGCAGGCCTTTCACATTGGTGAACTTTGCATTTCGAATGTTATTCTTAGCATAGAATCTCGCGCTCTGACCGAAGAAGTAGCTTGCTTAGTCAGATCTTTAGTTGCTCCGAACATTCAGTCAAATTGGTGAACAGTGGTGGCGAAGCACAACCTAGTGCTCTAATTCTGAATGTAACCTTGGAGCTCTTATCTAAGGACTGGAGGTAGCTGTTGTTATCCTGAAACTGTGAGTCCCCTTCTACGAGTCACGGTCCGCCGAGGGTTGGCCGAGTTCAAAATCCGAGGCGCCCTAATGACCTGAGGTAATCGCAGGTTGCGTCCTTGGAACCATGGCACTGCTGACCACTTTCGGTCGGTTTAATTTGGAGGTTAGCGGAACACTTTACCGCAATCATCGCCACTCGGTTCAAATCCTGCCGGTCTGGAAAAGTTCGCACGCTCGCCGAGGACGATGGCAGTTAAGGTCGACGAAAGGGAGGCCGTCCGTTTTGATGCAATGACTTTCAGCGCCTCAAAGAATGACTGTGGGATGGCATTTGTATACATGCCGTGCCAGCGTCTCGCTTTCGCTAAGGGAAAATCGAGTCGACTTCCTTTACCGTCGATAACGCTGGCGCAGAGGAAAACTGCCTTGTACCTCCTTTCTAGACTCCCTAACGACTGGTTGAGATGAACGGGGAGTAAGTTTAAGAAAGGCAGCCTTCTTTTTTGTCCTTCCACATTCCTACCACTTGTTCTAGGAAAAATGCTTTCTCTTAGAAGGACTGGGCGCATAGTTTTAATGTGGGTAAAAAGCAGTTATCGTTCGATAATGTCCTCTACTTTTTGAAAGGATAGAAATTCCGCACAAGTCCTGGAAGGCTCCATTATGACAGCGACGCTGAAGGCATCCTGCTGCATGTGCCTGCTGTGTGCTTCATTCTTCGAATCGCTTTCAACATTGCATGGCAAACAGGCAGCGCAGAGTTACTGGAGAGCAATTTGTGGTAGTGGCTCGATGATCTACAAAAATATCCGCTAACTGCATGTTTAGTTGAACTCCTCATATGCTGGGGTGGAAGAAGACACCATTGCATAAAAACGGAGTAATCAATTACCACTCCATTTGCGCGCTGGAGCAGTGCTGAGGGTGACGATCACAAGCATTGATCGTCACCCTCAGCACTGCTTCTGTGGGTCAGCTAATCACGTAACTCAGCTCAATCTATTATAGAACGAGTCGTGCCCACGTCTCCATCCTACATAGAGCTTTACGAATTCTCCACCCCGAAGCGCAGAAGAGTATATTCCTGTTGCCATGTCCACCAGTGCTATCTGGTTATTGTGGTGAGATTCAAGTTGGATAGCACAACTTGCACACTCTGTTTGACATGTGGAAAGGGCGTTGGGTGAGAGGAAGTTGACAGGTTTGCGGATTCGACATTGTCGGCCACTTGGGCGGTATAGGTTCTAACCGTACTAGAGCAAAGCAGTATGAAGCACGGCAGATATTAGCCTTTACGACGGGATCCTTGGAAACACTCATTCCTGGAGAGATTTTATGGAGCATCAAGTGCGATGGTATGTGAATAACGCTGATGACGCCATACCTCTGCTAACGTGACTAGAGGAAATAGAAAGGTTACTCACTTGCCATAATGACTACTTTTCTGAATGAAAAATGGTCGAGGTCTCGCAGAAAGATGGAAGTTGAATGTTGCTCACGTGATTCGTGCGATCGCCGTGCATATGCCAGTAGTGCCTTGTTTGCGGTCAACTACATCCAAGTTGATTTTCAGACTGATGGGATGAGCAAAACAGTTGGGTTTCTTCTAAGACTTTCCTCAAGCTTGGCTTCCCATCTCCTTAGAAGGTCAACGTCGAAAAGCTCTGTGAAATAGAACAAGCAACCGCCAGCTCAAGCCCTTTCCGCACAGCATCTGCCACAGTTCCTGTATGTAATGTCTCCCAGCGAATACCTGTCTCCGCTTTGTCCGTCGCCTCATCGATGAGAAGACCCCATAACACCTGTGGAGATTCGAATTTTCGGCGCTAATTATGACGCGGCGACATTTGGCGGTGGCGGCGGACCAGCGAATATCGTGGTCCCATCCAGTGCCACCCTGCAGCCATTTAATATTCCCTTTGCCTGCTTGTTTTGCATGTGCCAGGGGTCATTCGATGCAGGACGCGTAACCATTGGGAACGCAGCGCCCACCACTCCTGCAGGACCGGCAGACTCCTTGCCCTGCTTCATGGGTCTCCGTCATCTTCACTATTCGGCCAGTAGCGGCTGGAAATTTGAACGGGCTCCTGCTTTCGGCTAGTCGCTTGCGAGAGGACCATGCATTGTTTAGCGATTTGTATGCTAATGGGACCATCTGGACTTGCCATTTTCGAACCCGTCTGTCAGCTACAGGAACGCGACAGCTGAGTGGCTTTCGCGCTGACAAGAGCATCGCTCCATATCAACGCGAAAACGATGTAGGTGGCTCCTTGAAGGTGATGCGAGTTCCTTGTAGCTGATCAGTGAATAGAGATTCTTTTTTCAACTCTGCTATAAAGAATCCCATGATGAGCTTAATGTGCCGTATATTCCGAGCTGCATCTGCAGCCATTTGCCTAGATACACTCCGTTTTTCCACGGCTCTCCTACGAACGTTATCTCAAGGGAACAGGTCATGGGCGGAGATTATTTGGCCGACCTACACCTGATACCGTATAAAAAATCGGAGATCCGATTTAGTTTCAGGGTATATGTAGTCTTCTATTGCTTACTGTTTGGTGGAGGAAAATACCCAAAGTGTCACACCGGCTCTGCTCTTCTTCTCAATTTTCCGCTGAAACTGTTCCTTTGTACATCAACGAAGAGCGGTTCACCAGTAGTCTAGCCTCGCAGCAGCCTGACCTTCTTGCAAGTTGGAAGACCTCGCCTCGTATGTGCTATGTTCTTGCGAACCGAGCTTCACTGAAGGCCTTTGATGCAATGTAATCATGCTTAGGAAAGTACGCCGCATTTGGGGTCAGACACAACCAATCCCTTCAAGTTCCTTGGATTTCTCTGCTCAACCTTCTTAAACACCTTTCCAATTTAATTAATTCTGGAGATGGAACCGTAAGACAGAGATTACATTTGGGACAAGAACGCTCGTGTCTTACCGCTGGGGTTCTCTGTCTCCATGAGTCGAGAGCTAATTAGGTGATAACATTTTGGTCACGCACGATTCGACTTCGAGACATTCAGTTGGTTACAACGTGCACTTCGCCTCAAATGTTGTACCCTCTTCCATTCAGATCGTGAACGCAATTCCTGAAGTAGAACACACGTGCAATGGCGGGAAATTGTATTGTATTGGATTTGTTGCCGTAGACAAAGCCTACAAATACAACAAACTACTACAATACAACATAGCAATACGACAAACTTGATTGTAACCAAAACAAATGTAAAAACTGCTAATTAGAACACAGCACAAATTATAGAGCAAGAATAGGATGAGACAGGGGATAGAACTATACTGCAATACGAATATAAATAAACAGGGAAAATGGGAGAAGGAGAAAATAAAACCAAACAACCGGTTATCGGGATCTTCTGCACCTACCAAATTCTATGCCCTACCACTAAAACTGCTAAAACTTTACCAACTCAGGAGACCAAATTTTGTAGAGCTGTGGTACAACTCTGACAGAAAAAAATTGGCACGACCTGTGTTCTAGCGCTCTAGACTTAACTGCGCTCCATCTACTTTGGGACATCACTGTTGTAAAGAATTCTCCATTATTTACAGAATCTTTTCCGTTAGGATATTGAATGCCATAAGAAAGTCACTCCGTTGTCTTCTACAACATTGTGCAAACCGTACAAATGACGTCTATGAACCCAAGGGAGGAGTGAGCTGATAACCCAGACCGGAACAGCTCTTGGCCAGCACAAAACCTGAAAACGCTCTAACAAGGCTATGCCCTTCGTTTTGGATGGGTCAAATCAGATGTACCTGTTTTAGCTAGTGATCTTACATAGCATTTGCAGGCATAATGGTTCTTACATTTCTACTCCTCAAGGCTTTAAATAGGTTGTACGTTCTGCGGATTGCCAGAGAAGAGATAGATTTATAATGAGACTCGGAAGAAAATTTGCCATTGAATCGAAAACCTAAATCTCTCATCCTCTGGACTCTTTCTACGGCATCAGTACCAAGTTTGTATTCAAAGGAATGTGCGTATGTCAATTCTAGGCACCCCAAGGAAGAGAATCCGTGGGAATGTAGCTACCTAACTGTTCGAAGCTGAAAAATCGAACAGCTTCGTATACCCTTACAAGCACCATTTTCTTGTGCCGAACATTTACTGGACTCTCTTCCGTGTGCACAAACCAATCGCAGTTTAGACCGGACGTAGGAGTGGAGTCAGCACTTCCGAAAAGCGACAAGAATACCCGGTCCATGAGAGGCTCCCTCTCAAGAGCACGAATTCGAAGTGTCTTTTTGCTGGGCACTCGCTATGCTAATGCGTGCGTCCTCGACTATTTACATGCCGCCTCTCGTGTTTATTGACACAGTACTCCGCAACCGCTGGCGCAACGCACATTTGAATGTGCCGAGTCCATCTGACACCGGCCGGGCGGGCCTGGCCCCTGCCGCAACTCCCGGCCCCCTCGAGGCACGCTTTCGCTGGAGCTGCTGCGAATGGGGCGTCCGTCGCGGGTCTCGATCGCCTGGTCGGCTGCCGCCATCAATCTCGTCGCCCAATTTGTACCGGCGACGTCCGCCGGCCCGCTCACGACTTCGCTGTCCCTGCCATTTCCGTTCGGTTGTGTCATAAGCCGTAATTAATATGCACCCGGCTGTGCGCACCACAAAATTTGAATCATCTGCCGTTCGCCGGTCGCCGCTCTGCGCCCACGCGGCCCTCGCCCTGCTCGGAGCCACTCGTAAACCTCGTAATTAGACGAGCGCATAATTGTCGGTTCACCTTGGAATGAACCGCGACCAGGGTTCCGCTCGGCTTTTCACAGTCGGAAACTCCTAGCGAGCTCTTTCGTGGTCTCTACGCCACGCAGACAAGCCCCCGCTTGAGTCTTTGTCTCTATGACTCGGCTCATTCCGGTCGAGTATTTTCATTCTCCTGCAGAAAAGATAGAATGGTTCGTAGTTCCTCGCTATTTTCAGTCGCTGACGTTATTCTCATTACTTCAACGCTGTCGAGGTAGCATTCATGTTCACACCTTTTACAGGTATTGCTACAAAACGCCTTCTGCTTAGCTGCGTGTGAATTTCGCATAGAATACGCTTTGTTTTGGCCGTTCATTTTTGTGTATTGAGACATGCATGCCGCCAAAGAACATATACCGTTCTGGCCAATTACTATTCCTTGATTTGTTTCGATGCTTCAGTGTTCCTTTGTAGATCAGTGCCAACGGTTCTTGTCCGACCGTACTTTATTTTGTATCGTTATTTTTTGTATTGCTGGAGGCGGTTTTTACAGATGCTTTTCTGTTCCCTGTTCACCTATGATAGGTAATTGTCCAACAGGAATAAGCAAGAAAAATGTTGCTTTCGTTGGGTGTTTCGAATTTTAAACGACTACTTTGAAGATCAATTTTATGATCAAATCAAATCAAGTCAGTCTGCTACAGTCATCTTCTATCTATTGGCAAACAAGTAAATCTACAATCAGATCAATTCAAAGCAGTTTAATTTAATTTCATCTTCTATATATTGGGAAGCAAATCAAATCTATTCAAGTCAATCTAATACAAAGATCTTCTATTTAAGGAGGGAAATCATAGTGATCATAGTGAAAAAAGAAAGAAGAACAAGAACGAGCCCCATAACTAGCGGATATATATATATCTTTTTACTTTATATATATATATATATATAAAGTACAAGGAAAGCGCCTGCGTCCCACGCGGCTTTCCACCTCAAAACGCGATTTCCGTCAACGTGTTAATATTAATGTAGGTATAGACTAAGCACTCTTTCAGGGGGCATCCTCTGCCAACCACTTGGTAGAAGAGGAGCATATCCGTACCCTTGTTGCAGACGCGAGCCATATGAATACCTGAATTCTGCTATACCTGCCTGATACTGCATCTTAGACTTCCCGTCTGCGCTTCGCTCTTTGTGAAGGAGCACGGTAGCTCAATCGAAGCAATCACTGCGTAGGCCCAAGGAGCGAGCGAATGCTCGGCGTCCTTCTAGACGAGGGTTGATTGCCCGTTATCCTATAGCGTATTAGAAAACGGGACTCACAAGGAGAGTCTGTTTGCCCGCTCCTTCACCTCCGATCTTACTGAGCACCTTTGATATGTAATGGAAGCTTCGTCCAACAACCCCTTCTTTCGGCTCTTGCTAACAAGCGTTGCTTGCAGAATGAACTCCGTCGAACCACCAGAACATCGTTGTCTGCGTGCTTGTTTGCTTTACAAATTTTCTAGGCTTTCTAGGCTGGAGACCTTCCAGGTCAACCATGAGGTATTCAAACCACTCGGGACCTTCACCTAGCAAACTAGACACTTTTCTGTCAGTCAACTGTCTCCGGTCAAGAGAGCATTAGCTGTTATCCATTAAACCAGCAGGAGTTTCTGTGGCAATCGATGGAGCAGATACCATGGATTCCGAAGAACGCAATACGGGCAAGGATACGAAGGTACTCAAATGGTGGAGGCTTGCAATGCTGTCGTACCGGTCAAGCTACACACCATCCTTCCTCACTTCTGCAGCAAAACTTTCATGAACGTCTGCCCCAAAACCAGCTCGACTGCCCTTTCGCTCATGAAACCGCTTTTACTTCGCCTTGGACAGCGCACCGGTTGGGTTGAGAATAAGGGGTGAGGGAAGAGGATCATCAGTTTCGCCCGAGATTCCTCGCAATTTGTCGGCGCCTTGAACTTTTCTGCTATCCATCGGAAGGCATTCGCTGGGTTGAACGCTGTGGTGCGGTCTTCGTCTTAACTTCGCCGGTGTTTCAGATGGGCCCTTGTAGTGATGACGAATCGAGAGCACACGCTTCCAATACAGCGAGAGAGGTTGGAAACGCAAGAAGGAGAATTGCGAATGCGTCGAAGGGTGAAATTTCCGAGCTGGCGGCGAGTAGATCTGAGGGATTTTAAGCTTCTTCTCCAGAATTTCTAAAGCGCCCGGACTCGCCCACGACATCTCTGATTGAGTTGTTTGATCAGATATTATATATATATATATATATATATATATATATATATATCGAGAGGGGATACTACACCTCTTAAAACACCTATATTCGGATTTGACAGTTGTTTCACTGTTCAAAAAACCCTATATAGCAAAAAGTCTCCAGTTTAGAATGGAGACGGTGTGCTTCAGTGCTCCTAGTGCCACAATGGCCTTCTCTTGCCGTTGTAGTGATTCGCTTGCTTGTTTCTTTGATTACCAGTGTCCGGCGACGTTTTCTTATCAGTGCATCGGGGCACTCCCCTGACTGTCCACACTCACTACGAAGAGTTCAGCTGTTTGTTCGCCTTACCGACTTTGCTGCATTCAGGAACTGTTCCCAAGCGTCGTTTGAGCGAGAACGTTCGAACAGGTCGAGTAATGAAGTGTTTTCCTGCACCAGTGGCATTCGTTTTCTATTTGGCTGAGATTATTTGTGGTGTTACGATTGTCGCTGAAAGTGATATAAATAGTCACTCGAGACAGTCAGCACTGCTAGCCCCGAGGTTACTCCTTGTGAAACGACCCTTTTAGGACAAAGAAAGCGCTTTTAGGAAAACAGTTTTCCTTTCAGAATGTGAGGCAATGCCGGCACAATCATTCTAAAGTGGAGAATGACTTCTCCACTCCCTGCCATATTTCACGACTGAAATGAATGCGGGCAATCCAGCAACGTGCTAGTGCCACAGCAGCACATCGCTTTAAATGGGGAGAAGGCTCCTGTTGCTTTCCTTCATTTGGGTGTTCTATCGCGAGTCGTATTCCATTTTCTTGTCGTGAAACTGGTGCACAGTGATCACTCTCAGAGTTTTGACGCAACGCATGCCTTCCGCGAAGGCTAGCGAGAAGTCCATGTTGCACTTCTGCCCGAACACTCTCTCCTGGTCAGTGCTTCCCAGCGAACCCCGCACAAGTGCGGCGCTGTAAGGGCATGTTTGAACGCCCCGTCCAGTATCAGTATCCTTTGTTTTGCGGAGTGTCTTTATATGTTTATACCAACGTGACCATCGCCATTTGAGATAAGAGGCCAAGTCAGCCAGCGGTGCCGCCGCCAACTGTAAAATGCTGAGCTGTAAACGTGACGGGTCGCCACGACTCTCCATATGGCCGGTTTTTGAGATCTCCAGGGGTTTGATTCCCCCATTGACCGCATCTCAGGTGACAACAAATCAGTCCGTCCAAAATTCGGTTAAATCGTTTGAAAGCGTAGGCACACACCACCCGAGTTCACGGGGCTCAATAGGGGTTCGTTTAGAGCCGATGCAGTTTCTTCTTGCGAAAACAGCGTCGAAGCAAGAACGCTGCCGTAGGTTTTCCTTCCAATACTCTAGCATTTTTCGCCCTCAGCCATGAAGTTATGGACAAACGTTTTCAGACGGATCGCGAAAGGTAGTGGACGCCGTGCTGTCTTTCCCCTTCTCGAATGCACGGTGTTCTGCCTCCCCCCCCTTCCCAAGATTAGTCTCAAGTCGGTCTTGGAATTGTAATGCCATCGAATATGTGGCCGCTCCTTGATTTCAGGTAACGCCTCTCCACCCCCATTTGCTCAGTGCTGGCCTATCAAATATATCCGTGATCCATAACAGCCTGCAATGCAATGCACCTCTCTAGTTTTCTCACAAAACACCAATTTTCGCAAAGAGCTTCTGCACAGCTTTGACTTCATAAACCACCTGCGTGAAAATCACAATATTTAGCCATTTTTAGGAATGGAGAAGTTGAAGAAATGGTACTCAATAAACTTCACGCTCATTCTGCCTCCGCGGATGCTATTCGTGGAGTTCAACATATCCGCGATATCCGTTTTCAACTCTTGACGTTCTTGGACCTATCCTAGTCAAGAGGCGCCATTATACAGAAAATACTAAAATCAACGCCTAAACATTATTTACTGACTACTACGTCGTCATTAAATCTGGTGGAGGTTACACTGCATTTTCCTAATCCCTATTTTGTTGCTACCTGTGCCAACCATCTATAGGTATTGGGGAAGGCTCTGCGAATTCGTAGGAGTCAATGCCTTCTTCCAGGAGACTTGATCTCTTGTGGCATCATGTGGCTATTTTAGGGATCGCTTCGTGCCTACATAGTTATCTATGCCCTCGGTAAAATGGCCATTTCGTTGGTAGACTATCGCTGGTGAACCATCACTAGACGCGTCTGCGAAAGAGCGCGCGAACAGCCGCCAGCGAAAGTGGCTCTACAAGAAAATGTGCACTCAAATTGAATCCACGACAAATACTCCCGAACTGACACTGTTCTTCTACTCATCATTATTCCAGAACACGGCGAACATTTTTATATGATCCACCAATGGATCTCATTTTCGCACCGGGAGCTTCACCACGAAGACCCCCAGAATTTAAACCCAGCGGATGAACGCATTCCGTTTCCCCATTTCTGTGACCAAGAGCGTCCTCCAAATCTGGATCAAAGCACCTCCTGGAGTGATCCTCGCTAGGTGGCCATCTTCCTTCTCGTCCAAGGTCGCCTTGCGTATACGGCTGAAACGCTGGAGGTCTGCGGATCTGCCGGAGGGAACTCTCCTTCAGGAGATCTCCCGGAAGGTTCCTGTCTCACATGAACGGCATATTACGTTCCCGCAGAGTTCGATCTCTTTACCACGCTTCCGTCGTTCGAATACTACTGCGGGAGGACTGAAGCCGCAACCAGTTCGTCTGCCTTTCGTGCCTCCTTATGCAAATGGGGCGAAGCCAATTGTAGGTAAAAACCTGTCTGCATCCTAGCCTCGCGACCGGCACCTACCTCTCTCCCTCCGCATCCTCCGACATCCCTACTCTGCTCTGCCACAGTACCCTTCATTAAAGCAGACGCCACTTTCTTATTCTCTGATTTCCTCGTCAGCATGTCCTCTCGGTAAAAATTTCATCCTTGACACCATCGTATTGCTATTCTTAACCACAATTGTTCGCCAAGAAATTTACCTCATTCTATGCGGCGAAGTGCTGAGTTGTGAACAAAATCGCAGCGGGATTCGCACAGGCTCAATTCCTATCGAAGAGAGAGGAGCAATTTTCTAGTGCTAAAAGCAGCAGGTAGAACACAAGACATATAGGATTTCTCACGCCATGGAATGGTGTAATGGAAGTCTGCATAGAATTGCAACAAAATCGAGACCAGAAATCACATAACAGCTACTCATGGTCTATGCTTCCTTTCGTTCGTTACAAGCGAGCGAAGCCCAGCAGATTCTGATTTTGCCTAGTGGCTGTCCTAGCGAGCCTGGTCGACTTAGGAATCTGCCCGGTTGCCAAAAAAGCATGTTTCTCAAGGTCTTGGGTGCTTCAAGCCAAATGCTGCTGTGAGAATGCCGATCCTGGTGTTCTGATTGTAGGCTACCACTTTGGACGTCTTCCCTGGTCGGAAACTTTAACACTGACGTCATCTTCAGGAATCGCGTTTCTTTATCCCAAAGAGTTCGACCGGGCTCCGCGTCATTTCTTGCCCTTCCATCGCACTTCCCTCGACAGCGTCGCTCTGTGATTCCATACCAGTTTCAGGCGCAGCGGCCACCATCACTAGCATCTCCCCACGGACGGAGAACCACTCCCTCATCCCCGACGTTACTCAGAAGAAGCCTGGAGAAGGAGAACGGTATGCTATTTTCCCCTTCGCGGTTCTTTCTCAGCTTCCGCAGAGTGTCCAATAAAGCCTCGTTGCCGCTGTCGTCGTAGGCCTTTGTGCGGCAGCTATGAGGTTGATACTGCGACGATTCAAACACCCGAATATACGTGACGCAAGGCTTACGCATTCGCATTCACGCCCGGATTGAGGTGACGGAAAGCATGGGAGACGAACGCGCGTGACGAAGCATACTGCGAAGCCCAATTTCAAACCGCTCTGTCTGCCGCTGATACGAGTTCCCCAAATTGCTTTCTACCTGTAGGCCGTGACCTTTAAGGCCACCCGTCTGCTTATTTTCTCAGGAATAGAGCTCCAGCAGCTCCAGCTTGTGGGAGGGTCAATTTGCAGGAACACCCAAGGCAACTGAAAGAGTACTGCAGTTTGGGGCGGGGAGTGGTTTCGTTGATATATTTTATATGGATTTGGATTCGAAACACCAAAACGCTCGGGTTTCAACGGTTTATGACGTGAGAATGTTGAGTTTTCTAATGTGATCCGCTCAGGTATTTTAAAAAAGGCATTGAATAACACAACACCGGAGGGGGGGGGTTCTAGAAAGGGGAATTTCAATGCCGATTTTGTCCTCCACCATTCGATCTGTTCTAAAGAAGTTGTCACGTTGAATTAGAGCCTGTAATCGTGTGATGCGCTCTTGCAAAGAAATGAAAAATGGCCAAGTTTGTACATTGGCAGCTAGTTTCAAAAGCGGTGAAATTCACAGACATAATGTTCAGAGCTCACAGTTGTCGGGCACTTTATTTTCTTGCTCGTTCCGACCTTCTCGTGTGAATAGAATTTTCCTGCTGGCATTTTCTCATCGACTTCGGAGCCACAGGACGCCACCGCTACTACTCCTCTTGGTATTGCATAAAAGCGGAGTTAAGACAGTTTTAATGAGGAGCGCTGCGCATTTGAAGTCGGGAAGCCTGTGGAAAATTCAGGCCGAAGCGTTAAGTAATCTAGCAGCTCGCATAACAAAACAAAAATCACGCGCTCTTTTTCACCCACACACACATTCCCTCTCCTCCGCCCCCCCCCCCCCCAAATATTCAGCGACAGGTGCACTTGTGTAGAAAGATCCGAAGAATACTTAATGTCGTTGGATTACTACATACGACGCGTTTTCTGAAGTATACGTACATGCGGTGTTTTTCATATCTAAACCTTATGAGTTATAACTCGATCAAAAATCGAGAGAGGCAAGTGCAGCTATCCCAGCTGAGCGAAGAAGGATCATCGAAGAGGGAAAATTCCCTTTGAACTGGGGTGCTTAGAAGACAGATGAAACCCTGACTGAGCCAATTAGTTGGGCACAACTATTGAAGGGAAGCAGGCGTGAACGACGAACAACTGTCGATGGCCAATGATGTAGGCCTTTGGCATGCGTACTGCTAACCGTTTCATGAAATCTGGAACTGAACAAAATGCGCATCAGTTGGGTGTCGCTTTGCCTCACTCATGAACGGTGAATGTTTGTCTCGCTCCATGCGAACGATGCCTTAGGTAGTAGGCCTTTCTTCAATTTGCATTTTTCTGTGGAAAAAGGACATTCCAGGTTAAGTACAACCGTTCCTAAGTAGTGCCTGCCTATCTACATATGATCCTGTAGAGTTTTTTTTTGAAGCCTGTCTTGCACGACTGGAAATCATCTGAAACGGTCTGAGGATCGACAACCTGACCGATCCGTTGCTTCGTTTTTATCTTGCACATGTACGCGCACATGTTTCAACGATTATCATACAAAAGTTGAAAGAACTTTAAGTTTAAACAACTCAAAGTCTATCGTCATGCACCATTCACGCATTCTACCAGCGAAGGCCCTAACCTAGCGCTTCTCATCGAACATTCGGTTGCCTTCATTAAAGATACAATGCTTGTGGAACGACATCATGTCGAATTCGCCTCAGGTAATTTCAAACCCCATAATTCATCAGATTTTTAAGAACATGCAATCGCTCAATATCTGCCGCATCGGCAGGGGAGAAACGCGCGTACACGGTTTTTATTGGGCCTTAAAAGCTGACAAAACTCCCCTTACAACCTGACATTGCTCATAGACTTCTAGTGTGGCGTCCCCACGAGGGGTGTCTCGGAGTCCAGCTCCCTCCGACGGCGTGCTTGCATTCATTCAGCGCGATCGGGTCCACGTCTGCACGGACCGTCGCGACCAGGGCGACCGCCCGTCACGTGCCGCCGACAAATCTTCCCACACTCCGTGGAACCGTCCTCTCCGATTCCCAGCTGCTCCCACTCCGCCTCGCTGCACCGACCCAGTGTGTCCGCTGCGACCTGCGAACTTCTGCAATGCCAGGTTCCACTGCCTCGAGTGCCGCGAATTCCAAGGAGCTCCCGAAGCCCTTTCTGGGCTCCCCTCTCTGCCTGCGCACAGCATTAATCACGTCGCGAGAACGACTAGATTAATCCAGCGACGGCTAGCAAGCCGAACCACCTCGCACTTATCAGGTGACGACTGTGAGATTCAAATCGCCATCAGCGCGAACAGATTGCGGTCGGCCGACTCGCTGTTCCGAGATTAAATCTTTGTTGGCTTTAAATTTCTCCAAAGAACTAGCAGAATGACCCCCAAATGACCGCGGCGGCACCCGACAGTCCATCGATTATTTACGGATTACCAAGGCGAACTTTTTCCTGGGAACATCAGCTCCGAGTTTTGAACGCTCCTTTCGAGTTTGAATCCGCCACTCCACGAAGAGGTACGCTGAGGTTCTCTTTAGTCCTATTGCGTTTATACTCCTTTCGCTTCAATAGGCCAGGGCTACTACTTTTTGGATGAAATGCCAAGTTCGAGCCACAGTTCCTTGCTCTCAGAACCGATTCCTAGGTATCCCTTCTTTTGTTCTTGCCTTCAGCAATGGTTAAACGAAGAAACTTTGGGCAGCAACAAATTATCAGTTTATCACAGGTAGGAGCAATCGGTCACGTCGAAATACTAAAACCCGTAAGGCCTCCCTCATAGACTTTCCTCTATTCGGTTGTTCATGCCGCTTGCTATCTACGATGCTGAAGAATTTGGATTCGAATAGGCCTGAATACGCAGGCCTAGTTTGCTCGCGAAAGATAAGGGCTTCGAGAAAAGTGCAAATATCCGCCACAGTCTGGGCCTACGGCGTCTGACTGGTAGAGAGTTTGTTGATTTTGTTTGAATAACGACCGAGTTCTGATCCGAATTCGTCAAGGTCATCATCCTTTAAATGCTAAGGCTTTACCCGGAATAACATACAAGACACTCGTCTGCCATATTCATATTTTACTTCTGAATAGTGTAAGTAGACCAACGAAGTCTGATTACCGGCCAGGATTCGGCGCTCCATTGACAAGCATTGATATTCAGCGATCTAGCATTAATCCTGGGGGGCAATGAGTTTGATCTGGGTAGGGCGTCGAATGTATACATTTATTCGGAACGAGGCATCTTCCAACTATCCTACTTACCAGTGCATGGGTAAGCTGCTGACTTGGGTAGAAATTTTTATGTGAAGCATAATGATCTTCAGTTGACACCAGTGCACTGCATCCTCTTCGTTTGGAATCGTTTGAGACCAACAAATTAAAGATCATAACGAAAATCTGCGAAAACCATCCGGGCGTCGACTTACGTTTCCCACTTCAACAAAAAAATTAAGGCGGATCCCCAGCCAGCACCGTCTATCCGTAGAAATGCTTGGTGAATACAAAGCTTAGGCCTCGTGCATACTTCCCGTCGCCGCGATTGAATCGCGGCGATGAGTTTTGCAGAGCGACGCGAAAGAATTTGAATTTCTCTGTGCTCGTCGCATCGCCCATCACTCTGCAAGGGAGCGCGACGGCGATCCGTCCAGGATCAACGCTAAACACCGCGCGCGGCGCGAAAAAGTATGCCATGCCCGCGATGGGCGCGGGAAGCCATCGCGCATGCCGACCGCCACTGTTGCGGCGGCCGCGGCGAGGTTTTCTTTGACTATTCGGCCGCGTGCGGCGGAATGGCCATGAACTGAGCGCCGCGATGGCATCGCGGCGATGGAAGTATGCCCCTGGCCTTACACCTTACCTAGTCCCACACCATGGCAGTTTACCCTGTGATGCCGTTACCTCATCCAGGATCGATGAATTCAGACCCTGCAGGTCTAATCGCAAACTCTACAAACCTCTGTTTTAAAAGCCTGTGTGTGGATACGAGCGTTATGCTTTACCCAGTTTTCCGGACAGTTCGACTTTCGTTCCGCTTTATCGCCTTTCCCTCCCTTCTCAGCCGTGAATTCTGGTGGTGATCAACGGATTTGCCTTCCGTATAGACTAGTCCAATAAAGCGTAGTGGTTCAAGCTGTGTTAGTTGAGACAGTTTTTGTGCCTTTTGGCCTCATGCCTTTGTTGTTCCTGGTTGCTTCTCCTTGAAATGCTTCACTGCTTCTATTTCGGAACGGCTACTGTATCCCTTTCGCAACAATGCGGTTTTCTCCCCGTCCTGGTCACTTGGGAACTGCAACGCTCTATTTGACTGGTTGTCTGTATTGAAAGCAAATCCGTGAATCAGTACCCGATTTCATCACTGAGAAGGGAAAGGCGATCAAGCTGAGCGAATGTCGACCTGGCCGGAAAACTGACAATGAATAAACTATTATACAACGGTCGTATCCTGGAAGTGCTGAGGGCGGGCACATATACAGACTACAGTAATCAAGATTCTGCACAATTTCCTGAATGAAAAATGAGGCGACTAGAAGTGAAGAATCTGCTCAAAGTGAAAATTGCAAGGTGTCGCCTAGCAGCCCTGGAAAATGTCCGGCACGTCAAAGAAGAGCAGGACAGCTTTGCCTGATACTGTCCTGAAGGGCTCGCTAGCAGTGCCTTCTATCTCTCTTTTTTTCTCGAAGCCCTTTCTGCTGACGCAGCTAAGAGACAGCTAAGGGAGCACACTGACAAACCTGTACTTTGTCACCGACGTCCGTTAAATTTTAAGCCACTATTAGGGAAATTGTAGAGCACATAATATGTGGAAAAAACAGATCAGCTACCGTTAAGGGCTCGACGATCGCAATGTCTCTGCTCCTGATGCGTCAGCCCCCTCCCTGTCGCGAACGTGCACTGCGTGAATTCGCCGCCACTTGGCGTTGAACAATTTGCTTGCACATGACCTTTGCATGTTTCCGCTTCCAAGCGCTGCGCTGAGGTCCGTCCGTCCGCTCGTCCGCCTGCCTGCCGTCCCGAGGCGTTCGTGTGTCCTCAGATTCGAACCGGCCGTCGTGGCTTTCCATATGTCCTCCGCTTTTATTTCTTTGACCCTGCGGTGGCGTAACACCCGCGCGACCACATGCTCAATGGCACGCGGGTCAAGAGCTAATCCGAACGCTGCGTTTCCCTCTCGCCACGGCATATATTAGCCCTCTAGTGGCGTGTAGTCCTCCGAATCCCTGACCGAACGCCGGCAGAGCACCTTCCACCGTCACAGCAGAGTCGCCGCCGGTTTTTGTGCCGTCGTCAACGTCGATGGGAGGCCATTTTTAATGAGCGATCATTTTAAACGCACAGCTCTCGGTTCAAACGAGACGGATCGCTAGCCCTTGCACGGCAATCTAGAGGTCGAATCTGTGTCATATTGTCGCGTTCAGGTTCACCAATCTTCAAAACTTGGAGTTTTACCAACGGTGAATGTCGCAGCCAAGGGGACAGACGGCATTGACGCACCATAGCTCCGACATCTTCGGCAAAATTCATCTCCGTAGTGCTCAACATCGCACATCTTTCGTTGCCTCAAGTTATCCTGCGCTTAAAAACTTCCAGTAGACATTCCGCATGACTACTACTACTGCGTGAATAGTGAAATCACGCCAATGCTGAACAATTCCCCTTCTTATTCGGTGAAAACGGGCACATCTATGTATTGTGCAAGTTTTCTGTGTTTCAACTTAGGGAGGAATTACATAGGGACTAGGTTCCAAACCCTGTCCGCTGCACCGTGCATTGATCCCAGGAGACAGGAAGATTAGCAGTATGGAGATGCTTTCAAAGCTTGCTGCGAATCATGGAGCTGCGACTGCTTTCTGTTTCTCCTTTCCTTTGGGACGTTTCAGATTATGAATGCACTATTCGGATTTGGATTGCGCAGAGCAGCCACAAAAGTCGCTTTCCGTTCTATATACGAACGAATATTGTGAATATTGTGGGACTCCACATAGAAATATTGCAGAACCCTGAGTGTAGTGAGTGTAGTGTAGTTTCGCATCCGTGAATGTACCTGTTGTTGAGAAAGAAGGTCACGTCGATTTCCAACATCTGGTTTCGCTGCAAAACTTCGTCATAAGGAATTCCCATTTCAAAATAAACTCCTCATTAAGCATGTTAATTCCTTCTGCCATTCTATCCTCCCACTGTCCTTTGTGCCTAGATGTCTTGTGGTCATCGCTTTATATCGTCGTTGTTATGTCGCAGCTTTCCCTTTCTGGGTTTTCGGATCCGCATCTTTGAGCATGGCCTACCTAACGTGTGCAGCATTTCAAACCTAGCAGCCGCTTGACGCTATAGCCGCAAAAATCTTCTCTGCACTCTCGTGCCACCGAGTTGTCCTCTTCTACCGCGAGCTCGCCTCCGCACTATTTTTGCCACATTTTCTCGTCGTTTGCTCTACTCGATTTGGGTACATCTCCTTGACCAAGAAGGCACTTTAGAGCAGATTTTTACACAGTGCCGGCTGTTTGTTACCAGTAGTAAGCCGACAGTTAAAACAGGTGATGGCACCACTACCAGTTAGTCTTCTGAGACGACATCACTGAACAGAAGTGATGTTATTTTCCCAACCCAAGCACACTTTTCTACAGTACGGAAGACGCTCATCATCTCACCACTAGTTGTCTCAGTACCGGAAGTTGCCTGCAATCGTTTCGCCGTTCCCGGGCTCAAGGTCAAGGACACAGAGTGCTCGCTGGTTTCCATTACGAACACTCGCTTGGCGACCGCACCTTGACCGCTTTCTCCGGCGACCGCCTCGAATCTGACCAGTTTTTCGCCATGGCTCCCCTTTCTGCTTCCCGCTTCTCATTGTCAATCACTGAAGCGCGTGTGCCTGCACGTAGTTGTCATGTTCCCCTCTGCTCCAAACAGCTGGTACGAATTCCCACGCCAGGAGTTGCACCTGCTCCACGAAGCTTCCAAATGCTGGCAGAAGGCCATTAGCTAGTTTAGGCCGCCAAAAGCTTCGCTTTCATTACACGCGTCCAAAAACTGTTTACTCTCTTGGAAGGATCATAAATTCTTACCCACCCCTTCAACTGCAATATTGTGCTGCAGCCTGTATAACGAATATGCACGAGACAATCATCTGGTATACCAGAAGTCACAGGATTGAGCACAGCACTTTGCGATGAATTACGTGGTTGGAAGTATAGATGGTATTTGCTTAATGTTTTCTCCGTTTGGGGTCTACGATTGAGCGTTGCTGAATTTTCAGATTGAGCAGCGTCTATGATTGCTAAGGAGTGCCTAGAAACGTGATCTTGGAGCCAGATTTTTAAGCGGGGTTTGGAATTAAGTGATCAAGCCATTTTTCAATTAAGATCAATTTCTTGGCTTAAGCAATCATCACTTTTTGTGACAATAGGCTACTGTCGACTATAGCAGTGTTCGGATTTTTCTTCGCACATCCACCATTAATTGAACTTCGATCTCAGAGATACGGCTATGGGACTGAAGGCACGTTAGAGAATAGGTGGTGGCTGAGAGCGATTTGGTGTATATTACGCCGCCTTGGGCAAAATTTGAGCACGTTTTGGACAAAAAACTTCATTCAAAGCAGATAAATAACGTGCGCGCACAATTTATATGCTCATCTCTAGCATTGTTCTGGCTCAAGTCTTTGTGATAATATCAGATTCTTCGAATTTTCACTCAACCTAGAGGTGCAGCAAACCCAGGTGCAGGAGGTTTCACATCCTCCTTCGCGAGAGTTGTCGAAGAGATTGAACCTCTTTGACACGCAGTGCCCTGCCGCCTAGAGAGAAGCTGCGTGCACAGTCTGCACCCCCACACAGCAGGTCGATCTCAGTCTTCTCAAACCGGCATCACATGCCCTAGTGTGACGAGCGTGTGTCATGTCCTTAGCGTCGAAAGGACGGACCAATGTAGCCCATTGTTCTACTGCCACGCATTATAGCACGACTACACCTACTTGCATTTCCTGTCCTTCGAAAACGAGAAAATGGAGCTTTCTGGGGAATGAAGCATTATTAACTCGGCAAATATCCTTTTTCAACGAGACTGGTTCCGGTTGTAAGAAATTCTATGGGGAGTATGAAGAAGTTCAAGCATAGTCAAATCAGTGATCACTAAAAGCGCTCTGAAGCTTCCTTCTGACCCCTTACTCTTCACCCTAATCTGTTTGTAGCTATATGAAACAACGTTAAATGCTTGCAGCGCCATCGAAAATTCACCTATCTACTAATTTGCAACGATTTGAGCAGTATTCTTTATATCCCAAGTCGTGTCCTCTCATGCTGTCTTTAGTCCGATCTCTTCCCACACTGTGGCACCTTCTTTCTAATCTACGCAGGGTTTTGTGTACTGTTGGCCTTTCTATTCCTAATTGTCCTACGGTTGATCTGAATTTTTCGAAGAGTTCGTCTACGTAAGAAGGAAGTGCTGGAAGTCGCAACTTCATGGAGGAGCTCTTGCACGCGAGCCCACATTACTGCAGTCGATTTCCTTCCTTACGCAGTCGCCTCTCCACTGCTCTTTCTGACACATTCGTAGGCAGCGAAAGTACATTCGCTAGTGCTGCATTGTGTCGCAGGTACACCTTTTACTTAGCAGTGCCGGACGTCTCAGCTTTTGAAGACGTAATTCGTTCAACGCTGAGGTCCGATGCTCGCCCAATGTTAAAGAAGCTGGACGAGGTTACCTGAAAATGAGCCGACGACGTCAAGTGCTGTTTGGACCGAGAACAGTACCGTCAGCCGTTATAGCAGCCAGTTGGCGTTCGCACTTGCTCAAAGAAGCGGTGATGGTCTGCCCCTACACTTTTACGACAGGACTTATGCAAGAGGACAACAGACTCCCCCGCTCTTCTCCATTCAAATCCCGACTGGCTTTTGACCCCACCGATGTGGCCTCTGAGCGCCGCAGCTGAGAAGCTCCTCCCCAGGAACCTCCTCTTCCCTTTCAAACACAAGCACTCATCGAAGCCGTCAATTCTTGCCACCTTTCAGCGAAAAAGTGCCTTTTTGTGTGTTTTTGCGGCGACTAGGACCGCTAAACGCTGGTCTCTGAAAAACGTGGTGGTCGATTTCGAATCTGCAAGGCCGCCGGTCCCGTGTCCACCGCTACTATTATGCTTTTTAGCCGACATCCTACTCGACGGTTTTTGTCGCCGTCCGACACGTGTTGTGCGTGTGCGCATGTGGAGAAAAGGCCGCTCCGACTCATTCCAGGCACCTCTGACAAGTCCCAGTCGAAGGCGTTGAAGTGGGAGGTCATCTCTAGAACCTATTGAGCTGTTCGATAGTTAGTGTCGTTTTTATCATAGATGGCGTGAACTGTATATTTTTTATGTATTAGAGATTGCCTGGCTTAAATTATTATATACTATTTTAATAGCTAGGCATTAGACTTCTATCAAAAACTAGGCATCGTTTAATAAAAGGATAAATAGAAGTTGGTTCAAAGCTAACCATAAGTTGAAAATGATCAACCAAAGAGAGCGTTATCGGCGCATTTTATGTTTTACATAGGAACGGGCAAAATGCGGTGCAGACTCGGAAGAAATTTTGGGAAGATTATGGTGAAGATTGAATGCCTTACTGGACGCCAGTGTCAGCACTGGTTTGCTCGCTTTCACTCTGGAAATTTTGATGTGCAAGATGCACCACGTACTGGTTGTGCATTCACAACTGATGGCGACAAAATGAAGGCGTTAATCGAAGCTAAGCCGTGTATGACAACTGAAGATGTGGCAGAGAAGCTTGGCATATCGAAGTCAACCGTTTACTTGCGCCGACAACAGCTTGGTTGCGCAAACAAACTGGATGTTTCGGTTCCTCACGAATTAATGAAACCCACCTCACCAAACGCATTCACGTGTGCAAGGGTGCAATCTCCTTTGAGCTGCTTCCAGGAAACCAAATTCAAATGTCCACAGCCGTCAGCTATTGAAATTAAACGAAGAAATAAATAAAAAAACGCCCTGAACTGGCCAATCGCAAAGGCGTGGTGTTCCACCATGATAATGTCAGACCCCATACCTCTTTGATAATCCGTCAAAAATTGACGGAGCTCTTTGGGAACTGGTACCACATCCACCCTATATGTAGTTCTCGCTTGGCACCATCAGATTGCCATTTCTTTCGTTCCTTCAGAACCATTTGAATGTTAAAACTTTTTATTTCGATCATGAGATGCACCAGTCCTTCGCTTCTAAAAACCAAGGCTTCTTCGGACGTGCAGTTTTGAACTTTCCGAAAGATTTCAAACTGTCAGTGAACAAAATGGTCAACATACCATTGATCAATGTTTGTTGTTAATATAAATAAATTAAATCACTTTGAGAATATGGAAAAAACATTATTTAATCGAGCAACCCAATAGTTCTTCATGGATACTCCGAAGCAACTACAGGTTCGGCGCAGTTTCGCTGAGCTCCCACGTGTACGTCGGTTTCCTTTCCTGTCCACCGGGATGGTCTAGGATGGAGCTGCGATCCATTCCTAATTCCTTACGTTTCGGTTGTTTGTCTTCGTTTCACTTTTGAAGCACGCCGCCTATCGGTGCAGTCCTCAGAATCCAACTTTGAGGCGGCATCCACCTTCTCTTTTTGCCTTTTCGAGTAATTGCTGAGTAGGAGCTAGCCTGCCATTAACACCAGTCTTTGCGTTTTGAACTTATCTGCATAAACTGATAGTTGGCTGTTATGCTGTACATCATCTGTTAGGGGATGAAAGGATTAAGGTCGGCGTTAGTCAACCCCTTTGCGGGATGAGCAATGCATTCTACTTTTACGGGATATCGTGGACTGCATCCTACTATACATATATAATCGGCAAATGTCACGTGTCCGTCACGGGGAGGGGGGACTGAAGCCAAAAGATGCCTACTTCAGTGCGGCGTACGCCAGCCGGGCTTTTTTTGACCTTAACCATGGGCGATTGCTGACGAACTATATCCTTGACGGCTGATCGTCCAAGTTTGCGAGATATTAAATGGGAAACGCATCAGGCTATGAATGGAATCGAGTGCTTCAGGAGGAGTGCCCTAGACATCGTTCAGGTGCGTCTGGATTCAGAAGGCGCGCTGAAGACGTCGTCCAACTTGCGTAGGGATTCCGAGTAAGGGCGACCAATAGGAGAGGACCAACAAAGGGGGACCATTAGAAGGGGAGGATGTGAATAAGGGGGGGGGGGGGGACCAGCATTTTCCCTCAACATCGTTCAGTGTGTGTCGGATTTCTGAAGACGGCTTACAGAAGTCGTGGCACGTGTGTCGTGCAGAAGGATTGTCATAGACGTCGTGGCAACGTAGTGACACGTGAATCGGTACTCAGTGTCACATGTGCGTGCTTGACTCTCACTCCGTTTCTTTGCCAGCACATAGGAAAGGAAGTATTTCGGGAGGGGGGAGGGGTAGAGAGAATGACCACAGGATTTGGAGGAGTTTTATTGCCGTCGGACAGTAAGCGGTGTCGACCAATACCGATCAATTTTGATTGTGATTTTGCTGATTAAGTACTTCGGATTAGGACTCTCATCACCTGTTTCTCGACACGTAGAGAACGAACGCTTCGGAGAATAAATCGCGTGCATGTGATGGAGGGTGGATGGGCTTCATATGCGCAGTGAAAATTCTGCCCTACCTTATCCCACTGCACTAATCTATTTAGTAAAACCAGTCTTTTTTACTATAAGAAGGCCTAAAGAAGAAAGGAGGAAGATTGGGGTTGTTCTATTCTCGGGGTTTGGCGGCGAAGCCCACAACCAGATGGGATGGGGTTGTTCTATTCTCGGGGTTTGGGGGCGAAGCTCCCTACCAAACGTTTGGCGGCCGCTAGGCCGCTGAAAGTTTGGTAGGTCTAGAAAAGAAGTACAATCAACAGGGAGGTGCTTCAAGTCCGCATGTCAAGGGTATTTCCCCCATGGGCCTCTATTGTGTAGTTGCGTACAGTGCTCTCAGCAGTCGCTCTTGTCACTCTCGTCGCTCCCGTCGCCTGCTCACACTTCCTGAGCGTTGTTGTCGCTCTCGTCGCTGTCGTCGTTCCCGTCATATGAAGTATGAGCAGGCCCTTAGAGTCGTTCGCTATCATGAAAACAGTGCCGAAATTCTCAGTGTGGTTATTCGATCCACCTTCCTTGTTGAATCCGCATAATTTGGCAGTTGCAGGCAGATCCCTTCATGGAGTCTTTGCCTCTCTGATACGGTTATGGGTTTCTTTTAATGTGAAAAGAGGATTGTCCTATCTTTTTTTCTGCTCTTAAATTCCGTACGTAAAGACTTTCTTCATTACTTTACTACTGTGCCCTTTTCAAGAAGAGTACCATATCACCAGCGTATATCTGCTAAACCAGCTGGGACAGCTTCGAAATCATCCGGACAACTCGTCTCTTCTGATAACGAGTGGAGGCCGATAAACTTCCGCGTGTAATATTCGAGAGAACAGCAGGCCCGAGCTTCGATGCTTAGATCTTTTGGGCAAACTTTCGAAGTGAGTGGCATGTGGTTTTTAAAGCTGGCTGGAGCTTCACTGTGGCATTCAACTTCTTAGAAGGCATTGGCAGGGAAATAGATTGTACTGATTTGTTGGACTTCATTGCCTAATCCGGCTAATTATCATTGCTGCTCATGATTTGTAAACAGCATTGCAGACACGGGGAACCCAGCCTGTTGCCGCAAGGGAGGCCAAAGTCTAGCATCGTGTCATTCGATCGCTGTCTACTATGGCTGTGTTTTGAATGTCCTTAGCGGATAACATAGTTTACTGTCGCCGACACTAAGCCAAGATTTACGACACCGCCTGTCGTCGTGAGAAGCTAGCTGTCACAGTGGGCAGCGCTGCAGCAAACAATAGCTACCACCAGCTGCGTCTGGTCGCTCAGAGGGTGTCTTCCGCAACTATTCCTCACTGCCATCGAGAAGTTTTCGGTTCCATTTCATTCCGGTGCGGACGGAAGCGCTCCCGAGCTCCCACGAGGACGTGGCTGGGTGGGCTTTGCCAGTCGTTTATCACTGCGCAGCCGGTGGTCGTTCGGTTCCGATGGTCGAGCGAAGGCGGCTCGTGTTCCGGTTCGCTGCTGCTGCTGTGGACGAGCAGGGAAGGTCCTTTCATCGGCGCATGGGGTGTTAACGGGCCGGCACCCCACCGTCCCTTTTCAAAGATCGCGAGACAGGCGGCTATTACCCGAGCGCCGGGTCATCCGATGGGGTCATCCACCACCCGCCGCCCGCCGAGACTTTCCACTTCGGCTCCTCGACCCGGATTTGGATCCATTCGCTTTTACTTGGAGAGATCTTCTTTGCCGAGCGACGCTGCTAGCAGCTCATGAGGGCTTTCGGCCGGGTATTCGATTTTGAAAGCGAGCTGTTTCTCGAAGGGCGACTGTAAAAGACTAGCAGAGCGGCTGCATTCTTCCAACAGTCACCAGTCTTTACTGGGTAGTCCCCACGACTAAGAATCACCTGTATCACCTGTCGTCCCGTTGATCATCGTTTTGCTCGAGCGGGCGCCAGCAGCGTCTCCATTCGTCCCTCTCGCGTGCCAGAGTGCTCCAATGGATTTCAGGAGACGACTAAGAATACTACACAGAAACATGCGTATCCCCGGACCTTCGATTGAGCATGTTCCTGGACACTCACTGCCTGTCAAATTCACCACTGGATCGTGTGCCTATTAGGAAAGGAGCAATTTCTCCTTCATTCCTAGGTCTACATATCATGTTTTTGGATCATTTCGTCAAGAAAAGAATGCTGCTTACTCCGACCTCAACTTCAGGATATCTGCTTGTATTTCTTTTTTCCAGACATCGGGGTGCTTCAAGGTGCGCAAAATGTCGAACAGTCTTTTGTTGATTTTATTGTTTGAAAACACTACTCACATAAGGAGCAGGCGACATGCTATTTGACTTAAGAGAAGGTGACCAACTACAATTTGAACTCGCTAGGTCGGACAATTTTCAGCTTTGGTAGCACTTCATTTGTTTTATGGTAGCAACCGTCTATTCAATTTTATCCTCGTGAAGACATTTGATCCGCTGCGCCTGCTGCCATCAAGGGTGTAGTTAGACAGTGAACGGAATACAACTGTAGAAAGTTGCCTTTCTTGTTTCGCCTTCTTCTTTAGTACCACACAAGCCTTCAGCTAAAAAGGGAGGAATTGGTTATTGTTCTGCTCACAACTCGAAGAAGGCTGATGCCAGACTTGACACGAACGTAATACCTGCAATTCTGCCGTCACTCCTTGCTGATTCTCATAATTCTGATAGGTAATATTCTGACTGAGACAAACATCTTCACATTGCTGCTATTCGTCAGTGTTTGCTTTTGCTGACCCTCAAGCTCCTCACCTTTATTCCTTGACCGTGCTCTGCTCTCCACTTTCATAGCTCTTACATGTCTCACATATACACCAGATATCACAATCTGTCACGAAATGAGTGAGTTACAGGAGGCAAACAATTCGCCGCCTGGGACGGGATAACTGCAACCAGTATAGAATGCGTGGCGCACTCCTAGGGAGTGATCAACGCCGACCTCCTTCCTTCCTATCCGTTATCGCAGTTCCGCTGCCACTGGTCCTGGCGGTGTTCACCATGCGGTGTTGCGGGACGGCGCCTTCGCTGCCGCTCCGGTGTCAGGGTCATCGACAGTGTTTGAATTGCCTCCGTGACGTATTTACCCTCTCGTCGCTGGCTGCCGTTCGCCTCCTACCTGATGAGGCGGCGAGGTAATTTTGAATGCGACCCACCGACCGAATTATCTACTGCCCTCCAGTCCACTCGCCACTGACCCACTAACTCGCCTTTGAAACCGACCTCGAAGCACGCAGTCTGTCACCGTTTCTCATTAGTAGCCTTCTCCGATGCTCGTTAACGACGTCCCTTTCGTTTATTTACGTCACTGCCCTTCCATCCCCTGTTGGAAGCGGCTCCTCTGCAACCAGTCCTCTTCTCCTCTCGTAGGAGAGCAATGAGCACTCGGCAGACCTGTCAGGCACTATAATGAGTCACCTCCTTCGGACGGCTTGTAGTAACGAACTGAGCCTTTTCCTGATATCGTGTCAGAAGTGCTCTCTCGCGTTCCCGCTCTAATGATCTATAATAGAAACAATTCAGATCAGTTTCTTTAAGCCTCAAGTGGCTGGTATCGAGGTTGTAAGCTATCACAGTGATGTTTTGTTGCGAGCAAAACTTCTAGCGCCAGACTCGAACCCGCCCTCCCTCTGACCGGGCGGGAATGCTCTACGCATTTACACCACCGGCGCCGTTTGATCGAACGAAACATCCACACCTCGTGCGATATTGTCGCAATGATGTTTTGTTGCGATCACCACTCACCCAAGCTTTGATCGCAACAAAACATCATTGCGACGGCTTACAATCTCGATACCAGCCACTTGAGGCATAAAGAAACTGATTTGAATTGTTTCTGTCAAGACCGGTTCCATGCTGATATCAGCGGCCAGCTCATCCCGGATACTGGTGAGTGCTGATCGGTTCCACGAGGTGTGGATGTTTCGTCCGACAAACGGCGCCGGTGGTGTAAAGGCGTAGAGCATTCACGCCCGGCCAGAGGGAGGTGCGGGTTCAAGTTCCGCCTGGCGGTAGAAGTTTTGATCGCAACAAAACGTCATTGTGACAATATCTAATAGGTCTGAAATCACTTGTAATAAAATGTCGACCTTCGCTATCATGTCTAGTTCGACCTCCAATGCGTAGTCTCGTGAACTAAAAAAGCAATCAGAAGGAGCGACAACATTGTCGAATTTTTGGTTGACGAAATATTGTGCGAACTATTTCTAAGCAGTTGTTATTACCTGACTTGGGCGAGACACGAACCCATAGCTGGATCTCGCAAGGGTCGGCACAACATACAACCTCGCTAACTCATTTTATTGGTATCTTATACGTAAAGGTAAGGGATAAAGGTTATCTTTGCAACAGTTTGTTGTCACCCCTGAAACCGCACGGCAAACGTATGTGGTGAAACGAAGGTCTTTTACAAAGGTATGCCCTTCTGCTGTCGGCATTCCCCTCTTAACAAGGTCGAACTAGACAACTCGACCACCCACACCCCTCTCCGGCCCTTTGTACATACTTCTAGCTCTACCCATGAACTTTAGATTTCCGTCGTATAAATTCTTAACTCTTTAGTTGGGTTGCTTCCATATCAGAGCAATGGGAAGCAATCCGACCAAAGAGTTAGGAATTTATACGGCGAAGAACAGCAACCCGACTCTTATTGTGTTATGCTCCGCTATATCTGCTATTGGGTTATTAACCATAAGGCCCCGTTTATACTTCGTCGCGGCGCGACGCGACGCCACGTATAGTGGCCACATTGATTGTGCGACGCGATCGATCAATTTGGCCTCATTGCGTGGCCATCGCGTCGCGCCGCGACGAAGTATAAACGGGACCTAAGACAGACCTTCAGCGCGGCCTTAAAACTCATAAGGAGCTCGGGACGTGTATTGCCGTCCAATGGAACCGTCTCCTGCGTGCCCTTGAGTTGGCTGCGTCTTCATTTGGCGTCCACTCAAGCAAGGCGTTTCTACCACGTGGGTCTGCGAATTGCCACTAGACTAGTCGGGAAAGGAGGAACCGCTGACCTGTCAAAGGCAGCCCGCACGACGTTGGGTAGAACGAATGCGCATTCTGTTCGCAAGATGCGTTCCCGAAGCAGAGAATGTGGCAGATCCCATAAACGGGTTGTCTATTTTCCCTGCTTTGATCTACATCACTGCCCTTGAGGTGGCAAGTTGTCCAACTATTGGTGGCTCATCTCGATAGATTGAGTAGCTCCGCGATTGGGGGGTGCACGCTGAGAAGCGCATGCACTTCTGAGACGGACTGAAAACTCCTGTTTGGGATTCGAACGGAGTTGTTCTCTCCTCCAGCACACAGCGTTGCCATAGAATACGGGCGTTTCACTGCGAAAAATGAAAGTGCTGAGCTGCTGCTTATGAACTTTGACAACGACCTTCCGAAGGGGAAGGTGATGTCATTAGGCGAAAAGGAAGAGTGTCATTGCTGAGACCGATTTTCACCACATAGTTTTCATAGGTTTCCGAAGGAATGCTGCACCGAAGGAGGGAATGACATTTGGGTCTCCGCAGACCGCGCGACCAGAAGATGCGAGGCGTGTTCCAGCTTCTGCGAAACAAGGCAATAGGAGACACGAGGCTGACCGTGTGGTGATCATAATGAACCTTGCATTCTAAACTCGAACGCTTTCTGCGGGCTTCTCTTGATCTGTACTATTTCACGACAATTTGGACGCTGGGGCAGGCAAAAGGATGAAAAGGAATAAAGGACAGCGTTGTTCAATCCCTTTTGGGATGCGCCTCACATTCTGCTTCTACGGGATGTCGTGGAGGTAATTTGAATGCGTATTTCGCCACGCAATGACTAGCGGCTTCCAGCCGATGGACAAGTCAGCGGTTTATCCTTCCCAGGCAACTTTGGCACGAATTCACCGACCCGTGCAGGATGGAAGGCTTGGTTAGCCTGGGTGGGAAGTCTGAGCCAGGAACCTGGCATCGGGTGCACGCGACAGCCGGTACCTCCTCCGACTGCGCTACATGCGACCAAGTGAACTAAAAAAATCAAAGAAAGTTGTACTAATTTTTCCTTGAACAAAAATTATTCTAATATTCTTGTAGAGACTCTAGCTTACTGTGTAAGAAACTTGTTTTGGAAGACTCCAAATCAAAACAAGCTCGCTTTGATTTCAGAAGCGTCAAGCTGATTTGGAAGTGTCCAATTTGGCGTGAAAATGACACAGATGATATCTCCCTGACGCAGAAGAACGCTGGTAACGTCGGAGAAGCATTAGTTTGGAGTTGACACGCATCGTTCTGCTTATAGCCTACTTGTCTTATAATGGATTTGAAAGCTAAGGGCGCGTTGTAGTTGGGGACGAGCCCTTTGCGGTGTACACCCCGAATCACGGCACCTAATCATTCGTGGTTCATTTGAGCTTGCATCCCTCCAGGATCGATGAATTGGTTCCGCTCTTATCAGAGAAGGACAACATTCAGTGAAGTAGCCATCGGCTGGCCACCGCAAGTCATTGTATGGTCCAAATGTGCATTCGCATCGCCTCCATGATATCCTGTGGAGGTAGAAGGCTTGGCACATCCCAAATCGGTATCAGCTCATGTTGTCCCTTGTTGCCTATCCTTTATCCTTATTGTGTAAGGTACCTGAGCCATGATGCGTTATTCCCTTAGCCAAGCTGTCTTTGAGCGCGCACACCTTGAGCTGGATGGACGGATGAAAGTGTGACCTTTTATTCGCCATCCTCATGGATTTGATGTGTGTCAAGAACGCGTGCTCGCTGAGCTGCTAGCCGGCTGACTGAAGGCCTCGTCTATCGGCTCATCCTCCAAAAGTGACGACAGGAACCGTTGCGGGTGGTCGGCCACGGTCCGAGTAAAGGATGCCCCGCGACCGTTCCTCGCACCACCCCTGCCACGGAATTTGAAAATCCGATGATGGATGCTCATCTGAATGTCAGCTGTTCGTGGACAGGTCGTCTGGGGGCTCTGCTTCCGGCCACACTATCTCGTCGCGAGCTTGATTAGCTTCTTATGATCGATTGCATAACGGGGCTACCGTCTGCCCTTCGACGGGTTCTCTGCCATCCCGACGAGCCACACTGTCTCGTGACCGACTAACCCATTGCCATACATTAGCCCTAACGATCCCCACCACCAAGTGCGTCGACGCAGTAGTCCTCTACAAATGCGCCGATACTGAGCTGCAGCAGATTTTCGCGCCTGTTTCCAGATACGCAGCTTCATCTCAAGCCTGGCCCGCGCTTATCAGTAACACGGGATCGAAGAATAGGTCCCGCTGCCTGGCTATGACGGAACTTCGCAGTCGACCACCTGCTAAGACACCAGAGTGGTGTTGGATTACCGAATGCCAGTGACTCCCTCTATGCTGCTCCTTCAGCGCCAGATCAGTCGGTCTCGAACTGGCCGTTGGAACCTCGACGGAACTTACCTCTATATCCCTCTACAACTGCGCCGACCCCCCCCCCCACTTCTTTGTCACGTCCATATCAAATCCTTCACTATGACCAGGCAACTCGGCGCTACGATTTCCTCCCTGCACTTATTATCTTATCTTAACAACCATGGAGTGTTGCTCTCTCAACTATTCCTGAAGCCTTAACCAAGTCGACGATTTCAGCATCGGCATAGCTTTACTTCACTTTCGCTGTGGAAAACACTGCTGTAGTCTCTTAACGCATCTCTCCCTAAACCAAATATCGCTTGCGACTAGGTAAGAGGAGGTGATATTAGAGCTCATGCAGATCCGTCGGACCCCGGACAATGAGCAGAGCAGGGAGGTAAGCCGAATCGCAGAAAACGTGGAAAACGAGCTTCTGCTCGTTGTCCAATCCCAATCAACGAAGGCGATATCTTTCATCCTTTCTAGTTTTTCGGAAAACTCGTCCATCACTCCGACCTGGCCTGCGCTACCCTCCAATGATTGGTCTCCGCTGGAGCCTTCAGTCCAACTTCTCGCCTCCCTCGGCAGGGGAAGCAGCTTTCAGCCCAATGGGCTTTTAAATGTGACCCCGTGGCGCGCCGCCCTTGAACATCTGTCCTCAAAAGGTGCTCGAGATGCGTAGGTATGTGTGCGCGTGACCCGAGAAAGCCCGTACTATTGTGCGGGCCATCATCTGTTCAAACGTGGGTCATTTCCATCACGACGCGGCACGTCGGAATGCCGCTGACCGTAATTACGCTGTTGCAGCATGCAGCTGCTGCCGGTCCGCGCCGGTACGAGTGGCTCCGGTTTTGAACCCCAGGAGGAGCCTCTTCTGGACGGACCAGGATTTGCAGAGCAGCGTTTGCTGACTGCATAAGACCGCAACCTTCTGCAACCTTCTCCGTTCCTGTGCGAAGTCTTGGAAAACCAACTAGCTCAGTGTTACAGCATAAATGCAGTGACTTGTTCAGTTTCATCGACCAGACTATTGGGTCACTAGTTTGGAGCTGCTGCCCCCTCTCTTTCGCTTTAGCTTCTTAGGGACAAATGTGAGATAAACGTCAGTGTCAGCCAATCCCTCTTTGGGAACCGTGCACCCTACTTCTATGGGATGTGGATGCACGCAGTCTCACAAGGGAGGCCCATGAAGTTCCCCCAAAGATTCTCAACGTGACCTATATGGTCTTGTAGAGCATCGGACGAGCATCGCAAGACTCTGCTCCGTTTTTGCTACGGGCCACCTGATGGTCCAAAAATGGCAAAAAAATTGTACCGCTCCAGGGCGGGCTGATAAGACAAAAGTGACACCTGGAATGGCCATGAGGTGCTCTGAACTTAACTTACAAAAGGCTTGGAGCTCAAATTAAAGTTTGATTATAGTAATATGATAATTTCCTACGTTTCCTAAACGAAGCTGCGGCGGTGTCGGCAGCGACTGGAGTGGGTAGCGAGGGGGACTTCCGAGAGAGGGGTCGAGTGTTCGACTCCAGCAGTGGGGTTTGTGCGTCCCTAGACGGACTGTTAGCGTTTTGGCAAATGAAGATTACATTTTGCCTTTGGTAGGGTACCTTTTTCACGTCGTAACCCCGCTTTCAACCATTGTCAGATGTGGAAGAAGCTGGTTTTGTTGTGTTGAGCAATATTGCGCGTCCATTAAACGATGCTTGTCTCACTGAGGAAGGTTCCGTTAGATGCTATCCCCATGTTTGAAATGTTCTCAATTAGTTTTGGAAGTGTTTCTCACTGTCAGCTGATTCGTGAACACGATCGACAAGCATTGATTTACCGCATCATCAAGACATGCTCATTGCTCTTCGGATTTCTTTGCAGGCTGCTTTTCATTCTTCTCGCAACTTTCACATTTCTACTAACTGTTACCAAGCACAGCATATTTTATCCACCTCATGGTATTTATCTAGCTGTGTATTCCTTCCTCATCACTCTCTTATACACTTACGGGAGACGGATCGGGGCACTGCAGATAGGGATACTTGCACTCACTCCCTCTACTCGAGAGGTCGAGAAAAATTTCTGTCCAAAATTCATCTTTAGGATTATTTGGGATGCAGATCACCCATCTGGCAACCATTTTCGTTGATACGATGGATGGCAGAAGGTTACGATCGGTATGTGTAAGTAACGGGGTGTGCGCCAAATAACCAGCACTGCTGCCTTTCACGACTCCAGAGGTCGAGGAGAGGAAGCAGGAATAAGTTTCGCCCAAACTTCGCCCAGGATGGTTATTTGGGGTGCTGATCACGCATATGACACCTATTTTTAAAATTTCGATATATTACGGCAGGTTACGGTAGATATGGGTGAGTAAAGCTGTACAGGTTAGTGGGATCGTTTCCTTGTCCAATATGGTCAGACTTATTTTCCAACCTTCGACTTCAATCTTCGATGGAAAGTAATGCCAGCAAAGTGATAATTTAGAAAAAGAGTGACATATTCGTGATGAGCAGCTTAAATAATTCCCAGAAGGTAGGTGAAGTCTAGGCGAAATCGGCAGTCATGACTTCGTCACCATTTTTCACCACTACCCAATAATACGGTACCCTACCACAGCCAAAATGTACTCTTCAGTTGAAAAAAATGAGAGCAGATCACCCACCAAAACCTTCTCCGAAATCGAACCCTAGACCCCCTCCCGCAAGTCCGCATCCCACCCACTCGGCCATCCAGTCGCGACCGCCACCGTTGCAAATGAATCACTTGAATGCGCACTGCAGCTTCGTCTAGGGAGCGTAGGAAATTATCGTATTACTATAATCAAACTTTAATTTGAGCTCCAAACGCTTTGAAGTTTAAGTTCTGAGCACGACAGGGCCATTCCAGGTTTCACTCATGCCTTATCAACCCGCTCTGAGGTGACAGCATTTTTCGCCATTTTCCGTCCACCCAGTGGCCCCCTAGCAAAAACGAACCACAGTTCTTTGATCCTCGTCCGATGCTCTACAAGACCATATAGGTTCAGTTGAGAATCTATGGGCGAAGTTCATAGGCTTCCCTTGTCAGTGGTAGCTGTCCAAACCTTTCCAAAAATACTAATCAACGACTTTACAAGGAAAGAAGGCTTGCTGATCTGCGCTGAATCGCACCAAAATCCAAATCGGGTTGTACGCCAGAGTCGTCTCCCCTTCCATTATGCCACAGCTGCTCAATAAATAGGTGCATATTCGAAACAACCACATCCTCTGGAATCTGGACGATGCCTTTTTGTCTTTGTTTTGTCGCAGCCTGAAGCAAGTATATATGCAAGAATATCACCGCTTCTTGGCCGACTTTCCGGTTAAAGAGCGGTTAAGCCGCTACACAGATCCTTACAAAGATGGCTCCTTTCCATATGACTGCAGCATAGTCCTGTATTTTTGCGTCCTTCTAAACCAAAACATTTTGTTCGACAAGGATGTCAGCCACTGCCTCCACTCCGTAGCGTCTCTACAGCTGAAGGAAATGGTGCAGAACCTCAGCTATGTATGAGACGAACCCAACACAAAAACACTCGACGTTTTACCTGTTCTCCAGTCCCGCCCCCCCCCCCCCTCCACCAAGCTGCTGATATAATACTCGAAAGGGCTTTTTTTCTTCTATCACTTTGTCACATACCCTTAACTGCAGCCACGAGGAAAATGAGAGGAACAGTAGGAGAAGCGTTGACACTGCCCAGTTTAGTTCCTGGAGCTACTTCGTTAGTCAATGACGCCTTGGTGCTCGACTTCAGTGTTTTCTTGCTCAGATGTATGTTGAGTGGCGGCGCATTCCGCGTAGTCCATACTGACCTTCTCCGCGTGAAACTTAAGCCGGAGTCCCCTCCATCTCTCTGACCTCACCGTTTGTCATGAACAAGTAGCCATACGTTCACGTAACCCGATGCATCTCCAGCGCGCGGCAACGTCTGATGTCGAGAAACACGAGCCGCCGATGACGAGGCGGGGACGGTCAATATGGGCATACGAGGGACGCGCACAGTTGATAGTCCTGAATGCCTTGCAGTGCCTGAAGAAAGCCTGCACAATCGCCCCGGCGGTCCGTCAGCCAGTTCAAACTCGGCCTCATCAGCACGGAGTCAGAAGGGGGATTTGGAGCTAAGCACTCACTCCACGTTTGTCCTCCGCATTACCTCATGACCTCGTCACTGCGCTGCCTTTCCTCACTCGTTTGTCTAGCCCTTCTCTCAAGTGCCTCTCTGGCATGCTTGCGTCTCCTACCGTGGACCACCCGTTATTATAATAGTACTGTGCCTTGCGTCGTGCCTTGCTTCATCCTCTTCATCGCTTCCAATTTCAGAGCGTCGCCGGCCCGTCGTCGAGCACTCGCTGGGCCCCACGATGGCGTCCGCTCGGAATCAGCCCGGCTCCACATCACGTAGGTGTTTCGCTCTTCCGCCTTCCGCGCTCACCGTGGCCCTGTCAGCCGACTGGTAATTAGTGGGGCAGCAGGCGCCTCGACCGGTACGGTGGTCCGGAGCGGAACGCGCCCGGGTTCCGGTGCGGCCGCTTTGATGGCGATGTCGCTCTTGCGCCTGCCCCGCATGCGCAGCGAAGAGTGAAACCGCACGTGGAAAGGCAGCGGGTGGCAACAGCTCCGAAACCGCCTCTGCACCCCGTACCGGTCGAGGCTGGAAGGCTGCAAAATGTGCGGTCCAGTGGATTTATGGGAATGTATATCGAAGCAGAGAGTGGAGGAACGTCTTTATTCGTTGGTAGTCAAGGAGAAAGAGTTTGAGGTAGGCTGGGGAGAGGCCCGCCATTGCCACCGTCGTTGGCAGCGATAACTGCGAAGTTGATCTCAACACTAACGATTTTTCATCGCAAAGATTGGTTTTGGGGGATTACAATTTTCTCATTTTTTGTCGGTCCCCGTTGCATTGCAACTGCTATGCAGTAAATTACCAACCATACACTTTTGTTTTAACTTCCTCTTACGGCTCCAAACCACAAGACGCTAGAGAAAATGGATTGCGTATCTCCTTCAGAAGAGCTTGAAAAGAGTTCACGGCAAACGACTGCTAGGACAGAAACTGGTAGGGTGACCCTCAGAAAGAAACGCGCCTAGCAGGGAGGAAACGCTCTGACGCGCTTTGCCTTATGTCAGTCTCGTGACCTTGCTAGGCAATCCTTCCTCAAGATGAGGAGTGCCCTAGTTCCAAAATCTCGTTGAAATCCGATTTCATCTGCTTTAAAATGCTGCACGAATTCGCCAGTCCGTTGCTTGAATGTTGTGACGGTGGAGCCAATCTTTGGCCGACTTGGCCATAGGGACTGCAGCGCAGACTTGCTGCAGAACATGTGTCTGACACCTTCTGCCTCTCATGAAAAGCAGTGAAGGCCTGACTCCAACACACCTCAACGCTCCAGACTGTTCATACGACACGACGGAAGACTAAGCTTCAGGTTTTCGCTGTTGCAGAAGCCGGCCCATCTCATTAATGATCCGCCACCGAAGTGGCGACCACCGGGGCTTCTCGAAGGTCTCTTCAGTAATGTCGTTATCAATCGGGACCATTCAGATTAAATTCTTCCTGTTGGTAAAGTTGAAAAAGATGGAAAATTTGATCTGAATGTTCCCGATAAATGCAGACATTACTAGAGAGACCGGCGAGAACCCCCGCTGGTCGCCACTTCTGAGGAGGATCATTAATGACATGGGCGGCTTCTGCAGCGGCGGAAACCTGAAGCTTAGTCTTTCGTGTCCCATAGACACTCTGGAAGGTTGAGGTGTACTGGAGTCTAGCCTTCTGTTTTTCTTGAGAGGCAGAAGAGATCAGACACATGTTCTGCGGCAGTACAACGCTGCAGTCCATGTGTCTAGGCAGACCAAAGATTGGTTTCATCGTCACAACATCCAAGTATTGGACTAGCCGGCTTGCTCTCCTGACCACAACCCGGTGAAGAACATGTGAGGTCTCTTGGTTCAACGAGCCTACGCGAATAACCGACAGTTCAATAATGTGGCGGCGATTTTGACTACTTGGAACACCATCGAAGACAAAATCACCCAGAGCCTTGTCAACGGCATGCATCGTAGGGTGTATGATGTTTTGAGAAGTAACGGTGGTCCGATCGACAAACCAATTTAATAAAAAAAATTGTTTTTCGTGAGTGGATATATATGTACATTCTTCTGGAACACCCAAACAGCCAGTTTTTGTTTTCAAGGAAGTCTGATTCTCGTATGAGACGAAAAAATTTTCTGATAGTGAGTGTATACCTATTTTCGATTGCGGGGAATCTAGTGGAACTAGTGCCAGCCTGCAGGAATGATCAAGAAACGAGATATGGGCAAATTATGAGGAGGATACATACTTTTGAAACGCACTGTGTCTGCCTTCCTGCGCAGAATGTGAGCGATTTCCGTCGGAAATTTGGTCCCTATTTTGACCTGTACTAGAACCCCGTGGTAGGACTTTACAAAACTCCACCCACATTGAGCACGGATACGTGTGCGAGACCGCGTGTCCACCATGAAGAAGCATGCGAAGTACGTGGTCCTGGTAAAAATGGTAAAAACAACAACGGCGCTCGTCGGGTTTTGGAAATCACGTCAGATAGTGTTTGAATGTACATATTGTAACCGTTTGCTATGGAGAAGCTGGAAACGAGGAGAGATTACTTACTCACGCAATATGTTTTCTCCTTTGTTCCTAGAAAGGCTGTTCAATCTGGTCCAGTAAGTTAGGCAGATGTGAGAGTTGAACCACTCGTCGGCACTTCTGCAAAACTTGCATCATTCATGGTTTCTGAACTTTAGAACACTGTAGGCTAATTATGAAGGGCAAATACTGCTGGCCTGTGAAACAGGTGGGCAAAACGCAAAGCTCTTTTCAGATTTACCGATTTGAAAACATAGCTTTGAGTCTAAGGCAAACCTCAGGGTGATAAAGTCACGGAAGCGGGCTATATATGTGTGGGCAGCGAATCTCTGCCATAAATTTGTCTCGAACCAAATCCTGCCTGAAAACCAGCTTTCCACTGATGCCTCACGAATCATTTCCTTGTAGTTTCTCTGGAGTTGTCTGCTGTCTAACAGCGCAGCCATTGAAGTGATGGCCTTCGTATTTTTGAGTTCTGCTCCATGCTCTTGCTCACTGCACTTCCCCAAGGGTGAAACCTATCTGTCTCGAATCGTGTTTCCTTGCAATTCGTTACAGGCAGACTGCAACGAGCGGTTCTTTAAGCATCAGTGACCTCCACACCCACCAATATTTTCAGCCATTGCCCTGTGGTGAGCCTGTTGGTCACCGAGAACGTGGTGGAGCTATCTGCATCACTAGAGAGCTTGCCGGAAAAGAAAAAGGAAGCTGCGTTTAATGTGTTGTTATCGCCTTCAGTGAGACTAAAACGCCAAGGATTCAAAAAACCGAGCTGTGACCCATGCCACGCATTCAACCCCGATGGTGGGACGGCTTCCTTGAATGGAAGGAGCTCTCAAGACGAATTTGCGGTAGCGAACATGGCACATCATGAAGGCCATCCTCGTGTGGTGTTTCTTCTCACCTGTGAACATAACACAAAGCTTTACAACGACACTGGATGGACCGAAGAAGTGCTCGCAAAACACCTCAAGGGCCTCTGGAAGCGGTGCGTATGCCATCCTTAGAAAGGTCCGCCCATGTTGAGCCGCTGTCATTGCCTTGCGTTTCTGGTATTTAACCAACCTGTCGACAGCGCTGCTTCTTCGTGATTTCCTATGCGTACGCCTTGGCAAGTTTGAAAGGCGATGACGAGTTCAGAGACGCCAGATGGTGCATTACAACAACGAAGCATTCTCGCACCATATGCGGCAGCGGAAGCACACCGCTTGGCGAGACTCATGTCGAGATCCTTATCTCGATGCGCGGTGATCGCGGAGGAAGCGCGATGGCTTGCTCACGCACTGCTGGAGGAAATCGCACGAGGAAGCCGTGGCGAGTGCAGGCGGACCGCTGATACGGATCTCGCGGAGTGATGGGACTTCTGAAGTGCGGACGTCTCTATCGGCATAATCGAGTGCGTGATCACTCAAGCGACCACGGACCTGTGGGATACGATCTGCTGGTCGCACTACATGCTGGACGCTCGTCCATTTTGTCACGCTACTGCAAAACCCTCTCCTGTGCACCTAGACCATCGTGTCCGATTACAAGTCTCGGTAGAACGACCGTTAAATTCCGCCGTAGATGCAAGTATGAACAACAGGGATCTATCCTAGTCCAGGGGAGGGGGGCCACATATCTAAAAATTATCTAACAAATCGACATGGGACTTACCGAGCGGAAGGACTAAAAGAGGACCTAAAAGGAAGAAAAAACCAACGAGCGAACAAAAAAATTAAACCGCCGCGGTTCTTACAACCGTCTCGTCGGGCAAAGAGTAAGGCAATGGAGGCCTGCCGCGTACTGACCACCGCCTGACATCTTGTAACCAGGATCTAACATAGTGAGGAGGGCGCATAAGGACGCATGCCACGTGCTGACCGCCGCCTGACATGTTATAACCAGGATCCAACATGGTGAGGAGGGCACACAACTTTGCCGGCTTACAACCGCAACAAATCTAATTTTCGTTTTTTTTTTCTTGGTGAGTTTTTTTTTGTTTAGGGTCCTGTGTTGTTCTGTAGGAGTCGCTCGGTAAGTCTCAAGTGAATTTGTTACATATAATACTTTTTAGTTATGTGCCCCCCCCCCCGGACTAGGATAGATCCAACAACAGAAGTGAGCATCTAGCCATCAGAGCGATCCACTGCTTTTCGCACCGCTCGGCAGGTTAAACGCGTGAGGTAGAGTTTCCAACCCTCATGGGGCCTTAGTGCGTCTCTCTTGCTACTAACTGTGTAGCGGCAACATTGCTACGCTCACTCAACAGTAGAAGGTCCTGTGAGCATCTTTATCATTTGGGAGCTTCTCATAGTTCTTCTCTCCAGTTCAAAAATGGCGGCATTTGTGCTGCGTCGAATCGTGTACGAATAAAAACGACGACCATTTTATAGGCCTCTGAAGACGATGGACGGATCCAAATTTCAGGCCTGGAATTAGTCTTTCGCCTACCATCCTCGTTGGCACGGACGCGAAAATCACACAGGAACCCTTCAGTTCCTCCCCAGTAGACGTGGTTGAGAGAGCAATGCAACAATATACACTGGCCCTGTTTTGGTGCTGACAAAAACGATACACTGAAGGTGTGTTGTAGCAATGCCTGTGACACCCCTCAGAGGGATAAGGTAACGCCTCTCTACACTTATCTCCACAGACTATTCATACTTCCCGGCCGGCCCGAATCGATTAATTTGTTCGATTTAAAGCTCCAAACATCTGCATACCGAAGTGCGAGCACTTTGCAGAACTCTCAGTTCTCTTGCTGTTCCTTCTCATATATGCCGCTTTAACTTTGTGCGAAGCATCCCGACTTAAGAGTGCGTTCAATTTTCGGTGTACCGGCTTATTTCTGCAGGTGCAGAAGACGGAGGCGTTCAGAAAACTTGACAACCACAAGCAACTCAGCTCACGAAGCAGTGTCTCAGCTACGCTTACTCGTTGCAATTGTGAGGGGAGCTGAATGTGCAAAGCCCTCGCGGTGACCGCTGGAGTTAACTGCGAACATGTGATTGAACGTATTCGCGGTACGAGGTTTTGGGTGGATGCTCAAGCAAGACAACAGTGCAGAAGCGTTCTCGACAGCATTTCATCGAACGAAGCAGGACTCAGAGACGGGGATTGAAGGCAGTGTTCGCCCGTGGCCCTATCCATCAGCGCTCTGTCTGCGGTGGGTTGCACTTCCGCTTCATCGACATCGCTCATGCCTGCATCTGAAAGCTAAGCGAAGGCCTCTATACGGATAGGTTGCCTCCGTCAGTTCAACGCAAGTCTGCATCTGGAATCCTTGACGAAGCGTTAGAAGAGCAATATACTGTGCGTATTGAACATCCACGTTCTTGTGGGTTCTAAACAGGCGCTTGAGCATTTATTCATTATCAAGGTGTAATAAGAATGTGTGAAAATAAAAGGGAAGTTTGCGAGGAAGATGGTGCGGAGCTTTTTAAGAACGACAAAACTGTCTAAACCTTAATTCACATCTGGCACAATATCATCTAGCAAACTTCCCCTATCGTAAAATAAAACTAATTAAGAAAGAATCACAAAGTTAAGTTGCCGAATGCAGTTCCATTAACTCATTAGAGATGTACTAAAGCGAATATCGTGCCCTTGACATGGGTTCAGTCAATCTTTTGTGGGCGGCGATTTGGCTAGTCAGAAAGTGGCGAGAAGGAATCTTTGCGTTTCAGGAAACAAGCAGCCAAGATCGTAGACCCGGTTTACAAGCAGTTAACGATCTATCCCATTTATCACTTACTTGAGCTTACTTCCAAACAGCTTTCCAACTCAGCTTTGTGACCAAATAACACTTAGTCGAAGGCCTTATGTCGTCATAATGGCTTGCGGAACCCTTGCGCGCATTACTGTTTACCGAGCGATTGACCCTGGAAAAAGGTGGGTGTCTGTTGCAGTCCTGCGCCTCGCGTTTCGGTGGTCGAAGAAGTTTGCCGAAGCCAATGGATAACGTTGCATAACAGCAGACAAACAGAAGTGGGCTGGGAATCAGGCTGCTCGGCTCGGTTTCCAGTGCCAGATCCAGCAAACACCTGCTGTGAGATACGAACGCTTCCAGTGCTTATTCTAGGTCTGTGCTCTTGTGCACTTGTACAGGGACTGATCGCTGTCGACCTATCGGATAGAACTTTTCATGGTGAAGCGTTTGAAGAAGCTGCTCATGGCTCTCCCATGAGTAGCTTCTTCAAACACTAGCTACCTTGTGAATAGATTTGAGCGTCTTTACAGACGCTACTCGACAGCATGGTGAGATTTCAAGAGATCGGAAGCTAAGCGACGATGAAGTAGTGAGGAGACTGGATGTTTCGATCTATGGGACACGATGTGCCTCATGTTTTCAATCCCAACTGACCGAGTCACGCAGCAGCTTTCAGACAGCTCAAGTTGATTTTTTCACGTCCTTGGAGCACTGGAAATCATTTCTGAGCCAACCGCGCATTTCAGCCAAATTTGTGAGGGTAAAAGCGCCCAGCGGTGTCCATGATCCTTGCAGAAATCTTCGGCTCTTGTGTCTGTTGACTCGGACACCGTGCATACCAGTGCTTCTCTCTGTAACACAGATCAGCCTTTGGAACGGTCTAAAAAAATCCAGCAGTGCTACCGCTGGTTCGCAAGAAGATCGCCCAGGGACCCAGTCAAGAAAGAGGGTTCGGTAGATTAGCGCTCACTGGTATCCCATCCTCATATGACTTCCTCTCACTGCCTTTGGTTTTCCTCTATCTCGAGCTTCTCTAGAAGCCGTCAGCGGAGAGCAGCCTATTTCCGTTGCAACTGTTGTCTCAGCGAGATACGCAGTAGATGCCTGCGTGTGTAGACCGTATTTCCGAGAACGCTTGCCTCCGAGCAGCTATTGCTGTCCAGTTTGTGGAGGCCAGTGTCGGCACGGCAGGCGCTGACACTGCCTGAGCCGACGTGTCCATTTGCATCCATTGTTCGGCCATTGCATCACAACGAGAGACGTCTTCTTGAGGTCAACGGCAGCAGGGTGGGCAGTTCAGTCGAGACGTCGCCTCAAATTCGCTGGCCGCCCCTGAGAATGACAAGAGACGACGCAGAAACTTAGACGACTGCTCCTCCGTTCGAGCGTTCCAACACTACCCAGCAGGTGACGGGATTTGGAGGACCACTCATGTCGTACCTCCTGCTCAGACCGCTCAGCAATCCGACGGCTCATAGTAAAGAGGTGCCAAGGAGATTCAAACCATTGTCTGGGTCCGACGTGGCTGTCGGGGCGAGGGCGAGTAGACATTTGACGATCATCGTAGTCGCCGTCCTTGGATCAACAGTTTTGATAAGAGTGACCGTGCTACTCGGTGCTAGCAGTGGCTTCTATACCGAAAGGTCACTTCAGGAAATCTGGGCTTTACGACTTCTCTTCGCAACATTTTCCCAAGCGCCCGTCTCCCCATCGATGCTTCTGTACTTAGCACTCAACACAACGTCAGAAGCCCCGTCTCGAAGACCATCGTAGTCTTTGTTTGATTGGCGGCTCCTTGCAACCCGTCCTGTAGAATGACACCCGAAAAAGGGGCGCCTCGACAGGAGGCTATTGAGCCGGCTAATTAAATGTTTGTCTGTCGGTATGCTTGGACGAGGCTGCGTTGCGACATGGCTACAGGTGTAGATTCAAAGACGCGGCAGGTGGTTCTGCATCGGCATCGCTGATAATTAGCCGACAGACAGAGAGCCTTCATCCGGATCGAATCTACCCTTGCGTGGTCCGCTGTCACCTCCAGGAATGAAGACTTTACGGAGGACATTCTCAGATCACTGTGAGGTGTTAAGTCCTCGTCGCCACTCCGGCTCATCTGAGATCGCCTCGCGTACTTGAGGATACAATTCAGGCACTCGTTCTGTCGTTGCAACCAACGCGAGACCATGGGAACCTCGGAGGTCGTTCCGATAAAGAATGATCTGGTGCCGGGTGAACGGAACTCTGGAGGGCCTCGGAGCCAACGATCTTCGTCGAGACAGGACGCGATCGGTCCCCAGATCTGCGTTGATCCGCCACTAAATCGAAGGTGCATGCTCAACCTCCAGAATCGTCCCATCGTCCTTCGTTGCCACCTTCACATCGCAACTCTCAGGCCGCTGCTTTATTGTTGTTGGTTGATGCTGATTTACAACCCCAAAGACGTCGGTTGGACAATTCCAGGAGATGCCACCCTCCTTCTCGCACGGATCTATAGTCTCTCCATAAAAACGTCACCCCTAATTCTGTACTAATCTGGGAACCAAGCACACAGTCCTCGTTTCTCGCCGGCTGACCCTTCTGCCCATTGGCGAACCTGTTGCTCATGGCAAAGCACCCGCGTAAGGTGTTAATTAAAGCACTTCTTGAAGCGACACTGTGAAGGGTTGTGGTCGGTATCATAGCCGTTTGTGAGATATGCAGAGGGAGCACGGAGTAACTCGTTCTTCTGCTAGTCTGAAGTATAGACACATCAAATAATGCAGCTCCTCTGAATGGCTCTGGTTCAAACGGTCTAAATGTCATCCTTTGTGAAGCTCATGTTCGTGAGGACGTATTCCCCTTCCGTCACTGGATCATAGCCAGAAGGTATCATATGCGAATTAACTATGAACAAGATGGGTCCGTTGGTACAGGTTGCTACTGCAGCCGGCAGAGTTCGTTTTTCGTTTAATCTTCAAAATACAGTGGGATTCAAATCCGGCGCCAGAAGACTCTCCATTCCAAGAAGCATCGAAATGCCTGAATGTCATTCCTGCGAAGTTCTCTGCATTGCTCTAGCTTTTCGGTGTCCTGTAAAGCCACAGTTTCTATTCAGGCTTCCTAGAAGGACAGCGATCTGTCTGGTGAGGTTTTATGCTCTTCAACTTCTCTTGAAAATTCTCTAGCAGATTTGTAGGTTAATGGACTGTAGGCGTTTGTATCCAATCTAAATTCTCCTGAAAACGTGAGGACGACTTTCCAAAACGTTATTTCGTGCTAAGGGCTCTCGAAATTCATCAAGACTGACGTTGTAAACAAAATTACCCAATAGTGGGTTCAAAGGTTTGGACTGCCTCATCGGCTTTGCATGTCTGTTCGCTGCTACAACACGCTATTGCCGGTTCTTTATAGTCACTCAGTGTTTCCCCTTTCAACTTTTATTGCTCAGCGGGAACCTAGTACCCTGGAATCTTTTCCTTCTGAATCCTTCAAAAGTTTTGCCGTGCCCCTCCCCCACTCGACGTCGAGCCTTGAAGTCTCTCGAATCGGGTCGCCCTTCACGATGGATAGGTCTGTGCGAGGCAGTGGACCACTATGTGTGAACTCGCGAATTCTTATCTACTCCGCTCGGCGACCTTCATTATTCCTCGGTGACACCCTTGTAACAGCCACGTTCGCGCTGCCAAAGCAAATTCGGAGCCGTGCCGTTGTTTCGAACTTAGCCGCGATCTGATGAACTGGCGCTGCCCCTTATTGGCCTTTGATAGACCTCGCCGGAATGGATTTATCTGTCTCTCTGTCCACTGACTTGATTTTGACTCTCCGCTCCCCTTTTCGTTTTGTTCTGTTATGAAACGTTCGCTAACATCACAATGAGTGTGTCTGCCAAGATTTTTTCGGTAGCTTCTAGCCTTCTCTGAAGTTCAGAAAGGCAGAAGATAACTCTATGTCTAAAAAGGTGCGCTGATAATGCATTGAAAATACTTCCAAAATGGAATTAAAACGAGGGATCGATCCACAGTTTCTTCAAAGGTTCAATTTCTAAGAGTCGTTTCGTAGTGTAGATGTATTTCTAAGGAGTTATTCAAGTGTTAGTATTGTGCCGGACGAGGTTGTTATGGCGAATCTTCTTCATTTATTCGTGGCCCAACGTTTTTTATTTAGTAACGTTTAGACGAGATCGTCGTCTTCAGAGGCGATTCGATTCACCAAGAGTGCCGATGTTACTCTGCGTTAGTAAGGCTAGTGAGGACGAAAGAGTTAATCATCACTAACGCTACGGTGTGCTCATCTAACTGTGCTTGGAGAATTTTCGTCGCACCAATTTATTTCTTTCATTTCTGTTAGATCCTAAAATGTGGGCACCTTGGTTGTCGTTCACAAAAGCTCAGGCACCCTTTCCTTTGCATCTACCGTCTGCGACCTAGTGACGCCTGAATAATGCAGCTTAATATGAGTGCTATGCACTCGTGTCACCACAAAGCAGCGGGGTGCCGAAGCGTGCATTTTAATTACGTGTGAAAAAAATTTGCTAGGGTCTTATATGTTTTGGAACGGTCCAGTCGAGGTTAAGGTTTTGCTGGTTGCGCAGAAGCACGCAGGATTTCAAGTGAAGGTTCCTTATCTTGATTTTCAGCAGAAGCTGTCACAGCAGTTGGGTCCGGGTGTGGTTCGGGTGCAGCTGATCGTGGCATGGTCTCGGACGTGGGTTCTACTCCGAACTTCGTTCAGGCGCTTACCAGCCAGTGCGAACTCTACCTGAGGGAGGCTTCCTGGACAAGGGCCTGAACTTAGCTCGCGGCGCTTCCGAACGTCTCCGTCCGAGGCGCGGATGAGTGCGCGCTCTTTGCCTGGCTACGAACGCTGCCGCCGGCATTCCCTCGTCACTGTGAGCTGAATGACTGCCATTATCGCAGCCCAGCGGATAGCGCGGTCGCGCCACAGGGAGCTGGTCCCAGTGGCAATCTCCACCCATGGCCCAGGTCGCGGGCCGAGGCGGTCGAGCGGGGCGGGCTCACGGACCTCCTCGTTCAACTCGACCTGAGCGCTAGCCACCAACCTATTACGCCACACACCACCACCTCACGTTCTAAGGTCACCTGCGCTCCGAGCGCCCGCTATTTTTACAAGTACGGGAAGGTGCTGAGGTCCTCGACGTCACCAAACCCTAACCCGTCCACATCCAGGTGTGCATAGCGCTGCTGCTTTTCGTGCGCTTCGGTTTCGGCCTCCATTCGAGACCATCTATGCCAGTCGTTCTTAGATATGTTGACGTCACTGCGAGAAACGGACGAAAGCTCCCGAGACTCGGGTTTCGGCGAGATGGAGTGTGATAACATGCCAGTGGACTTTGCCCATCCGTCTTTCATCAAAAAGTCATTTCAAGTGAGTTGGCCTTTGGAGTTCCTTTTTTTTCGGTCGTGATCACAGTTGTTGTTTACCGTGGTCCGCGAAGATACCATATGCGGTAAGGGCCGCGCATAATTACTTCTTGAGCCACGCATGAGGTCATTCCAAGTGCGAGAACCTAAGCAGCAGATCAGGCATGGCCTAAAGAAAGCACTTCATTTCAGTTCAAGAACTTGGACATAGAGATGGACGATCTAGTCATCGAGGAATCTCTAGATATTCCTACAACCAATATGATTTGCTCAAAGAAGGAAGAGCTTGAAGTGAAGTCGGTGCTTAGCACTATGAGATCCAATCGCAAAGGGCTTGTCGATGTCACAAACAGGTGTGAAAGTCACTTTGAGTCTTGCGGTCTTCAGAGTTTTAGTAACACTGAATCTCAGCCCGCGCATCTCTCCGACGGAATCGCCCAAGTCGCGGAAGTCGGTCTTCGCGAAGCCGCATTTCCGATCCGCCAGCATGAACAACAGCCGAAAACGCGGCCTCCAGACAAGCATTCTGCAGCTGAAGAGGCACCGGATCGACGAAGTGATCGAGGAGCACGAGGTGCTTCCCTTGCTGATTGCTGGACCGCCTTCAAAAATAAATTGAGGTCCTTTTCAGAATGCCCCGTCCTGCTCAGCAGCGGCCTCCCGACAGCCGACGACGTCGTTGATGCACAGGGTGCAGTCGTCTTCTGTGCTAGAAGTGGGACACCACCAGCCTCAGTTTCTTGAAGTGGTTTGTATACAGCTTCTTAGTTTCACGTTTCCGGTTTTTGATAGATCGGACAGGTTTTCAGGTATAATTTGGTTCGCCAAATTTGGATGTACCACAGTCAGAGTTCACATCCTATCACTAGGCTCCTAGCTTAGCTGCTATTGAGGTTCAAATATAGATTTCTGAGCGATCTACCGCTGAGCGAGACTGTGTGAAAAGGTTTTTGGGTTTCCCTAGATCAGGGCGAGACATAATTTTCTTCAAAGGACCAGATAGAGCTATAATGATTAGCGACACCGATGGAAATATGTGAAGTGTCCACATTCCTGAGAGCCATTTATAGAGCTTGGTAAGAACCTTCTGCAGGGTTTCGTTTTACAAAAAGGAGTCTCTTCATACCGTTTTGTCTGTGTTGAAGTTCATTAGTTTTGTAGTATCGTAAAAGTTCTAATACACTAGCGCCTTCTGGGGAGGAGCGGACGTGAATTGCTCAATAATCTATGTTGCTTACTCTACCGAAATCGAGCTTCGAACGTTCCATTCACTTCTGTCCCTTTAGAACTACCACCTTGAGACCGTCACCACGAATGACTCGCAGGCGTTCCGTCGCATCGATGCGCGCACGCTTTGTCATCTGATGAAGTCGATGAGCAGTCAGGAGTTCGCCGAGAAGTACGTGCTGGTCGACTGTCGGTATCCGTATGAGTTCAACGGTGGACACATCAAGGTGAGTCGTTCCCCCCGCTTCTTCTAGCTACAGCAGTCTTCTCAGTGTGATCATTGCAGGGCGCCATCAATGTCTTCGACACGTCCAAATGCGAGGAGGTGTTCTACCCGTCAAACTCTGTGCACAGAGCCGAGATCCATCGGCGGATACCAATCTTCTACTGCGAGTACAGCCAGAAGCGCGGGCCCTCGATGTGCGTCCTCCTAGCTTCCTGCCAATGAGGCCAAATAAGTTCGTCTTCTTCCAGGGCCCAGACACTGCGAAGCGTCGATCGGCAGCGCAATGTGGACGTCTATCCGAAAGTCGATTTTCCGGAGATCTACGTGATCGACAAGGGCTACCGCAATTTCTTCGAGACCTTCGCCGAGTCCGCAGACAAAGTTGGTGTCTTCTTCCTTCCTCGGTTCGATCAAAGCGCTTTTATGAGCACATAAAATGTTGCGATGGCCAAGCGTGACGACCTTGAGAACGCGCACCGTCTGGGACGATTCCAGGGTCAGACAGAACTCTTCCTTTCAGAAGATGCGATTTCAGCATTTGTGCGAGCCCTGCAGCTACGTGGAAATGGTGGACTGTCGATTTGCTCAGCATCTGAAGCAGTTCAACTTCCACAAGAAGAGCTGGGGCAACTCCACTTGCTCCAGAATAGCCCCGTAAGTTAATTGACCAATCTCCTCTGCCTTTGAAGTTAACTTTCTTGCTGCTTTCTTTTTGCTTACGTTCGATTAGAGGTATACTCGATCACTGTGTGGAGGCACAGCATCAGAGATATTGTTTTGCGGTGTCCTTGGCCAGATTCACTTTATTCGTGATGAACACTCGGGTTCCAGCTTCTTCCCTGGTCTCGCATCTTGCTTACATTCTTAAGTCGTACCGAACTGAAGGTTGAGTTAGTGTGTTCACTGCGAGGTACACCACTGCTGTGGAAATCTTTAATTTCGTGCGACACAGAACGTCATGTATATCCTCATATATGGGATGATCTGCCTTACGTGGTGACCCTCTACCACCTTCGATCGCACCGACCGAGCTACACAGCGTCGGGCGAAGATGGCTGTGGGCCCAACTGTTCAAAGCCTCCTCGTTGGCAGCGCTGTGTAAGTGAGCGTTAGGGGTTCTTAGCAGATGGCGAAGACTCACCAGATAGATTGCGTCGTCTTCTTTGTGGTGCGGATATCACCTTTTGATTTCGGCGTCGTTTTCCTTTCTTGCTTCCCTCGTTCTCTCCCCAAAGACCCTAAGAATGCAGGGCGGTGTTTACTCAGTCCGCTTATGGGGTGTGTAACACATTCTTTTTGGATATAATGGAGGAAGTTTGAAGGAGTTGCTGGCCGACAATACAATGACAGCTGATAGATATTTGGTTGTTTTGTCCTTCCCTGACGGGTCTGGTACCAATTCACCGACCGCAGAGGAATGGAAGATTTGTTGCGTGAGAGAGAGAATCAAGAAGACCGGAACAGTCAATTCCAAATTATCTTCATTCTCCTTGTTTTCAGAACTTATACTCATTGAGACTGGTGTTAAACTCTTAGGTGGCTATTCCACCCTTTAGGCCATGTTTGGCTGAGACAATGTGGATGTCTACGTTAGCGTCAGGGTGTAGGTTTAGATGTCCGCTTCAACACAGACCGATGACAGAAACAGGGCAAGAGGGGTGGAACAGTTTTCAGGCCTTCATTCAGCGTTTTAGAAACGCGACCTCTCTCTCAGACTCGGTCAAGATTTTCTGCCGCTCTCATTGTCATTCTTTCAGGGCACAGTCTCGTCTGGCGATGCGTCAGCTCTCCGAAGGCGCTCTCGACTCGCCGTCGAACCCGGGCCCGTCGCGACCGTCGCGACGACCTCTGTTCGCCGCCGCGCCAAAGACGCCAGATTCGTTGCCTCCGGTGCCAGTTCGGCAGCTGCACTTCTCCTAACATCGCCTGCCCTGTCTTCCTTGCGCGCTACTGCCCTGTGATCTCATTCTGTCGGTCTGTGTTGTCTGAGTAGAATATCTGCGATGATTTCTATTGCGCTTAATAACGTAATATCGCCGCGTGTACATAGTAGAACCGTATTGCTCTTGGTTGTACTGCTCGTTATAATATATGTCTATGGGAGCTGCAGGACGCGTCTCCGCAGTCTAATCTCGCTTACCTCAGCTCACTACTGGTGCAACTCGTAGCCTCCCCTTGGCCGAGCGTGTTCGGCCGCGGCTTTTGGTGTCAAACACTAGGACTTTCAGTTAGGCTTCCTATGCGGGTCCACAATGCCACAGAGTGTTCGTTCGTTTATTGTGTAGCTGAAGTAGCGGCTCGCACGTGCTGCGTCGGAACCCGCGCCTCTCGTCTTTGCTTGCTTGTCGTGTGTTTGTGCTTGTCTAAACGTAGTTATAGATTTGTAATGTATTTAGGCTGTTTGTATGTGGATATCGGTCCTCTCGGACCCGGATTTAGTTCGTAGAATAAATGTGTGTCTCATACTGCGGCCGCTTGTCCATCCGACCGATGGCCAGCCACCCAGGGGGGGGGGACCGTATAGAGGTGTGTCGAGTATTGTGGTCTATTTGCCGCGTCTTACGCTTATGTGATCTATTTGATTATGTACAGCTATAATGGATGGTATATTGACGGAGTGGGAAGAATAAATCTTGCAGAGTCCACTCGTTCTGACGTCTCAGCTCGCAAACCGCGAAATGTCAGGGGTTCTTAATCGTTCAGCTCCTTTCGATCTTCTCTTTTCTGAATGCGCAAATTTTGTGGGCGTTTTGGTGCTCAGTCTTAATCTCGAAAATATGGGTCTTTCAGTAAGTCGGAATTTAGGTGCACCGGCCGCGCAATGCGATCTGCACTCATCTGCTGGGCGAGGCTGTCACCGGCTGGATTAAGCTGCATATCCGGAGAACACCGGCACGCCCACCTACGCGTTAGTCGAACTTCTTCGTGAAAGCCGCCGTAAAGGAACGATAAAGTGCTCTTGGTATCCCTCGAGCAAGCAGAATCCGTTGGAGGACTCTGACACGCGAACTAGTGGTGACGTTGCTGGCGCGCGACGATCAACAAGCGATGCAAGATGGACACAGCAGAGTGGTAAAACGTTATCTGAAGGATTCGGAGCTTGTTGAGACTATTTTGAGAGATCTTCAATTATTATTAGGTATCGCCTTCGCTCCATGGATCCGAGGGTTAGTCACGAGTAAGAGATAGCCGTCTCGAACACAATTTGAGGTGCTAAGCGGGTTAGGGGAGAGAGGGGACTTCCATCTAAGTGTGGATTTCTTCAATGTACAGCTGCTCACGGTAGGGCAGCAAGTCGTGCTTTCCTTGGCGTAATCCGCCTCAGCTCTAGGATTTCATTGGAACATAAGAATGTAGCAGGAAGAACGGTGAAGGAAAATATAGTCACCACAGCACTGCACACAACATGCATTCCGCCCAATTTGATTCTCCTCATGGAGTACTGAGGCGTGTGAATCTAAATGTAAGAACAATTCCCAAGTCAGCAGCCTACGCACAAGCAAGGTATATCTACACCAGGGGTGTGCGTAAATGAACTCCAAAATCTCGTAAATCTTAATTACGACGAAACAGTCGCAAATCGTAAATCGTAACAAGGCTGGAGATTCTGAGATGGTCTCAAAGAAAGTGTCGGCCCATGACTGCAGGAAACGTTTTCGTGCACCACCGCACGCAATCAAATAGCTTCGTCCTTTCTGGGTATTCAAGATGGCAGCACCGCTTCCCGAGGAGAAAGTGCTCATTTATGTAATGTTGCTTGGCAAAGATCTATCCTGAGATTCCACCTTGCTCTATATTTGATGTGTTAAGTGAATATGTTATGTGAATATCGCTAGTTGCGAGCTCGGTGCCGAGAGGAAATTCCTGCTCCAAATGTATGGCAGCTGCTGCAAAATGCGTAAAAGCAGAGATACTTGGAACCACTGACCAAAAATCCAAGGAAGACCCCACGAAAAAACGGGCAGTTGCACTCATCCACGTTGTTGACAGCAATAAGTTCCAACATCGAAAAGAGTTGCTTAAAGATGAACAGCGACCTATTTCATGCAGGTTCACTAGGATGTGCCAGAGAACGTCATCACTGTCCTACTAGCATATGTACTTTAAGTAGTAGAAAGGCTGAAATTGGTTTAGTGCTAAGATCACGCTGTACGCTTGTGCTTGGAAGTGTAAACGCAATTTAAATAAAGCTGAACAGAAAATTCAACTGCCCCATGTCGTTTACAAAACGTCTGGGTATACTGGCTACTTTTCGATTAAAATGTCTCTCTTGTCTCAAGCCTCTCTTAAACCTATGGAGCATATTTTATGCCATGATCCTAATGAACCGTGCAGGCTCTGCCAATCGCGCCTTGCAAGAGAAGTGTCTGAAACGCATGTCTGAACTGGAAGAACGCGTCGTATAGAAGAATCTCCGCCCTTCTACTTTTATAAAAGTGCATTTCGATCTTTCCAAGTCGCTAAACCAAACGCGTAGGCGGCCGCCAAACTTGCTATGGAGTCTTACAAGGGAGGTCAATGAGTGTCCCATGGCACTCTTAAAAGTGACCTATGAGCGTTGTAGGGGATTGTCTGAGAAGCACCGTAGTGGTTTTCAAATTTCCTGCGGACACTTGGGTAAGTCAAAAATTGCAAAAAACCGTATCACTTCAGTGCGGGCTGATAAAGCCGAATTGACGTCTGGAACTGCCATGTCGTGGTCAGAATCTACCTGCAAAAGGATTGGGGCTGGAGCGATTGCGGAATTACAGCGATTTCACAGTTTGCTTGTTAGCCGTACAGTAATCGACGTGGAACATTGAGGTGCGCCGCTCACGAGCTGGCGCCAGCGACTGAATGGCCGATTGGATACGGTGGCGGACCTGCATGAAGGGGGTAAGGGTTCGTATCCGGAGTGTGTGTTACTGCGTTGCTGGGCTTGCTCGGTCCAATTTTGTTGATATAAATGACCACGGTAGTGACCACGGTAGTGCACCATACTGACATAGAACTTTGTTCTAACCTGGTGCGGGATTCATCAACGACTTACAGCAATTTAACAGAAAAAATACAAGTGAGATTCCTGATAACGCGACTTATCAACAAGCGATATAGTGAAATGTTTCACCATATCGCTTGTTGATAAGCCGCGCTATCAGGAATTTAGGCTGTATTTTTTCCGCTAAATCGCTGTCAGTCGTAGATGAATCCGGCCCTTGGATGTTACGATATAAAATCAAAAATAAACACGCAAAGCAACAGCGTTCATAATACATAGTTCGACTGGCCAATGAGGAGAGCAGGAGGCTTTTCTTTGCCTAAAAAATGGATAACAATCTTTGTCTTGACTGTTTTGATGGGGGGATTGTCAACAGGACTGTACTTCACGACTCCAAAAATCGAGGAGAAAATGAAAAATTGGATAAAAATGATTTGTTTTTATATTTATTTGTTTATTTATTCACTATTTATTGTTTTTAATTTTTATATTTATTTATTATATTTCATTGTTATTTAATATATAATGTTTATTATTTATTATTTGTGTTTATAAAGGATAAAGGATAAAGGACGGCGTTACTCAATCCCTTTTGGGATGCGCCAGCGCATTCTACTTCTACGGGATGTCGTGGAGGCGACATGAATGCGTATTTGGCCATACAATGACTTGCGGTGGCCAGCCGATGAACAAGTCAGCGCTTTATCCTTCCCAGACAAGTCTGGTACCAATTCACCGACCCCGGAGGGATGGAAGGCTTGGTTGGCCTGGGCGGGAAATCCGAACCAGGAACCTGGTATCGGGTGCACGCGACAGTCGCGCCTCCTCCGACTGCGCTACACGCGCCCTTGTGTTTATATTTTAATTAATTAACTAATTAATTATCATACTTTATAATAATCCGCTAAGCGATGAGTCACACTATCGATCGACGCGATGAGTAATAAAATAGGGAAATTACGGGGAAGTTACGTGGCACAAATTAAGGCAAGAAAATAGCGGAAAATACCAAGACGCCTTCTACGTGCCTGGCGACTCAGTAGTATACCTTTGTCCTTGGGAAAAAATTTCGAATTTCGAATGATCGAATAATATTCGTTTTTCAGAATTTCGAATTTCGAATGATCGAATAATATTCGATTTCCAAAATTTCGAATTTCGAATGATCGAATTTCGAATTGTCGAATATTCGAATAATCAAATGAACACCTTACTTATTGTGGTCACCCATGTGACATTTACTTATTTTCCCGCTTCTCTTACGTTAAATCAGAGCTAATGAAGTGGAGTGTGCGGGTCCAGTGAGTGATAAGCAGGGATGGGCGGAAATTTTGAAAATTTTCCCAGAAAACAGAAAACAGAAAATCGCCTTCGTCAGAAAACAGAAATCAGAAAACAGAAAAGCCAAAAAGGCCAGAAAATCAGAAAACAGAAAACAGAAAATTTTGAAATTATCAAACGACCTAATTATTTTATAAATAATAAAGATCCATATTTCCAGTAGCAAATGCTTTTGTATGGCCAGAAATGTAGTCGTAGACCAGCGTTTTAATTTGCAAGCGTTTATAATTTTTATTATTAAACTCCAGTGTACTGCAATCAGCATGTTGTAAATCTTGACTGATAGATCCTAGGAATCTCGACACTTGAACTATACTACATTACTCATCAGCTCTGTTTCACCGCTAACGTCTCAATTAGAGAACGGTCCCACTAGTAAGAAACTGGCCTTTTAGAGTACCGAACACGATGAAGGCTCAGTAATCACTGTTTGTATGTTTCAATACAATTGCTTGAGTTTGTAGGCACACTCTCGCAACATACTCTAAAGCTGTGCAGAGGTTCTTTGAGTAATACTGGCTGCGCCAGAATCTATTTTCCTAATTCGTCTTGTTCATCGAGAATACCTTTCCTTGTAAGTGTCCTAGTTTCCGTGCAGCTGAAAGTTTTCAGGCCAACTTACCAATGCTCTTAACAGCACCTAGTTACTACTTAGCCGACTAAAAATGTTGTGTATTGGCTTGATATTTCACAGAACAACACGAAATTGCGACTGAAGGGCTGTCAGCATAGCAGATCTTGGGTGAAGGTGCTTTTTTGAAAGCGAAGACACCATATAATAAAGACCGAGCATTACCCTCTCCATCACATTATTATTATTATTATTTCTCCTCAGATCTACATATCATATAACATCTCAGTGGAAGGCCAGCAGAACACCTTTCTGTACAGGAGTGCACGACGTTAGCAACTATCGCCTGATCTGCCTGCTGCCTGTAGTCTACAAGCTGTTCACTCGAGTGATCCTGAATAGGATTAGCAGAACGCTGGACGAAGGACAGCCATGCGAGCAAGCAGGATTTCGGAGAGGATTCAGCATGATCGACCACATACACGAAGCTCATCGAAGTGTCGCGAGAGTTCAAGCTGCCGCTATGGCTTACCTTCATCGACCTGAAGAAGGAGTTCGACTCTGTCGAAACTGAAGCGGTCGTCTAAGCCGTGCTCGCTCAGGGCGTTCCTACTCTGTACATCAGCGTCCTTCGAGAGCTGTACAGTGGATTCACGACCAAGATCTCACCATTCTACAACGACGTCGTCATCGACGTGAAGAGAGAGGTTCGGCAGTGGAATACCATATCTTCGAAGCTCTTCAACTCGAAAACGCCATGCGCGAACTAGAATGGGAAGACATGGAGTGAAGGTCGACGGGCGGCAACTGACCATCTTCGGTTTGCTGATGACATCGTGCTCATAACACCGAGCGCTAGCCAGGCGGAGCAGATGCTTGTTGGCTTCGACCGTGTATGTGGGAACGTTGGACTGCAGCTAAATCTTACGAAGACGATGTTCATGAGGAACGGACGAGTTCCTGATGCGTCATCCTCACTCAACAAATCTTCGAATGCTCCAGATACATGTATGCGAAGTCAACATGGCCAACGGCCTAACGCCAGAGATGAGCAGGAGGAAACGAGAGCGGCTTGCGGAGTTTTTAAGAGCGTCGAAAGAGACGTAGAGAAGACGAAGAACGTCCGGTTCGTACGCACCTTTTCGACTTCACTATTCTTCCTGCCCTAGCATACGCATCAGAGAACTGGGCCATATGAAAGCAGGATGAACACGCGATCAGGGTCGCGCAGCGTGGAATCGAGAGGACGATGCTCGGTGACACGACTCACGCAAGTGAGAGAAGGCCTCCGGAGTTTCGAGCTTCGCCGACGTTCGAAGATCAGAGACGCTGTCGCATGGGCCAAGTCGTCGAAAATTAGGTGGGCCACGTAATGCGCTTCGCAGACACCGAGTGGACGTCACCGACGGGATTCCGTGGGATGTCAAGAGAACGGCAGGAACTGCTCACCAACGCTTGGTCGGGCTTCTTCGTCAAAGCCCTGAACAATGATGCCCTTCGCGTCCCTCGAGCGAAAAGGATCCATTGGAGCAACCTGGCACGCGGCACGGACGTTTGGAGACGCTGATGGTGCCCGCTTGAACATCAATGGGACGACAGATGATATACGTGAAATGAGAAATTTCCTGCACCCTATCGCCAGCGAAATCAAAGGTAACTAAAAAAACTTTTCTGTCTCTTACTAATTTGTGACACCAAAAGCTGAGCAATCTTCAGAGTTAGAAAAGCAGCTTCGACAAAGGCTCTGCAGAAAGCGATATTGGGGATGACCGGCCAACAATGTTCAATTTTTAAACCGGGGGTGGAGAATAACCCTACCCACAGTAACTCTAAGACAAGTGGTTAGTTAATACTTATTTTAGTACTTCTCAAAATACTAGTTTTATAGTTTTAATACAAGATTTTTAGTGATCGTAGATGGTCCAAACTACTGTTAATATGGAAAAGAATACAAAGCCAAATTATGAAAGTCGAGAAATGTCCTATGAAGAAACTCCTTGCCAGCAGCACTTACACAATCAATCAAGCAAACATGTGGGATAGTCCATGAGTATATGGCGCAATTGCTACATGAGCATTCAAAAACGCTACATGCTTGCCATTTAAGATACTCTAGAAACACTATTTTGGAATGAAGCTCACTATTCTATGATACTTTTGAATTTTTTTCTGTGAAAAAATTTTGTTCGCGACTCTATTTTCTGTTTTCTGTCCAATTTTCGGCCATTTTCCCAGAAAACAGAAAACAGAAAAAATTTGCCCAAAATGGCCAGAAAATCAGAAAACAGAAAACAGAAAACAGAAATTCCGCCCATCCCTGGTGATAAGCGCTACTGAGGCTGAAGGCGACGAGCGAGGCGAGGGAGAGCTGAGGACCGAACCGCGGCTGTGGAAGCCGGTGTCCAGGCTCAGATGCCGTTGCTCAAGCGCCGCGAAGGCTGCTCCATCCATTTCCTTCACGAGACCAAAAGACGTTGACAAAAGTATAATGACAATGAAGCACCCTTGCTTCCCTAAGAATTCGTGCCCCGAGAAGAAAGAAACACCCTGGATAGGCAGAACTAGATTGTTGTACATCTTGCTCCATAGGTTACTGTTCCTTAGGTTATACCGAAGCTTCTATTTGGTAAAAGAAAGGCTAGCATGGTCGAAGAAGTAACACAAAGGCGGTGCAGAAGAGGCACATTGGAGCCTCATGAGTTGCATTCAATCTGCGTTCTGGCTCCGTTGAAGAGCTTCGCGTCACATTTAAGCAAACGTACCCGAAGTCCATGGTTGGAATCTAATCTGATAAGACACTACGACTTAGACCTATTGCGAAAATGTGGATGGCTCGCTTTCATAGGAAACGGAGTATGAATGGCTCTTGTACTCCATAGCCATTGCTCTTCCTCTCTTCTTTAACGTCTCTGCTGGCAGAAAGCAGGAGCTTCCCAGGCTCCAGAAGGTGCTACCTCCCTATCGCAGCTCCTTCCGGCTTTATCGTTCCGTCGTTGTACTTGGGGTAGAAATACAAAAGGGAGACTCTCCCGTAGTATACCGAAGGCAAAAGCGTCATTGAACAGCCATAACACGATTCACATGTTATTCACGTGACTGGCCGCAGGAGGCTCGATGGCGTTCAAAGGAAGCAGGGACGTCTGCGTTTGCCCGCGCTTACCTCGCGTCGACTAACAAGGGAAGTATCTGAAGCGTATATGTCTGAACGGGAAGAGCGAGTCATATAGGGAGAATCAGCACCCCTCAAGTAGTATAAAAGTGTTTTAATTTTTTGCCAAGAAAAAACCCAAGGAGTACGGGGTCGTTGTAGTTACAATGTAATGGGCGCCTTACGAGTTCGACGGTCCTGTATGTCCGCGATGCATCTGCCGCAAGCGGGTCGCAGCGCAGTGGATATAGACGTTGTTTCATGCGAGGGAGATCGAGGGTTCAATTCTCCTGTGCTGCTGCACCTTTGCATTTTAACTGATTGTTGAGATTTGATGGATTCTGACGTCTATACCATTTCACAGGTTCTCTACTAATTTTTCCAGCTGCATGCTGTGGTTCAACATAATGATGCATAAACGTTCAACATCAATGATACACAGGCACAACGTGCATGAAGAAGAAGCACTGGTCACAATACGGACGGTGTATAAAGGCTACAGGCTTCTCACAGTTTGTTTCCCTAGATGGACCGATGATCTCGGGAAAAACCATCCTGCTCGGATTTTCAAAGACCAGGACGTGACGTCGCAAGTGGTTCCAGTGAAGAAACGAGGTCTATGGATCCCGCAAACTGGCGTTAACGGTTATCGATACACTCTTTCCCTCATCTTTGGCTGTCAACTGGAAATCAGGGGCCGCTGAAGGTTTTTTAAACCTAACACCAACAATGTCCGCCGATTCTAGAGTGGTGATTCACCTACTTACGCGGAAGTGTGGCCCTTTCTTTAGGCAAGGAACCTTCGAGGGAAGAAATCAAGCTGGCCGAACGGATGGCCAGCATACTCAAGGACTTCGAAGCATGTCAACTTGAAGTTGACGAAAACGAACAGCTGGAAGTGGTGGAAGAAGAAGGTTGGGATCCGCCAGATGAACTGATAGACGTGGAGATGCAAGCAAGTATTGGACATATGATAACGTTTTCGGGTGGAATGATTTCATTCCCACGTCATTGTGCACGACCCTCCTTTTGACCTGCAAAAACGGGACAACATTAGATGCCGAAGCTGCGGGTAGCTGAAGGAGAACGGATTTGTTATAATGACATTGAAGGTGGTGTCGCTGGTATACCTGTGAGGAGTCTGTCCGGTCTGGAGGCTGTCTGGAGGCTGTCCGATTGTGACCAGTGCTTCTGTTTCATGCACTTTGTGCCTGTGCATCACTGGTGTTGAACGTTTATACATCGTTGAGTAGCTTTCTCATTGCCTTGTGATTAAAAAACCGGTCAGTAATAAACAAGTGGCAAGAAATTTACTCTCCACGGCGTACAGCTGGAAAATTAGGCAAAAACATCTGAAGATGGTGTAAATGTCAGAATCGTTCAACTCTCAACCAAACATATGAAGTGCAAAAATGCAGCAAAGCACGAGAACCGAACGCCTGACCTCCCACCCATGAAACAACGCCTCTATCCACTGCGCTCCGAGCCACTTGGCGGGCGTACAAGACCCACGAATTCTATTGTAACGGACTCCCTACTCCTTCTGTTTAACGACTTGGCAAAAATAAACCCATTTTTATACTAATTGAGCGGTGGGGATTCTCCCTATATGACTCGCTCTCCCCTTTCAGACATACGCTCCAGACCCTTCCCTTGTCAGATTGCATACACACAATTCGGCCACTTTAAATGACGCGCGAAACAAAACATCGTTCTTATCAAAAGCTCACAGTTCCCTGGTTTTCGAAGAAGAGTGTCATTAACTTGTTAAGAAATTGATAAAAAAATATTCGAAATTCGATTATTCGAAATTCGAAGCCTTCGAATATTCGAATAAACAAACATTCGAATATTGGACATTCTCGAATAATCGAATAAACGAATAATTCGAATATAGGACGTTCTCGAATATTCGAATAAACGGATAATTCGAATATTCGAATATTCGAAATTCGAATTTATTTGAAATTCGACTATTCGAAATTCGAAAAGGACAAAGGTATACTCAGTAGACGAGCTGAACACGTCGCCAAACATGCCTGGCAGCTCGGTAGACGTGCCGAACACGTCGGCAACCGTGCCAGGCGATGCAGTAGATGTACCGAACACGTCGTCGGCGACCGTGCACGGCGAGCCGTAGACGTGCCGAACACGTCACCAACTTCAGCCCTGGAGGTAATCCAGGTCGCTAAATATGATTATGAAGTTCGTTTTTGAAGTGTAGATCACCATCTATCGATATCGATCAAAGTATCGATTATTTATGGATGTCGTCCAAGCGGTCCGAAACTTCAGCCCTAGGGGTAGTCGAGGTCGCTGAACGCGAATCGGGAGTCGACCAATCGATATCGATCAACTTTATCGGTTTTCTGTGGGTGTCGTTCAAGCGGCACGGAACTTCAGCCCTGGGGCTAATCGAGGTCCTGACCGGTGGTTTTCTCCCAGATTTAACCGATCAGGGTGGAGAGGGGGGAGGTGGGAGACACGCCGGTGGTTTTCTCCCAGTTTTAACTGATCGGGGTGGAGATGGGGAAAGGGTTGGGACACGCCGGTGATTTTCTTCCAGATTTAACCGATCGGGGTGGGGAGAGGGCGGGAGACACGCGGGTATTATGGCCGAAGGAGTGCTCCACATCGGGTGGAAAGTTTCAATGTGGAGGCCAGTATCGATCGATATTATCGATCGCCTGACCGGTGGTTTTCTTCCAGATTTAACCGATCGGGGTGGGGAGAGTGTGGGAGACACGCGGGTACTATGGCCGAAGGAGTGCTCCACAACAGTCTGAGGACGAAAGCACTGATTAACGCAAATAAATTACGTTTCTGAACTGTCTGAAGATAGTGCCGACGTTGAATACAGTTATGGCCGTATCTTTTGATCAAATCCCGAAAAAGCCGCGTTTTCCCGGCTTTTGCGTCTTTTTGATATAACTCGCCTAAAATTCATTAATTTCAAAAACAAACGATATATTTGAGCTCAGGAGCTCGAGCTCTATCGTATGGTATACATTGTTTATATGAAGCTATGGAAATGGCCGAAATTGAAAACTTGCGCTCCATTGCGAAGGGCGGTCGCGGACGAGTTGTCGGTCGCAAGCCGACGGAAACCGTTGCGTGCTCACAATTCCTCTAGTTTGAGGTTTTTTGGGAAACGGTGTGTATCGTTCGATTCGTCTCTACGAGATCTACACAATCATTTGTACAGCTTCGCCGGATCACCGCGTTTTCGCAGTGGGTGGTCAAAAATGACTGTAGCAGACTTTTTGCTATTGGAGAAGCTTATATTCCAGGACTTTCATGTTCTCGGAGCATCTCAAGCATGGCGTAAAATGTTTTGTCATGCCAGGAATCCTCTGAGAGTGCGCCGTGCACAGTGCATATAGGATCGAACCTATCAATCAAAGAGGGGGGGGGGACAGTTTGTAGAGTGAGCGTTTAGGGAGTTTTATGAGAAACTCTCAGCCGCCCTACTCAAGAGTTGCTCTAAGGCTGTCCAGCTAGCCTTTGGGGTGCGCTGTGCACTATGCATATAGGATGGAACCTATCAATCGAGGAGGGGGACAGCTTGTAGAGTGAGCGTTTGGGGAGTTTTGTCACAAATTTGCGGCCGGCCTACTCAGGAATTGCTGTACTCTGTTCCGGCGAGATCTAGGAGTGCGCCGTGAACAATGTATATAGGATCGGACCTATCAATCGAGTGGACGAAACAGGGTGTAGAATGGGCGATTGGAGAGTTTTATGAGAAATTCTCAGCCGCCCTAGTCAGAAATTGCTCTAACACAGTCCAGCTAGCCTTTGGAGTGCACCGTGAACAGTGCATATAGATTCGAACCTATAAATCGTGTGGGCGCAACAGCTCGCAAATTGCACGCGCGAGCATGTTCGGAGCGCAATAACTCTGTCGAGATCGAATCGTTCCGGCTGCGGCTCTTGGGTTTCGTAGGCAGCAGAGAGCTTTAGTAGTCCGCAGAAGTACAGCGTTGTAGCTTCTAAAAACGCGAAATTATAGCGGTGTGAAAATGCATGTGAGGCTTGTGTGGCCTAATTTTTTTCCCGATTTCAGTCGATCACTGCGGGAAGACGCGATGAGCCAACAGCCCACAAGCGCGTACTAGAGCAGAACACTGGAGGCACTTTGCGATGGCATGCTCAAAACACCTCTGCTGCCTAAGCTGCTCCGGCCCCATCTGACATTTTAGAGCGGTGGAGGGCAGCGGTGAAGTTTCCAGCGCTCATTCTCGTCCACATTTGAGTTTTCAGCACTCGCAGTGGTAAAGTTATGTTCAGCTCGAAATGCACTATCGAACGGTACCAATCTCGTCCAATTACAAAACATCGATTTTTTGACAATTTCGCATCGAATACGAGGGCACACTAGGCCGCAGCAGAGGGGCGATGACGTCATGAAAATTGATTTTTCCGAACCAGCCCAAATTTGGCACCATTCGATAGAGCTTTTCATGCTGAATTGAATGGTTTGGCTAAGAGTAGCGAAAACCGTAATCTGGGCCAGTAAGAGCGGGGAGAACATCGACCGTTATTGTTCTAAATTTGACACGCGGGTGTGTTCTGAGCGCGATAACTCTGTAAATTTTGAACCTTTCCGGTTGCAGCTTGTGGATTTTGTAGGCAGCAAAACGTTCTAGCAGATCGCTAAAGCACAGTAATGTAGCTTATGATTGGACAAAGTTACAGCGCTGCGAAAATGCAGGTTTGCCTTGTGTGGCACGATTTTTTCCAAATTCAGTCGATCCCTGCGGAAAGACGCGGAGAGCTAACGGCCTACAAATGCGCATGCTAGCAGAACACTAAAGGTGCTTTCAGGTGACATGCTCACAACTCCCTAGCTTATTAAATTGCCTCAGTCCCAGCTGCCATTTTAGGGTGGCGGGCATAGCGGATGAAGTTTCCCGCGCTCTTTCTCGCAAGGATCACAGTTTTTCCGAAACTCAATAACACCTTTCAATTCAGCATGAAAAGCTCTATCGAATGGCACCAAACTTGGGCCGGTTCGGAAAAATCATTTTCCGATGACGTCATCATCCCTCTGCCGCGGCCTTAGACGGCCTCGTCCTCGATGCGAAACCGTCAAAAAATCTATGTTTCCAAAATCAGTCGAAATTGATATCGTTCCGCTTTTCATGGTGAACAGATAGGTACCACTGCGAGCGTCGAACACTCAAATCTGGGCGGGTGAGAGCACAAGAAACTCTAACCGCTATCTTCCGACGCTTTAAACTGGCAACTGAGGTTAAGGCAGTTTAGACACCTGAGGGGTTCTGAGCATGTCACCTGAAAGCACCTTTAGTGTTCTGCTAGCATGCGCATTTGTAGGCCGTTAGCTCTCCGCGTCTTTCCGCAGGGGTCGACTGAATTTGGAAAAAATCGTGCCACACAAGGCTAATCTGCATTTTCGCAGGGCTGTAACTTTGTCCAATCATAAGCTACATTGCTGTGTTTTAGCAAACTACAAGAACTTTTTGCTGCCTACAAAACCCACAAGCTGCAACCGGAAAGGTTCAAAATGTACAGAGTTATCGCGCTCAGAACACACCCGCGTGTCAAATGCGTGTCAAATTTAGAACAATAACGGTCGAGATTACGGTTTTCGCTAATCTTAGCCGAACCATTCAATTCAGCATGAAAAGCTCTATCGAATGGTACCAAACGTGGGCTGGTTCGGAAAAATCAATTTTCATGACGTCATTTTCAGTGGTTCACGTGTAGTCTTGCCACAGAACAGAACACGAACACTTCAGCGCTTTACCTCAAACTTGGGTAATTAAACCATTTTAAACAGAATAAATAAATTAATTATAAAAGAGAACAACCCCATCCCCCAGAGAAGCAATTGAAGCGCAGCGCCCTACCACCCAAGAGGACGAAAAAATGCTCCGAGGAATGCGCTTGCCGCTTTTATACGGAAAGATTGCGAAAAGTGATAAGCGCAATCCTCGACGAGCTATGTTTACAGAGCATGCCACAACATGGCTCAGCGAAGCCAGCAACAGTACAAATATGAGTGACAAATTGATCAATAAACATAAACTGTTAACAAAGCAAACTACTACAACCTAACAACCAAAATACTGATCACAACATCGCGGTCCATCCGCGATATTCCCGCCCGAGAAGAGCGCTAGTCGCGTTGATCCTCCTCTAGTGCGCGTAAGTTCCTTTCCAGTTCAGCGATCCTGCCCTCGCATTGGGCCTTTCCGTCCTGAGCAGCGGCTAGCTGTTGGAAAATCTCAACACTTCGCTCTGACAGATCACATAGCGCCGAATGATGGTGAAACTCACGACAATGATAGCACCTTGTAAAGTACTTGGCGCAGTTCCTGCCTCCTGTACAATACTCCAGGCACATCGAACATTTTCTTTGACGCTCGATGACTCGGCGCCTTTCTTGCGGTGATCTGACTTCAACACAGGAGTCAGAGTAATGATTTCCAACCGCTTCACAGAAGGCGCAGCGCATCATCCGGTCCATCTCGCGATGAATCGTACCACGCTTAAATCGACGAGGTTGACAGGTTTTTTGCTCGCGAAGTTCGGCTATAATTTGCACGAAATTGCCGAGTGCCTGGCGCGCCTGCTGGAGCTCCTGTTCCATCTGATGTCTGACATCGTTGTTACGATCATCCTGGGGAACCTCTTCGGGTTTCTTCAGCGGATCCTCCTCAGCCCCAAAGTCATCAATCTCCTCCATGAACTCAGCATTCTCCTCGATGACCTGTACTTCTTCCTGCGCTTGTACCACCTCCACTTGGGGCTGAGCAGGCTGAGGATGCGCAATATTTTTAAGAGCGCTGTCTACCGAAAGCTGTAGCTGCTCAATCGCTTTTATGATCTCTTCTTGGAAAGAGGCAGTGTCTTTCTGCTCTTCTTCCTGAAGATCTGTGCGCAAACTTTCGAGATTAGAGCGATAGTCAACAAGAAGTTGTAACTGGTCGTTGATGGCGCTTTCGATCGTGGTAAAGTCCGTCAGCAAAAATTTGCCATCGTCATTTTTTTTTGATGCCGGTCCATCCATGTGTTCCAAACTTCCTCGGATACCGCGCCCATAGCGAACATAAGTGGTACGGTCGCTTCGAGAGTCCGTAATTGAGTCCGGACAAGCATGAAATCGAGGCGGCTCTTGTCGTGAGTTACCTCGAGCAGCTTAAGCTCCTTGAGTCTTGCTTCCAGGCTTTCGGTAGACTTGCGCAGCGCACGAATTTTCGAGTCAAGATGGGTTATCCGTTTGGTGCACCTGTAGAATTCTCGACACTGTGCGATGATCATCTCATACAGTCTCTCCGGCGGGGGAGTTTCGGGATCGCGCAAATTCCGGATCTCGCCCTTTGTGTTCTCGAGCTCTTGGCGTAGGTCGTCCATTGTCTAAAAAGGTGTACTAGAGTGATATGAATATGTTTACATAATGACTAAGCGCTTCGTCGGTGCTTGATGGCGCATGGATTTATTGATTATTGATGAATCATAGATTCTACTACATCAGTGTTGAGTCATATCGATCCTTTGGTGAGTAAGCGCTTTTCTTCGCCGGCGCATGACGATTGCAATATCGATTTCCGAGAAGGCGCAATACCATCAGGACAGCGCGAAACGGGAAACAGCTGGCTGTCCATAGAGCTCTCCAGGCGAACCCGAGAATGCGCAAACCTATGATATTTAAGAAGGTATAGGTCGTGAGTAGTGCGAGCGCGACCAATATTAGTACGATGAATAGGGTTTTGTACCAACTCATAATGACATTAAAGATATGACCCAAATCTGGCCAACTGACCTCCTGATAAATGGTACAATTCCTATTCAAAGCTGCTAGCGCCGAATGATGGATGGGGTTTACGTATTTTAGTACTCCACTTAGGACAAACTTTTGCTGAGACTGGCCACAGGATATAGTACGCGGCAGAAGCTGTCTTGCAGCGTCAAGGTGAAAGCGCAGCGTAGATTCCGGTCCATGTGGAGCGCATGAGAACAAAAGCGGTTTTGTCGCATAACACTTCCCCGACTGAGTACTTTTCGGAGATGCACCTTACTCTAGCTATAGCACCATTGGCGCAGTTATAGCAGCCTTCAAGTGGGCTACTGTCAATGGAGCATTTGACGGTTTCGACTTCTAAAAGCGCCATATCGAAGGTTTGGTGGAATTCTACAATTATTTCCGACGACAGCATATGAGGAATTTTTGCGATCAATGATGAGCGTCCATGTTGTAGCAACTCCCAAGATGCAGTCCTCACAGGTAGTTTTAGTTGGATTTGAGCAAATTCCTTGGCAATATCGGAAGGCGTGCAGTGGCAAGTGAATTTTGATTCAGCCGGGGCGCATTTGCAGTCGTCAACTACATAATGTACAGTTTAGCGCTTGCGCTTCCACACTTGAATCACAATACAGATTAGGTGTAACCGCACCCGTCCAAATCGCGATATCACGTCCGTCCGTGATAAACTTATCATTTAAAGCCGGTATGGGAGGTAACGTCAGAGAAGTCATTGTGAGTTGAAGTGGCGGTACGTTCACCGGAACATTGGGCGCCATAGAAATGATGTAATCCAGCCGTCCCATTTTTGGATTCGCGTATTCCACCTGGACTTCGAGTTTGATCATTTCAGACCAGCGCACACACCGAAATACTTCGTATATCTTTGTGCTTCGTGGTTTAGCGAGGATACGGAAGAACAGGCAGCCTGTGCTGAGGTAAAAACAATCGCAACCGGATCCTCCACAAGACTCGAAGCATCTTGTGCGCCCAGGATACTTGTTCCAGCTCTGGCAGGAGACTGGAACTGTTGACTCCGGCGCATTTTTGGCCTGCACAGGATCCCATATGAGGACAGCGTTCGCTGTCCAACACATTTAAATCCGAGGAGCGCGTGAAGTACAACGTCTGCCTTTCGCAGTGCAAGTGAAGCCCCTTCCAACGGAATTTTGCGACTGCGATCAAGGTCGAGTTTCGTAGAAGGCGTATGCATGCCTGTTGCTTGAACGTGTTAATCTTTAAAACTTCTGACAGCGTAACAGTGCAGTTTTCTCTACCGTTTGCCTCATGGCAGGTTGTGGACCTGTACTCAAGCACGTTCACGTGTTGACACGCCGATGCCTGAGACCAAAGCATCACTACGGCTAGTGCTGCGGTCATGCGCGTGCTTGTTGATGGTTTCATTGTAGTTTTTAATTTGCGCAAGATGTTTATAAAGCAACGAGCCATCACACGCGCTTAGTGAGAGCGCCCATCGTAAAGCGCAAAGAATTAGCCTTACAGGTTTTCCAATAGTTATGGGTACGTAGAGCAGCAGATAGACTATTGCAACCATTACGTATAGGCTCAAGGCTATCGTTAGTATAGCTCCAAACGGCCAACACTCTGGATTCAGAAGAACTGATGCACAAACCCAGCAGTCCACATTCATACAAAAGTCTAGTCTTTTGCACAAGGTCTCCATCGTCGCCAGTTGATCGTTCACGTGCCATTTCAAGATTACATTGTAATCATGAATAATTTCAGGTGGAAATTTGAAGAGAAGTGGATATGACGTGGAATGTTGGATCCTGCATTGCTGCTCCGCGCAAATTTCGAACTCCTCACTTTGCGGTAGATGAACGAATACTCTATTGTCAGCGCACGTTAAATTTGCAGTCATGCTGTTACCAACAGCGAGATGTAATAAGGAAAGAAGCATTATATGGAACAAAAACCACTTCGTTGAAGTCGTTCGCTGCGCATTATTATGTAAGGATCCTATAGCATTATAACAATAGTTCCGCTCTTGCCGAGGGCGGAAATTGTATCTATGGGCGTGGAGGTCTGAAGCGTCTGAAGATGGAGGAGCGTCTCGAGCTTGGTGAACTTCCATCGCCTCCTGTTCTTTACCTTCTGAAGAATCTTGGACCTCTAATGGGATTAGTAAATTAACTGGCCGACGAATTTTTCTTCTAGTGGCAGTCACTAACTCAGCCTCTCGGATCTTCCCATCAGCGCTGCCTCTAGTCGCCGTTATGCGTGCCAGCCTCCAGTCGCTTCTTGGAAGGACGGTGTCGCTTATTAAGACGACATCTCCAACTGCTGGGGTGCATTGGCTTAGACGATTACGAGGCGTAATCTTTCTGTGAGTCTCTTGTCAAGTAGTGCTGCTGCAACAAGTTCCAAAACTTCTCAGTTTCCTGGCATGACGAACGTAGAGCTTGGACCACCTGCTCCCGACACTGTAACGCTCTCGCCTCATTTGGTGGTAGATAACTAGGATCGTCTTTATTGTCATCATCCACAATATTCTTAAGCTGAAGCGTTAGTTTCATTTCGCGTTGCACAAAGTCGATAGGCCGAGTGGAGCTTAGCTCTTCCTGTGATGAGCCCTGGTATGTAAGAGGCCTCGAGTTGAGACAGGCCTCCACCTCGACGACAAACGTATGAATTTCGTCAAAGGAGCGTTGCCTTACGCTTCGCAGAGCCTTGTAAAGGGAGTGTTTTACCGATTTAATTATGCGCTCATAGAATCCCCCCTGCCATATGGTGTTATATGGTTCCAAGAAACCTCGTTGTCCGCAATTTCGCGTTGGGCGGACAAGATAATTCCTTCTTGTGGACCTGACAGAATGTTCGCGCTGAGCAAGAAGGTTGGCGCGTTATCGCAAGTAACAGACTCCGAAACCCCGCGTCTTGCCGAAGAGCGCCGCCGAGCATTTTGAAACTCATCTGTTGACATGCTTCGTACAACTTCAAGGTGGACTAGTCGGGTCACTGCGCACGTAAAAATGCAGCCGTATAGCTTGACTTTTTTCGTTTTCCGTGCAAGATGGGAGGTCAAAAAAGTCCGACCTATATGCTGAAATGGTCGGCTTCGAAGGACCCTTCGTTGCGGCAGGTCACTTGTGCTCGGGTAATGATATGGTAACCCGTTGAAGCGACGACATTTCACACAGTTGGTGACGAATTTGCGCACTTGTTGTCATGACTTAGGAATTCAGTAGTGTTCTCTTACGGAACCCATAGTGTGTTCGATGCCTTTATGAAAATTTCCATGAGCTTTCTGAATTATCAGCCGCGCAAGTGCAGTGTTTGGTGCGATAAATATAGGGCTTATGGTGTCGCTGTCAAGCGCTGAGTTTCCGATTCTTCCTCGTGAGCGCCATACCTGATGCTCGTCCTCGTATAGTCTTAAGGTGCTCTCCATTGACTTCCTGTACTCTATTTTCAAGAACGTGAGCTGATGATTGCGGATAAGGACAGATCTCGCTGTACGGATTTCTTTTCCTTCTAAAATAGTTGCACTGTCTAAGATTCCTTTGAGCTCAGGAATGCGCGCGTAAATGCTCTGCCTGGTAACGTCTTCCGTTTCTCGCAGAAGCTTCTTAATGAAGCGGAGAACTAGAGCTGTGACGCGCTTAGCAGAACGGAGTGAGCTGTGATGGCTATAATCTAATAAATTCTCTGGTGGAGTAAGTTGCTTGCTGACTGCGTTAACATTGGCGCATTCATCGAAGCCCTTTTCTTCAGGTACCAATGTATAGAAGATATTATACCAATACTTCACCGGCTGCGTGAGGAATTGGGGGCCTGTCCACCATAAATGATGTTCTGCTTGTTCCTTTGAAAGTCCTCTTGTTCCTGCGTCAGCTGGGTTGTCACAGGTATTGACATAAGCAAAAGCGATTTGATACCCTTCGTTTTCCAAGGTGCGAGCTATCCTTCTGATTTCTCGCAGCCTGTTTTCTACGAGCCCTCTCAAGCTGGTTTTTCGCGCTAAAGAAATCCAACCCAGCACAATTAGCGAGTCGGAGAACAGATAAATTGTACGTGGATTTCCCATTGTTCTGGATTTTAGCGCTTGCAAGATGGAATAGGCGAGGCGTGTAGCGAGGGTGAGAGCATTCATTTCCAATTTGGGTATAGTTGTCTTGTTCTTAATTGATGGTAGCTTCCCCTTGGCCATAACTAGCGCGGAGGTATCCTCGTTGAAGAGGTAGGCGCATGCAGCTATAGCCCCTTCACTTGCATCCGCAAATACGGCGAGGTTTTGCGCTTCAGGATGTATGTTGATTCGCCTTCGGACTACCTTTTCAAATCCACTGCACCCATCAACGATGTCCGTCCATTGCGAACAGAGATGCTGGGGTAGCTTTACGTCCCATTGAAACTTCAATTTCCACAGGTCTTGCTGGAAAATTTTGGCTCGAGTGAGTAATGGAACAAGCCATCCCAACGGATCGAATACAGAGGCGATTTGACGTGCAACTGTGCGCTTAGTGACGACTTCTGAGTGGCTTATTGGACAGCGTGTTATCATACAATCGTTTTCTGCGCACCATTGAACTCCGAGTACCATCTGTGTTGTTGACCTTGCGCATGCCTCTTTTGGTAGGTTGCACAGAGGGTGTTGTCATTCGAGAGAAATTCTCTCAAATTCATTCCCATTTCTTCGAAAATTGTGCGCGCCGTTTTTGCTTTTTGGAGAGCCTCCTCCTTTGTGTCAGCCAGAAGGGCTAGATTGTCAACGTACAGATTTTCTTGTATTTCACTTGCGAGAGCGCGATCTTGTGCAGCGAATCGAAGGTGATATTGAATAGTTGCGCCTAGGAGGTGTGGTGACACGTTGAGGCCAAATGTCACACGCGTAAAGCGGAATATTGCAATATTGTCGTCGTCAACTGGCGCATTTAAATCCTTTACCCATAGAAATCTTGTGGCATCCCTATCTGCCTCATGTAAACGCACCTGCTGGAATGCTTTTTCTACATCTAGGTGATTACATATGTAGGCAGGCGGAAGCGCAATAACACGGCGTATAAGTCTGGTAAAATAAGCGGACCTTGATGGAGTACATCATTGAGAGATGGACGGTCTTTAAAATGCGCTGATGCGTCAAAAACTACCCGTAGTTTCGTTGTTTCTTTGTGCGGAGTAAGCACAGGCTGATGAGGAATATAGTGCACAACAGATTCTTCTGAGGTTGCAGGGCTGAGAACTTCTTCGATTATTCCTTTTTCTTCCTGTGTTTTGAAGGTTCGGTCATATTCCTGTAACAGCTCCGGTGTCTTCCTCAGTGCTTGCAAGACCGAGCGCAAGCGTTGAAGCGCGATCGCTTTGTTGGTTGGTAGCGCCTGTGGGTTCTCCTTGTACGGATAGCGAACATAGTATCCGTCTTCGCGCTTTTCGATAGTCTCCTCAAAGAATTTTGCAACCTGTTCATTGATCGCGCACTTCTCGGCATTTTTCATACCTGTGAATTCGAACACACCTGCCGAGTCCATGGTCCAATATTTGTCCCATCTGTCCAACTCGTCGTCAAAGTTAACGAGAGTGTTGACCGATACAGCGTTTACAGGGACGATGCGCTTTTGTTCCCCTTTCTGACCATGAGTCGGGGTATTATGTTGTTGACCTGTGATCAGGTACCCTATTTTCGAAGGGACAAGTTGTAGCCCTGACGGGAGCGTGTGGCGAGGGTATGGTACGTCCAGTAGATGCACTAGTTGATCGCATCCAAGCAAAATTTGTGGTTTGGAAGCCTTCACAAAATCCTTTTTGGACAGGCGAATCTGGTGTTGCGCGATGAAGGCTATATCAGCTGCAGCAAGTTGCGCACTCTTTGATGTGCTCGTAAGCAATGGTGTAGGCTCAGTTCATGTTTCTCACCTTCTTGGTTTCTAAGATCCAGCGCAGTGATACTACATGTCGTGTGCTTTGGTTTTTCAGTACAAAGGTGTAGATCATGAAATCCTTTTGCGCTGTACACATCAGACCAAGTTCTTTGACTAATCCCTCACTTATAAAGGATTGGTCCGCGCCGGTGTCGAAGAGGACTTCAACATCTCTCCAGATGTTGTGAATAAGGTCTCCTACTTGCGCGACTCCTATTAGTAGAAGTACGTTGCCCACTGCAGCTGCTTCACAGTACTCTTCGCCTTGGTTGACCGCTTGCTTCTGTATGCTCGAAAGTACGGTCCCTAAACTGTTACCTGTGTCATCCTCAAGTGGATCTATCGCACTTTCGGATGCTTCCACGGAATGCGCTTGCATTCGTTTCGGCTCCTTCGCCGTTTTTGGAGGACCCAGTCGTGCCATACTTTGCCTTGACGTGACACGCGGTGGGTCTTCTCGGATAGATGGCTGTCCTTCTGGAACCCCAGGCGGTAGAGCTCTCTGAGGGCAGAGCGTGTGGTGGTGTTTTTGACCTTTGCAGGTTTTACATTCGCTTTTTGTGCATTCCTTTACGAAATGTCCAGGTATGCCACAATTTAAACATTTGCTGTTTTCCCTAAACGCTGCCCTTCTATCGGCCAGTGTGGTGTGCTTATAGCAAAAAACTGATTTATGGCCTGTTCCACCACAAAATATGCAAAATTCATCTGTACCTCTTTGCTGAAGAACCGTTTCCTTTCTCCAACGTTTACGCGTGTATCGACGCAGGTAGTTCTATTGACCATTTCATTTATCCTTTCCTCGGTTGATATTAGCTTATCGAGGTCGGAAAGAATATCCCGCATGGACTACGCATCTTCCTGGGAGGGTAAGGCTAGTCGGCTCTCAAGTACTCTGCGCTGGAGCTCGATAGAAAACTTCGACAGAATCTTCTGCGCTAAGAACGAGCCGTTCACTCTTACTCCTTTTTCTTCAATAAAAGACAAATAAGGATATGAAGGAAACAAAGGAAAATAAAATAACAAGAGAGAGAGAGGAGAAGAAAATAGAGAAGATTATAGAAAAACATGAGAAAGGTTCGTTTCGCCACTTCCTTCAGACGAACCTTTGTTTAGTGCTCCTCCCGTGGCTCTTCAGTGAAGAAGAGGAGCATTAAATAAGACTTTGTTTAATTCTGTCATTAATTTTAAATTTGGTAAATTATTATAATTTTTTATGTGTTCAATTATATTTGTTCAATTATAACTCATATAAATATGTTTCATATAAACATGTATTATATAAATATGTTTCGATGACTGGTTTAATCTGTGTTCTTTTATTTTATTTATCTATTAATTTTATCTATTAATTTTATTTATTAAAAATTAAATAAACAAATAAGTTTATATAGCATATATCTAGGATTAATTTATTTTTATTTTTAATTTAATATTATTATATAAATTTTTATTTAAAAATAAAAATAAAAATAACTCACATGCAATTTCGGTGCACTACCATTTTGCGTTGAACTATCTTTATAAATGAAAGTACTTCTATATTACTTATTATTTTATGGTAGTATATCATATGATTCGTTGTTTTGAAGTGCACAGTATCAGTGGTATATAGTGGTATGTATCATTATGTGAAGTGAAATAAGTACAATTGGTGGTAGATATCTTATGTGTAGTAAAGTAAGTGGAATAGGTGACATAAAATTTTTGTTTTGCAGACTGATTTATAAAGAACATTTACAATTTATCAACTTTATCAGATAATATTTTTTATATGATAGGTATTTATAATACATATAAAGCTTACATTACTAAGGGTCTTAACAAGTTATTATATAATTTCAGAATATTATCGTATATCATGTACGTGTCTGATAAAATGTTATAATCACATTCGTTTTTAATGGCTTATATTTTGCTTAATTATTGCATATAACTCTTTTTTATTTTCGTTAAATTTATATTTATAACAAATAAAATTATTCTTATGTATACATTTAAATATGTTTATGTACATATATTTTTTTAAGTTCAATGATTCTTTCAATGAAAGAATCCAATTTAGAACATGTGTTGGCTATTCTTAGTGTTTCTGTTAATATAACAGCTTTTTTTCACATTTATTGATATTGCTGAAGAACTGTGGGGAAATCTTAAGACTTTGAAGTTGAAGTCGTCAGTTTTGTTGTACAATTTGGTTTCTATCATTCCATTTTTTACATTTAAAGTAATATCTAAGTAATTACAATAGTATTCGTTGACATGTGTTTTTTTCAATTCTAATGTATCTTTGTAGACATGTTTTAAGATATTATCAACTACTTCTTCATTTAGATTATGTACAACTAGTAAGTCATCCATATATCTGTATGGTATGAAAATAGATTTATCATCTCTATACGTCTTGGCAAAATGATATTCAAGTACAGATAATGTCAAGTCGGCTAATAATGGACTAAAATTACCTCCTTGAGGAACTCCTTTATTCTGTTGAAAAATAACTGAATTAAACAAAACATAACTATTTTTAAGTAAATACTCAACACAGTAAATAATATCTTGTCTGCTGAATACGTTATATTTCAAACTTAACAAATCATTATCAGTATAAAACACTTTGTTTTTTATACATGCTATGTATTTATTGTTTGAGTTTTTAAAACAAATTTTAATTAGATCCATAATATTATTTAGAATAATTGTATGTTGCAAGCTGGTAAACATATCTTTAAAATCAGCTGAGTATACTTTTATATTGTTGTTGTGTATTCTATTCAATTCATGAGCAATGTTTGTATTATTATTACAATATGTTTTAATTGATTTATTACGATTAGTAAATATATTACAGTAGTTTATGAAATGGTTTTTAATAAAAGTAAATATTTGTTGTAATTGTAACGCTAAGTTTTTAATGCCACTTTTAGAAGCTCCTGTTATGAACCTAAAACTTATTGGGTTTTTATGTAGTTTCGGTAGACAATAAATTACAGAGATTTGAGAGTCGTTATCTACTTTTAATTTATTTTATATATTGTAATATTTGTGTTTATTCAAAATGGTCAAACTGTTAATATTTAATAAAGGCTTATAAACTTTGTTATTAATAGTATTTTCATTTGCTATAATAACGTTTTCGTTATTAATTTCTACTTCCATTTCTTTCATAATGGTTTGTAAGTAGTATTTTTTGCAGATAATTCCATAATTAATTGCAGCCTTATCTAGAGGGCAAAATATGAAATACTTTTGATAATGTTTTATACTTTTATATGGAATGGATTCAAATTTTTTTTACACTATTATGTAACAGAGGTTTAATTTTATTTCTAAATTTTGTAAATAATGTTTTTTTAACTTCAAATTGTCTTCGTTTAGATTTATCTAGATTTAGTTTTGTTTAAAAATTTATTTATAACTTCAATAAATAAGTTTTTAATTTTAGCTCTATTTAGTGGGTTTGTTATTTTATATTTTGTACCTTTACTAAGTAATGTTTTTAACATTTTATCTTCGATAACTTCTAAATTACCGGTTACAACATGACCACAATTAATATCAATAAATTCATTGTTTTCAATGTGAATATACTTTTGACAAATACAAGTACTGGATAAAAATTGTAAAATGTTATTATTATCAATTGACTTCAAAAAACTATTGTAGTTAAAAATTTTTGTTGATATTGGTGGATCATATTCATAAACTATTGTAGTTAAAAATTTCAAAAAACTATTGTAGTTAAAAATTTTTGTTGATATTGGTGGATCATATTTATAAACTATTCTAGCAAGTAATGTATTAATTTCCATATTATTAAAAATTTCTAAGGATTAAATGCTATTAATTATCTTATTTAAGTTGACTTTATCTAGTATATTATGTACATATGGTATTACTAGGTTATAATAAGCTTTTTTATTACGTTGCATTTTTGAAATTTTTTATATTTAATCTGTGTTAAAAGACTATATAATATCAATTTTGTTTTATTTTTAAGATCTTTAAGGAATTCTGGATTAATAGTCAAATCTAAAAGCTTGCTTAGTGATTTTTTTGTGAGACTTTTTAACATTCTGTGAAGTTCTAATATTTGAATGTTGTTTTCGTTATGTTTCAGGTGGTTAAGGATTTCTTCATATTTTTTGCTTTCTCCTTTATGTTTTTTATTTCTTCCCCTGTTATGTCTTTCAATATGAATTTTTAACGAAAAGTAAGGGTGATTTGATTTATGTAATAGGGGATTTAAAATGTTTGAAATATTTCCGTATCCTTTAATATTGTCGTTTAAACCAAATGGATAAGCTGTATTAAGTAATTTTATTCAGAAAAGCTCTTTGTTAAGTAATACATTTTTATCTTTGTTGTTTTCTAGTGAATCTAAAATTGTAACCTCAAATTCAGATTTACAATCATGAAAATGTGTGTATAAAATATTAAATTTCTTTTTATTAAGGATAAGGATAAAGGATAAAGGACGGCGTTACTCAATCCCTTCTGGGATGCGCCAGCGCATTCTACTTCTACGGGATGTCGTGGAGGCGACATGAATGCGTATTTGGCCATACAATGACTTGCGGTGGCCAGCCGATGAACAAGTCAGCGCTCTATCCTTCCCAGACAAGTCTGGTACCAATTCACCGACCCCGGAGGGATGGATGGCTTGGTTGGCCTGGGCGGGAAATCCGAACCAGGAACCTGGTATCGGGTGCACGCGACAGTCGCGCCTCCTCCGACTGCGCTACACGCGCCCGTCTGTCTTTTTATTAATCATGTAGTAAATGTGTTCTTTTATTCTTTCTTTTAAACTTCTAATGGTTATACCTACATATTGAACATTACATTTTTTACATGTGATACAATATACTATATGTTTAGAATTGCACGACGAATTTGTTGATTTAAATGTGTTAATCTTGAATTTCGTCGTACTACTGATTATATTGTTTTCTAAATTAGTAAGTTTACAAATTGTACAATTATTTCCACAATGCAATCCATTATTTAAATTACCAAAATCTTTTATTGTATATTGACTGCTCCCAACTTTAGTTTTATAGTATATGTTAGAGGTAAAATACTTATCTCCATTATTTGTTATTACATTATCTTTAGACCATTATCTGAGTACATGGTCTGTCTATTCCATGTACAAAGAGGAGTCTCCCTTATGGGTTCCGTGGGATTGCCACGCGGGGTTGTCAGACCCGTAATTTTGACCGTAATGGAGGCACCAAAATATGACCCCTCTTGACTATTTTGGCTTTTATAAACCCCATCATTAACGGTCCCCATTTTTATTAAGAGGTTGGGTCCTCTTCCCATTTTAATCAAGAGGTTGGGTCCTCTTGAGTATCAATAGTTTTAAAATGTATAAGTATTAGTATTGAATTTAAAACTTCAAGTAAGTTTATTTTTGTAAGGATGTAAGTGATGCGGTAATGTTTTAAATGCAATGTTAGCATTTGTAAATATATTAGTGTAGTTGATATTGTTTAAAATGGTATGAAAGTTCATTTTTGTTAAGTAGTGTATGTTACTCTTTAGTTTTAAGCAGTATGTAAATATCTTTGTGAGTAAGTGAGTGCTGTGTGTACGTTTAAAAGGTAAGTAGTATGTCAGCTGTGATATTTAATAAAATTATGGCAAAATTAGCCTAAACAAGGAGCAGACACTTATAGATAAGGATTGCTAAGGATATAATTAAATATGTCGTGCTTGTGAATATAGTTGATGACTAAAAAATCAATCAAAAAATAAACAGTCAATGAATAAAACAAAATTTATAAATAAATATAGTACACATTATAATTTAATTATTAACAACATAATATTAATACATTACCATTAGTAATAATGTAATTATTCAATAATTAATTATTATTACATATGTGTGAAAACAAACATGTAAAATAATATGAATCATATGATGAACCGCTAATAATAGATTAACACAATAAATGTTCTTTGAATGGAAAGCTTGTATTTGGATGTGAGATAATAAATGATAACATATTATATCAGTTAGAAAGCATGAATTTGAAAACAAGTATAGCTTCATTGTATTACGTGCATAGCAAACAACATGTCGTCGGTAAGTCGGTATTCTCTTTATGCCAGAAAGATAGAAATTAAACAGTAATTATATATTATAACAACATGAACATTATCTAAGCTATGAGAATTTTAGACGTTACCATTAGATAACTTAATATCGGTTTATTTATTATTTATTTATTTATTTTAAATAATTAATTGATTAGAGACCAGGTTTCGATACTGCAAATAGAGATCAATCTACTCGTGTTAACGTGCTACAAGAGCACGTGAATAGAAGAGTGATGTCGGAGTATATTAGGGTAGTCAACTTTCCAAACAGCAGTAACGAACCAATCAAAAATCTCGTCTCTGTATTCGTATCTGATGTGGTCAAGTATGTTAGTTTGTTATATTAGATAACAATTTGGTAATATATGAAAGTTATTTAAATTTTAGATCTTCCAACGTCAAAGATCCTTCGCCACTAAATTGGCCTATTCCAGCAGGCAGGCAAGGGTCATTATATAGCTTTCGTGTAAGTACAATTATGTGTTTTAGTACTTATTCAAATACAAAATTTTGGGACATGTCATTTTTATGCTTCCATGACATACTATTCAGGTTAAAATAAGCTCTTCTTTTTGGGAATACTTCTCTACAGAAGACAAAAAACATCTGAACGAATACAATAGAAAAAATAATTGCCAAATTAGGGTAATTCGTGATCGAACTATCACATTATCAGATGTGGAAAATTTAAGGTTAGTCATATACTTGAATATTTTATAAACAGCTATTATATGATATTTGTATTTCAAGCTTATACTTACGCGCAAAAATTCGAAACTATTTCAATAACAAGAATCTTACGACGCCAGAAATTACTGTAAAAAATGGGTACATAACTATAGGTAATATTTTGTCGTCAGGAAAAGTAAGTATATATCCATATAAATCAAATTTTACAAAACAAATGAATTTTTCACAGAGGTATCGTTCCACAGAGTTATCTGTTTTACTTGGTTGGGACTACTCTGATTGGAATGGGATAAGTATAAATAAGCTACTGACTAGTTACGAAGAAAAGAGTATAACGGTAACTAATTTAAATTTTAAACAATTTGTATAGTATTTAACATTTGTTATTATAGGAAGGAAAACTAAAATGGGGCTCATTAAACATTGAAATTTTCGCGAATCAACAAGAGGATCACACAAACAAGAAGGTATGAAGATGATTAACTTAGAGATAGTGAATATTTGCTTGTTATTTATCCAAGAAATCTTTTCAGAAGCACTAACTGTGTCATACACTGATTTACGAAAAGAATGATGAACTGCAATACACCACAGGATTATGCTTTTTATTTGAACTGTAAATAAATTTCTTATTGACAATAAATCTTGGGACGCATATTTTATAATTGTTAATACAATTGTATAATTGTTAAATAATGTTGATACATATGTAAGTAAAATAAAAGTAAAAATGCGTCACTGACGCTGACCACTGGTCACGACTGATCACCACTGGTGACTGAGGATGTTTCTTCAATAAGAGTTATATCAAGAAACGTATTAACCCGATTATTCGGTGCTGAGGTAATATATGTTACCGGGTTTCCCTCGAGTAACATATACCCTCAGTTGTTATCAATAAAAGACAAATAAGGATATGAAGGAAACAAAGGAAAATAAAATAACAAGAGAGAGAGAGAGGAGAAGAAAATAGAGAAGATTATAGAAAAACATGAGAAAGGTTCGTTTCGCCACTTCCTTCAGACAAACCTTTGTTTAGTGCTCCTCCCGTGGCTCTTCAGTGAAGAAGAGGAGCATTAAATAAGACTTTGTTTAATTCTGTCATTAATTTTAAATTTGGTAAATTATTATAATTTTTTATGTGTTCAATAATATTTGTTCAATTATAACTCATATAAATATGTTTTATATAAACATGTATTGTATAAATATGTTTCGATGACTGGTTTAATCTGTGTTCTTTTATTTTATTTATCTATTAATTTTATCTATTAATTTTATTTATTAAAAATTAAATAAACAAATAAGTTTATATAGCATATATCTAGGATTAATTTATTTTTATTTTTAATTTAATATTGTTATATAAATTTTTATTTAAAAATAAAAATAAAAATAACTCACATGCAATTTCGGTGCACTACCATTTTGCGTTGAACTATCTTTATAAATGAAAGTACTTCTATATTACTTATTATTTTATGGTAGTATATCATATGATTCGTTGTTTTGAAGTGCATAGTATCAGTGGTATATAGTGGTATGTATCATTATGTGAAGTGAAATAAGTACAATTGGTGGTAGATATCTTATGTGTAGTAAAGTAAGTGGAATAGGTGACATAAAATTTTTGTTTTGCAGACTGATTTATAAAGAACATTTACAATTTATCAACTTTATCAGATAATATTTTTCATATGATAGGTATTTATAATACATATAAAGCTTACATTACTAAGGGCCTTAACAAGTTATTATATAATTTCAGAATATTATCGTATATCATGTACGTGTCTGATAAAATGTTATAATCACATTCGTTTTTAATGGCTTATATTTTGTTTAATTATTGCATATAACTCTTTTTTATTTTCGTTAAATTTATATTTATAACAAATAAAATTATTCTTATGTATACATTTAAATATGTTTATGTACATATATTTTTTTAAGTTCAATGATTCTTTCAATGAAAGAATCCAATTTAGAACATGTGTTGGCTATTCTTAGTGTTTCTGTTAATATAACAGCTTTTTTTCACATTTATTGATATTGCTGAAGAACTGTGGGGAAATCTTAAGACTTTGAAGTTGAAGTCGTCAGTTTTGTTGTACAATTTGGTTTCTATCATTCCATTTTTTACATTTAAAGTAATATCTAAGTAATTACAATAGTATTCGTTGACATGTGTTTTTTTCAATTCTAATGTATCTTTGTAGACATGTTTTAAGATATTATCAACTACTTCTTCATTTAGATTATGTACAACTAGTAAGTCATCCATATATCTGTATGGTATGAAAATAGATTTATCATCTCTATACGTCTTGGCAAAATGATATTCAAGTACAGATAATGTCAAGTCGGCTAATAATGGACTAAAATTACCTCCTTGAGGAACTCCTTTATTCTGTTGAAAAATAACGGAATTAAACAAAACATAACTATTTTTAAGTAAATACTCAACACAGTAAATAATATCTTGTCTGCTGAATACGTTATATTTCAAACTTAACAAATCATTATCAGTATAAAACACTTTGTTTTTTATACATGCTATGATAATGTTTTATACTTTTATATGGAATGGATTCAAATTTTTTTACACTATTATGTAACAGAGGTTTAATTTTATTTCTAAATTTTGTAAATAATGTTTTTTTAACTTCAAATTGTCTTCGTTTAGATTTATCTAGATTTAGTTTTGTTTAAAAATTTATTTATAACTTCAATAAATAAGTTTTTAATTTTAGCTCTATTTAGTGGGTTTGTTATTTTATATTTTGTACCTTTACTAAGTAATGTTTTTAACATTTTATCTTCGATAACTTCTAAATTACCGGTTATAACATGACCACAATTAATATCAATAAATTCATTGTTTTCAATGTGAATATACTTTTGACAAATACAAGTACTGGATAAAATTTGTAAAATGTTATTATTATCAATTGACTTCAAAAAACTATTGTAGTTAAAAATTTTTTTGATATTGGTGGATCATATTTATAAACTATTCTAGCAAATAATGTATTAATTTCCATATTATTAAAAATTTCTAAGGAATAAATGCTATTAATTATCTTATTCAAGTTTACTTTATCTAGTATATTATGTACATATGGTATTACTAGGTTATAATAATCTTTTTTTATTACGTTGCATTTTTAAAAATTTTTATATTTAATCTGTGTTAAAAGACTATATAATATCAATTTTGTTTTATTTTTAAGATCTTTAAGGAATTCTGGATTAATAGTCAAATCTAAAAGCTTGCTTAGTGATTTTTTTTGTGAGACTTTTTAACAAGTTGAGTTTTTATTAGGAATAATGAATTCCAAAAGTTTGCGCTGTGCCTGGATGGTTGTATTTCCAGCTTTAGCATTCTCTAAGGGAACTTGAAGACACGCGATTAATGTTGTGTCGTCTCCATAGTTAGTGCATAGGAGATGGACTGCGTGATCGTAGTTATCCTAGTGACTGGGTAACGGCGCATATTCTCGCGCGCATCGCCCTGTAGCGCATTCAATAGGTAATTAAATTTTTTCAATTTAGATAGCGGCTGATTATGCATATTTTCTGAAAAAGCGTCCAGAAATTTTGAAACTCCCAAACATTCCCACTAAACGTCGGTATAGGGATGCATGGTACTTTCGGCCGCGCCATTTCTAGTTCACCGACTGGAGGATTTAAAGAGTTCGCAGTAATAAGGCCCCTGGGTAGTTGCGCATGTTCCTGCGCACTCTGCCGTTGCACTCAATGTTGATCGCCGCCGCTTGTGCTCGATCAAGAACAGCGAGCGCTCGATTAATATACTCTTGCGCTTGTGTCTCCTGTTCTTTATTGAGTGAATCCAATGGCGAGTCCACTGTAGCCGTAAAAGCATTTAACGTATCAAGAACGAGCGCTGAAGTGGACTTAAGTCTTAAAGCTAGGGATTGGATACGCTGTGAGATACCCACGTTAAAGGATGAAGCAGTTTCCTCTTTATTGTTGCCTTCGTGCTCTCCCAGAAGCTGCTCTAAGTTATTACAGTACCTTGTTAGGAGCGCTTTTTGCGATTTCAAGGTAGTAGGGCCAGCCATGTGAAAAAGCGCAAAGATTAGAAATATAAAAGTGAAATTCCGAAAGAAAAAAATCAAAGCGCCGAAGAACTAATTACTTTGCGCCCTCGAAGCACTTAGGAGAAAATGAAAATGTCTAAGCGTGCCGTTCTTTCGCTTCCAAATCCTCTGTAGTTGTCGGCCATCCAATACTATATAAGCGGCTGATGCACCAATTTCAGTGGTTCACGTGTAGTCTTGCCACAGAACAGAACACGAACACTTTAGCGCTTTACCTCAAACTTGGGTAATTAAACCATTTTAAACAGAATAAATAAATTAATTATAAAAGAGAACAACCCCACCCCCCAGAGAAGCAATTGAAGCGCAGCGCCCTACGACCCAAGAGGAGGAAAAAATGCTCCGAGGAGTGCGCTTGCCGCTTTTATACGGAAAGATTGCGAAAAGTGATAAGCGCAATCCTCGACGAGCTATGTTTACAGAGCATGCCACAACATGGCTCAGCGAAGCCAGCAATAGTACAAATATGAGTGACAAATTGATCAATAAACATAAACTGTTAACAAAGCAAACTACTACAACCTAACAACCAAAACACTGATCACAACATCGCGGTCCATCCGCAATAGTCATCGCCCCTCTGCCGCGGCCTAGAGTGTGCCCTCGTATTGGATGCGAAATTGTCAAAAAATCGATGTTTTCATAATTGGACGAGATTGGTACCGTTCGATAGAGCGTTTCGAGCTGAACATAATTTTACCACTGCGAGTGCTGAAAACTCAAATGTGGACGAGAATGAGCGCTGGAAACTTCACCGCTGCCCTCCACCGCTGTAAAATGTCAGATGGGCCGAAGCAGCTTAGGCAGCAGAGGTGGTTTGATCATGCCATCGCAAAGTGCCTTCAGTGTTCTGCTCTCCTACGCGCTTGTGGGCTGTTGGCTCATCGCGTCTCCCCGCAGTGATCGACTGAAATCGGGAAAAAAATTAGGCCACACAAGCCTCACATGCATTTTCACACCGCTATAATTTCGCGTTTTTAGAAGCTACAACGCTGTACTTTTGCGGACTACTAAAGCTCTCCGCTGCCTACGAAACCCAAGAGCCGCAGCCGGAACGATTCGATCTCAACAGAGTTATTGCGCTCCGAACATGCTCGCGCGTGCAATTTGCGAGCTGTTGCGCCCACACGATTGATAGGTTCGAATCTATATGCGCTGTTCACGATGCACTCCAAAGGCTAGCTGGACTGTGTTAGAGCAATTTTTAACTAGGGCGGCTGAGAATTTCTCATAAAACTCTCCAATCGCCCATTCTACACCCTGTTGCGTCCACTCGATTGATAGGTCCGATCCTATATACATTGTTCGCGGCGCACTCCTAGATTTCGCCGGAACAGAGTACAGCAATTCTTGAGTAGGCCGGCTGCAAATTTTTGATAAAACTCCCCAAACACTCACTCTACAAGCTGTCTCCCCCCTCTCGATTGGTAGGTTTGATCCTATATACCTTGTTCACGGCGCACTCCAAGGGCTAGCTGGACGGTCTTAGAGCATTTCCTGAGTAGAGCGGCTAAGAATTTCTGATAAACTCCCCAAACGCGCACTCTACAAGTTGTCGCGCCCACTCGATTGATAGGTCCGATCTTGTATGCATTGTGCACGGCGCACTGTCGAGTGATTCCTGGCATGTCAGAGCACTTCATGCCATGCTTGAGATACTCCGAGAACATGCAAGTCTCGGAAAATAAGCTTCTCCAATCGCAAAGAGCCCGTTGAAGTCATTTCTGCCCACCCACTGCGAAAATGCGGTGTTCTGATAAGTTGTATAATTGCTGTGTAGATCTCGAAGAGACGAATCGAACGGTACCAACCGTTTCTCAAAAAATCTAAAACTGAAGGAGTTATGAGCATGCAACAGTTTTCGACGACTTGCTACCGACAACTCGTCCGCAGCCGCCCTTCGCAATGGAGCACGATTTTGAACGAAAAACTAACCTTTAAAAAAATTCGGTTGAACTTTGAAATTTTCGGCAACTTTTTAATGCTATCTGATAGAGCTTGAACTGATGAACTCAAAAATGTGCTTGCTTTCGCAATTGGTTAACTATGAAGGAAGTTATTTTGAAAGGCCGAAAAAGCCGGGGAAATGCGGCTTTTGAAAAGGCTACGGCCACAACTGTAGATGTTGAGAATGGAGGGAGGGAGAGCTGGACGGCTTCATATCCAAGAACTACTCACCTGATCTTAAAGAAGGTAAATCAAGGTTCGAAATTATTAAGGTTTTCAAATACCTCTTTTTGCTGCCTCTTTTTCTTTAAGGTGACGAGAAGGCTGCTCATGCAGAGCGGCTGCTTGAAGTGAGTGATCTTGGCTTAGTGACTCGATATGGTCGCGCGAAGCGCGCACGTGCGAGACACGCCGACAGGCGTGTCGAAGCACTTGTTATATTTATGATTCATTTTTTCGACCCCTTTTCGAATTCTGGAGAGAAAGTATAACATACCAATAAACCAACCTGTCTTCTCCATGCTCATCCAACCATACTGCTTGCGATCTCACGGCCGTCACATACAGCAACCTCCTCACTTTTACAAGGAGACGTAATACTACCCACATCATCGTCATCGTTCGGCGATCAGTCTACATCCTGCACTTCGTTCAAGTCAAGCTAACATCACGAATGAGAGAACAGGAGACTTTTCTTCGCAGTTCCTCGGTAGCATGCAAGGGCCTATCCCAACTACAAAACAGATAATATTCTTTATTTTGACCGTCTTCGCTAGGCATTGACGGTGAGTCTTTCAGCACTACCGTACTTCATGACTCCAAAACTCCAGAAGAGACTGAAAAAATGGATAGAAAAGATTTATCTTAATTTTTATTAAATATTTGTTATTTTATTTATTATTTGTTAAATACTATTGTTATTTGTATTTATATTTGTAGTCAACTAAATAGTGTATATATTTATATTATATTTTTTATATTTGTATTTTTTATATTTTTTGTATATATTTTTATATTTTTCGATTGCTGTGATCCTCGTCGGCACACTACACGAGACCTCTTTCTAGAGTTGATATCAATTGCATAATTCAATGTTTTCTCCATGCCGAGTTATTGGTTGTCTTGCTAGCTGCTTTAAGGTTTTGAACTTGACAACCTCGTGAAATACACGTCACATGCGAGTTTATTGATTGCACGATTTAAATGTGAGCAGGGGCCGCATTTTACAAGACGCATTCTGTGGACGAACGAAGCAACATTTAAGCTGAATGGAGAGATTAATCGGCATAATTGCAGCTGCTGGATGACGGAAAACGTTAAAAGAAGCACAGCACAGGTTAATGTGGCCAAGTCGCAACATGATTGTAACTAGCATTCAGCCCATGCACAACCAATCGAGTCTGGAATGCAAGGTTTTGGGCAGGAGCATCGGCAATCTCGACTATTTGAACGCAACAGTAATCCTGCGCTTCCATATGAGTCTCAAATATCTCCAAATGCTTTACTAGCAGCAATGTTACAACCCTTCACATAGTACCTTCATTTTTTTAAACGCTCTCCATTTTTTGCAAGCTATAATGTGTAATTAAGTTTGAAACTCTAAAATAAGCACAATTCAATCAAAACAGCCACTTTGTGAAGAAATTATAACATGTATTCCAGTGAAACACAACCAATTGAGTGTAAAATGAAGAACATTGTCGTCAGGAAATTTATATTTTCTTCAGCTTTCATATGAGCCCTTAACTTCTTCAGTACCTTTATTATGAACAAAGTTATCACCTTTCAAACAGTGTATGAATTTTTTGAGACACCCTGTATATAAATGAATTAATTAAAAATAAAAATAAAAATAAAAAAAATCTCTGGCAATCCTATCGTCAATACTTACCGAAGACGGTGAAGACAAACAATATTATCTATTTATTAAGAAAATAAAAACCGCCTGGTCTCCTCAATGGCAAATCGAACTATATACATATTATGAACGCTGTTGCTTTGTTTTTATATCGCCACATCGAGGTTAAAATAAGGTTACAATATCAGTGTGGTACAATACGGTGGTCAAAATACACTTTAAGTCGACAAAATTGGATCGAACAAGCCCAGCAATGCAGTAACACACCGTCCAGTTCCGAACCCCTGACCTCTTTCCTGCAGGTCCGCCCCGTATCCACTCAGCCATTCAATCGCTGGTGCCACCTCGCGAGCGGCGCACCTCAATGTTTCACGTCGTTTATCCAGACGTCAGTTTGGCTTTATCGGTCCGCACTGAAGTGATAAAATTTTTTGCAATTGTTGGCCTACCCAGATGTCCGCTGGAAATTTGAAAACCGCTACGGTGCTTCTCAGACACTCCCCTACAATCCTCAATGGGTCACTTTTAAAAGTGCCATGGGACGCTCATTGACCTCCCTTGTTAGCGCGGCGTTCAGGAGCGCTCATTCCGGCAATGCCCTTCTCGACAAGCATTTGGAGGTAGTGCGTAGTGACGTTGCTTCATAAGATGGAGGTCAGGGAGCCGACTCTCGTGTCTTGTTGCACCTTTACCTTTCCACCGATCGGTTGAGATCCTAGTGGCACCGACGTCCACCAGTTTTCAGGCGTTTTCTGCAGATTTTTCCAGCTGTATGCTGTGGAAAGTGTCCCTTTTGCGGCTTGTTTTTTTTTCTGACCGGTTTCTAACGACAAGACAATGAGACAGGTATTCAACATGATGATGTATGGACGTTGAACATAAGCGACACACGGGCACAACGTGCATGAAGCAGAAGGACTGACACAATATGGACAGAGTATGAAAGCTACAGGTTCTTCACAGCAGTTTCTCTACATGGACCAGTGACTTCTGTCGGCATGCGGTTGCGGCATCTTCCAGCCAGCCTTTGGTGGGCAGGTTATTTGCATGTCATAAATGCTCAAAATAGACTCTCTTTATTTGAGCATGGCTTCGTCCGACGGATGTCATGACCCGGCTTCTCGAACTGCGTGACGATTCATGCAACGATGTCCCTGTGGAAAGGCTTGCTTATTCGGATTATACCTTTGAGCGTCATTGGCCAGATTCAGCCGACCGACGGGGGCTCGTTCAGTTACATGAAGTCGCTTACGAAGCGATTCCATTCTCACGTTACTACATGCACGGTCATCCCTTCCTCTGCAAAAGAGGGACAACAACCTGAAGGTAAAGTGTCGAAGTTGCGGGTAGCTCAAGGAGAACGGAACTGTTATACATACGAATGGGAAAGGTAATGTCATCGGTGCTGCTGTGCCATCTTCGCGTTGAAAAACTGCTTGTCTACGCTTGTTCAAAGCCGGTTATGCGACATCGCATTGTGGCTTTTGAAGAGTGGAGATTCTTCACATATGACTCGTTTTCACAGTTGAGGGATACACTTCAGACCCTTTCCTTATTAGATCTAATGGTCTAATGGTCGTATGTTCGATATCGGTGTCAGGGTGCACACGAAATTCTGTGCGTAAAATTTTTAAACGAAATTTTTTAACGGAAAATTTTCGTTAAATTTCATTAAAAATTCAATTAGCTGTTTCACAATTTCAGGTAAAAAAATGAAGGAAAACCTTATACGTTTCAACTTCAAGAGGAGCTATTACGCTGTATAGGACAGACGTGAGATAACATCAATTAGCAACAACATACATTTCAAATTCGCTTTGTTATCAAGTAACAATTCTGAATGCTACTAATATGATGCTTTAGATGCCATACGCTTGAAGGACCGAAACTTGGTTGGCAGTGGATCAACTTCGGCCCTTACAAGGGAACTGTCTGAATGGTACGTCGGAACGGCAAGAACGAGTACTATAGGGAGAATCCCCGTCCTCCAAATAGCAACAGAACATGTTTTGTTTTTGCCGAATCCTTGAGGCAAAGGAGTCCGAGGATGTCATGGTTAAGGGTCCGCAGAGCGAGCTCATCACGGCAGCGCAAGGTCGTGGACTGGGTGGAGCAGTGGTAGAGGGCATGCCTCATGTTCGCGGGATCCGGGGTTCGGTTCCCATGATACGTCGCGTTTTTGCATTTTTACCATAGTATCGGATTTCCATAGAGATTTCCATATCTGAACTTGTTTTTGGAGTTTGCTACGGTAAGATGTTTTTACTAATTATTATTTGTCGACATCTCGTAATTCACCAGCAATGTCCGAAATCGTCGGATACAACGCTACTCTCGTTATAGCGCGGTTTGGAATCAGCCTTGCGTTCGAAATGACTCCCGTTATAACGCGCCCAAGGTGCTAATCCGGTTCCACACGGAAAATGACGCCGAGCAAGATGCTATCTGCCTCTGTGATCAGATGTACCCCTTCTATTGCCTCGTTCATAGTCACGACCAGCACCCGTGTGACAACATATTAGATGCATATAGGCGTTTTCTGGCAGGCGACAATCCGTCATAGTCAACAATATGACGAGCACAGTATAAAACTCCCGGTAGTCGGTAGAAGCTGCCGCATATTGTATGGCTTCCTCTATCAGAAACGAAGAAGATGTTCACATATTTCTAAACAATACTCCACACATTTGTTTTAAGCCTAGAGCACCTTGCATACAGGCTATATGCTGTCACATGATGTTTTCTTGCCATCAAAACTCTCGCGCTATGCATGGCTTGCAACCGCTGCTTTCCGGACTGGATTACAGCAGTGGCGCTGTTTCATCACTCGTATCATCCCAATATCGTGGAAGAATGTTGAGAAGCCACAGTGAGGAGATAGCGGATGCGTAGCGCGATTTATTAGGTTGGAAAAAAGACTTCATTTTTTTCAAAGGTTTATTACGTTACAACTACAAAGTCAAATCAATTGAGATAATCTCCATTTTGTTCCATTACACTTTTCCATAGACGTGGTTATTTTTTAATTCCTCTCGCGTAAAAGATTGCAGTTCTAGAGTCGAACCACTTGTAGAGAAGTCAATAACAGATTGATGGTCATTTTTTAGAAAGTCCAACGTCCACGTTCTCACACAGATCCGCCGATGCTCCGTGGTCAATAACAGCGACAGCTGTTCTCGGCAATGGTTATAAAAGAAGGATCAAGCTGAACCTAGGCGGCTTATTTCCACCTTCCGCCGACCCGCCTAGGTCGTTCAGCTCCCGTCTAAGTCTGGCGTATGAGTCCGGTTCGTCCATGGGCTCGCCTTAAGCGGTTCCTGCCACCCCTCCCCCGTTCCCTCCCATCCATCTACCTTATAGACCATCCATCTACCATCTATTGCACCCCATGAATTGCCTGATAAATTTGGTGATAAAAATATGATCATCAAGGTGATTCTTTCTTAGTGTTCAAACGGCCTAAAAATTCGTGATGGAAAACTATTTCTGTTGGTCGGTCTTCTGTTGCATGTGTGAACGGACGTTAGTACCGGTCGCGTAAATAGTGAGTCGTCCATTACATGGAGGTCTCGGCAAGAGTTCTAATCTAAAGAAGTAACCCTAATGGACGAACATGAGTTTCTGTACCGCTTCCAATTGAGCCGAAGCTAATGCTCTATTCTCTAACGCATATGATGTGGCACTCTCCCCTCTTGTTATTGAAAATAACCTATTTTTTCTGTCCTTTGCGTTAAGGGAAGTTGAAGCGCATAAAGTTGCTCCCTCGCATGAGGTTGATGATCAGAATTCTAGATATCTAACATAAGAATCTGAGCAACAAATGAAGTCTCGGCCTAGCCGCTCCACATCTCATGCAATAATTTTATTCTCTTGAATAATTTTGTTGCACAACGCTGTAATATTTCACTCTTGTGTAGTTGTGAACATGTACATACACAGATATTTCCGTAGAAAGTAACGTCACATCACATAGCAAATATAATTCATGAAATAAGGCTCTTTCTCCTCATATCGTCAACAGAATTCTCATTCTAAAAAAAAGAAAACTCATCAAGTATCCGCCGCAGCTTACAACCGACTTGTTGACAGTTTACCATGACCCCCTCACTTTTCGTGGAACCAATTACACAGCCCGAACACTGGCTGCTGATCTTTTCTTATCCCACCATGCCTCCTGACAGTTCCTTCAATATTTATTAATCGCGCTGTCCCTTCACGCAAACAACTACCATGGCATCCTCCACCCCACGAAAATAACCACGCTTAATTACACCCAGACCCATATCTCATCTCTCCCGTGAACCTAGTTAAACACCCCTCCCCTCCTACCCCCTCTCCAACCACACTTCCACTCATATATGTACTTCGCGTAGCCATTTGTACTCCTACTACTCCATCTACTGCCATTCCGCCACTCCACTCCACCCACCGGATCCAACTGCATTCAGAAGAACAATGACCTCGACAACAACGTTTGCATCTTCAAAATTAAAGTCGGATTACCTCAAGATATTGCTTTAGAATAGAATCTCTTTATATAAAGAGGAACCAAATCAAGACCATTTCATTTTACCTTGACTTTTATAGTATAGATTTTTAACTTCCACTTTCCTAAAAAGGCCATGATTACTTATTAAGTAGCTATGAAACTGCATAATACAAATGAAACTTTTACATCAACGAGGGTTTCAACTTTTAGCTCATTAGTGACAAAGCAGAGATGCTTCAAAAACAATCTAAATCAGTTTATTTTTTCTAGCGCCAGCCGGGACCCGCACCTCCCTTTCACCGAACGGGAATGCTCTACGCCTTTACTCCACCGGCGTCGTTTGATCGAATCGAAGCTTTCATCGCAACAAAACATCGTTGTGACAGTTTACTACCTCGATACAAGCCACTTGAGGCTTAAAGAAACTGATTTGTTGTTTCTATCAAGGCCATCAGCTTAACTGGTTCCATGCTGATATCAGCGGCCAGCTCATCCCGGATACGGGTGAGTGCTGATCGCTTCCACGAGGTGTGGATGTTAGTTCGATCAAACGGCGCCGGTGGTGTAAAGGGGTAGGCATTCCCGCCCGGTCTGAGGGAGGTGCGGGTTCGAGTCCCTCCTGGCGCCAGAAGTTTTGATCGCAACAAAACATCGTCGTGACAGCTTCAAAAACAAATTAAGATGTTGTATAGATTCCTTCACAGTAAATACTAATTTCCGATTGTTCTTTAAGCTGTACGCTTGCTCTGAGGAGTGCAGAAAATCCCAACAGGAAATAAATAAAATTCATCCTCATGAAAACTGCCGTTCCCTATCTTCCTTGAATTTTTGATGTGATACCTGCTAGCGCCTACTGTACCTCTAACTTCCAGCAAAGATCATAGTCAATAATTTCTGTAATCTATTAATAATAGCATTTCTTCACAATTCATAAATCAAGGCATTTGGCTGCGCAACCAAAAGCAGCCTTTCCCTCAAAACAGATCCAATATAAGTCGGAAACTGAGGAAAATTAATCGTAACGGACTGATGGCCTACCGTCACATTTTACCTATATGTCTTCAATCAAAGCTCTCTTCGTACTGGCATTAGAAAATAGTTCCTATACATATTATTTGAACCGCAAAAGTTCCTATACATACTATTTGAATTCGTAAAAAACAAGGCAAAGACAAATAATTCAATTCAAATGGAAAAAAAATAACAACAACTTTGATTAATATCTATCGAATATTTGCTGAATTTAAGAAAACCACGCAATATGACTTGATAAAGTTTAAAATGCAAAATTAAACAGTAGTCTGCTACTTCATCAGTGTCGCTGTAGATCTAGAATACTGTCTCAATTAACATTCTCAAAATCATGTAGTAAGGTCATATAAGTGTATATTCCTAAACGTAACTAAACTAAAATAACCATTACTCTGCACTACAAAAAAACACCACCGTCAATAACAAAGTTTAATGTAAGATGACTATCTTTGCTTTTCTATTACATTGAAATATCTTATAATCCTTCATTCTCTGAAATGTTATTTGCACTCTTCCACCAAATTGGGGAAGATCCGAAAAAGGAGGCAAAAGCTAACTTTTACTTAAATTTGCAAATTAATCACACTGTCAAAAACCTATGAAGACTCTCCCGTGGCTAAGCCGAAGCTATAGGAGAACTGTATCACAACAAAGAAAGTAGAACGCTACTAGAAGCGGTCTGCGTGCAACTAGTCAAGTCTTAATAGACGTCCTAATTCTTGACATTATATGTCTTAACAGTGGTAAAATTAGGGCCAAAGATGTTCACTTCATATCGCATCCCGCTGATAGGAAACACTGCTGGAAATATGGCAATTTTCCTCAAAGATTTCCGCCTTCCTATATGTAATAGCCAACTATGCTGCCACCACCACATGCATTGACTGTTAATTTAAAAGTCGTCTAAAGCATGGAAACTGCTGCCAGCAATCAGCAACGAGCACTCGTTTACCCCTATTCTTTTCTAGAGAAGCATATAGAAGTAAAGTGTGGTGAATGTTATAAATGTTGTTAAATGAAAGCTCAAATCAGATAACAAGTGAAAGCTAATACTAAAGGATTTGATCTCAGTCTATAAGCTACTGCCTCCCTCAACTTCGGTTATGGCACGTAGTCTTACATGACAGATCCGAGAGCATTATATTGTGCTCCAAAGCGACATTTTCGTCATGATTCATGCATAACCAATAATTTCAGTATCAAGAGTTACAAGCAGTCGACATTGAGCCGTTTAAACTGGTCATCGCGCCGCAGCACACCCTTACCGATGTCAGTGCACAACATCGAGAGACTGATGAAGACTGTATGTGCACGACAATGGAGCACCACAACCAACCACAGCGGACTCGTCATGCTGCAGAAGGCCGCTACCACTTCTTATCGCAGTCTGGAAGCTGTTATAAACTCCTTTCCCAGTCCCTGATGCTTTGCTTAGTCCCTGGGACAGGAACATTCGAATAGGGTAGGATATAGAGAAGTCAATAACAGATGGATGGTCATTTTTTCAAAAAGCCCAACACCCACGTTCTCACACAGATCTGCCGATGCCCCGTGGTCAGTAACAGCGACAGCTGTTCTCGGCAATGGTTATAAAAGAAGGATCAAGCTGAACCTAGGCGGCTTATTTTTACCTCCCGCCGACCCGCCTCGGGCGTTCAGCTCCCGTCTAAGTCTGGCGTATGAGTCCGGTTCGTCCATGGGCTCGCCTTAAGCGGTTCCTGCTACCCCTCCCCCGTTCCCTACCCATCCATCTGCCTTATATACCATCCATCTACCATCTATTGCACTCCATGAATTGTCTGATAAATTTGCTAGTAAAAATGTGATCACCAAGGTGTTTCTTTCTTAGTGTTCAAACGACCCAAAAATTCATGATAGAGAACTATCTCTGTTGGTCGGGTACATCTTCTGTGGCATGTGTAAACGGACGTTAGTACCGGTCTCATAAGTAGTGAGTTGTCCATTACACATTGCTGAATTCAACTTTGAGGTCTTTATCCGTTTCAAAATATTTCTTTCCAATTTCTTGCTTGAGAGCACGGAAGGGATGGAAGTTGAGTCAGTCGGTAGTCGAGTCGAGGCGAGTCGAAAGAGATGGAAGCCCTGAGTCAGTCGGTAGGGGCTAGGGCCCCTTACCAAGCCTCTTCCGACTGACTCAGGGCTATACGGTGGATGTGGCATTACCTCCCAGCCCAGCTCCTTTATTGTTTCCCTTGTGAGTCTTGCAACATGTGGTTTTGCATTGTCTTGCGGGATCATCACCTTTGACTTCTCAGGCCTCTTTTCTTGAAGAGCTGCGGCGACTTTGTGGAGTGGGCCATGTATGTGCAGCGATAAGCGTCTTTCCACTTCTGAGAGTTTTCCAGCAATTCACTCCTCTGATATCCCACCAGACACTCAACCGAATCTTCCTTTCATGAACGTTGTGCTTTCCTTTTTGTACTTTCTCTTTGGAGGTTGGCACACAGGACCCAGGACTCATCGCCTGTTCGCAATCCGCGGCAGAAACGATTTTCTTTCGTATCTGCACAGAGGAGAAGCAGCGATGGAGAGCCGTTGTCCCTTCTCAATGTCTGAGAGGACATGTGGAATCCAACCTCCAAATTTCCATGCAAAGCCAGGATTCTTCAGATGGATTCTCACTATCCTATGAGACACTTCGAGCTTCTCTTCCAATACACGTGTCGTCTGCCTACTATCGGTACGAAGAAGATGGAGTAGTTCAGTGTCGTCCAATTCAGTTGGCCTTCCTGAACTTTCTTTGTCCTTGAGTGAATAATCTCCCTTCAAAACTTTCCGAACCATTCATAATTGCGATGAGTAGTAGATCCAGCGCCAGATATATGTTAATTTGGCCTGCTGCCTGACGTGCTGTAGATCCTTTAATGAATTCATGAAGGATGACCGAAAATGGCCATGAGGTAGATATAGCATTGAGTTTGGAAGATTGGATAGATAACGAAATACAAGAAGGGTCTTGACCTATTTCCGCGTACGAACGGTAGACAAGTATGATAGGGTTACGAAATCAGCAACAAATATTGGCTAGTGCGTTTACAAGGAGAACGGTAAAAGTATTCGAAGTGTGAAAAGACTTTTTTACAGCCATATAGCAGCGCTGATAGCGTAATCGGCTAACATCCTGTCAAGAAGTAAGAGAGTGCGAGTCCGAGCCCTGCCTGGTGCAAGAGTTTTGATGGCAATTAAAGATCATGTAACATCAGTTTACACAGTTTGTTGATGATCAGGTCTAACTTCTGGCACTCATTATTCCTCACACATATGTTATACTTAACCTCATTAATAGTCTAAAGATGCTCTTTTCCTCACACTCTCCTCATGGTCACATATTTCATTACTACAGTGCGTTTCAAAAGTATGTATCCACCCTAAAACTTGCCTGCCTCCAGAGCCTCGTCAGTACCTTGAAAAATACGATGCATGATGTTATGAGAAGTAATGGTGGTCCGACCGACTTTCGAATTTAGTAAAAAGTTTTTTCACAAGTGGACTTCAAAAAATCTGACTCCCGTGTGAGACGAGAAAATCTCTGAAAGTGAGTGGTTACCTTTTTTCAACTACGAATCTAGAGGAGCTAGCGCTGCCCTGCAGAAATCAGCGCAAAGCGAGATATGGGCAAGTTTTAGAGTGGATACATACTTTTGAAACGCACTGTATAGCCATGTTCATGCGATTCTAAATAAATCTACGCGTAAAACAGTCTAAGAAGGCCAGCTGCGGTTAGGATGCGATCTCCGTTATAACAGGATTTTCTACGGTCCCTTCAAACGCATTATAACGAGAGGAGACTGTATGTCTTCCTATGCAATTGAAAAAATTCTAATAAGGTAGCCTCATTTTGTTGCAGGACTTAGGCTTCCCCCCGCAATTATGCAACACCTGTCCGTGTTGGCTGGGAGAACTACGCCTCCACTTGCATTGTCCCATTCTCAACGGACGTGAACAAACAACACAGCACAACAGCCTAAAGGCACGTTTCTTTTGTCGCTTTTTTCCTCTACCGCACTCAACTCAGAGCAGAGGAAGAAGTGTTACTATTCAAGCAAAACATGAAGACGAGCCACGCCAGCTGATATACATCACCCCTCCTGTCTTTTGCTTTTTGGACGGAATAAACGCAAAAGACCACCTTTTGCCGCTTTCCCATAACTCCCTTTGAAATGGCAGATTCAAAAGAAATAAATGTTACCATCCGAACCCAATCTGAGTGCTCTATCTAATGGTGCTAGTAACGTCACTGGCTTAGGAAAATAACACATTCCATGACCTGGGTGGCGGCGACCTCCTTCTGTCGCTCAAGATAACTGCACCGACAGGGTCCAAGTTTTATAGGCCTCAAGTCTATTTCTTCCTAGTCCTCTGCCTGATATCTACAACGTTGGATAGATCGCACACATCCGGATTGCAACATTTAGTTTATGAATAGGTCACACAGCGGTTTTTGCGTTTATTCCGCCCAAAAACCAAAGACGGGACCGATATTGTGTGCGCGTGGAGATCCGCCAGCAGAGAGCAAGGAATAGTCCATCGGGACGAAAGACCAACTGAGTATAAACGTTGTGCTGTTGGACGCAATTCAGTGCCAGCTGTGTAGCTGGAAGGAGCCTCACACCAATAGATCCAGAACATAAATCGGCAGAGTTTATTCATGATGGTGTTCTTTAAGCATTCACAAAGCGAGATGAAGTTTCGAGGCACTGGATATCAACTGCTGAGCCCAGCATCTCAATGTTTACAATGTCGTTAGAGAGTGTTGAGAGAGCGTGCTAGGCTTCCATACGGTATTGCAAATGGTGCTAAATAGTGAAGATGTCAAGAGGAAGTTGGAAAAAGATAGAAGCATATTTCCTGCTGGGATTTTAGGCAGAGCAAGCTGGGAAGGGCTGCAGAAACAATTCAAACAGAGGAACAGCTGTTAACCCCATAACCTGAGGCAACCCTTTGCATTCGACTCTGCTACATAAACGTCGAAAGAAGAGGGCGCCTAGCGCGCTAGATCCCCGGCAACTCCGTAGTCGCGGCGACCATTGTGTCGAGATTGCTTTCCGTTAGACCAGATCATCTGCATCGAAAGCGAACGGATAGGATCGTATGTGACTAAATGGCCTGCCCTCTGCATCGTGTTACGGACGTAGTCTGTGCAAAGCGGCCGTTGACTTCGTCCTCAAAAAGGTCTGTAAGCAATTCAAAAATTGCAATACTCGAGAAGTTCTAGGAAACATTAGTACAACTAGATGCACTTGACTCACCTAGGACTGACGACGTGGCGATGGATGAGCTTTTCTTCGAGCGCTTCGACTTCAAGCACGGAGTCCTCAAGATGGGCCGGATCGCTTCGTGAGGAAATTGCTGCAGTGTCGCGAGACCCTGTTCCGCCGCAAATTGCGCGGTCTGGAATGACGCGGTTGAAGTCTCCTGGGCAAGGAGGCACTCCCACGGAGAACGGTGGATTCGCTTGTATCCCGACGACGACGACGACTATGCCCTCGCGGTCCCCTGCAGCAGATCGTATCAATCGTGTTTAGTCGTCCTGTGGATCGAGTCAGATCGCTGCGTTCGCATTCACGTGTCTCGGAACCCGCACTCCTAACCATCGGCGATGCCTGTGCTCACCACCCAGTTCATTCGTAACTGTTTATCGGCACCAGCTGTCCTTCTGGATCTGTTCACATCTTCTTTGTTTATTTGATAACCTGGCGCTCAGTAGAAGGGCGAGATTACTGACATCTTCATCCTGAACTTTTCAAATCAACTTCTCAATTGCAAATAAATAAGATTTAGCGTGCCTTGGTGGGTAATGCTGGGCATCACGAGTAAGAAATTGCTCATCCATAATTGGGGAACCTGTCGCTGTTCGGCGGAAGAACTTATGTAAATGATGGCTTGGAAGATAAGAGAGAAATGTTCGCATCTTTGGTTGGCTGTTAAGGCCTGCTCTAGTGTATTCGAAAAGCAATTGATTCAGCAGGGGTAAGTATGTATATGGCTCGGAAGGCTTGGTACAGTAGAAGATAAGAAGAAACGATGGGCTTAAAAGGGTTGAGAGCAAAAAAAGCTGCCTTTTTGGAATGATTAAGCTTCAGCCGTGATCTCCGATTGAGAAATTTAATATAACGAAGTTGGGCTTTCACTCTACGGAAGCTGCTTTTCACGTCTCATTCTCTACGGTTTCAAATAGCTTTTGAAAAGCGGTCAGGGAGCTGGACAGTATTCGAATCTCACTATGCGGCAGAGCCAGCGCTGGTGCATACTAGCATAGCCTTTGTAAAGGCTGAAGCCCATATTTCACTCCGGATTTTCGAGCTACTTCGCGCTTGCCTTTTGCTTAGTAAGGTGCAATTATGCGGCTGTTTATTAATATATAAGCCAAACTGTGGCAGCCTCAGTTGCCCGAAACATTTTTTCATTGCAAGAAGAAGCTTGCAAGAAGAGATCGGTCGTTCAGTGTGGTATGCATCTTGGGTCGATTGCCGGATCGACCCAAAGCAGAGCAACGCCGTACCCACTTTCTGCAGAATGCGGCCAGACCTGGTTTTGGGAAAAATACAAAATACACAGTAGAACCACAAGTATCTCCGAAGAAATTGAATGTGAGGCGTATCCTGAACATGACAGATAACGCCGAATTTTGTCGTACATATATCCTCTTTTTATCTTCTTTCTGTTTTGCGTTTCCGTTCCAATTTTTTGCTCAGTGTTGATATCTTCCTAAATTTTCCGGTATATTTGAAAGTTCGTAATGTATGATCCAGTATTCTTATCCATTTGATTGAATATTCTACTTCATTTGGTCTGCTTTTGCTCTCGCGATGACTCCTATGTTGATGACTCTCTGCAACAATGTATAGTCTATGAAGAATATCGATGTGAAGTGAGCAACCAGAAGAAGCTTATAAACCTAGTCCACTAGCCCACTCTTTTCTGATCTTCAGTACATGTCGTGGCAGGGTTGGTGCAGTGTGCTGCTTTACAAACGTCATTTACAAATAAATATAGCGAGATGGAAGAACAACAAAATACAGTGGCGAAGCGAATGCTGCAATAATGAAAATACACTACGACTTCGATACGGAGCTCGAAATTTCACACTTGAGGCTCCTAAGATGGATAGGAGACGATATTTCCTGAGTAACTTTGTGTTAGATGGAACCACCCCAGTTTACGAAAAAGTTAAACCTGATCTCAGGGCCTTACAAGGGAGGTCAATGAGCGTCCCGTGGCAATTTTAAAATTGACCTATTGACGGTTGTAGGAGACTGTAAGAGGAACAGCATAGTGGTTTTCAAACCTCCTGCGGACATCTGGGTAGGTCGAAAATTGCAAAAAAACCGTATCGTTTCAGTGCGGGCCGATAAAGCAAAACAGCCGTCTGGAAACAGCCATGTCATGGTTAGAATCTAACCTGCAGAAGGTATAGGGGTGGAACAATAGCGGAATTACAGCGATTTCACAATATGCCTGTTAGCCGTACAGTAACCGACGTGGAACATTGAGATGCACCGCTCACGAACGTAGCGCCAGCGACAAGATGGTCGAGTGGACACGGAGGCGGACTTGCAGGAAAATGGTCAGGGGTTCAGATCCCAAGGGTGTGTCCCTGCATTGCTGGATTTGCTCGATCCAATTTTGTTGATGTAAAGTGTATTTTGACCACGGTATTGTACCATACTGACATTGTAACCTTATTTTAACCTGGATGTTACGATATAAAAACAAAAAAAAGCAACAGCGCTCATAATACATTGTTCGATTGGTCATTAAGGAGATCAAGCAGCTTTCCTCTGCTTAAAAATTAGGTAATATTCTTGGTCTTGACCGTCTTCGGTAGGCATTGACGGTGGGATTGTCAGCACGACTGTTGTTATATTTATTCATTCATTCATTAATTTACTCGATACCAGCCACTTGAGGCTTAAAGAAAGTGATTTGAGTCGTTTCTATCACGACCGTCAGCTTAACTGGTTCCATGCTGATATCAGCGGCCAGGTCGTTCCGATATACGGGTGAGTACTGATCGGTCCCACGAGGTGTGGATGTTGCGTTCGATCAAACGGCGCCGGTGGTGTAATGGCGTAGCATTCCCGCACGGTTAGAGGTAGGTGCGGGTTCGAGTCTTGCCTGGCGCTAGAAGTTTTGACCGCAACAAAACATCGTTATGACAGCTTGCATTAATTTACTGTTTTTAATTTATTTTTATTTATTATATTTTATTATGAGTTATTATTTATATTTTTATTTTTAATTAATTAATCTATATATAATTATGTGGGCGCGTATAGCGCAGTCGGAGGTGGCGCCGACGGTCGCGTGCACCCGACACAGGTTCCTGGTTCGGAATTTCCTGCCCAGGCCAACCAAGCCTTCCATCCCTCCGAGGTCGGTGAATTGGTGCTAGACGTGTCTGGGAAGGATAAAGCGTTGAATTGTTCATCGGCTGGCCACCGCAAGTCATTGTATGGCCAAATACGCATTCATGTCGCCTTCACGACATCCCGTAGAATGCGCTGGCGCATCCCAAAAGGGATTGAGAAACGCCGTCCTTTATCATTTACATAATTATGTTTTCGACCCTCTTCGACGTCTGGAGAGAAAATATAACAGTCTGTCTGTTTGACTCCAATCTGCCTTCTTCTTGTCCAACCAATCACGTTGCTAGTGATGTGCTAGTCTACATCCTGCGCTTCGTTCAAGTCAAGCCAACATCACGAACCAGAGAACGTCAATGGGATAAAGATCAAACAAAAAACGGCCTGGAGTGTTTCTCCTCATCAGCACAATCAATATCCCATCCACAGCATTTTGAATTATGCCCCGAAAGGGATCTGCTACGGCGATCTCCCTACGAATAGGGGCAGAGTAGCGGGAGGAAGGCAGTTAGCAAGACAACCAATAACTCGGGGAGGAGAAAACATTGAATTATACAATTGATATCAACTCTAGAAAGAGGTCTCGTGTAGTGTCCCGAGATCACAACTATCAATAAAATATAAAATACACTTTATTTAATTAATTAAATATATATATATATAATAATTAGTAATCAATACATAATAAATAAAATAATCTTACTATATACAAAGGATAAATAAATAATTGATAAAAATTAAGATAAATCTTCTTTATCCATTTTTTCAATCTTTCTTCGACCTTTGGAGTCATGAAATACAGTAGTGCTGACAGACTCACCGTCAATGCCTAACGAAAACGGTCAAGACAAAGAGTATTATCTATTTTTTAAGCAAAGAAAAGCCGTCTGCTCTCCTCAATGGCTAATCGAACTATGTATAATAAACGCTGTTGCTTTGCGTGTTTATTTTTGTTTTTATATCTAACATCCAAGGGCCGGATTCATCAAGGACTTACAGTAATTTAACGTAGGAAATACAGCCGAAATTCCTGATAGCGCGGCTTATCAAGCGATATGGTGATACGCTTCACCATATCGCTTGTTGATGAGTCGCGTTGTGAGCAATCTCGCCTGTTTTTTTTCTTCGGTAAATTGCTGTAGGCCGTTGATGAATCTCGCCCCAGGTTAAAACAAAGCTCCACTGTTAGTATGGTGCACTACCATGGCCAAGACACACTTTATATCGACAAGAATGGACCGAGCAAGCCAGCAACGCAGAATCCCCACCTTCGGATCGGAGCCAGTTTCCTGCAAGTCCACTTGACCATCTAGTCGCTGGCGCCACGTTCGTGAACGGCGCACTTCAATGTTCCACGTCCGTTACTGTACGGCTAACAGGCAAATTGTGGAATCGCTGTAATTCCGCTACTGCTTCAGCCCCAATCCTTTTGCAGGATCGATTCTAGCCACGACATGGCAGTTCCAGAGCAGGGGTGTGCGTAAAATTTTTTTCGGTAAATTTTTTAACGACCACTTTTCAACGAAAAGTTTTTGCGTTAAAATCGGTAAATTCGGTAAATTCGTTAAATAAAATGTCCCTTAGCTGCAGTCAGTTTGGCTGTATTTTAGTATGTAAAAAGCCAGATCTTTTTCTTAATTGATTCTTTTTCGACTCCATCTGCATGACAATTATATAACAATGCCTTCATCTTCTAAAAGCAACAGTCTATCATCAACAAAATAAGCGAGAAGAACCATTAAGATCTGAAACCAAACAGCAACAGGACCTCTAAAATAGGAAATGTCTTGCTATGCCTGAGTCCTTTAGCTGGTGGAAAGTCGTCTACCTTCTGGGAAGATCCAAAGTGCATCGTATCACTGCTCAACGTTTTTTGAGCTTTTTTCTCTTTTTCCCCAAATTTTTACAAAATTTTTCCAAATTTTTACAAAACATGAGCTCGCCAAGCAGACTTTTGCAGCCGAACATTTTTCTATACTGCCATAGTTGTTTTGGAAAACTACAGAATGTTTGACGACCACAGCGAACCCCTTGGTACAGTCCGTCTTTGTAGGATATCTATGAAGTGTTGTTATCTTTCCTAATTCTTCCAAGTAGGTTCGCCACTCCTGCCACTCATTTACGATTTCTAAGCAGTTGACCAATCAGATCTTCTTCTTGAAGGACCTGGTTCCAAACTGTACGGCACATTTGCGTGAGGTTCGAATGTGCTTTGAGCTTTCGATTTCTTCCATCTTTTGTAGAGCACATTTTGGATTGATGAACTGTTTTATAGTAAATTCGTAAATTAGACGAAAAAAAATCCATAGACATAAACAAAATATTTGTTAAAGCCGGACCTGCACCTTCAAAGATATACCATTTCCGTAAATCTTTAAAAAAATCGTCATGCAATGGACTGCATGTTAAGTACCAGTTTCTATATTAACCTGTCTAATAAATGACAAAAAACGTTCATCGACTTCATATCTTTTTTATGTTATTCTAGTGCTTTTAGCCACATATTTCAGTGTTTCTCGTGCATACTGGCTGTGCTTCTCCCAAAAAAACTGCAAAGGATGTTCTTGAAGAGGACGAAATAGATAAGAAAAATCGTTAACATGCTGGGCATAAAATTCAGTAAAAGCGCAGCAAAGACAGTACCCGTAGCCGCGCTCTATCAATTAGGCGAGGCTCAAAATTGCCCTTAGGTAGTTCTACAGTCACCGGCTGATGCTGCACGGAAAATTCCTCCAACTTTCCGGAAAACTTGCGGAGAAGAGGGAACGAACCCATCTCTTCCCTTGTTTCGTTTCTTGTGCTTGTTCTTTTCTCGCATAGTTTGTGTTTCGTAGAGTTTTCTTCGTGTTTTTTATGCCTTTTCAACCCCACCTATGAAACAAATATCACAAAAAACTGTGGAAAACTGAATGGTTGGTAATTATAAAGAACTAATATGTAGCAATCAAACGCAAGAAACGGGCCAGGAAGTCGAAAAGCACGGAACGACAGCGTAGAAAAGTGGGGTCGCACGCAGATAAATTGGTCAAGAGCAAGGAAAATGCCAACAATTCTTAAAACACGAGGTCAATATCGATTACCTACCCTGATTCAAGTAAGCAGAAGGTTTCCTCGGAATACTGCAAAAGCTCATTCAAAGGGGTCCAAAATGCATTCACATGGAGAGGAAGCAAACTTCTAAATTTGGTCATAAAATGTCGTTAATGCAGTTTAACGGAATTTTTCGTCGTTAAATTTCGTTAAAAACTTTTAACGAAAAATGCCGGTAAATCCGGAAAATCGGTAAATCGTTAATCGTTAGGCCCGCAATGAAGTGATACGGTTTTTTTGTAATTTTTCACCTACCCAAGTGTCCGCGGGAAATTTGAAAACCACCACGATGTTTCTCTTACAGTTCCATACAACCCTCAATAGGTCACTTTTAAAATTGCCACGGGGCGCTCATTGACCTCCCTCGTTAGTCCTATCGAATGAAGACGTATTCCGCGCTTCACCGCTGAAAGGCGAGGCGAGCAAAGACGCTCAAAGTAGCTTAATTTTCTATAAATTTTACGTATTGTGATTCGACGTACCTTGTACTCATCAAGAGCTTTTCGTCTTGTACGTAAGGGGGAGGTACCCATGTATTTATATCGAGCGATTTGTTCGAGAATTGCAGAAAAAAGAAGACCTCTTATCCTGACGAGCAGTCAGCACGCATAAGTGTTCTGCACCCCTTCGAGAAATGTAGAGTCCTTCCCATTATTAGAGTGAAAAACAATGACCCAGACCCAACTTTTGAGCTACAGCTGTAGTGGACGAAGTGGACTCCGCATATTTCTGCTGTTTGTTGGCAAGGTGCTAAAAAACGGGAAACAGTTCTTCACAAAATTGCTTTAAAGTGATCGCTGTACTCAAGCCGTCACTCTATAAAAAGTTGGACTCTCGTACTACATGCTTGTTAGTAATACGAGATGTGCGAATAAAGCGAATGCAGATCTAGCTTAGGATATTGATGCTTATTAGGCTTTCATAGGGTATTCTTTAGTTAACAGTCTACATACGGTAACAATTACAAATGCAACTGCTGGAAAATAAAGCGATCAAGGCGCGCTAGACCACAATATGCAAATCAAAACGCAAAGGCTGAGTGAAGCGAATCTCAATCCTAAGCAAGGTGATACCGACACTAATTCCCATTTGTTCAATATCATGGTTGAGAAGGTAGGCACTAAATACATATAACATATGCTGATGCATATATCTCGGACATTCATGAGGGTACCATTCAAGAATAATTTTCCCGTTACAGTGGGCAATGGCACGAACATGGAGGAAACAGTGGAGAGAAATTTCCACAAAACCATATTCAACGTTCACATCAACCTAGCTAGTATTACGGGTTCGTGACTCATCCTTTCCGAACCCCAAAACCGCTTCATCATGCTATTCCTATTCCTATTTCTTGTCAAACCGGAGCCGACTTTGTCTAATATGCAAAGTGTGTACAAAAGGAATGTTTTGGCTTTAAATCACAGTCTTTTTCGTATAGCGCACAAACATGTGCCATAAAAAAATAAATACCATTAGTTCTGGACGTTCTCAAAACTTCAGATCGATGTTGTTGCCTTGCTGAGCTGGTAGCCAAAGTTGTTGTCACATTTATTTAACTCTCCTTTCGTTTCGACGACCTCACTTTCGTCAGAGCCAGAAAAGCTCAAAAAGCTCCGTGCAATTAAAGCGGGAGAAGAATACGTTATGGAATCCCTTGACGTTACGTCATTGTGCCCCAACGTTTTAAGGAAAGGCGCTTTCAGGCCGTATCCGAAATTTTCACTGAGCGTCAAACTGTGTAAACCTGTAGGGTCTCAGTGTTTCTCAGATTATGACACTGATCAATGAACGCCTGATGTGCAACGTATTCAAGTGGTCAGGAGAGTATTACAGGCAGATTGGAGGGCTAACCGTGGCACAAAGGATAGCTCCTGTGCTAGCGGACGCTTTCATGTCTAAGGAAGAAACTCCAATCCTGGAGCGCATTCCTACTCTTGACTGTAGGTATATAGGCGACTGCTTTATATTTTGTTCCACTCAAGCTGAGTTGGACACTTGTTTCGAATTGCTGAATCAGCAATCAGAACATATAAAGCTTACATGAGAACAACCTACAAAAAGTTGGCTTGCTTTCCTGAATGTCCAGGTTCACCTTGCTCATGGAGCCATCAAAATCAGATGGTATCGCAAGCTTACTAGCAAGAATATCCTCATTCACCCCCTACCTACCCCTCTAGTACTAAAGCGGGCATTGTCAGAACCATGTTCCGGACTGCCAGCTCAGTCTCGTCTGATAGCGAACAAAGGTCGCTGCCATGAAGATGGCAATAAACATCGTAAGGAGCAACGGCTACCCAACACAGCAATGACGGAGCAGGCGCAGGGCGCAAGCCAGCGCGCCTCGTCGCGAGGAAGAGCGATGCAAGGTATCGTTCTGTGTGCTCTTCATTTCAGACGAGATGAGCAGGGAAATTCGAAAGTGTGTGCGTGCAGCTGATTTTCAAGATATGGTGAGCATCATTCATGCTCCTCCCACTTACTTGAAGGCGCAGCTGGTTCGGAACCGTGCGTACAAAAGGACATGTTCCACTCCGTCCTGTGTTGTGTGTCCTAATGGGAAGGAGGGGGATTGCGTGACCTCTGGAGTTGTCTACAATATGTCATGCAATGAGTGTGGTGAGGACACCATAGAAGAAACGGGCATACCGCTATGTGTCAGGGTTAAGGAGCATTTGGACGACCTTAGAAAAGGTAGTGTCCGAACTCATTGGGGGGAGCCCAGAGTCCGATGTCATGAGGGCGCGATTCTGCAGGTGGCAGTGTCAATTTTAGCTCGAGAGGGTGATATATCGGCGCGCAAGACCATTGAGGCACTCTGGATCACGGCTAGGAATCCCAAGGTCAACCGGAAGGAGGAGTGTCTCGCGGTAACCCAAGAACTGGCACCCTTCGTCATGCTCTGCGGATTCTGATCTATCTGTTCTGACCCCAGGGTATTTAAGTCGGGTTGTTGCGCGGTGTAGACTCACTCACGCACGTTCGAGTCCAGCTTTGGGTGAATGGTGGTCTTTCTCTGCATCCACCTATAAGGTCAGTCGTTCCTTCATAACTGTCATTTTGGATCTTGTCGCTTGGATCTGTACGCTTTGCACGACAAGTTGGAAGCGGATCCACACGAATTGTTCTTAAACTTCAGCCACTACTAGTGTTCAGCAGGTAACTGCAGCTCGTGGATTGCACTCGGCTGGCAGTGTTCCAAATCTTGGTCCATAGACACAGTACGTAAAGTCTGGCGTGGCATTGATCACAGAGCGAAGTAGCTCATTCTTTTCTCATTCTCTTTCCTCTTTTTCTTCGACGCAATGCTTCGATCAGTTGAGGTTTCCTTGAAGGTGGTTTAAAGTTATTTGGAGCAACTCCTTCCAGGCAATACATCACCTTCACGTAATGTTGTTATTTGAAGCAACCACGTACTATTTATTCCTGAACACAAACAGTCCTGGTAGTCGATCTAATCACCAACGCGGAGAACTGGGTGACCAGTCCTAACCAGTGATGAGCGGATTAACCGTTATCCATTATCCGTTTCCGGTTTCCGGTGGGTTTTGGCCTATCCGTTTTGTTGCCTTATCCGGGGATTTTCTCCGGATAACGAACAACAAAATGTGGCAAGCTTGTGATTACTTAGTTGAATACAAGGACAATTTTGAAAAGATCATTTTGTGTTTTTTCACTGGCAGTCGAGATAGGTTTGCAATGCCAGGTCGGTGCCTTCTCAGAGTTCTCAATGCTATAATTAGACTATACTATCTAATTTCTTTTGGGGAGCTTATTGAAATGCTGAACACTGCTTTGTTTATTTCTATTTGTGGGGTTTTCACCAAAATTCCTTCTAGCATAATGTACGATCTGGAAAAAACCAGTTGATCAGTGGAGAAAAGGACAAACTTCCATACGAACCACTTCGTTTTATGGATGTGCGATACTCCGCATCTACACGACTTTTTAGCGCTCTTTGAAACTATGTTTGGCGCTAGCAGCAAATTACAATTTACCATTTCTAAAGCAATAGAGAGGGTTTTATTCGATCTGAGCAAGAATTAGTGTTAAATTTAATTGGGGACTCTATTTAACGACTGCCCCACCCAAGCCCAGAAATTCCCGTGGGATCTATCCATAGTGACTTCACTGCAGCTGAAAAACATGAATAAAGGATATAAGACGAAGGTAGTGCCGAATGCGACACGCATTCTACTCTTACATGATATGCTGGAGGCACTGAATGCGTATTTGGCCAATGACTTGTGGTGGTCAGCCGATGGATAATTCAGTGCATTATCTTGTCCGGACAAGCCTGGTACCAGTACATCGAGTCTAAAAGGATGGAAGGCTTGGTTGACCTAGAGGGAAAATCCGAACAAAGAACATTGAGTCGGAGCGCATGCGACAGGTGGCACTTCCGACTGCGCTACCACGTGCCTTGAAGAAAAAACACCAATAAGAATGTTATAAGTGGCTTATTTGATATGTGAATGGACAGTGTTACAACTACCGACCTGCCATTGGAGAAAGAATGGTTTAAAAGTAGTTTTAATTTTTGTTGTTTGTTCGTTATTCGTTTTTCCGTTATCCGGGCATTTTTAGGCAAAATTGTCCGTTATCCGTTAACCGGGTTTCAAACTTTTATTATCCGCTCATTCCTGGTTCTAACGTCCACCGTCGTACCCGGTGGATTAACCAAATTATCGCCTCAAAAGAAGGAGCAGAAGCTTGACGTTCACGTAAAAAAGGGGTGCTTGGAGAAACGCTCAGGGGCGTAGATTACAGGAAACTACTAGGCAAGTTATTACAATGACAGCAGACACAGAAACCCCATATCAAATCAATGGATTTATTATTATTATTTATTACATGAAAAATTTCATGTGTCACAACAATATCACTACTTAGAGAAAGAAATGCAGAAAGCAGACAAACAGCAGAAACAAGATAAAGAGTTTAGGAAAAAATAAAATAAAAAGAAAGGAAACACGGGGAAAGCAAATGTATCCCAAATTCGTCTATCGGAGAGATGCGTCATGTCTACATTTGGCGGTGTGCTTATTAACCATGCATTTGAAAACATTTAGAGAAGTCGGCAAAGCCCGGTTTTTGGAAAATTTTTGTATAAGCCGGAGCTCAGAGAAATCGGATTATCAGTCAGCCAGGAGCGGAGAGCCTTCACCCCAGGAGGTGGCAACGTAGACGACAAATCTCTGTCCCCTTGCCAATGGAGACATCATGTTGGAGTCGAAGGCGAAATGCGCTCTATGGCATTCGTTGCAGCAACAGAAAGAACGAGTTCAGAGCGTGCACGTTTGGACGCGATTTGTGTGCGAAGTCGTTGCAGATGGGCCTCACTTGGGTACACAGCAGTGCTTCTGGAGAGGATGGCTGGGAAAGGAAAGACGTGACGGGAGCCGATCTCTGTTCAGGTGCAGAGAAGCTCCAAACCTGTATTCTGTAGCACCTTCTGCTCCTCGTTCTGATTAGTGTGCCAATGAGTATAGCACCTGCTACTGTTGCCGTTCCTGAGCGACTTAGGGGTCCGAGATCTTCACTAGCTTCATCGCCCAACAAACAGCCCTTGTTTCAGGTTGATTGAAAAGTCTTGCAACCCTTTACGCTACTGCCTGTTAAATTTGTTAAAGCTCTTATAGTATTGATCTTGTGTGGTGACGTAGCAGTACATTCTCGAAGCTTCCTCAAGCATACTATATAAGGCCTCGTCGAGTAGGAATACAGAAACAATGTCAACGATAAGCAGCAGCATCCTTCGAGCTATCGTCTACTGCGAATTTCTGCAAGGCCATTCCGCAAGAACTGCAGCCTCTAACACCTGCGCTGCATTCAAGGAGGAAGTCATTCACTATTCCACAGTGGCCCGTTGGTATCAGCGCTTCAAGGCTGGAAATATCTCTCTCGACCTTCGTTCCAGAAGGACTGTTGTGGAAGAATACAGTTTGTGCCAAGCCTTCAAATTGAAGCCAAATTCAACCACTCGCGAATTGGCGGCAGCTGGAGATCCTTGGGTACCACAAAGTTTTGTCGTTTTGGATACCACATGAGGTGCGGAACTCTGACAAGGCATGCCGAATCAGTGCTGCTGAGTCGCTGCTTCTTCGCCCACACAGAAAGGACTTTCTGAAGGACATTGTTACTGGTGATGAAGGCTTGGTTCTTTATGTTAACCACACCCGCAAGAGCCAATGGCTCCCACGCGGAGAACCTGTTCCAAGACAACCGAAACGTGGACACCACGAAAAGAGGGTTCTTCTGTGTTGCTGGTGAGACTCAGAAGGCACGCTTTACTGTTAGTTGCTTGATAGTGAGATCACAGTCACAGCATCTGTCTACACTACCCAGCTCCAGAGCTTGGCCGGCGCCATGCGCCAAAAACGTCCAGAACGGGAAAATGTCTACCTGCTGCACGACAACGCGCCTCCTCATGTCGCAAAAGTGAGTCGCGATAAATTGGGGAGCTAGGATGGGATGTTCTACCCCCTTCGTCGTTTCCAGACCTCGCTCCTTCTGACTACCACCTGATCAGAGCTCTGAAGCAGCATCTTCGAGGTAGAGAGTTCGATGATCGACGTCAACTGGAAATGGAAGTTTCTGAATTCTTTTCCTCACAGCCCTTCTGGCGGAAAGAAAATGGAAGGCTGTCTGAAAGATGGGGCAGGATCATTATATTGTATTGCATTAGAATACTGTTGTGCTAGTGTTGCAAGGCTTTTTGATCAACCCAATATAAGCATGGCCACTAACTGGTCGGCATCCCTGGAAACCTTGCTGAATCAGGTGCTGCTCTTTAAGATTCGCTCCCTTGTTTCATAACATGTCCCGGCTGTGTGAAATCTGAGGTCTGGAACTGAATGGTTGACGCGTAATTAGTGCGGTGTCTTGTCGTTATGCACAGTACAAGTTGATAAGTTCAAATTGGTATGTAGAATCTTTCCTCACGACATAAAAAGATGAGATGTGATATGAAGGAAGATACATATCTGCAGGACACTGCCAATAAGGCGCGGGTCCTCATTACTTTGACCGGTCTAGCGCTGGTTGCAACTGAATGTGGATTCCACATGGATACCACGTTTCAGAAGCAGTAGGCTGTGACTCTGTGTTGAAAAAATCATTTGGCTCCCGAGGGATTCGGGAACCACGCTGGCTGCATGGAGTTTCAGATGAGTTCTCTTTCCAACAAAAGGTATTTCTGCAAGCTCTCTGTGCACTTTCAGAAGCGCTTGCGGGCTTCTGTGCAATCTGTGAGGCCAACATTTAGCTGCTTGTCGTGTTGTGCCCACGTAACATATCATTTCACTACAAGCTTTAGAAATGTTTTTTTTGCTAATGTGAAGAAATGCAGGAGAACACTCCAAAAAGCGACTCATCGGACCTCCCTTAGGCCGCCGGACATTCACTTGATCGTCTTCCCTAATTCTTACTTTCCTCGAGAAGCTCTATTCCAGCCAGCCTTCAGACAATTCCGACGCATTTCGTTGACCGTGGTGGGAAAATTCCCGAGCTTTTTCTTTACTTTGCAGTAGCATTAAGTACGTTTATTCCCATCCTTAAGCCTCAATCGTTCGGAACAAAAAAGCTTCGAGTTCGAGTACTCTGACGAAAGCTTTTTATTCGGAATCAGGACGCTTATTTCACGACGTAGGATGCCCGTCTTCTAGATCCAGAACTTTAAAAGACCCGTATTCCGAATCCAGAAGCTCAGAAGCGCTCGCAGTCGCCGCTGTGTCGAGCATGAAGAGGCTATGCATATGGCAGATTCCTTATTCCCTGCATGATTTCCCTCACGGCTCCCTTCACGTTAGGTTTCAGTCCTGGTCCCGCCTCTGGGTCCATTCTTCCAGGAAGATCCCTCCCCTCTCGGGATTCTCCTTACTGCTTTACCCCAGTTAAGCAGCCCTCCCCCGTTCACGACACGACGACTGCGTGCGAACGCCCATTGCGTGAAATCCGTGTCACATCTTCTAAATCTTTCCCTTACTGGTAATGGATCCCCTTTTTACTGCCCCCCCCCCCCTTATTGGTAACTCCCTACTGGTCCCTCCTCATTGCCTAGGCACTTCTTGGTGCCACCTCCTGGCCTGCTTCATTGTTCCCCCTATCGACCCCCCCCCATATCGGTGCCTCCTCTAGGTCGCTCCCTCCTGCTCACTGTCGCTTCTCCACCCTCGAAATCCCCCTTCTACTCCTCCGCCTTTAATGGTCTCTCATGCTTATAGCACGAAGTCGGCGGCACGGTTTCTGAATCTGGACGCTCAGAAACGCTCGTAGGAGCTGTTGTGCTAAGCAGTAAAAAGCGGCGCATCCCCTGCTGCAGCAACATCCCACGTTCCATAGCAAATTTTGCCCGCGCTGTAGATGATGAGGCGTATCTCACTCAGGTGGAATCACTCGACCGCACCTGCTGTGGATGATGCGGCGTATCTCACTTAGGTTAGATCACTCAAACGTCATCGACCGCTAACTCAATTATATTGTGGTAGATAAGAAGATATTTAGGAGACAATGACAGGTTTGGTTCGCTCAATAATGTTGATTCAGTTGATGGGAAATACGAAGTGCTGATTAATATATTGCGCCATATTATTGAACTATCTGTTCCGATTAAAAGATAACATTGAGAAGCCCCAATTTTCCACCTCATGAAAGGATCCTTGAAAAGGGAAGAAGTAGGCACGCAGGCAAAAGTACGGGTAAACTTGAAGACTGGGCCGGGTACAGGCAATTGTTCCATAAATTTGAAAAAATGCTGAAGAAGTTTAATGGATTAGTTGAGAAGCGAACCATAAGATCTGGTAATAAGTGTGCGTTCTAAAGATTGATAAAGACTCGTCTGCAAGAGAAGATTTATGTGCAAACTTCACGCTCTCCTAGTGGTCGGGCTGTCTATCGCAATGATGATAAGGCCGAACTGTTAGCAGCAACATTTACAGAATATGTTGAGGCTTTTCGAAGGCGCAATTGTGGATGACTGCTTTAGACCCAGGCTCCCTGTAACAAAGGGCTCAGTTTGGTTCCATAAATAGGAGATTCAAAGTCTGCTTCTCAAATGGCCACAGTTTGATAGTATAAGCCCTGACGGTATTACACCAAACTTCATTACATGGGTAGCTCTTATGGTAAGTGGTCCATTTGAACATATCTTTAATTTAAGTTCATGTGGGCTGAGGTACCTCGTAGATGGGTTGAATCAATCGCTACTCTCTTTCTTACCTAAAAACCGCCATTTGATGTTCACACAACTTTTAGACCTGTCGGTATTACATCAGTATTTACGAGACTTTTTGAATTTTTTAAAGCAAGCAACAGTTGATCATTTGGAGAAGCATGCAGTAATATCGCCTTGCCAGCAAAAAGAAAAGTCTACTGTAACCGCAATGATTCAGACTCTGAACTGTTGGATCAAATGCATGGATGACAAAAGAAAACTTGACGTCGTATATTTCGATTTTAGTAAGGCCTTCGACAGAGTATCACATAACAAGTTGTTCTATAAGGTGGGGTTGCTTGGTAACACCCTCGTATCCTCGCATGGACAAAGCCATTTGACTGATAGAGAATTCAATCCTCGTGCAAACTCCTCGTTCTCCATTCCCTGATCTGTCAGTAGTGGTGAGTCTCAGGGACGGATTCTCTTCCCTATTCTGTTTAATGTTTACTTTTATTTACACATACGACTTGCTCGAGATTCTGAAGGATATTGCGATAACAACCTGCGCTTTCGCTGACGATTTGAAGATTTATCGACCAATTTCAAGTGATTCTGATCTTGAACTTCTCCAAAATGCTATAAATAATATCCAGAAGTGGTCCTCTGAATGGAGTATACCGCTTTTGGAAGAGAAGTCTAGAGTGCCTCACATTGGTACTAGAAATGATAACATGGTTAATAACTCTATTAATAGTATGCCATTTAATGAAGTTGAAGAAATAAAATATCTTGGGTTTCTAGTTACGAATGATCCGAATTTCGATAAGCCCTGTGCAGCGGTAGCCAACAAGACTGTGAAAGTCATGTCTAATGAGTTTAGAGCCTTGAGTTACATTCTTCTCCAGGCGTATAGGGTGTCAAGCCAATATTGGAGTATGGTGAGCCAGTTTTTAATCCTTACACACCAAAGGCTAAAGATTTGATAGAAAGAGTTCAGAACAGCTTCACCAGAAAACTTATAATACGTAGCTTGGGGTTTGCATATGCCCAAATTCCGTCACGTAGAATCAGGAATGGTGAATTTGGGCTAGAAACTCTTGAGTTTAGAAGAAGGAGAGCTCACTGACCTACTGGCGTTGAGAGCATGTAATACTCGTGGTGTGTAATAATGTACGACGCTGGAAGAGCCAAGCGAAATTGTAGGCGCTTCCTTTTCTTGCTTAAGACCCTCCGTTCATATGAGAAGCTTCGCAAAAGCAGAATCTTCCTGAAAAATATGAAACTTTTAAAAACATTCTGAAATTACATTTAAAGCCATAATTTACTGATGCCTTAGACGTCGTCCATCATTTACTTTTTCACATAGATAATAAATGTAGATTAAATTTGTTTTTCTCGTTCGGTAATTTTTTATACATATTGCGAACGATCGTACTTGTATTCGTGTAAATAAATGAATAAATAAATAAATAAATAAAATGACCAATTTTGAGTTAATAGAAGCAAATCTGGTAAAATTTCTTCCCCGTCACACAAGTTTTCTCGGATCGGGTCTAATCGTAGTGATTTGAATATTAATTCCCTGCCTTGAGTTTCTAGGAGGGTTTCAGCTGGTGTCAAGTGATACGACAACATGTCCATCATAACTTGTCCACTCACGGATAGGAGACGCGAACAAAGTTAAACATGGCTTTTCGGTCCTAAATACCACGGCCTTCTCACAGCGACCTCCTTTCTTAAATGCAACAGCCGGCCGATGTGAAAAACCAATCCTTAAATGAGCTGTAAGAAAGCTCTGTCGGCAGTGAGCAAGGTGGAGAAGTGCTTGACGAAATGCTGGCTGCAGAACTGGTGGAGTGTCCTCTATCCGAACCCCAGGTGGCGGAGAGCGTTGTACGTGCGGCGAAAAGCTTCTTTAGAGAGTGCACTTGCCACGGAAAACAGTCCACTTCTATAAATAGTGGTCAGTGGGCCCTTGTTTCAAACAGCCCAGTAGCCTCTCTTGAGCTCACCCATATTCCGGCAGACAAATTTTTAAAAAAATGGACCTCAGAGCATTCGGTGCCATGGTAGTGTTCGGTGTTCTACAGTCCTCCTTCAGAGTGAGCGGAGGCGCCAAATCATCGAAAACTGTGCTCACTTGCGGATGTGCAGTGCAGCGACGAGTCTTCGCCACAACGTGCAGCTTAAGAACTACAATGACAGCTTTAAAAGACCTGGAATAAGGAAATGACCAGCGGAGCAGAACAAAGCAGGAAGGAGCAATGTACTACCGTGTCTGGGGCGCATCGCAGAAACGGGATATTCTTCTAGGATTCCAATAGAATACTTCTCATAGCTGAGCCGTTCTAGAAAGGGCAAGGTGATATAGTACCCAGAATATCTTAGGAACCCAACGGCATGCATAGATTGGATGAGACCGCTAAATTTTCGTCTTCTACGATTTTCTACGCCTGTCATCCCTCACCCTAATTTTTCGAAAGAAATGAATGGAAATCAGTGGAGACAGTCCTCCGAAAGGCAGAACAATTAGCAGAATCCTTTACGGACGGATCCGATTCAGCTATTTAGGAGTTATGAGAAGATTTCGGTAGAAAGAAAACTGTCAGCAAGGAGAAAATGTGTGGAAGCTGTTCCTGATCATCTATCCAACTTCGAAACTGCAAAAGCGTGGCCAAAAGCTTTAATTTTTGATCTTTTTTGACTCGTCTCGGATAAAACGCTTGTGGTATACAGCCTAGAAAAGCGTGAAGTTTGATATCGAAACTCTGAATCAAACGATGAACGAAATTCCGTAAAAAGTGCTGAGAAATACCCTGAATCTGCGATTACTTACACGATCTGAAGGCTCGGCTCGTGCTAAGCCATACGTGGTATGATGCAAGCAATGCAGCCTCTCCGTGATCTGAGTGACTAACTGAATATTTAGACCAGAGGGTGTGATTTATGACACGATTTTACGACTTACGGCGATTTTTGGCAAATTTTCGTAAACCTAATCTTTGATCCATAAAGAAATGCTGTCCAAGCACCGGATGCAGCCCGGGTTGTAAAGATGTGCCCACTTTGGGAGTCTGCTCTCATAACGCATTGCTAGCGCTTCCTGCTTTGTTTATTTTTTTTGATGTTCTATTATGGTACCGAGATAGAGGAAAGCCCCCCGCAAGCTTCAGAGTTTGACTTATCTCTTTGCTTATCTAACTTTTCAATTTCTATCACATCGTAAAGGTTGCCGTTTAGTATCAGATTCTTTCTCGAGGGACATGGACAAGACATTAAAAAATGGTCCTGGCTGCAAGATTGAACTTCTTCCTTTCCGATATATGTAGTGCCAGCAACGCCCTCGCACTTCTACTGACAGGCATTGTTCTAGTCCACAAAGAAACATGCGAGGCAGTTTGGCACGGAAGAGACAAGTCCACATCCTATTCGATAACTACCGCCTGGTCGATTTGTTTATAAACACAACCAGATAGAACTGGCGGAAAGCCAAGCAGGGATACTACTCGTGGTTGAAGCGGGGTCTATAACAGATACTGGGCTCATGTGGGAATCATGTGGGAAGAATAAACCCCTAATGCTTCTAGCGTCAGAAATCGATATTTCAGAAATTGTGTGACCTTGCAAGACATCCTTGCTTCAATCTTTCTGCAGTTAAAGTGCTGAATTCAGGTATTGCGTCGTAGTTATTGCTAAATATTTAACTTCGCATCTAACAGAGATTATCAGCTACCTTCCTGTAGCTGTTTATACACCAACAAGTGAACACCAACCAAATCATTGAAGACGTCTTAATACACCATAGTTTCCTTTTAAAAAACTGTCTGCAAAGGTGTCCGAGAAATACGATCACATGTTTCAATTGTACAAGTTTCCTATACGTGTACTATGGAAACGTCTAGAATTGCCTCAAAACGCGGAAGAGCGGAGAACTCGCTACGCGTCATTCAACAGGAATGCGCCATGCGCTGTCTCAGAACGCGATGTTTGCTGGATTACATGTGTAGTTGCCGTTTGCGCTGATATAGTAGTTGGCGGGTAAACCACGTTTACGTCATTGTCCTTTGCAGCGACTTTTTGCTGACGCCTCTGCCGAATCCTGGGTTTGTTCGCAAGCTAAAAGTTTGCTGAGGGGTTGGGAATTTTATGGCCCTTCAACCGCATTAGGCTTTTTGTTTGGACATCATGCATAAGATAAAAACGCCCAAGAAAAAATTTAGGTCAGCAATTTATTTTGACTTTCTTAAGACGTGTGATGTTTAATTTGAAAAGTGTTTTTTCAAGAAAGACAAATGAAAAAAGGAAAATTCTATAACTGGGCTAAACACAACTTGCTTATACTTAAACAAGTACTGGATCACCCCTGACTAGCACTGGCGAAAAAACTAAAACTAAAATTTTGGTCCTGCACTAAACGTCAGCTAACTCTCTCGTGAACGTTTACGATTCACGTTAGGACTGTTTTTCGTAATTAGGATTTACGATTTACGAAGTATCCGATTACTTCATCTTCACACACTCGTTACGGTGACGATGATGAACCATTCCTAAGTGAGCCATTTTGCTATTTCAAGGACTCGTCCTCATTGCCCTTTTGTTTCACGAATATGCTCTGCAAAGTAAAATAGTATTCAGGAGATGTCAAGCATGACTGGTGGGTCGGAACAACGTTGAAGCTTGAGGCAGGTTGAAGGCCATTAGCAAGCTTCAAGAGCACCTACTTGATAGTCTTTAACAGCCAAAGTTTTCAAGTGGTCTTTTAAAAAAGGGTTAGGCACGAGCTTGGATGAAGACTTCAGGTGGCAAGACTTATGCCTGCGTTAGTTGCAATTCAAAAGGGATTCATGGTTGACGTTGGATGGAGGTTTACCCTTCAGATGGGACAAAATTCTCGTCGATCTATTAGAGTAGCGCCACTGTTCAAGTGACAGCATGGTTTGTACAAGCTCACGTTATTCCTTGCATGTGTGTTTTGTTATTGTTATTGTTTATTACGACTGCTTAATACAATACGTTAGAAAGCACACACAGTAACAATCGCAGAAAACACAGGGAAGGAATACAGACAAACACTGAGACAGCAGTTACAAACAGTCATACTGCTCAACCAATTTCAGATCTAGGCAACAAACTTTCGACTCGGTTTCTGAATTGTCTCGGTGTTAGAGGAAAGTTCAATAAGGAATTTTAGGCGCAAACTACCTGCCCTATAGGTGAGAGACATTGCTCGCAAATTGGTTCTTGGCCGAGGTAGCCGCAGCATAGCGGAGCCACCTTTTGTGTGTGAAGTCTTCCTTCATCTTAAAGAATCTACAGGGCCCAGAATCGGTGGTAAAGTATAACAGCTTATGTACAATACGTTGCCAAAAACCCTGCGACGAGATTCTAGGAATGACTTGGAAAGTGATGTTACGCAATTCCACTTGGTCAACCAGAAGTCGTAGAAGACGAGTAGCTGCGAGGGACGTTGGCGGGTACCGCGGCCCACCGCGGCGGGGAGCGTGTCACCGCTGATTTGTGGACTGAGCGATGTTCGGCGATTCGCCATGAAGTGCTTGTCTTTTAGAGGTGTTTGGCCACCTCGACACCCCATTCGGCCCCTCCACCTCAGCTCCTCTCCCGCAACTTGGCCCACTACTACTCCTTCAGTTGCTTAGCTCTCACAGAAGTGGTTTCGCTGCTGTGCAAGCCCTACTCATGTCTGCCCTACTCATGTTTATGAGCAGAGCGTATCAATTAGACAATCCGCTTCTATGTCTGGAAGCTTCCAAACAAGCGAAGTCCACATCCTGTAGTAAGCATGTGACATCCTCTGAATAAAGGCGTACCTCTCCGAACGTCTGTGGAACAGCGCGAGATCCCGACTTGGGAGTATCCTCAATTTTCTCCAAGGTTCGCAGAAAAGTTGACACCACCGGAATTCCTCTGGGAACATGAAGGAATCAGCCTCATACCCAAAACGCAGATAAGCCAGCCATGCATATTCAAGCCTTCCTACAGGGAATACGCATCAAAATTGTCTGAATTCTGTATCCAGTCTTGTTCACTTTGCGCGTTCTGTAAGCAGCCATGCAGTTGAGGTCTTATGTGTTTAAGGTTAAAAATAGCTTAAAACGTCTCCAAAAACTTTGCTGGAGACAGCCTCTTACAATTTCGGAGCTGCTTGATCCATCCAGTTGTTTTGGTCATATCTCGCGTACCGCTACACAGTCCCGCAGAATATGAGGAAGTTCCTTGAAGAAATGTCACCTATTGCACTCCCAGGCCTTTTCGTGCCATTCTCATCGCAGAGGCATTACCTCATAATCTGTCGTTGATATATGAGAACATCCTCAAATGTTCATGGCGAAGGAGGCGGTGTATGAGGTCTTATTTAATAAAGGGCGAAATAGGGACTGATGGTGAGAGGAAATTGCACTGTTTCAAGAAGTTTGTGGAAAAGATAACAATTGTTCAGCATCGGAAGAAGTAAACTGGTCGAATCGAGGAAGGAGCTACCTCCACTGTAGCAGGTCCCAAGTATAGTATAGTATAGTCACATTCAAGTATCCCAAGGCTGGCTAGGATATCACAAGCACCGCCTTTCCCTTAGGCGAGTGTATTGTCCTTGTACAAATGCTCCTTTTGAATACCAGCAGGTAGACGGGGGTCATGACTCTAGTCTACCTCCTCCTACTGCCCTCCTCTCGACAAGAGGTGGGGAGCAGTTGCACCCAAAGACGGCAGGATTTTTGTCTCACCGTTTAACCTCCAAGCCAATTAAGGGCATAGCCCAGGCTGTTTTGATCTCGCTCTCTCTTGTTATATTAACTTCTTTTCCACTTGCCGACTTGTCATCGGCAAGTGGAAAAGAAGTTCTTACCGCTGAGCGCCTCTTCTCTAAAAGAGCAGCCCATTTGTGCGGGCTGAGAGACTGGTCAGACCATCGCCGCCCGAAACTCCTTGAATGGTCTAGCCACTCTCTTGACCTAAATAAATGGGAGCACATCGGCGGTGGGAAGAAGCGAAGCGCCTTCTGGCTTCACCAGAAGCGGGGACCAACGCACGTTCATACTTTCATCCTCCGTGAACGTGGAGAGATGCTTGGCCTCCTTTCCGCTTCCCTGCATTTAACTTCCCCTGGCACCTGAGAAAACAGTGTTTATGAGGACGGATTAATCAGAATATGACGCCCACTATAGCATTAAAGATCATTCAATAGTAACTGTTTCTTGTGTTAAAGATGAATGATTTTGCTTTGATAGTAAGCTTGACTTTTCCGAACACTGCAAAATTATGCATAGTAAAGCGTCTTTTCCAACATCAGCAATATTCAAAGTCTCTCTGCAGTGGATGAAGAAATGCCTCTTAGGGTATACAAGTCATACATTCGCGGAGTATGGTTTGTCTGCTTATTCTCCTTCGAATTCAAAAGATATTGCCCGTCCTGAGAAGATAGAAACGATTTCACGGGTGAGATATTTTTTAGAATAGCTAGTAGTAGATTTGTAGTTTTACGTGCAGAGCTGGTTTAGCTTCATTCTGCTAAATTCCTTCGTCCCTCGGTCGTCGGCGCATTGTAGGCTGGTCAGGAACATGGATGGGAGCAAGCTTTTGCAGCTCTAGATTTCAACTGTTCATATTTCAGTGTTTTTGTGTTGGTAATAGTACTCGCTTGCACTGTATCCTATAATATTATATATCAGGTATCCCCTATGCATCAAACAGAAATAAATAAATAAATTAAATAAGCCGCTAGGCATTTTTGTCGCGACTCCTCCATCGAACTTTCCCTGAAAAGTGCTATCTGTTAAATAATCTGCAGTATATCAAGTGGATGCAAAGATCCGTGTCTTGTACACTCTTTATGCAGTTTCTGTGCCGGTTTCACGGTGTGCCTGGAAGCTCAGACTATTCCTCCGTCAATTCCTCAGTGCTCAAAATCGGTGTCGCATTGCTCTTCTTCTTTAGATTGGAGGCAATACGTTTGACAATAACTGGGGCAGTGTCAGGATACACCGAAAAAATATTGTTCTCATGCGCTGAAATTAACGGTAGATGATCATGATGGCTACCATGCTGCTCTAACAATCCCAGCCTTCCGTCAATCCGCCATTCCCTGATGTAAATAGACAACTGTGCTTGTTGACCAACTACGCGCAATTCACATTCATTGGAGTCGCGCGTCCTTCATGCACAAGATGCGATATTGTGTGCCTTTCTGAATGGAAGGAAAGTCTTCATAGATTCCCACAACTTCTCCAGCGTATAACTGCGGTGTCTACACAGCATGATACTCCAGTGGTCAACACCGGAGTTGCAGAGCTTCGAGTGCGACCGTGAGAGGAGGGGATTATTCATCACCTCGTCATCTCATATAGATTTTCTTCGGTGTTTTGAATCTCCGCGTCTTCTCCAAGCAGTCGCCGACGCGTTCGCAAGAAGCGGATGAGAGCGAGTATGAGTCAGGCTATTGCCAGCCCATCTTTCGGTCGTAACTCGCTTCCTTTTCTCAAAATTGGCCCACATTTCGGTGATATCTGCGCTCTTTGCCGAGATCATTTAGGAAAAATAAGGCATCCCTCTCCGTCTCAGTACGTTGTAAAACATAATGACCTGGGAAATATCAACCACCGAGCGAGTAGGAGTTTTGCATTTTTCCCGCGCGCCATATGATCTTACATAATATGTTGATAATATATGTATATCAGGAGACTATTCCCTTTCACTTCTGAATTCTGATGCACGCTGGACGACGTCTTCGGCACGTCTTCTGATTCCCGGAGCTCGCCGCATGATCCCCATCCATACTCGGACGCGTTGTCAGCTCAGCATATCGTAAAGTTTGAAGATCTGCTGTCTGAGGTAATAAATCCGCCAGCAGTCGCCAATGGTTAAGCAAGAAATCCAGACTTAATAATCGAAATGAGTGACGCGATTACTAGTGACCTTTTGCCATTTCTTTGGCATTGTGAGCTCCCTTTTCTCAATTTTCTTGCTTTTTCTTATTTTCGCCTAAATTATCCGGATATTTTAACTGGTTGGAAACGTTCCTGCATGTACCTAAACTACGTATCCGCATGGCGCTGCGAATGCGTCTCTTTAAGTGAATAGGTTTTGCGCAGCTTGTGCAGGCATCGAACAAAACTGCTTCCCAAAACTGCTGCTAATATTCAACCTGAGAAACGAGTTCGTCACTTCAACGAACTAATTCTGATGGGCTCTATCCGCTCCTTCGGGCGATGAGAAGCTCCAGACTGGTTGCCTTGCATCGATGTGTGGTTTCGTCAGCTTTCTGCTCTCTGAAAGTGCAGGTGGCAGGACTCCTGCACGTCCTGTTCTGCGGACTTGGCACAGAAGAACGGACTTAGAATCTTTCAAATAATTTTCGAAACTGGCACAAAATTTGCTGCTTAGAGCAAGGCAGTGAAACACTACAAAAATACATATGCATCGCTGCCAAAGGGAGAGGAACTGAAATCCATGGATCCGTCTAAGTGTGATCTGAGGTAGCCCCACTTCATGCACCTCGTTTTTGATGCGAAAAGGCATGTCTAGCTGCGCCCTGCTCCTTTTTGGCACCAGCCCATCTGGATTCGCCATGCGGTATCCGGCTTGGCCGGAGCTGGACTGTGTGTTGACATTGGCCGGTAGCTTCCCTCGCCAATACACTCGAGATATAATGCGGGATGTCTGTAGGCCAAACAAAGCCTTATCAGACGGCATCTTTCCCTGTTGTGTCCGCGACTGTTTGTGTTGCTGTAACCAGCGGTGTCTAGTCGGCTAAGCGCGACATCCTCGCTTACTGCTCACATCGCTCTCCTCGACACGCATTCCGGAGGTCGCTTGGTGCGCAGCATTTTTGTTGCAGCTACCCCTTAGAGGTGAATCGCCAGCTTCGTGGGAGGTTGTTGAGTTTCCAACAATTGGTCTGAGTAGAAGTGAATTGCGTCGGACAGCGAGCGTTATTTCGTGACTCTGGCGACTCTGGCGCCCTACAGAATCCTATTGCCATAATGTCATGTAAAATTTAAAGGAAGGCATGGTGGTCGAGTAAGTTAAGTGTGTCGGTGTCTTTTCTTGGAGTTCTAATTGCTTAGTCTGTTCTTTCTACATGGTTTTCTTCTGTTCCCACGGTATTCATTAACCAGAGTTATCATTTGCTTCGAGCGTCTTCAGTGTTCATTTACCTTTTTGTCTTTACATGTTTGAGTGTAGTAAATCAATTAAATGTACATATACATTTATGTAATGCTGTCATATTGTCGAATTTGATGCTTTTGGCACTAAGCTGGGTACTCTTCTAAACAAATTCGACCCTTTTTAGATCAGCTAATCATTTTCCAAATCCAGCAAGAAACTCTCCGAAGAACTAAACTTTTGAATAAATATAGTAAAGAATAAGGAGAATAAGTATAATAAGAAAAAGATTAACAATGGAATAATAAAGAGAATAAATTTTCGTCCACGGAGAATTCGCATGATTTTGGATTTTTACATTTCAGATGCTCCAATAAGTGAACGCACTGTAGCAAATTTTATGAAATTTTTGCTCTTTGAGAAGTTTATTGGCGGTTGTGGTTTAAAGCTTATTCTAGAGTAAAAGAGGGCAGAAAATTTTTAGAGTGGTGAAAGATGAAATCGTGCAATGCACTCGCCTAGCTCTTTGTTTTTTAAAAGTGTTTGATTTCAAAAATCGTGTTTACGTGGACTTACATACTTGTCAACAGCAAAACAAAAGCAGTTGTAGCAGCCGCACGTATTTTCACCTGGTTGTTCCATGTGTAACTAGCACTCATACCATTAATGAAATTAAAATCGCAGTGAGTTAGACTAGTGCATGGTGCGATCCCTTCTCTTTATGCGTTAGAAATAGCTGCCTTTCTGCACAATGATAGAAAGTTTGAGACACACTTTTTCATTGAAAATTTCTTGAAATTTCGAGCAGGGTGCTCTGTTGTTGGGGAGCTGATAAATTTTCCTTGAACAGACTAGTATACTTGCCTTTTTGGAGAGTCTCTAGTGTAATATGGTTGATGCTCGCTTCAATTTGGAAGACGTTCAGATCGGTTTCAGAAGCTCAAGCCTGCTCAGATGAGTGACCAATTTGATTTGAAAGGTGAACAATTCGACGTGGGATTGCTATATACCATTTTCATGTCGAATTGGACAGTTTTCAAACCAAATTAGACACTCTTTCAAGCTCGCTTAAGACTTCAGGAATTCAAGAGAACTCTTCCGAATTGAAGCACCTTTATGCAGGTTGAACTACAGACTCAGTAAGATGGTTAGAAAAAACTTTCGTTCAAGGAAAATTTAAATTTTTATTTGATTAACAGTGTAAATGCTGTTTACATGGAATAACGAGGCAAGTGCGTTTATAGCAGTTGTACTTGCATTGTCTAGTGTTTTTCAGAACAAGCTATAAAGCATTGTTTTTCCACAGGAAATTAGAATTTTACAAATTTTTAACAAAGTGTTTACTTATTGGGTAAGTGAATTAAAGGTTTAAATAAATAATACTCAAGTTTTCACCGAACAAAAAACTGTAGACAATGCAGCAAGTACAATTGTTTAGAAGGCACATACCTCGTTGTTCCATGTAAACAGCATTTGCACTATCAATCAAATAAAAATCGCGACGAGCTTTTCGACTGCATGGCGTAATTTGGTCTTTTGATGCATTAAATGGTTGCTGTTTTGCTGCATTTTGAAACGGAGTTCAACTTGTTATTTTTCTCCAAAAGTAAAAATATCGTAAAATTATTACAATCACTCGCGCAGATAAAGTTTAAAAAAAGTCAAAAAAGTTATTCTAAATTTTCCTTGAACGAAATTTTTCATAACCATCTTATTGAGCCTGTAGTTCAACCTGTATGAAGGGTGTTCCAAGTCGCAAAAGTTTTCTTTGCTTTCGAAAATCTCATAGTTAAGCCAGCTTAACGACGTGAAAAGTGTCCAATTTGATATGAAAGCTACCCAATCCGACTCCAAAATTGTTTGATAAGGAGATGACATTTGGGTATTTCTTCAACGCTTCAGCGTATCCCACACTGGTAAAATTTTCCGTTCAGCACGCGATGGTGTTTGTGCTGGGGAGACGGAGCTCCGACTGTTTGATACTATGATAACAACGCGTGTTTCCGATTCACAAGGGAAGGCTCTGAAGCGTATATCTGAACGGGGGGGGGGGGGGGGGGGAGGACTCATATGGGGGGAATCCCCACCCCTCAGTTAGTATGAAAATGTGTTTATTTTTTGACAAGTCGTTAAACCGAAGGAGTAGCGGTTGCAACGGGATACGGCGCATCACGAGTTTGTAGTCTTGTATGCCGCCATGTATGTCCCTGCCTTCAAGCTGCTCGGAGCGGAGTGGATAGCGACGTTGCTTCATGCGAGGGAAGACGGGAGTTCGGTTCTTCTGCGCTGCCGCGTTTTTGCATTTTAACTGAATGGTTGAGGTTTGGGGATTCTGACGTTTATACCATTTTCAGACGTTTTCTGCGCGAACAACGTCATAAACGTCAGAATCCCCAAACCTCAACCATTCAGTTAAAATGCAAAAACGCAGCAGCGCAGAAGCAGTTTCCAGATGTATGCCGTGGAGAGCAATTTTTTTGCCACTTGTTTATTACTGACGGTTTTCTAACCACAAGACAATGAGAAAGCTATTCAACATAATGATGTATAAACGCTCAACACCAGTGATTGACAAGCACAAAGTGCATGAAACAGAAGCACTGGTCACAATGCGGACAGCGTATAAAACCTACAGGTTCCTCTGTCCACTGCTGCCCACTGCTTGCTTGCCTCTCCTCGTCCATCAGTTCATCTTGAGGATCCTAATCTTCTTCATGTTCTTCCACCACTTCCAGCTGTTCGTCTCCGTTAACTTCAAGTTGGCGTGCTTTTAACTTCTTTAGTGTGCTGGCCATCCGTTCGGCCAGCTTAATTTCTTCTCTCGAGCATTCCTTGTCTAAAGGTGGGCCATACTACAGCGTAAGCAGGTGGATCACCACTCGACCGTCGGCGAACATTGTTGGTGTTAGGTTCTAAAAAACCTTCAGCAGACCTCTGATTTCCAGGTGACAGGCAAAGATGGGGGAAAGTGTGTGTGTCGATGCCGTTTAGCTTAATTTGCGGGATCCGCACGCCTCGTTTCTCATTTTAACCACCTCCGACGTCACATCCTGGTCTCTTTTGAAAATCCGAGTAGGATGGTTTTTCCTGTGGTCACTGGTCCATGTGTGGAAACAGACTGTGAGATCCTGTTTATACGCTGCCCGCATTGTGCCCAGTGCTGCTTCATGCACTTTGCACCTGTCTATCACTGGTGCTGAGCATTTATACACCACCATGTTGAATACCACTGCGCACAGCTGGAAAATTAAGCAAAAAACCGCTGAAAATGTTGTAGACGTCAGAATCCTTCAAATCCCAACAATTAGATGGAATGCAAAAACAGTACAGAGCAGGAGAATCGAACCTGGTGCCCTCATTCGCGCGAAGCAACTCACTATCTACTGCGCTCCGAGCAGCTTGACGGTAGGGAGTACAAGACCCCAAACTCGTGATGCGCCGAATCCCACTGTGACCCCCTACTACTTGGGTTTAACGACTTGGCAAAAAATAAATACATTTTCATACTAATTGAGGGGTGGGGATTCTCCTTATATGAGCCGCTCCCCCCGCTCAGACATACGCTTCAGACCCTTCCATTGTCAGAAGACATGTCACCGATGTCGTAAAACGAGCGTCCAGAATCGGAAGGCGTATCTCAGAAGTCGGCTTGGCTTCACAGCAGCAGCTGGAATTCGATCGACAACCAAAATCGACCACATTTTACTAGTGTCATCGGTTTTCTCCCAGTTTTAACGCTTTAGTGGGTGGAAATAACGTGAATATGGCGGCTGATTGTTTCAGCAACAAGCGGAAAGTTTCGAGCAAGCAACCAGTGCCGACAGAAATTCTCCTCTCGAAGCAGACTGACCGTTTTCTTGTTTCTCTGACGTTTAGATAATGTTTTACCATTCGGTATAGACACGATGAATTTTTCTAATCAGAGTGAAAAGCTGTGACCGTGGGAGAGGTCCCGGTTCTCCTTTCCATCATAATGATTTTCGGCAGGTGTGTGAGATCGATGAGGCGCTCAGTGTCTAGGAACAATATCTTATATTGCCTGAGGTTGACGTTTGAGGTGGGAATGTGAAGGTAAGCTGCAGTTATTCTGCTACAGTGATGTGGAAAGTCGGGCAGTAGGGCGTTAAGGTGGCCGAACTATCTGCGCGACGTAGATGCTAAGGAGCACGAAGCTCAAACAATAGCGTCGCTGAACGGTCAGCAACTGCTGCCAATATTAAAGCTATACGAGGAGAGGGCTGGTGCCCTCATGCCAGAGGTGCTCGCCGCAGGACTTAGTGATGCAAGCGCAGGGCTACTATAACAATACTAAGGAGGGAGGGGCAGGTTGCACAAGAAGTGCAGCAGCATCGAGAAGACCTTAGGCTAGTGAAGCTGCAAGGTTGCGCTGAGGGTGTATGAGGTGCGCTGTCAGACGTGCCTGGGAGCGCTATAGCTTAAGAACAGATAAGTGGCTGGCAACATCGTCCTACGTTTTGTTCCGTCTATTATTCCTAGATACTGAGCGCCTAATCGATTTCACACACGCTATTCTTGTAGGGTCTGCTTTTCTCTACATGGTTGGGAAGTCACAAGTGAAGTCGGCGGCTTCGGCTGCGAAGTCATTGAAGGCGTCAGAGGATCATTGCGTTGACATTTAGAGATTTTAGAGATGAAGAACAGCGTTTGATAACAGCCTCGGACTGGATATAGTTTAGCATTTGCAATTCTCACCATCAGTAAATTGGTGACGGTCGCCACTCTCACTGAGACTCAGCATGGCACTGCAGTGGCCTGCTCGACTGATGAACGACTTGATCCATCTACGATTCCTCCTCGTTTAGGAGTTACGCATGAGAAGAGCCTCCGATTGGTGGACCTCCTCTGGCGGCGAGTGAGGTCGGAACCGATGGCTAAGTCAGTGCGTGTGAGTTCGAGCCAGTTCGCGCGCTCCTGGTCTCGACCGATTCGCTTCGCCGATTTGTCAATGGACGGCTCGCGAACGGTGGATCGCGCCGCTTCTGCATACATTTGAATCACTCATTAATCGCCTTTGATCGCGCGAGCAGCTGCTCCCAGGCGACAACGACCACCCCCGCTTCAGTACTCGGACCCGTTGCTGCTGTCTGCGGCCATTCGCCCTTCTATGTTCCCTCTGGCCGTTCTATAGTGGAGCCCTTGAAACACTGGTCTGGCTTGCGAGGCAATTTAGAGGCCCATACAGTGAAGTTTCCAAACCAGTTGTGTCCATTCCACATCTCTCTTCGATGGCGTCTGCACGGTATTGCTCGCATTTGCGCTATTTGACGACTTCCGCTCCTTCATGGACGCCCTACTATTTGGCCTAGTCTTGCAACACTTCATTTTCTAGAAAAATAGGTGGAACATCTGCACAGCTCTTTCCTTCCAGTTTTGAGCACAGCAGTTATATACGTGAATGAAGAGCTGATATCGTCTCCTTGGTGATTTCTTACCCTTCATTCATATCTCATTTTTCGAAAGACGGTTTGGAGCCAGCAGTTTTTATAACGCAACTACTTACGAGTATCCACCTTATAAAAAACTAGCTTTGCACTCTTTGCTCTTCTATGTAGTATTGGAGATAAGTGAATGTCTCTATTCTACGGTCTAATAAATAAACAAATAAATAAACGGACAGTTTTGTCATCTAGTCCTGCGATTGGCTAGTAAGTAGACTGTTGCTTTCGATGCAGTTCTCGCAGAAGGATGCCGAATACATATTCCGCTCGTAATTTTTCTTCTTTGCCTCCTTCCGCCACGGCGGATTCGCTGGGACTGTTGAGCGCTCCTGTTCTCTGCTATGGGTCAGCGCGTCTTTCTGATTGATAGGCACAGATGTCGTCACAGAGTGTAATGAGATGTACGTACAGACAGTAACAGCTTTCACAGCCAGAACTGGCACCGAGAAGTGCAATTTGACTGAAACAGCATAGTTGCGAGGCCTTTGCTCTGTTATGCAAGGGGGCTTTTGGTGGCAGCTACGATCTTCACGAGCCAGGTTTGGAAAAATCCACCTCTCAAGAGCATCAGATGTTGTAGCCTACGAAATCTGCTGCAGGATAACTGACGAGATGGACGATCGCTGAGATACTGGCCAGTCCTAATATTTCTTCAGAGAGAATTGGGGAACTCACTTAGGGCTCGACCAGGGGCCGGATTCATCAATGATTTACAGCAATTTAACAGAGAAATTACAGCCGAAATTCCTGACAGCGCGGCTTATATCGCTCACCATATCGCTTGATAAGGTGCACTATCAGCGATTTCGGCTGTAGTTTCTCTGTTAAATTGCTGTAAGTCGTTGATAAATCCGGCCCCAGGACGGTTGTGACAATTTCCTCACAAACGATGGCATCCCGCTCAGATTATTCTATATGTAAAGGCACATTACTTGAAAATAGGATGCGATTCCCTGATAATAAGCTATGTGCGAACATTTTTAAGAAAAGCGAAAGACAAAGTAGGAAACGAAAGAGCTCAAAAATGACCGGAAACCGAATTAAAAAAGGCAGAAACGGAAATAATTCAAAATCCATCTCATCGTTTGATTTCTTATAAATATGTTCAAAATGTTCGCTGTTATTGAATCCCTACTGGAAACAGCTGCAATTCTTCCACAACGGATATAGCGATAAAAATTTTTTAGCATTCCTAGTGTTAATGGTATTACATTTCTGTTATTATTAGTGCAACATAATGAGATTTTTTCAAGTTGCCTTTCCTAAACGTTTTCTTCTGCGTTCCCAGGGTCTTCTCGGATTCTTAACCAGTGTATTGTTGTAATTGTAATTGTAAGTAAGGAAGAAGAAGTATTTTAGGTGCAGAGTGGTATTATTTGACGGGCTACATGTACAGATTTCCTCACGCATTCATCTTATATGCACGGAATCGTTCTTATAATCTTCCCACTGAGAAAGTAGATTCTTGATTCCATCACTCATAACCTTTTGCGGCGTTATAGTACAGCGGAATACTTGTTTCTGAACAATCCGAAATTCGAATGACCAGCAGCAACCAGCTCTTCCGCTCTAGAGATCTACACAAAATTAGAGCTCAATTCAATTCAATTTAGAGGTCAGCGGTGAACACCGTCGACTCATTACCCGCAGTCAGATCCATCACTTCACACTGCAAGAATTGCCGCTCCGTCGATCAGAGGAACTACTTTCCTGATAGAGAAATGCAGTTCCTTGGTGCTCGCTAATGCAACAGTCTTGTTTCACAGTTCCACGAGTAGCTTTAGTTAAACAGAAATAGTGCTTTGCTGATCATTTGCACAACACAGAGGACTAGATGGGTAAAGGGAGCAATTTCTGCCAAAACTTTGCTTCAACGCGCTTTCAGCCTAAACGGCCTGTTGTAGGCTCTGTTCTAGGTACAGCGTTCATTATCGCAAAAACACTCTGTGCACTTTTGTGACATGTATGTTTTCTGCTGCTGAGCAGCCGACAGCTTGCCGTTTCCATTCAACATTTCGTTGGGTATAATGTCTGATGTAAGCTCTGCTTCCCATCTAATAAGAGCTTCGCTTAGTTAACACCCTGTTCCCCCATAAAAACACGCTTTCCCGCTCTTTCAAGGACAACCGTAAGAAGGGGGTTTTTGTCTTTCATCCTCTACCTTCCTTTTAACAAAGTAAAAGTTTGAATGAATATCATGGATAAATGTCAACTAAGTCTTTCTTCAAACGAACCTTTTGTTATACCACCTTCCCGGTGACTCATTTAAATTTAAGAGATAAATACTCATGTATAGCAGACAATGCTGGCTCAAAAGTAGGGTGCGTAAGTCACCCGTTCTGTTCGTCTTCGGGTCCAAAACGCGGAACACGAAACATGCAACGGGAGGCCTCAGACTGACTGGACTGAATTTGCAGCACGGAAACGGAAATTCCGCACATCCCTGCTGATAGGCATTTTCCCCTCGAAATCAGAAGATATGTCGTAGTTTTGTGAGAAGCATGATCCATGGAGACCACACGAGTCATCATTGCTTCCTTGGCATCAAGGGCTTTCTTCTGTCGTTACGTTTCTGGTCGGAGGCAACCATTTCGTTGGTATAAGGTTTGTATGCCTTTTTCAAATCCGAATTTTCTTCCTGGAAAAGCGAGAGTCTGATCGGAGATCGCTGCTTTTTAGCACCTTTCGCAAATCCTTATCGTACATTATCTTCTGATAACCGACGACATACATACGACTGATAGCTCATGTTGGATTTTCCGTCGCAAATGATTGGAAGTGAACCACTGTCATTCGGCAAATTCTTTCCGATTAACCCTCCACCCTATTGTTTGATTATTACAATAATTGAGGCTCGCCTTCTACGGCGAGCTTCAATTATTGTGATTATCAAACGATGGACATTTATGTGTCACTTAAAATGGACTGGTTTTCCCACCTGGACCACTCTCCTACAGTATTGGTCAAATGTATGGTGACTGACAGTTGAGCATTCAGTATCACATATTAATCTCAATGGCCATTCTCAGTGTTCCGGAGAAGCCAAACAAAAACAGAATTTCTCATCATACTTCTGTAGAACTCAAGTATAGGAAGAGTGGAAACGCATAACGTTCAACATCCTTAAACGAATCTCTTGCCAGGCTCATCAGGGAAGGCTCTCACGCGTTCAGCTGAACAGCAAAAGTAAGTGCTGCGGCGGAATTTCTACTATTCAAAAAGTAGGAAAATGGGTTCCATTTTTGCAAAGTATTTACTTGAACCTGCGGAGTTTTGGACACCGATAATTTACTATAACATCGAACAATCGCAAGGGAATATTACAAGGCAAGGAATCGAACACCTGACCCCGCGCCTACGAAGCAGTGTGCTTTGCTTTCTGCATGCTCGATGTAAACCTTTAGCACCCCCCCCCCCCATCTAACTCAGTAGGTTAAAGGACTTTGCATGTTGAACGAGTTTTTTTTGCTTTTTGAAGGCTTGTGATTCTCGCTGTGGTTTTCATGATCGCTAGTCAGATTGTGCGCACAGACGACTATATGAACACAGTATATGTACTTGTTAGAGATACAATAGGAGAAACAAACGATGGCCTCAGGCCTTTAGGCTCAGCTCATCGAGGGGTGAGAAAGAGAAATCTTCAGAATAAAAGAGCCAATTATGATGTAATGGAGCAGTCGTGAACTGCCTGAGAAGATTGCTGTATGCACAGAAACGCAGGAAATCGGTTTTCGTCTCTGAAAAACGATTCCTGTAAAGTCCTGCAGGAGCCGCTAGAACATCGCTTGTAGAGCCACTTGTGGGCTGTGAAGGATTCATTAGGCGGGGAGCAGACGTTGTGAGCAACACCGCTCTGGTGCAAACTCTATCGTGTGAGTATGTCGTGCTTGCTTCAAATTCTATTAGTTCTCTCACCTTTATGATTCTAAGTTTTGCTGACTGGTTCTCTTTCCTATCGCCGCTGTGCAACCTCGACTTTAGACAGATGACAGACTACGGTTAGTGAAAGAGGAAGGAATAGTATATAAAAAGTATACATAAAGAATGTATGTATAAATATATACACATTTTTACGTCAAAACGGACAATTTTCAAAAGACATTGGAAGCTTTTCAAATCAAATTGGACACTTCTCTCGTCAACTTGGACACTCTTCTAGTTGATGCTTCTGAAATCGAATGGACGTCTTCCTAATCGAAACGGGCTTCTAACAAGTTAAACAACAGACTCTTCAAGGTGGTTAGAATAACTAGTTTTCAAGGAAAACTTACTATAGATTACTATAATTTTGACTAACTTAGAATAACTGACTACAACTTGGCAATTTTTAGTTCAGCTGCCCAAATGAGCATAATAATTTTATAGAATTCTATTTTTCGAGAAAAATAGTAACAGTTAATTTCTGTTTTAATGGGCAACAAAGCAGCATTCATTTAGTGCATTAAGAGAAGAGATCGCGCCATACACTGGATGACTTTGTCGCGATTTTTTTGATTGATAGTGTAAATGCTGTTTAAATGAAGCAGCAAATCTTTAATATACTACTTTTGCTTAAAAAAATAAGATTTTTATAAAATTTTCAGCAATGTGTTTATTTCCTGGAAAAGTGAATTAAAACTTCAAATAAAGTTATACTAAGACCTTCCATCAACAAAAAATTGTTACAGTTAAAAAAAACAAGTTTAATGTGGAAGGAGCTATTTTGATTTGGAAGATGTTCAGTCTAATTTTAGAAGTGTTAGAATTGTTTAGAAGTGTGTCCAATTTGGCGTGGAAAGCGCCAAATTTCATTTGGAAAGTGTCAAGTGTGGCGTGTGTTAGGTGGAACTCTTATATGGCCTAGACCTAGGTCCAGCATGCAGGGAGCACAAGACGGAACCACAACCCGTCGTGCAAACTCACCACGTGTTCCTCCGCAGTCTTGAAGCAAATGCGCCATGCGAAGCCATCCAACCTCTGTCAGGTGTGTCCATTCTGATCATTTTGCGGCAGGGAGTGGATAAACGCTCGCTTCGGTTGTTCACCTCTGCATTTCTGCTAAAAATGCTCGGAGTGGCCTTCCAGACGAAATCTCTATCTAATGGTCATGCCGAAATCTTAAGTGCGATATCGTAGTTGTTATCGTCACGCACGCGGGCCCTGTAGTTACCAAGGGGTGTTAGAACAGTGAAAGATCGCTTTCCAGTTAGGTGCTCGTTGATGCGAAGAGCTCTAGCAGTCTCCACGTTTTTCTTATAGTGCTAGATGTGTTTGTTGCACTTGCTTAATTACATAAATGTGGAAAGTTTTTGTCTTGAGAGATGTCTCGAGTAGTTGCGCAGGCTCTGCAATCATCCCTCCGAAGCTGCGTTGCGACTTTCGCTTCTTCGCTCGTGGCTCCCTACTGCGGTGGAAGCTTAAGTAAGAATGTGTTCAATGCGCAACGTCGGTTTCGGGAAGCTGAACAAGAAAAAACGCCCACTTTACACCTCCGTCTAATGTGGGAATCCATGTCTTTCATGGAAACAGGCAATGTTGAGGAAAACCTAATTGAACTCACATGGATTTCTGTGAGGTCCTGGCTTTGTGAACGTCGGGTTCCTAGAAATTTGTTGCTCTCTACCTAGACTAATTTCGTTGTTGCCGTATGGTCAACACGGCGTACTTGCAGCAGTGGACAATTCGAAGCACCTTGCTTTTCAGGTCCTTCCTTGTCTTTCGTTTCGCGCACCTAGACATGCATCGCCAGCGTCACAGCGTTAGAAGAACTGTTTAAAGTCACTGATTTTCCGTGTTTTACTAAGGAGCTCACGCCAGCGCTGCAGAGTCCGTCAAATATCTCTAGCGTGAAGTCGAACTCCCGAACTCCAGATCCGATGTAGTGGACGACGTTTTGTGATCCGTAAATATCGCTTTTTGGTCGACCTATTGTCCACAGCCTCCATCACAATCACACTTTATAAGAACAATCTCATTCGTAACATAAGTGCTCATACATAATTTTGTCGTACTCGGCCGGTGCTAGATCTCGTAAGTTTGTTTGTTGCTCCATTAGCAGGTGCCGATGGTTTTAAACGTCCGCCTTAACCCATCTGCTTCTCATTACATTCCGAATTTCTTTCCTATTCAGATCGAAACTGGTCGGCCGTTTTCGAAGCGCCTTTCGTCTGGAACTGTTCGAGGGCATGCCCTCATGAGGACTTTCTCGAAGGAGGTGAGAATCTCTTTAATGTTGCTTCAAGAATGTTGGCATGTGATTTTATTTATTTATTTATTTATTTATTTATTTAAACAAAGACAACAGTCTTGTTTAAAGAATGAGGGAACACAAAAAAACTGTACATACACAACACAACAAAACACGAAAGAATGAGTCATATGCACATTAAATTCGATGACATAATAAGTGTCTACTGACTGCGCAATATTTATAATGCTTAAGGTGTGGAAAACCTTTTGCAGACCTGTACAGATAACCTTGTCATGTCTTCGTATTTACCTAGCAGCAGATTGAAATCACCAAGTGTTCTGTATGTTAGAAAATCAGATCTGACTCGAGTTTTGGCAACTGAAACTCGAAGCTTAAGCTTTCCTCTTACGGATCTCGTCAGAGCGCCATCAAAGAAATCGGTTGGGTTAACGGATAATTTGTTGCTAATGATCTTGAACATCATGACACGATCGCCATTTGAAATTCGTGGGGTCCACTTTAAACAGCATAAACCAACCAGAATACATGGCGGAATCAGCATAAATATCTTTCACAATACTCTGAGCAGCTGTTTTCAGTTTTTTCCAAAAGAAGAAATAATGTACGACGCCACCCATTTCTTAAGTATTGATTTCCTCTTTAATTTAATCAGAAGACATGAAGATTCCAGCTCCTCTCTTCGTAAAACCTCGTCATTAATGTATTGCAGATACATAGACGACTGCTGCATTGTTACTTCAACGCAATCCGAAATGTATGAGTGCTTTCGATTGTTAAATGAGCAGTCACAGTAAATTTACTCGAGAAACACCGATTAACCTTTCGTCCATATCTTACCACACAGGTAGAAGTATCCAACGGCACCTTTAGTGTAAAGTGGTACCGGAAGCCAAGCTCAACGAATATCCTGATTCATGCCACCTCTGCTCACCCTTTGAGCGTAAAATGCAGTGTCGTGAGAAACATGTTTCGAACGGCACCGCAGATATGTGCAGGTGCAGAGGAGTGGCAACAGGCAGCGTGATTAGCTTTGGACATAGCCATGTAAAACGGTTACAGTGCTTCACGGTATCAGCGAACACCACTGCTAGCCGTCTCCAACAATGGCCACGCGGCATCAGGATACCACTTTGTGTGGTTTATTTCTGATAATGTGAGTGCTGCGATTCAAGCGGCGATGTCTGCTCCCCCACGTAGTGCCATTGGAAACTGTTCGCTTCCGCGAGCTGAGCTAATCACGGACATTCGAGTACAGGCGACGGGCCCTAGTGACAGGCCGGCCTATGCAGATCCCATGTCACATCACATGGTTGATGACGTTAAGTAAGTATCGAGATAATGCTACGGCGTCCGCGGGAGCCGACGCTCACTCGAGCCCGGCGAGTGAGAAGTATGTGACGGTCCCTGATGCGAGGACGGCATCGGGGGGGGGGGGGGGGCAGGCAACTAAGCTAGTCTCTAGTCCGAAAGTCCCGTAACGTAGACAAGACCCACATTGCTACGCTGAATGTGGGAACGCTGACAGGCCTCTCGTACGAGTTGGCAGAAGTACTGGAGCGAAGACGATTCGACATATGTGCGAAACAGGAGACGAGGTGGTTCTGTTGTAAGTCAAGGGACATAGGCCGAGGCTTCAAGGCCATCCTGTGCGACAGTTCCAGGACCACCAGCGGAGTTGGTGTAATCGTCTCCGAACGTTTCCGAGACACCATTATAGGCGTGGAACTTCTTGATGATCGCTTGATGAAGGTCGTAGTCGCTGCTGAACAGCGTATGTATCATTTCTTCTCTGCTGCTCAGCAGGCAGGCTGCTCTGAGAGAGCCAAGGATGGGTTTTGGACCCTGCTCGATGAAAATACAGCAGAGGTGCCGTCAGAAGACGCTGTCGTTATCGCAGGTGACCTCAACGGTCATGCGGGGACTGCAAAAGATGGTCACATCTGTCACAGCGGTTTTGGATTTGGAGCACGTAACGCTGATGGTGAGCGAATCCTTAGTATGCGGACTCGCATAACCTCATCATCGCGCGAACACCGTATTTCGAGAGCGTGATTCCCATCTGGTGTCTTTCTATAGCGGGAGCACCAAAACACATATCGACTTCATCCTTGTGAAGCGTCGCGATTGAAAGCTGGTTAGAGATGGAAGGTGGTGCCGTACGAGACTGTCGCCACACAGCATCGTCCGCTGATATGCACTGTTAAGTTCGCCTCTCCGAGACTGAGGCATGTCGAGCGATGCGGTCCACTGAAAATCAAGTGGCGGCATTCGGGCTCAAGCTAAATGTCAAAAATCCGAGTGCTTGAAGACAGACGTGAACGAGACTGGGTCCATTGAGATCAATGGCACTGCGCACGTACGAGCGACACACTTCAAGTACCTTGGATCTGCAATTGCGTCTGGTGATAGTATGACGTTCGCGCGTGATCGCAGCGTGGTCCAAATGGCGCTCGATGACAGGCGTTTTATGCGACAAGAAGACACCGGAACGGCTTAAATCGAAGATTGTCGCATCGAGGACCATCGTCATACTAGTGCCGATGTGTAGAGCTGAGTGCTTGATTGCAACCAAGGAGGTTGAGACTCGCCTTAGCGTAATAGAAACGAAAATGCTGCGTTGGACGGTTGATGTTACGCGTCTGGACCGTATTCGCAACGATGAAATACGCCAGAGGTTTGGTGTCGCTCCAATTGCTGACAAGTTACGTGAAGCTCGCCTTCGGTGGTATGGCCACGTTCTTCGAGCTAGTGGTGACACTGTTTGGAAGATTGGCCTTAACATAGATGTGCCGGAAAACGGCCTAAAGGGCGGCCGAAGCAGCGTTGGCTTGATACGTTGCATGTGGACCTGAAGGTTGCTGGTATCCATCTCGATAAAGCGTTTGATTGCGTGGTGGCGTCACCACACCAGAATAGCGGACCCCGCCTCGAAGCGGGACAAACGGTGAAGAATATAAAGAAGAAGAAGAAGAAGAAGAAGAAGAAGAAGAAGAAGAAGAAGAAGAAGAAGAAGAAGAAGAAGAAGAAGAAGAAGAAGAAGAAGAAGAAGAAGAAGCAAGTGCTGCGATTCAGAGGAATATTATGCGAGCTCAGTTGTAATATGATGTTGCTCTAGTTAACATCCCAAATAACAACATTAAGCGCCAATTGGTCAGAAAAATTGTCGGGCTTGCATTATAGTTCAACATTCATTGGGAAACGGGAAGAACGCTAGGGGTTTGCGTAAGAGAACATCTAGCTAGTAAAAACACAAACGCAAGAACACCCCTAGGTATAAAGCGATTGAGCACAACGGGAACTATTCCGGGCATAAAGTGCACGGTACTGGCGGTTGAGACTGACGTTTCGGCAGGGAAGGCATTAGAGGCGTTTTGGATTTTTGCATCAAATCCAAGAATGAACGATCGCCAAGAACGTCTATCAATTAGAAATGGCTTCTTGCCGTTTGTACCCAAATGCGAGCTGTAGAAATAGAAAGAACCGCTAGAACGGTTGAGGTGCTTGGTGGGGTAGAGTGCATTTCAACATCTTGACCACCTTCAGTCCTCCGAAGACGACGATCGCGTCGAAACGTCAGCCTGCATAAAGGGTCCACCATAAAGACCTCGTTGGGCACGCAAGAAACTGATTGACATCAGAATATATGAAATCATTTCTCATTGATATTCCTATAAGTCCTTGAATATTGCCTAATTATGTCGATGTCTTTGCTGTGAACTTACAATTAGTCTCTTAAAGTAGTTGTCTGTTTCGTTCATTACGTTCTTGTCGTTCTCATTACATTCCGAATTTTTTCCCATCCATACTGCAACAAAAATCATGGAGAAGTAGAATTTTCAAGGTGCCACACCATCCACTTATATACTCTTCATCCAGTCGTTATTTGATGGAGGGGGGGGGGGGAACAGGGGAAGTTGGGTAAGGTGGAGGAAACCGTCCCTTCGCAGTGCTTTTTGGGAGTCTCTTTCGCTGATTTCAAAGACCTTTCAAGACATTTCCCAGGTGGCGTTTATTTTCTCGAATAGCCCCGTTGACATCCAACACGAAATATCTTGTTTCACACTGAAGGTCAAGGCTTGAAATTACAAGCAATTCCACTGCTTCTAAAGTTCCTATTTTGCTTGCAGGAACTCAATCGACATGTCGCTGGACTGGAACCGCCGCGAATACTATTCAGACGACACATCCCAATACGCATCTCCAGTTTTCAATGGCGTGCACAGTCATTACAACGATACTGTAAGCACGTTACAGTGACTGTTACCTGCGTTTGCTCTGGAGGTGTCAGCTCTCTTAAGGTCCCTCGTAAACAGGCGCCCTCGTTACGTCGACAGTCCACGTGTCGTCCGTCTACCTCGCTCTACTTGCCACACAAAAAGCCGAAATCCACTTTGAGGTCAGCACATTGTTCGCATTTTTCGCGCAACACTTCCTTTTCCGGTGGTTTTGTCATATGCGGGTAAACATAGCAGAAACGCGTTGTTCGCCAGAACAGATTAGGCACAGCTTCAGTTGTTTGTGGAGCTCTGAAGTTGTCATGTTGCTCGCTGAAATCCGTGAAAAGGCTAGCGGTCTGTGCTGCGTCGTGTGCTTAGTGTACTGTTCATCTGCTTTGAAATCGACTATGCGTGGATCAATTCTCTTCTGCCTCAGATTGCGACTCATACTTCGAACAAGTAAACAACTAAATAGAAGAAAATATAGTTCATGTTTTGCCGAAGCCTAGTATTTGGGCCTTATTTTATTCTTCATTTACTTAAATTTAGCTTTGAAATTTTTTTGTAACATTCCTTTAGCCTCATTAGCTGTAAACTGATAGTATTTGAATCTGTCCTTATAAGAGCGTTTAATTACTTTTTGCTTTTTTAATACAGCATGCTTCAGTGTAGTTTCACTTCAACTGCTTTTTCCTCAACTGATCCTAGTCCAGAAGTGTTCAGAAATTTTATGTTTTTGAAAACAGCACAGGTTTCTTACCACCTTGCTCAAAGGGAACGGGAAAATTAAAACCTTATAGTGAACGTTATCTGCTTTGCTACATTGACACCTTTCGGATCTTCCTCTTCTTCAGCGTCTGTCCTGTTTGCTTTTCTCCGATCCAGCTCTAGATCAGGGTAAACACCAGTTGCTTTTAAGTCTATATGTAACCTATCACACCAGCGCTGCCTGGGGCGCCCTCTGGCCGCTTTCCTGACTACCAACTGTAGGCCTATCTTGCGAACGCTGTTTGCGTTTCCACGCAGAACGTGGCCGCACCATCGTAAGTGAGCTTCTTGTATCTTCTCCGCTATGGGCGACACGGAACTCTGTCGAATTGCATCGTTTTGTCCAAGAGGGGCCATCAGGTGCGGTCCAGGCGCGTGACCTTAGCCGTTCAGCGCAGCACCTTCGTCTCCATGACACTGAGACGCTTTTCAGCTGCAATGGTCGCAGATCAACACTTGGCATCGTACATTGGCGGCTACATTTTCGAATTTGAGCGCTATAATGTCTTCGTTTCGCAGAACCTCTTGCACCAAGCTGCAAGAGTTCACTTCGACCGTCCATCAGATGCTGCTGCTGATCTCCAAGACCCAAGAGAGTGGAGGCTCGATGCCGTTAACCTGGATGAAGTGGGAAACGATAACGTCGCCAGATACTCGGCCTCGACGTTGAATCTGAATCCAAACCGCTCTAAGCGATTACACCAAGCATTCACCTCTCGCTCGAGTTAGATTTTATATTCGCAGGCGAGCATTACGTCACCAGAAAGAAGCAACGTCCACGGGACAGGCCTCTGAAGATTCGCGTGATGGTATCCGTGACGAAAACAAAGAGTGGTGAAAGCCTGGTGCACCCCGACTTAGATTGGAAACTCCATTGAGGTTCCAGCTGAAGCTTGAACTCGACTATTCGGGAATGAGTAGAGAATCTTCTCCCACTCTATGACCTCTTCAGGAACTCCGCGGTATCCCAAGACGTACTATAAGACCTCACGCAAGTCACAGTCAAAAGGCTCTCCAAGTCGAGAATGGCGATATGCATCGGCTTCTGTTTCTCTCGATACTTTTCTACCATGAGGAGGGCGACGTGTCTCAATTGCCACCGCCACAGCCAGCCCGAAGCCACACTTATTGCTGGGAAGCTGAACATTGTCACGAATTCGTCCATCGATAATTCACGCAAACGTCTTCATGCTATGCGGAAACAGCCGGATCGAGCGGTAACTGGAACAGTCTGCAGGACTGCCCTTCTTCCAAATCGAAATCGTCCTACTATTCTTTCAATACTCAGACACCTTCTTCTCTGCTACAACCTGATTAAAGAACTTCACCAATCCCTCAGCAAGGACTTCAACGAGTCATCCGTCACATCGTTGGGCCAAGTCGCTTTGCCTGGCCTCATCTTCTTCAGAGGCGCTTCTGTCTCCTCCATGAAGATCTTTTGAACGGAACCATGGGTCGGAGCCACGGAAGGGATGGCCGGATGACGAAATCCTACAATGGAAATTTCCCCAAAGTAGTCGCACCATCGCTTCAGTACCTTCTTGCAGTCCATGAGAAGATGGCTGTTCTCATCATTGACGCTGAAAAACTTTTCGATATCCTCGGTCTGGCCGACGGCGACTCTTATCAAGTCAGTGCAAATACCGCTCACCATCGCGTGACTCGAGCTTCTCGTTAACATCTCCATAGTGAGTGGTTTTTGTAGCCTTTTCGCTTTTTGTTACCTTTGCCGATTATGTCTGAAGGTTCATCTGAAGGTCGAGTGAGTGAGTCACGTGAGCGACTTCTTCTCTCAACCTTTTGCCATTACATCGTCTGTTCACAGCCATACTTGCTTTTCCACCTTGCGTCGTCCAGGCATGGTATGCCGAGCTCCGACCTTGCAGCATAGCGTATCGGTTGCTCTCTTCCAAGTTTTGTCGACAGTTTTAACTTCCGGTAACTGAACACAAGGAATCAGAGCTGCTTCCTTCTCTTTAGATCGTCACCACATGATTCTAGCTGCATCGCAACGCTCAGCTTGCTTCAACCTCGGAGTGTGGTCTTCGAAGTGCCGACCAGCGGTCGGTGCTGTAGGGCGAACCGCATCCGAAACCTCCGACGGCTGTAACCGTATTTCGTAGCACCTGTGTGTCCGCTAAGGTCACTTGCGACTGTTATGACGTCTCTCGACGGTACCTCTTCTGGCTCCTCATAAATTAGGCTCTAAAACTCTTTCCTGGCTGATTGAAGCAGTCGGTCTCCGGAGCATGCGAAGAGAAGATCGCTCCTTAGCGGCGACAACGATCCTAATCAACCGATCTTCAAAGCGTTCGACACCTATAATCAGGCCCGGAAACGCTCGGAGGTGATTATTCCGACGCCACTGGTGGTTCTGAGGCTTCCACATAGAACAATCTCGAGGCCACGTCCCTCGTCCCTTAACATGCAGCACGACCAGTTCGTCTCCCTTACCTCACAGAAATCAACTCTTCTTCGCTCCAGTGCTTCAACCAACTCGGCAGCGGCACATTCAACGTTGCCACGCGGATCCTCCGTACGTTACGGGACTTTCGGACTACATAGCTCAGTTACCCACGATGGCACCAGGGACCCTCGCATACTTCTCACACTCGACGGGCTTTGCAAGTGCGCGTCGGCTCCTGGACGCCGTGGCACTATCTCGAAAAACGTGAGCTGACACACACTATGTGATATGACATGAGTATTCGTAGGCCGGCCTGTCATAAGGGGCTGTCGCCTGCAATGGAATGTCCGTGTTCAGTTTAGCCCGAAAGGACGAGCAGCTTCCAGCGGCAACACGTGGAGGAACGGACATTACCAACTGCTGTTTGCCTGACCTGTGGTCCACTATTTTCTAATTGATAATATTTAGTGTGCTATATCCATATAAGTGCAGATTCATCAATTGAAACTTTTCTCAATTGCTGTTTTCTTCTATTCAAATGTGTCTTTTTAACGATCTTATCAATGAAACATTCTTATCAATGATTATCGTTCTCAGGTGGTGGACCAGAGCTAAGCCGCTGACGGAATTGTACGGCATAAAAATGTTAGCGTCATACGACAGCGAGGTTATTTTCTCTCAGCTTAGCACTTAAACTGATGGCAGACTACAATTCTTCTTTGAAGACACCTTCGCTTTAACCACCATAGCTTGGATATACATATACACAGGGCCGTTTCTAAGTAATTCACATGATGTATTACATAAATCATGCATATCAAAAATGTCAAATCCAGAATTCAAAATAGCGTCACCAGCGTAGGTATTGTATGGATTGAAGGATATGGAGTTTCTTCGAAAATCGCTAAAAAAAAGTCAACCCTAGATATAGTTCCAAATTTTATCAAATTTGAAATTATATCTAGGGTTGGTATATTAGATGGGTTAGTAAAGTTGATTAGTGAAGCGGTAAAAAGACTTCGACTGTTCGTCTGAGCAATTTGCTTAATTCGTAAACAATGTTTGAATCACTAATTGCCGAACATGATTATTATTATTATTTATTGGTTAAAATCCATGTGAAGAACAATATAATTAGAAGCAGTATAGAATGACATCCACATGACATTTGCCAACGATCCAGACGAAAGTGTAATAGAACGATTAGAAAGTACATGCGATAAAAAACACCCAGAGAATGAAGAATAGAAAGGAGAACAAACCAGAGGGGCTCTGCCACAAGATCTCGCTATGTCCTAGAATTATTTACGAATCGACTTGCATTCGCAATAAATTGCTTCAGCTTGTACGGAATAATAAGTTTTTGGCAAGTTTCATATAATCCAAACCTACACTATTGACAAAAAAATTATGCCGAATTGAAGATTTTGCAGTACTTAGTGAAAGTTTCTCCCCTCCACCTCGGGTTTTAAATGGTCTCAGCATAAAGGAATCATGTTTATCAAGTATCAAGTTCGTTTGGAATAGCAGTTACACTACGGCAGTTGGCTGTTGTTTCCCAATAAACTAAATTACACATTGTAGTTGCAAAGCATGCAAAAGTTTTTGCACTGCTAGAGGACACACCTGAGCCGAAAAGTCACTGGGTTTTCTCGTCGTACTTTAGGTAGAAAAAAATTATAGGAACTTCGGAATCAGTGTTAAAATTTGGATTGCTTTTCGTTCGTTTTCATTGCCATTCAAAACTTTGCTGAAGAATCTAGCAATCTACGGCGAGCGCTATTGGGAGCGCTGCAGGCGCTCCGCTGGGCGTTTTTGTGCCCTGCACGACGCACGTCTTCGAAGGCCCGGTTTGCTGCTCACAGTACGGCTACCATCGTGATGTCATGCTGGGTGATTGAAAGCCATGACCGTCAGTGAGCAGTGGACTCAGAAGGTCTCTTTCGAGGTTCTTTGCGGATTTCGAGGGCTGACTTGGAACAGCTGGCTGCTGAGGCAACATTCACATGCCAGCAGTTTGACTGCCGAACTGCACCTGCGGGTTGCGCAGTTCACCCCAACTCACCCCTTGCTCTTCGGCGTGATTGGAACGTGCGTAGCAGATTGAGGGCTGCGCCTCACCAGTAGCTTGTCCTTAGCGTAGAAGTGCCCTCTTGGCCGCCTAACGAGCCACTACAAGCACCTGCTCCGCCTTATGCTGTCGCCCCACGGAGAATCTCGGTTGGACCCTATCCCGACGCACTCTCTCTACGGATCGATGGGAGAGGGAAATCAGCTACTGCTGCTTAGTGTCATATTCGTTGTGGAGATGAAACGAGGCAGCAAGCTCCCTCCAATTACATCTTAATGAGAAAAATGAGAGCCGCGCCCGTTGTCCATAATAATTCCTCATTTTTAATGCGCGCATCTCCGAACCAGCAGTGTTTTCGCGCATATGCATATGTTCTGGCCTTACGAGAAGGTCCGCAGAGCTCGGCAATCCATAACGCTCCTCTGCTAGTTCTCTCCGTTTAGCGCTGCACTTGATGATTGACTCTACAGCGGTAGCCAGCGACGTTTGGAGTTTTCCAGCCTAAGCATGTGAGGCTCTGAAGGTGTTCAGCATAATGACTGTCTTATGATCGATTCCTCGGTGGTGCTGTGGCTTGCTAACTGTCGGTTCCAAAAGTCAGAAATGACGGTATTCCCACCCAGCGATTTTGCTAGAACGTTGCGTTGATAACTGAACTGCTTCAGATAATCGATTTCATCGTATACTTTCGTTTTGCTAGAGTGGCTCTTACGATTAATTATAATTGTTTTGTTAAGAATCACTTCACTATTTGAAGTAATGTCACGTCTTGCCTAAATTCAGCTGAACTAAATAGAGCTGCCGGCTATATTGTGCTTCACCTTCACTTCCCAAAAATCTTTCTTGTCTTGCGACTTCCATTTTTGATGACTCTCACTATGAGGAAAAATGTCCTGAGGAACACTGAGTAGGATATGGGCTACGGAGGAGGTATTCAGTCTGATGGAAGAGCCACTATTTTGAAAGGGTGAAGCCTTGTGCTAATGGATACCTTTGTGGAATGCGCCACTCAACAAACAGTGGGTGACTGAAGAGGTATAACAACTGCGAGCCTGACCTGTACGATGACTTGTGGCGACTGTCGATAGGCCGGCCAGCGCTTCTTCATCAGATATTTCTTGTCCCTATTCAGTTCGCACCCGGGAGAAATTAAGGACAGCTGCTTTGAACGAGCCCGAGTCAGAAATGACTCTGGAGCCTCTAAATTTACCACATGTGAGCACTGTTGATGTACCGATGCCAAAGCACTGACTCCCCACATCTCTCCAGAAATGGTTCTTTCTCAAGCAGCCTCACAACCGCAGGACACGCAGGACAGTAAATTTTGTTGTCTAATCCAGGACAATGCATGTACGCACATCTACGTAACGTCTGAAACGAAGAAATTTGAGCCTTGACTCAAAGTCGATCCGTACGATGGGCCACCTGCTGACGTACGCCGATGGCCTACCATGGATGTTGAGCAGGTTCGGAAGCATGTGATCTGCAGGAATCAGCTGGGATGGGCTGTGGTGTTGAATGCAAAAGTTTTGTTCACGTTCTCAGGGCGCGTATAGCACAGCCGGATGAGGTGCCGGCTGTCGCTTGCACCTGATACCAGGCTCTTGGTTCGGATTTCCCGCCCAGGCCAACCAAGCCTCCCATCCTCCGGGGTCGTAGAATTTGAGAGACTTGTCTGGGGAGAGTAAAACACTGATTTGTTCATCCACCGACCACTGCAAGTCATTGTATAGGCCAAACAAGGATAAGATAAAGGGCGACGTTACTCAGTCCCTCTTGGGATGCGCCACGCATACCACTTCTGCGGGATGTCGAGGACGTTATTTGAATGCGTATTTGACCTACATAATGACTTCGGTTATCAGCCGATAAACATGCCAGCTCTTTATCCTTCTCAGACAACTCTGGTATCATTTTAGCGACCCGGAAGGATGGAAGGCTTGTTTGGCCGGGCGGGAAATCAGAACGAGGAGCCTGGTATCGGGTACGCGCGACAGCCGGCATCTCATCCGACTGCGCTACACGCGCCCTGTAGGCCACATATGCCTTCAGAGCTCCTCTGTGACATCCCTTAGAGGTATAATGCATGGTACATCCTAAAAGGGGATTAAGAAACACCGTTCTTTATCTTCCATCCTTTATGCCCATACATTCATAGGGTTTAGGATTCTCTAGTTGTTTTCGCGCCGTTTTTCACTTTTTCATAAAATGAAGTGTCCTGATCTCCACGTCTACCGGAAACTTGGTTAACTAAACCCTGCACTGGCGTAGCGGCGAAAATTAGCAAAAAGACCTAAACGTGGAAAGGGCGTTAAACTAAAAATGGAGAGAAAATGAGTGAAACATCAGAATGTACAAGCAAAAAGGAATATTGTTCACAGAGAAGGTGTGCAAATGCATGATGGCATTTCTACACGTAGGCGCATGCACGGCTCCGCAGCGGAGATGTGATTGTTTGCTGAAGCCATCACGGTGCCCGCATCTCTCGACAGTGTTTTTTTTTTCTACTAGTCGACAACGTACAAAGAATTGACTCGCTTCATATGCGAACGATCGACCTTCACTCTCAGGTCATCTGCATGGTCAGCGATTGAAGCGGATTCGGAGGCGCCTTCTGAGTAGAAAGGCCGTAATTCCGCCGGAGGCCTCTGTAATTTAACTAATTACTAGTACCCAGCAGCGCAACTTCTCGCAGCCTCTCATCCCTCCGCATTCCAGGAAGAGCAGATGGGCAATTAATGTCATCTGAAGGATCATGCAGCCAGAAGCGGTTGGTGGCTCTCAAGGCTTCAAGCTCGTTATAGGAATGTGTTCCGCTGTTCTTCAGCATCAGTATCTAGATCAGCTCGTTGCCTCCTCTTCAGTAGTTTAAACCAGGTTCTTTGCGCCACTTATATGAGATGTTTGAGAAACTCGGTATCTCTCGTAGAGGGCGAGGAGATTTCGCACTCTTTTTCGGCAAAAGTGCAACAAAACAAAGTTGTAAAAGTGAGCTATTCTAACAAGACGATTACGAGAGGACATTTTTGCGCCTATTCGGGAGAGGCCACGCCATTTGGTTCTGCTTCGTTGTTCTAACGGTGCTCCCTCCTCCACCTTAAATAAATGCTGAGTGACTGATTTGTTTCTTGTTTTTTGAAATTTGTTGCAACCAAAGCTTGCACCCGGCGACACTTGAATTCGCACTTTCTGCTCTCCGGACAAGGTGCCATACCATTACACCACTAGCGCTGGTCTGTCACAGGCAAAATCTTGTTGGAGTGATCAGTCAGCACTCACCCGATTGTTGGTAATACCCCCAAAAGTGCGTTACTAATAATCACTGTTATGAAAACGGAAGAAAAGATATTAAGATTACATTTTGGCATACCTTTGCCAGCACATTTACAAAGATAATTACATGATCAGATCTCGATACGACTTCCTCCTGCGCAGTCTCGCCTTCAGACGACGTGGAAAGGCACCAGCGTGGCTCGCACGTATTCCATTGGCATTTCTTCCTACACCATCAGCAGCTAAACCCACGGGTATGCGGGGTATAAGGCGTTGATATAAGGTAAAAGAAGTGTGCATGATCGTGGGTGTTTCTCTATTTCTTATATCCGCGGATTAGTCGTTGATGAATCCGGTCCCAGAAGGCGTTCCTTCAACGAGTCGACTCAACGACGTTTTTAAGAGCAGGCCTGGGTCCCAAGTAGGATCAAATACACAGAGTAGTCCATTAGGGTTGAGGTCGGGCTATACGAATGCCATTATTCTTGGCTGATAAAGTCAGCAAGCCTGTCGCGACACCACTCCTGCACGGTCTTCGGTTTATGAGCTGGTACCGAATCCTGCTGGAAGAATCCAGCTTGCCATTGAAGATCGGCGTGCAGACGCTTTTTGGAGTCTGACGACTTGCCGCTTGTTAGGACATCAAATGAGCACCCTCGTCGTCGCGAACCTCCCTCGTCGTCTCTTATTTCCTAGAAGCGTTGAACTATGCCTCACCTAGGCATAGCGCAAGACACGCGGCCGACACGATTGGGATGTCACCGTAGGAGGCTGGGATCACTGAGGTGGCCTTGATGAGCCAGCAACCGGATCTTAGGGCCAGCGAAATTGTGGGCCATTTATCACTGCGGCACCTCAAACTGTCACCAACCCGGGCTCAGACGCGACTCACCGTGGCTCTTCTTTCGCAGTGGTACTGTAGCTCTCGGGCTCTTTGGCAACGCCGTTGCATGGGAGTTGAGCTGGTGTCCTTACCGCCGGATAAGGCGCGAGTTTATGGTGTTATACATTGAGATCCAATGTCACGCAAAGAAGGAGCTCTTTGTTTATTCGGCGCCATTCGTTTAAGTCCCACATTTTTGCGTGAGCTGTAGTCATGCGTTTCCGAAGCACGTCTCTCTCTTTTCTGAGGAAAGTCCAGTGATGCACACGTTCTTGAGGTGCAATCATCGCGACAATACCTGTATGAAACCGAAACAATCTTTGACTTCCAATAACAGAAAGGTTTTGAAATTTCCCTTAATTCCTCAAACACATTTTGTCATTCCTCATGCGCTTCAAGATTTCTTTATTTATGCTGAGATTGACGGATTTCATGAATCTTGTCAACTTACTACTGTCAGGATTTATATAATTATTATTATTAATTATTTACATAGGAATTATATCCAGGATTATATTGGTTTCAGCTCACCTTCACCACGCTGCAATTTTTTTGCACCACCAACGCCTTCTCATAAATATGTGATCTACGTTTGCTCCCAAAACGTGATCTTTTCGGCAGTAATCGGTTCCAGCTCCCACCTTTGCAAATTATAGCGTTGCTGCTAACTGCTTCTGCAGCTGTTATTCGCCGCACTGTTCTTGCAGCCTCCAATCAAGTCTTGAAAAAAGTCTCTTACGTGGACAGTTTAAAGTTTCGTTGCTGATGTGTCTTCTGAGATGACAAACGTGGTAGTATTAAAGGGCCGCCATAGGTTTGCCTTTCGTAAAGTATTCACCGTGCGCCTAGATGAAATTGTACTATTTTAGGGCCTTCCTACTTCGTTATTCTTTCCACTTCTTTACAGTCGCCCTCGTTTCCATCGAAATCTGATGTTCTCTTTGAGCAAACCATGCACGGAAACCACCAAAGCACGACTGGATGAAGGTGGGGCGAAATGGCTGTGAACGAATAAACAGTTGAGGGTTATAGTGACCACGTTTTATGCCTCTCCTTCCACACTCTTCTTCAGAAGGTACTCTTCGTCAACCACAGATCTCGACTGGCCGACAATCTAAATCGGAATATGTTATATGTTATTAGCAAGGTAATGAAGACACGTAAAGATACGTATCAAGCAGCTCCTTCGGGCTCCTACAACTTTGACTTCCACATCATATCGACTTGTCCGTAACTGAACTACACTCGCTCACGTCGCACAGTCAAAACTTCGGATTGCGACGGAAAAATCCGTCGCAAACCATCGCTCAACCGTAACTCCTGCAGCTTAGGTTTTTTCAAAAGAGGTAGGTACCATTCGATTCGTCTCTTGGAGATCTACACAAGCATGTATACAGCTTCACCAGAACATAGAGATTTTCGCCGTGGGTCTCCCAAAAATTGACTGGAGGAGGCTTTTGCGATTAGAGCAGCTCATTTCCCAGGACATGCGTGCTTTCGGAGTATCTCAAGCATGGCGTACGTTGCCAGTGCGCTGTCATGCCAGAAATGCCCCGAGAGTGCGCCGTGCATAATGCATACAGAATCGAACCTATCAATCGAGTGGGCGAGCCATGTCCACTGCGCTTCTATCTTCTCTTACTGGGAAATGCGAAATCCTCAAGATTATTTCAGACCGCTTGGAAAATTTTAATTCATTAATTTCCAGCCGCCCTTCCCAGAAATTGCTGTCCAGGCGAGACTATGGAGTGTTCCGTGAACAATGCATATAGAATCGAACGCATCAATCGAGTGGGGCGACCGCTCGCAAATGCACGCGCGGGCGAACCGTAGGGGAATAACTCTATCAAGTTCGAATCTTTCCGGCCGTAACTCGAGGACTTTGTAGGCAGCACAAGCTTCTTGACGTTCTTTAAAGCACAACAGTGTAGCTCATGGGTGGACTATGTCAGAGCGCTGGAAAATGCAGGTAAGGCTTGTGTGACGCATTTTTTCATATTTCGGTGGACCACCGCGGGAAGACGCGGCAGCTAACTGGTGAGCATAGGGAAAACTGTAATTTAGGCGAGTAAGAGCGAGGAGAACATCGACCGTTGTTGTGCTGAGTTGCACGCGCGAAGGTGTTTTGAGCGCTGCAACTCTTTCATGTGTAAACCTTTCAGGTTGCATGTGTGAAACGATTTTTTTCCAGTTTCAGTAGACGCCTGCGGGAAGGCTCGAGAGCTAATGGCCTACAAATGCGCACGCGGGCGGAACACTTTAGGTGCTTTAGGTCGACGTGCTCACGACTCCCCAGCTGCCTAAATTCCCATAGCCCTAGCGGCCACTTTAGGGCGACGGACTTAGCAGCTGGAGTTTCCGCGCCACCCTTACTTGCCCATATTCGACTTTCCGACACTCGCTATAACACCATTAGCTTAAGCACGAAAAGCTCTATCCAATGATGTCACTCTCGATCAATTTCAGAAAAATCGATTCGTTGACAATTTCCCATCGAGGACGGGGGCCGAGCCTGCGCGGACGATGACGTTATCAAAAATCGATATTTTCGATATTGGCCAAATTTTCTCATCCAAAATCGTATAGGGGTTATTTGGGACACTGATTACAAATCCAACGTCCGTTTTTAAAAATTCCGCCGATTCCCGTTAGAGGGTGGTAGTATCAGGATCGAACGGTATCAAGCATGGCCCAATTCAAAGATTATTGATTTCGATGACGTCATCGTCCGTCTGCCGTGGCCAGCCTCGCCCTCGATGCGGAATTGTCGATTTTTCAGAAACTGGTCGAAATTGAAACCGTTCGATAGAGCTCTTCGAGTTGAACAGAATGGTAGCGTTGATAGCGTTGAAAACGCAAATATGGGCGAGTAAGGGCCGAAGAAACTTTACCGCTGCCGTCCGCTGCTTTAAAATAGCAGATTGGGCTAAGGCTGTTTAGGCAGCTGGGTAGCAGTGAGCATGACATTGTAAAATGCCTCCAGTGCTCTGCTCGCTCACGCATTTTAAGGCCGTTAGCTCGCCGCGTCGTCCCGCGGTGGTCCACCGAGATTGGAAAAAATGCGTCACACAACCCTCACCTGCATTTTCGCAGCGCTCTGACATAGTCCATCCATGAGCTACACCGTTGTGCTTTAAAGCACGTCAAGAAGCTTGTGCTGCCTACAAAGTCCTCGAGTTACGGCCGGAAAGATTCGAACTTGATAGAGTTATTGCGCTACGGACTCGCCCGCGGCATTTGCGAGTGGTCGCCCCACTCGATTGATGCGTTCGATTCTATATGCATTGTTCACGGAGCACTCCGTACTCTCGCCGGGACAGTAATTTCTGAGAAGGGCGGCTGGAAAATAATGAATCAAAATTTTTCAAGCGGTTCGAAATAGTCTTGAAGACTTCACATTTCCCAGTAGGAAAAAATAAAGGGCAATGGACATGGCTCGCCCAATCGATTGATAGGTTCGATTCTGTATGCATTGTGCACGGCGCACTCTCGGGGCATTTCTGGCATGACAGCGCACTGGCAACGTACGCCATGCTTGAGATACTCCGAAAGCACGCATGTCCTGGGAAATGAGCTGCTCTAATCGCAAAAGCCTCCTCCAGTCAATTTTTGGGAGACCCACGGCGAAAATCTCTATGTTCTGGTGAAGCTGTATACATGCTTGTGTAGATCTCCAAGAGACGAATCGAATGGTACCTACCTCTTTTGAAAAAACCTAAGCTGCAGGAGTTACGGTCGAGCGATGGTTTGCGACGGATTTTTCCGTCGCAATCCGAAGTTCTTGAAGATCCATCCGAAGACTACGACCTTCTCTCCAAAGGACTGTTGAAATGTGCTAGCAGCTCTTGCGGAGCCACATCACCGTCTGCTTCAAGACTCAACGCGCATGCGATTAAACTCTTGGAGCAAAGAAGAGCTGTTAAACTGGATCCTAATGCTTCCCATCTGGAAAAGTCACTATCTCGAAGGCCTGTCGAATTGCAGTGAAGGAGTTCATTCAAGCCTACAGAAGATTGAAGCTGTTAGAAGCCGCTGGCAAAGGTTCAAGCATAAAGCGCTGCAAACAAGATCTCTGCGATCAGAAGGCAATAATGTCAGCCCTTGTGGATAAGGATGGAACAACGCAAACGTCTCGAAGAGCGATGGAGGCCATCGTTCAAGAATTCTACACAGATCTGTTCCGTTCTTCCATCACTGTCCCGAAATGCTTGATGCCACCAGCTGAGGAAGTACCTACCATTCTGGAATCAGAGGTTGCTCATGCCATCAGAAGGATGAAGCCGGGCACTGGCACCGGACGGCATTTCTGCTGATCTCCTTCGTGCGGGTGGCAGTGCCCTCTGCTCACTTCTTGCCAAGCACTTCAACCACTATCTTCGGCTTGGTAGGATTCCGGACTCATGGAAGGAGTCGAGAACAGATTTAATCTTCAAAAAGGTCAGCAGGAGGATATCAACAACTATCGACCCATCAGTCTTCTCTCGGTTGTGTACAAGATCTTCACCAAGATACTGCTTAACCGCATGGAGCGTTGCTTGGATGAATACCAGCCAATGGAGCAAGCAGGGTTTCGCAAAGATTTCTCCTGCATGGACCATATTCAGACTGTCTCACAGCTCATCGAGAGGAGCCGCGAATACCACCTCCCACTTGTCCTGTCTTCGTGGATTACCGGAAAGCGTTCGACTCTGTGGAAATCAACGCCGTTTTGAACGCACTTGTGCACGCTGGTATACCGAATGCTGAATCTCGACGAATGCTTCTCGAACACATCGACTATCATCCAGCTGTTCGATCGAAAGCTTAAAATTCCTATCGGGAAAGGAGTACCGCAGGGAGATACGATTTCTCCCAAGCTATTCACAGCGACACTCCAGGATGCCATGAAAGACTTGAACTGGGACGATAAAGGCTACCATGCCGACGGTAAACTGATCAGCAACCTTCGCTTCGCCGACGATTTTGTTCTCATCTCTACCAGCACGGCAGAAGTTGAGGAGATACGGAACGAGCTCAATGTGGCAGGTATGAAGATTGGATTGGACATGAATATGTCCAAAACACAATTTATGGTCAACCAGTGGTGTGACACGGGACTCGTAAGGATAAATGGAGTCGCTCTACAACAGGTCGACTCCTACGTCTATCTGGGAAGAGAGCTGAACATGGACCTCGCTCCTGAAATCGCCCGCAGGAGACGCGCAGCATGGGCAGCCTTCAGTTCGATTCGCGAAGTCACCGATCAGGTCAAGGATCCCGGCCTCAGGGCCTCGATATTCAACGCCTCTGTACTGCCTGCGATGTGTTACGCGACGGAAACCTGGCCCGACAACAAGACAATCGCCAGAGCAATGCAAACTACGCATCGTGCACTGGAGAGATGTCTTCTGAGGACAAGCCTTCGTCAGCAATGGCAAGAAGGCCTACGAAGCTCGAAGCTACGGGAGAAGTCGCAATTAGCAAACCCGCTGCAGTACATGAAGAAGACCAAATATCGCTGGGCCGGACACCTGCTTCGACGAAAGGACGATAGATGGAGTCTCCGTGTCACAGAATGGCTCCCGAGAGACCATAAGAGACCTCTGGGACGACCGCCAACGCGATCGGCAGACTCATTCCCGAGATCTTTCAGAGAGCGGAGTCTGCCTCACTGGATGCAAGCAGCCAGAGATCGAGCGGTCTGGAAGAGTTGTGGTCCCCGCTGAGAAGACCTCCAGCCGACAAAGGACCATCAAAGTATAAAAGTAAGTAAAGTAATCCGAAGTTTTGACTGTGCGACGTGAGCGGTGTTGTAGTAATCGGTCTCGTGCAGATGTGTGCGTTTAACGATTTACCGGTTTACCGATTTATCGATTTACCGGATTTACCGGCAATTTTCGTTAAAAATGTTTAACGACATTTATCGGCGAAAATTTCCATTATATTGCACTGGCAACGTTTTACGCATCAGTTTTGAAATTTCACTTTTTTCATGTAAATGCATTTCGGACGAAGTTTTGTGATGGGCTTTCGCAACCCCCGACTTACCTGAGTCAGCGGTACTGTCGTTATTTCGCTTTTATTGAATTTCAGGCCTATTTCATGTCAACGATTTTGCTCAACCGCCTCGTCTTCTTCGAGCGCTCACTTGGTAGTCTTCTTTGGGAGATGCACAGCCAGTATACACGTGAAACAGTGAACATATATACGTGAAAGCTATAAAATAAAGAAACGAAGAAGTCCATGACCACTCTTGGTGAGCTACATGAGGTTAGCCCAAAAATGCTACTTTACATGCAGTCTATGGCGTGAAGATTTTTTAAGGTCCACGAAGAAGGCATATCGTTTTTTTAATTCTCTGCTGTCGCTTGCAGTGAGAAGGAACCTTTTCGGACCAGGGGAACCATTCTGTGGAAACGGAAGATCTATGTCTTCGTAATTATCTTCCAAAGCCAAACTGTGCCAAACAATTCGCTGTGGTCACTGCCTGACCTGAATACTTCATTATCCAAGAGGATTATGGCAGTATAGAACAATGTCGGAAAAATAGCAAAATTGTAGAAAATCTTTATAGCGAGCGCTGTAAAAAGTTTGTGAGGACAAAAATGATGAGCCGTGCGATGGTGCATAGCACTTTGAATCTTTCCAGAAGTTCAACGATTTTCCACAAGCTAAATGAACTATCCCTAGTAAGAACCTTGCTATTTTAGAAGCCTTACTGTTTTTGTTTTTTAGAATCTAAATGGTTTTTCTCGTTTAGCAATTTTGCTGATGATAGATGAACTGATGTTTTTTATTGTGAAGCTGAAGACATAGTCATATAATTGCCATATAGTTGGAGTCGAAAAAATCCATAAGGGAAAAGATGTCATCATTAAGTACTAAAATACAGCCAAACTAAGTGGTAAGGAAAATTTTATTTAACGATTTTACCGTATTTCCCGAATTTAACGCAAAAAAATTCCATAGAAAAATAGTGGTTAAAAATTCAGCGAAAAAAAATAACACACACCAATGATCCCGGGTGAATGTAAATCCCTGCGCCTTTTTGCACCGTCTTATGTGAAGCTTCAATTCTCGTCCTAAACTGTGCTGTGCGAAGGGCGGAGAAGTTGTCTACGGCGGTAGCCAGAGATGTGAGAAACGACAACGCAGTGTGAAGCGCGTTGTCGGCGGCGGAGTCCTATGCTAACGTTTCGGCACTTCCCTATCACTAGCGGTAACCGCCAATACAGGGAACGAGGAAGTGGGAGTTGGAAAAGTCGATCCGGATTTCTGACATTTAAAGGCGCTATCTTACTGTGTAGCCCGATGAGGGACCCTCTGGTCTGCTGTTCACCCATAATCGAGGTTCTCGCTGCAGACTCTACCCAAGCTAACCAAGCTATCCGCCGGCCTCCGGGGCTCGGTAAATTGAAACCGAACTTGTCCGGAAGATGCTGCCTGCCGTGCCACCGTAGGTCGTCCTTGCTGATGTCACGCACGGTTTTCATTGGCCTCCACGATATCCCGCACGAGTAGAGTGCGTTTTGCACTCAAACAAGAACTTATTGACACCGTCCTTCATCGTTCATGTCTCGAAATATCTTGGATGGCATATCCATGCATGTGCAAGGATTCGTTCGCGTTCTTTCCTCCTGGCAAGCCCTAAGCCACCTGCTGGTGTTTCCCCTCCAGGGCGTCCGCCTGGTAGCAATTAGTGAGCGGCCGAGCCGAGATGCTCGTCTATCATTTCCCGTGTTTTCGGAAGCACTCACGCGTACTCCTCGACCTCTTCCGAGGCTTCACCTCAATCGCCGGCTTTACACTGCATTCTGGGCTGTCGGCACTGCAGGTTGCATACCGTATCGCGGGTGGTGGATCGAAGGATAAGAAGCGCCACTCGCTTCCTGGTTCGAGCTGCCTCGCGTCGTGCTTGCTCTCAGTTCATTAGGACTCTGATCCCGTCGATTCTCATCCTCTTTCGTACTACTTTGCAGGCACTAGTCGATGGACACCAGGATTATTCTGCTTCACACCGCCATATGCATTTCGATTTGTAGACCGGAGCCCCTTGAAGTTCTTTCTTTTCGATTTCGAATTTCCGCCATATGATTGTTCTATCGGCTTAAAACCACATCTGTTTGTGAAGCGATGCTTTTGCCCTCTCTACGGCATCTCTGCTTTTTGCTCCTCCAGATGTGTCGGCCATTTCCCTTGCTACTCACTGCCAAATTCGCCTCGCACGAACACGAACGCCGACAACACTCGGTTATCGGCCCTCTCTCAGTGCTTCCTTAACCATTTAGCCGCAGGGCTGAGGGCATCCTAATCAAAGAGGCCGTCTGAGCTCGCCCAGCCAGAAACAAAGCGCCTTGTTCTTCATGGTGCTCACCGACATCCTCTCGACGTCAAACTTCCGTTTTCCAGCCCTCCGCTTTGCTGCGCTGCTTTGCGCGCCAAACTAGCGGGTCCGACTCTAACTAGCATCGTCTTCTAGAAAAACATCGTCGTCTAGGACCAAATCTGGTGCTAAGTGGCTTTGGGGTGTGGGGGGTCACGTTGTAAGGTGGCCATTTTATGCGGCACAAAACTGAAAACTTATGCTGCACAGATTGCTATACTCCGGTATGGTACTGAGCTTAATGATGGCCTTTTTACGAAGGCAAAAAACCATCTATACAAGGTGCTCCACACTCCGCCCAAATACTGTTTGAAAGCGGCCCATTCTCAACGCGGTATCTTTTACTGATGAGAAATAAATGGTCTCTTCGGAATGCTCTGAGATGTAACGCAGCTCTTCTTTCTATTCTCAAGTTCTCCTTCATGTCAACAGAAACAGTTAATTCTTCCTGAAAACGTAAGAGAATACATATTTGAAGATGTTGTTGCACCATCTCATTTAGAATGTGCTACATGATCTAGCACAGTCCTGGACGATATAGTGGACGGATTTCAAGTACGTATTTAGCCCATCCTTGGCATGCGAATAGCGAGGCGAGTCGGAGGAGGCGCTGACTGTTTTATGCACACTGGTCGAGGGTTTCCTCGGCTAAGATTCGGGCCAAGCCCAGAGCAACCAAGGCCTTTGCGCACTGAATGGGGTTGGCGGTTTGGTACCAGGCTTCTCTGAGAAGAATAAAACGCTGGTCTGCTCATCGTCTAGCAAAAACACGTAAATGTATCGGCCAAATACGCATTCAACATTATCCCACGTTGACCTGAAGCACGAGCTGGACCACTCTTCGTTTAGCGGCCTAACGTTTCGACTCGCTCGTTGTCTTCGGAGGCATGGAGGATGCGAATGAAACCGAGAACGATAAAATCACCCGCAGATCCACTGCTTCTGCGGAGCGACATCGCTACCACTGTTAGTCGACAGATGATAATTGAGACCCACTATACTGCTCACTCGACAAAGAAGTAATCAAAACATCTGATCGTGTTTTTAGCGCAGAATTCTGAGCTGTAGAAGGTTAGTATTGTCTATCTCAGAAAGCCTTCCACCGGCTTACGGAACTTGAGTGTCACTAAGCATAGTCGGCCATTATAGGTTTATACGGAACATAGAGTCAGGTCGTTGCCCAACTAATACACCAATTGTGCCGACAAAGCTGCATACCCTGTCTCCTCTACCCATATCACCCTGTGCATTATATTTCAGAGTACCCAGCGTCATCCTTTTGACAGCTTTGTTCTCAGAAATGCTAAAAAGTGTGCCTACAGCGGCCAACTGTTAAGCTGTGTTTTAAAGTGGTCACGAAGATTTTTTCGAAGAAGGCTAGTCGCAGTTATGCTAACTCTTGGCGCTCCATAGGTTCTAGATCCACGAGCTCCACGCTGATCTGGCGTATGAGGCTTAGAAAAATCCGCCAACGTTTCGTATCCGCTTGCAGGTGTGTAGGCTTCACGAGTAACTGTGTAATCTTTGAACTAGGGGTCACTATAATAAGATGAGTTGAGAGTTTTCATGTTTTGGCCTACTGCACAAATTTGAGGAGGTGATTTACCCTATGCTTCACTAGTTTCGCGCCTTCGTCACTGTTTTCAGCATTAAAGTTCTGCCGAAGCCACTGGCTCAATGCATGTTTCTTGTGCGTTCTCCGCTGAGTGAGCATCGTAACAAAGGGTCGGATTCATCAACGACTTACATAACATTAACAGAGAATTCACAGCGGAAAACTCTGCTAACGCCTCATATCACTATATCGCTTGATAAGCCGAGCTATCAGGGATTTCGGGTGTAATTTTCTCTGTTAAATTGCTGTAAGTCGTTGATGAACCCGGCCCAAGGTTTCAGCATGGGCTCCGACAACGAACTCCATCCCCGTCAAGAGCCAAAGAGGTGAAGGCTACAGCACTGTAGCTTGGATAAGGTCTGGGTGCGTAGTGGGCTTCTATTGTATATCTGCCTCACTTCACTTCTAAGCTGCTTGTTCACGAACATGTGAGAAGGCGCCCAAGTGTGGATAGAACCACGCTTCATGGTGAGAAATGGTCTCAGCTGGTGGCGCGTTCTTTGTTCCCAACTTTGCAGTACTTTTGGATGGTTTAAAGGGTGGAGCTGAGAATGTTCTGCTGAACAGTTCAGGAGCTCGGAGACCGACCAATTTGGAAAACGTCATGCTCTGGCAGAATAATTTTTTACGCGTTCAAACAGCCGACTTGACGTCGTGGTCGAGGCGACCGGAGAAACAACTTGCAAGTGTGTGAAAGAGACGGGAATTCCTCCTTTCGTCATTCGCGCGGAGGGGAGATCAGTTTGGCGAACTCTTTCAGCACTTCAGAACTATGTGAATGTTCGCACATCCCTGATGAGGAACGACCGTTGCATTTTCGCGGCATTCCATAGTGGACAAAAGACAGAGTAGTAGACAAAATTCTGGAACCATGACGGCATTCTTGTTTTCCTGTTCTCTTTCACTCCACCTTCCTTCATGTTTCTTTTCACTTAGTTGTTTTACGCTTTCTACTACGTTTTATCCTTTACTGTAACTGTTATCTTAGTTTCCGTTTTATGATTGTGGAGTTGCACAGTCCGCAGTGTTATTCTTATTCTATTCCTGAGTTGTTAGTTGTTCCACATGGTGTATCCATGTAATAAACAAACAAACGAACAAGCAACGTGTCATCAGATAATCTTCCTGTTAATTATTGAAGTTAGTCCGAAAAACCTTCCAATGCCTTTCAAAGCCTTCTCAACACTCATCGGTAGGATATACTCCACGCACGACTGTGCTCGGAAATGAGTTCTGCCCGTTGTTTTTCCACAAAACTCCTGGTTTTTCTTCAAGTTTTATGAAGGCCGGCTCGCACTCTTCTGGTTTCTACTCCAAGCCGTTCCTCTGGAGAGAACGAACTGTCTCTCCGGCTTTACTTGCGGTTAGACTTCGCATGACGCTTGGTGCTGGTACTTAATCGATAAACATGCTCTAGAAACCTGTGAAGAAAGGTCATAGTTTATTCTACAGGTATGAAAATGCAGACTGACCTAAAGATAAGCACGTGGAAGCTGCCAGAACTTCAGGCTGAGTAGAGGAGCACTCCAGATTTTTGTTACAATGGTTGGGTTCGGCAGACGTTCGGGAAGTCGACGCAGTCACGATGCCCCATCAATTTCGCTTGTTTTTTGAATCACGATCAGCTCGTCGTCGATCAAATTGTTTGGATTTCAAGCTTTACACACTTTTAGCGTTTCGTACAAGTTCGCTTTCGGGCAGCTGCTCCACCTCGCTCCTCACAGCGTTTCTAAATGCACAAGTTAGCCAACGTACCTAAGAGCAATAAATACACGTAAGCGACAGCTGTTCCGAGTTCTTGCCGCCAATTAGTGGCTCCAAGTGCTTTCCACAGGTGTCATTGATCGGAGGCAATCAGTGCGGGCTCGATGGCTCCGATGGCTTCTGAGGAGTCGATTCCGCTCCTCTCGTCTTCGCGCGAGCTCCATTGAAGAAGTGCAACTGCTTCCGAGCAGACGATGCGATCGTTAAGAGGAGCGCAGATGTGTAGTGCATTGGAGAGGCATAAAGGAAAACCACAGAATGGACCAGACGAGAAATAGTCGAACAAAGTGACTGCTCCTTGAGCCCTTTGACCGTCAGTCTGCAGCAGCGACCTCGGTTGTTGAGACAGTGGAGGTAAGGACCTGAACACGAAGGCCCGATTGCTCCGTGCTGAATGAAAAATACGGTGATGGGACAAACGCTGATTTCCGTTGCTCCATTATGCTCCTCAAGTTTGCACCCCTTCCTGTAGGTTTTTTGCCTTGTCAGTTTACCTTGTCTCGCGTAGGACTCGAATGGACTTAATTTCCAGCTCGCAGCCAAACCCCCCAAATCCTCCATTCTTTCTGGGTCGATGGTGAGCACCTATGTCTATCACCAGCTAGCGCTAGTTGATTATTATCGTAAAACTAACAGCAGTAGAGTTGATTGCGCAGGACCGTTCACTGAAACGACCTTATGCCTGTGCCCTCACTGTATGGACCAGACATGCCTTCGAGGTGCTACGATGTTCTGCTGAGGTTGGATGCGCAGATCCTAGTGGGGGCTGATACAAGCGAATGGTTGCCCTTTTACCAGTTTTTGGCTGTTTTCTCGCTTTGAATGTGCCGCTGCGTTCAACCTTCTGTCCTTCGTTTTTCTAATGTTTCCAAGATCGAATAGGCTTTTTGGTAGAGAAACCGAGTGAAAGCAGTGCAGGATACGATCCGTACCGTAGCGACTTCGCTCTTGCTGGACCCCTGCGTTCGAAGAACGGGGGCGCCCTCGGCGGGTTCATTTTACAGGCGCTTCTGCTCCGTCCCCGCCCACCCCGCAATTCATGCGCTGCTCATCGAGTCATTGTGGCTTCTTCGCTGCCGTCAATCTTCTGCATTCGCCGTTTTCTCCCGACTCGGTCTCTGACTTTTGTAGCTCGCCGTGTTTTTCACTCACTGCCTGCAGTTGCCTTCTGTCAACCGAGAACCGCGTCCGGCACGACTGCTAGCATCTGCCACCTCCGAAGTTTTGCCTAGTGGACAACCGCAGTGTCATAGAAACCAATCAGTCAGGCTGAACCTCACGCACAAGCTGCAGCAGCGCCTGCTGCTGGTGCACCTCGCCAACGTCCTGCACTAGCCGTCGCGTCAGAAGTTATTCGTAATGCATGTAGGTGTGAGGAGCTTGGAGCCCAACCAGTGCAGACAATAATTGCTTCCCCAGCCTTCTCTCTTGGAGAAGGCGTCGAGATCTCATTCTTCAGAGAGGTGCGATAACTTGTCCAAAACGCGGTTACGCTCTTCGCACAGGTAAAAGATGAAGGGTTGGCGCTAATCAATACCTTTATGGTATGCGCCACGCATTCGACCTCCGCAGCAGATTACTGTGGCAGTCTGGATCATTGGGTTCGTATTTGGCTTACACAATGGCTTATGATGACTACCCGACAGGTCAGCTCATGATTCCACCCAGACGAGGCGGGTACCGAATCATTGACCCAAGGAAGATAGAAGACTTGGTTTCCATGGTAGGGCCTGAACCTCTAGCTAATTCAAAGTGGGCGCCAGAGGCGCCTCCTAGCACAGTAAAATCAGAAGTATCGAGGATTCAGTCTATTAGAGGAGAGCTCCACACACTCTAATTCTAGAGGATGTCGTGAAAGCTATGCATATTTGGCACATACAATGATCTGCGGTGACCAGCCGGTGGGCAAGTCAGTGTTTTATTCTTTTCAGTCAAATCTGGTACCAATTCACCAGCCACCAAAGGATGGAAGGTTTGGTTGGTCTGGGTGGGACTCGATCCAAGAACTTTGAACGGGAGCGTGCGCCGTTGGACGGCTGAGACCTCCTCCGACTTCGTTACCACGTCCGCTATACTTTATTAGAGTTCGAACATGAACGACCAAAAAATAACTTTCTGAGGACATTGCATAACCAGCTCTGCTAAGTCTCAAATATTTATTTACTTGATTGACCCCTTTGCATATCCTACCTACTGTAGCATACGAATCAGCGTGATGTCCGTGTTCATAAGCATGCTCCTTGAAGGTCAAGAAGTATACACTGTGTACAAATTCGGAACCAACCTATCTTTTCAAACTTTCTTCTACAAGGTCAACGTCTACATCCAAATTGGAAACAGTTTTGTGGTCATTCGATGACACCAAATGCCGTAATGCTGAACCACGACGTAGAACCGGATTAGATCCAACCCAAAGTCTACTTTCCGGTTCAAATTTGGATGTTACTTGAATTATGTCTTCCGCTGCAAATAGACTTGCTGTTGAGCATCTAACTAATGGTCAGCTACACGCTTATCCCGCACCGTTCGAATGAGGCTCGGTTGCTTGACCCGTCGATGGACTTCCACTGTTCTCTTTAAGGCCATGTATGGAGTAGCAGACGCGTGCTAAGAAACACGAGTGCGTGTGCACGTGAGTTCCGCAGAAACGTTGCAGACTTAGGCATCTGTTATACTCCCGCGGGAGCATCCGCGGAAGGGCGGGAATCGCGCCGAGACTCCTCACCTGGCCAATCGCCGCGCCTCGCCACGCCCGCCTCCGCCGTGCACCATTGGTCCGCGGACGTTCCGCGGATGCTCCCGCGGGAGTATAAAGGCCGCCACAGACTTCTGCGGCGCCGCTCAGCGGCGCCGCTGTGCGGCGAAGCTGGCCGGCCGGCAGCACCGGCGGCACCGCTCAGCGGCTTGACTCATCATCAGTGGGAGCGGTGACGGCGAGGTACTGTACTGTTTCTAGTGGGGACCGACTGGTGCTTAACAATAACGCGCCCCGATGACGATCGCGCGCCCGCATCGACCGTCTCCGCTCCGGATCCCGCCGCGAAAGCGCAGAGCGCAGACGGACAGACGCTGGAGCGGCGCCGCCGGGTGGAATGATTCAAGTCATTTCCGCCAGCGACGCCGCCAGTGCCGCTAGGCGACGCCGCCGGTGCCGCCGGTGCCGCCCAGCGGCGGCGCTGGCGGCGCCGCTGGAGGCGAGCTCTGCGTCTCTGCTCTATGGTTAAGCATAGGGCAGCGGCGCCGCAGAAGTCTGTGGCGGCCTTAACAGAGGCCTTAGTGGATGCCTCGATGTTAGGCCGGGAGCATACTTCCATCGCCGCGACGCCATCGCGGCGCTCAGTTCATGGCCATTCCGCCGCACGCGGAAGAGCAGTCAAAGAAAACTTCGCTGCGGCCGCCGCAACAGCAGCGGTCGGCATGCGCGATAGCTTCCCGCGCCCATCGCGGGCATGGCATACTTTTTTGCGCCGCGCGCGGTGTTTAGCGTTGCTCCTGGACGGATCGCCGTCGCTCTCCCTTGCAGAGCGATGGGCGATACGACGAGCACAGAGAAATTCAAATTCTTTCGCGTCGCTCTGCAAATCTCATCGCCGCAATTCAATCGCGGCGACGGGAAGTATGCACGAGGCCTTAGACCGTCTCTGGAGAGATAGCTTGTGCGTCTTTATGACTCGAGATTGGACGCCGTGAGCCAAGACACCTATTGTTTCCAGAGTCACTGCGCTTCAGGGGCAAAACCTACATTCCCTTCACATGTACTTCTTCGAAACATTATTCGAATTTGAAGAGCGTCACACTTCACGCCGCATCCAGAATTCACTGAAAGCTGTTCAATAAAATATTCAACCTTTCTACGTAATCTCCTTGAGTACAACTCCAATCATGTGGCTCGATCGTTATGGAGGTATGCCCTCACATCACTAACCTAGAATGCCCCGGACAATGCGTTGTGATGGTCTCTGAAACAGATTGCTCTACGTAATAACTTTCTGATGCTGAATGGCTAATTTGTTGCAGTTACAGATTTGTCGTCGAGGATGGCCCAAATGGTAAGGAAGTTATCGCACTCGCTTCTATCCAATCCGCGTCTCGCTCGATTTCATCCCCTGGATAGTTACAAGCACACCATGTGTGTTTTTTAAAGAGCGCAGCATCTTTTGGGGGGGGGGGTCACTAGAAGAAGCAGGGCACCTCCCTAATCGCACGAGCTTTTCTCCGTGACGGCCACTCATTTAAGTGGTATAACACTAGTGACATCCGATTCCTTGGTAGGTGAACCGGATTGCAACATCATGATCACTCCTGGAAGACCTGTCAGGCTCAGAGTCGCGAATGAATTAGGCCACGCAATAGAAAATCGGTCTAGGCTGCGTACGAGAGTAGGGTATCGTTAGAAGAGACCGAGATCAGAATAGTGCTGGAAGACGTTGTTGGCTATCACTGCGGCTGGGCCTCCACTCTGAGAATATCGCGTTAGTGGGAAGACTGCCTTGACACGAGAACCAGTCGTAGTGCTTCTACCGCTTGCCTTGGTACTTTGGTAGCCCGCTGTTGTCCTAGACGGAACTACAGCTTCTCCACTCTTCTCGGTTTCTGGCGAACTCCTAGCCCCTCCTAGATCTCAACAGTGGGCTTTCCCCCATTGCTGATGATTTCCCAGGCGGACTCTTCTTCTTTCCAAGAAGCTGTTCGCTATCAGGAGACTGCATCGTTCGCATTTTCGTCGAAGTGAATGCGTCGTCGAGGCTTCGACGCTTTCGTACACTGCGGCGGACTCCCGTCTCCTTCACCGCATATTTGCTCTGATCCCGATGCGTCATTGTTGTAGTCCATCCTATGTTCGATGCAGGTCCAGTGCGGTCACTTCGCGAATGAATTACCTGCAGGCAAGCGGATATACATCTCTTGTCAGGCAGCAACGCAGCGCTGAACGGCGCGGCTCTAAGGTCAGAGTCCTTTACTTGGTCGGCCAGAATCAAATCGGAAGCGGCCTGCGCGGCGTGATCCCATTTACTTGGTCAACGATCTAGTCGAATAGCTGCTCTCAGTTAGTCGGCTCATACGCAGTGGGCTCTAGACGTTCTAGGAGCCCTTGCAACGGTTTCCTCTCGTGTTGAAGTTGTTAAGAGCCTATAGCTAGCTGTGACCTGCTCAAGTTGCTCTGATCGCAACCTCTGTCTAAAAGAACATCTGAATTTCGGTTTCATAAGACTTTGCCAGCCAAGCTAGACCAGATGCGACGCTTCTTGGTTCTCATTAGTTGAGCTCAGGATAGGAGGTGGGTCCTGCGTGCACCTCATGTCCATTCCGGATTTGTGTCCCGCCGAGGTCAACCAAGGTACCCTTCCATCTCTTCCATAGGTCGATTAACTCTGACAGTTTAAGTAAATGTTGAGGAAGCAGACTTCATAACGCTGGAGCAGAAAATGCCTCTTTCCTCTCGATTTTCTAGAAAAAGACCCTTGATGGCTTCGCTGAGTAACTGAAGGCAGCTAAAATGGAAAAGCGCGATTACCTCTCTTCTGACCTTCATGATGTGGTCATAGCGCATTTTCCTGTGTTTTTTCGAGTGCTATTCCAGACGATGTGAAGCTATAAAGACGGAGGTCATCTAGCTGGGTGTCTTTCAGTAGCAAACAATTTTTCCTGTGACTCGGCTTACATCTTCTTCTTCTTCTTCTTCTTCTTCTTCTTCTTCTTCTTCTTCTTCAGCGTCTGTCCCGCTTCGTAGCCGGGTCCGCTATTCTGGTGTCATGACGCCACCTTTCCCGATCCAGCGCTAGATCAGGGTGGACACCAGCCGCTTTCAAGTCCGTATGTAACGTATCAGCCCAGCGCTCCTTCGGGCGCCCTCTAGGCAGCTTTCCTATTACCTCGAAGTTGAGGCCTATCTTGCGGACGCTATCTTCCTTTCCACGCAGAACGTGGCCGTACCATCGCAAGCGAGCTTCGCGCATCTTGTCAGTTATCGGCGCGACACCGAACTTCTGCCGAATAGCTTCGTTTCGGATGCGGTCCATGCGCGTGACTCCAGCCGTCCAGCGCAGCATCTTCATCTCCATGACGCTGAGGCGCGTTTCAAATTTCTTGGTCGCAGGCCAACACTCAGCGCCGTACATCGCTACTGGCCGGATGTTTGCCCTGTAGATCTTTGACTTAAAGCGCTCTGGTATCTTCTTGTCGCAGAGCACGCCAGTCAACGAGCGCCACTTGGACCAAGCTGCACTCACGCGTGAATTCACTTCGACCATCAGTTTGCTGTCAGACGCGGCTGCTGATCCCAGGTACTTAAAGACCGCAGTGCGTGGAAGCTCGATGCCGTTAACCTTGATGGAGCTGGACTCAGTAACGTCCGTCGTTAAATACTCGGTCTTCTTCACGTTCAATCTGTGACTCTGCTTACATAGCGGTGCCTAAATCGAAGGTCAACGCGTGGAACACGAGTTTTGCTGGGTGTTGCGCTGTCTCTCGCTATTAATCCTAGTTATCTCGTGGCTCGTCTTTGAGGCAGATAACTAGTTCTCCTTATCAGATTGCACTCTAGCTGAGTAACCTCTTTAATTACTCTTTAGTTCTTTCTGGAGCTCGGCCTGGGCGCCCATATGCGCGCAGATTGTTTCGCCCGATCTCAAAAGAACGGTTATTGGCGATGCGGCACACTTGTTCACCCGCCTTGCACCAGGCGGGGTTCGCTACGCATTTTCACAGCTACGGTTTCACCTGTCTAGGATAACGTATGCCGTCGCACCGAGTGGACGAAACCGGCACGAACGGCATTAGCTGATCCATTGCCTGCCCTGGTGGTCCTGAAGACCTTTGATGCTGTTAAGGTCTTCCTCCGTGGACCCACAGTTCTGCAGAGTATGTCGAGATCTCCTTAACCAACGCCCTATCTCACAGTTCCCCATCTGCGTTTCAGTCCTCTTAATCCTTAGCCGTGGAACGTCTTATCCTTTCTCCTTCAGCTTTTTTCTTCTAGAGGTTGTGATTAGATTTGGCAGTGACCAAACAGCCGCGGCTCTTCCATTAGTGCGTTGTAGAGGAGCCGAACTCGTTTGAGATCCACGCGAAATAGGCAAGGAGGATCATCCCAGGGTTCACGCTATTGGCCACTAGGTCCTCGGAGACGCTGTTCGGTAAAAACAGTACATATTGTAGTCTTCCGCTTCTCTCTCCTTCAAACCTCGGTACTGCAAGTTATTGTCAATGATTTTATGCTGTGCCAAGCGAGGTTTTTAAGCGGATCATTGTTAGGCAGGGCCTGATGTTCCGATTTCTCGTCGTCTTCAGAGGCTTGATCATGCGGCATAAGTTTACCTTGCGCTCTACTCCACCAAGCCCCTTAACAGCCCCAGCATTTTCGACCTACACCAACGATCACAACTAGAGTCCAAATTGAAGAAACGAGTCCACCATTTGGATCCACACCAAGAGCTGATTCGCCCACGTAAGTTGACCAGTAAAGGCGAATGAGGCACACTGTGCACCACTGTCGCTGACCGGTCTTCTACGGTTGGAATGAGACAGAAACGATGATGCCTTAACGCTTTCTTCGCGGAAATATCTAGCTGAGTGGTCAAAATTGTATATTTCTCCTCGTATTCATTACCGTTATGTGCATTATCCTTTCGTTTTTCAAATGAGGATGTTAGCCATCAACGTCTTTCGGCAGCTAGATGTTCCTTTAGGCTTACCCTGATGGCCCTTACACTCTACACGATATTTCGTCACGTGCACTGAGTCTGATAGATTGCTCCTATCTTTGAGCAATCCCCTAAACTTTGGGGAATTGCTCAAAGATAGGAGCTCAAGGATTTGAGCATATCGGGCACATGTCCAAAATGCATTGCTTTTCATGGAGTCTATTTCGAGCGACCTGCCACCTGATGTTGTCATGAGCAATGATCACTAAGACGACGTCGTTCCACAACTGTGCTCCTACAATAACTTTGAATTTTACCAGCGACTCTATCTGCGACAAATCATAGAACGAGAGCTTATTGTCTACGTAGGATCTATGTATCATGAGAGCGATCTTCGACATCGGGTTGGTGCCCCCCAAGTCACTTGAAGCGGCGCTACCCGAAGCCAACTGTAATGATTCCTGATACTTGATCGTGCCTGGGCACATCCTCGATGCCATTCGGAACAGATTGCTAACACAGCACGCTTCACAGCAGCGGGGTGCGCAGGGTGAACCAAAACATCCCTAGAACTTGGTTGTTGATACCACTTCATACTAACTGTTCCGCCTGCCACTCTAACTTGTGTGTTCAAAGTGCAGAGGTTCCTCGGCTAGAGTCATGATGTGCGTTTTCGAGTGTCCAAAGGTGCTTATGTTCCTTACATGCAAATCCAACATTTCAGATAACGCCGGCAAGACCTCATCGTTTTGAACGTTTGTACAAAGTGACGTCACAGCAAATGACTCCATCACACCGCTCTCACCAAAGTTAGGGTTAGGCAACATTTCAAGAAATTTGCTCGTGTTGGTCAGATGAGAGGATGTGGGTCAACAACTGGCTCAAACTGCTGTTAAGGAACGAGGCGATCCGATCAGTTGGCCCGCAAACACTACATATTATAGGTCTTATTTTATAGGTGCCCTGTGGACTGCATATCCCCCCGGCAAGCTTAGCTTTTTGCTAGGCTATGAAAAACCGGTCAACAAGCACTGCTCAGTCTAGGGCCTTTGAGAAACCTTTTTTCGATTCCGGTAGTCATCAAAGAGCGGTTAACGCGTTTACATTGAGACTTAAACTCTCAGCAACGCGACCGTATCGCTGAAGGTGTCGCTAAGATGAAACTCTGTTATAGCCCGATCTACAGCTTGCGGCATAACAACAAATTCTCCCCCTTTCTCAGAGATGGAGCCTCAAGCGTCTACAAACGTGTGTTTTGGTGTCAAAATTCTACACATTGAGGAGTATTTGCTTACAATACAATACGATGCCCGTTGCACAATACATTAAGCCTTATATTCGTACTTGACTAACTAGGGAATGGCCAGAGCGCGGTCCGTCGGGCCTGGAAGGCGGTCACCACGGTTAAATTCCACGCCATCAAAATAGCGATAGTTCAAAGTTGCAACTGCCCATCGACACTCTGAAGGGAGTTTTGGGCGAAATTTCAGAGGACGAAGACCGCGTTATCGGCGCTCTATACGTGCAGCCGAAGGCCGCTGCGGGATCCATCAGAGAGCGTGCAATGTGCTCGATTGGCATATTGGCTAGGGCAGTTGCTTCACGAAAGCGCGGTTGTGCGTTCGGCTCCTGCCGCAGAAATTCGCTTTGCATTGCTATGCTCTTTGTGCCGAAACAATACAGAAATTGCTCGTCCTGAACAATTGTACTGCTTTTGCGGTCCAGCGGTGGAAGGTCCGCGGTGGCTAACGAGCAACAAACAGGAACTTCGGTACTGTTGCACTCTCATGACTTAGAGATCGACTTTTGCCTGAAGTTCGCTTCTGGATTCATAATGTATGGAGTAGCCAGAAAAAACCGGAACCGAAAAACCCAAACCAGGTATGTGCTAGGCACGAAGATCTAGCTAGGAATATCCTAATGGCCTGTCAGTAAGTGATAGTCGAAGAAATGTGAATCAAGGGGGAAGTCGGCATTGATGGTGAGGAGAACGGAACGCGGCCAGCACTGCAAGTCACCTAGGTGTTGCCTACGTCTTTTTCGTTTTTCTTCACTTCAATCACCGCGCAGTCGCATCCTCCACTATTTGTTGACCAATCGCTATGCCATCCTGTCAAAAGCATCCTCTTCCGTGGCGTCGACTTCGCTGAGATCCCTCCTGATGATGTTCACCCACACTCTCTTTTGAGCTCCTCGTTGTTGCTCACGGATGCTTCAAGATGTCGTGCCAGTGTTATGGGTTGCTCTCTGGTCTCATATTGAGCCTATACCACCTCAAGCGTTCACACTTGCCTTCAGCTGCATCGAGGGTGTTTCCATCACTGCCCTGACATCTTGATCTCCATCCTTTCTACCGGGACTGTTCGCACACTCATTTGAGTACCCTTATTTCAGCAGCGCTTTGCTGCAGTTTCGGCTCACTACCCAGTGCCAAAAACTTATCTTTCCGTTACCTGTCCAACTGACCTATTCTTTCCTTCTCGGGTTGGTTACATCCGAAGTATAGGAATTAATCCGCTTTTTTGTTGACCTTTCCGTGGCAGCAGGAATGAATCTAGTGTGCTCTAATCAGAGCTGATAAACTTGGCCTTTTTCGCGTTCAACCACAGGCGGAATGCTTTTTTGTCACAGCTACACCTCCTCCAGCTCCTCCTTCCTGTCGGCTCAAGTGCTCAGTGTCGTCTGCGTACAGGAAGGTCCTATAAAGAGCTTTTCGTGGATGCATTCACCACCTATTTAATAGTCAAGCGTTAGCAGAAAGAGGAACGGGCTCCTCGCGTTTCCTCGTTCTCGAAGGTCTCTTAAGAGCACTGCTATCGTGAGCCTCCTCCAAATCTAGGAATGCTGGATAGCAGGGTTTTCAAATTTTGGCGAGATATGTCTCATCCCTTGCTGGCCGAGGCGCTAGGAAGCGTCGCCGTTGCGAAAGAAAACGAGGACCACGGTATGTATGCTCCTACCGTCATCTGGCGTCTTGTTCTCACTGTGACGGGCGTAGCGCAATCGGAAGAGAGACCAGCTCTCGTGTGCACACCGAGTCAAGCTTTAAGGATCGGATTTTGCTCAGTTTAACCGAACCTCCTATATTTTATGGGTTGGTGAATTGGTATCACATATGTCTGAGGGGAGAGGGATGGTGAAACGACCGTTGTCCATCCGCTGCACGCCACAGGTCATTGTAGTCAACAAACACGCACTCAAACTACCATCAGCATCCCTTTGAAAATGGCCTGGCGCATTCTACAAAGGGATTTATTAACGCGACATTTCCCCTTCTCTTACTGTATGCATTCAGGAAACGCGAAGTGTGAACGCGAAGTGGTTTCCATTTCATGCTCAAGAGTCGCTTCGTGACCAACGAGCCATGCAGTGTTCTTGCTCCCTCAACACACTTCTTTTAGAAGCCTCTCTCATGGATAACGACTAGCCGCGACACCACCGTGTGGAATGTTTGTCACCTTACACGCAATGTCTGTCTTCAGTTTACATTTTAGAGGCGTTTTGTGTGTCAACAAGTGCGCCTTGGCGGCCGTAACCTCCCGCATGCTAGTCCTGGACACGCATTCATTTCCGCCACAGGCCCTGGCTCTGCCGTCACTCGACAGCCCGCTCCTAAGAAACTGATTTATCCAGACAACTGTCTGCAAAATCCGGAAGTGGGAGGTGTCATCACGATGGGAAGATTCTCAAGATTCACTCCAGTTTTGCGCGTTGCTGCTTTCGTTGCATTTTACCACGACGCTCGTATATTACTCGAAGCCCGACCAAAACACTCTGCTACTCGTTCCTCCTCATAATACCTCTTATTCTGTTCATCTTCGCTGCTCACGGCTTCGCAACTGACGCTTCCGCATGACCGCCGCAGTAGCCTCCTAGCCTGTTCACTTCTTCTCCAGCTGGACACAGCGGCGCAACTCCGCAGCGAAAACGCTAGACAGTCGCTAGTCGCCTAATGTTCTACCATAAATCAAGCACATTATATCGAATGCGTGCTTCAACTATATCATCGTTTTCTGTCTCATAAAAGCTTTTTCAAATCCACATTTTCCGTTGATGCTTTTTCAGTCCTAATAGCAGGGATCCCGAAATCGACTTCCATAGGTTCTCGATGAAAAGAGTTCACCGCATCCTCCTAACATCGAGCACTCAAAGGAATCAGGAGCACATTATTTTCGTCAGAGCGACTGTTACAGATACTTCAGTGATCCAGCTTCGTAATAGCATTATAAAGAATAACGGACGCTGTTAACCAATCCCTTTCTGGGAGGCGTCACTTACTTCACTTCTAAGGGATGTCGTAGAAGCAACATTAATAGGTTTCAGACCCGCATAATGCATTGCAGTGGCTAGTCGATGTCCAACGAAGTGTTTCTTGTTTGGCCTAGACGAGAAACCCGAAACAAGAGCCTCTAGTTGGTTGCCGGCCACAGTCGGCGCCCCTTCGCTACGATGCACCATTCTGATAAATTTGCGATCACTATGATGAGAATGAAAATGACCCGATATTCCCAGGACGTTTTGCCTTTGTCAAAACCCCTGTGTCAAGCTGGACTCCAACCCAGTTTCCTTGTTTCCCGCAAAGGTGTTTCCCGCAAAGGCGCCTTCATGGCACCGGCGCTATAACGTTAGCACTTTTTGCTGCGACGATCGGGGCAGACTTGATGCTCGATCATGCTGCGACGGGGGAGTAACGACGAAGGCACTCGCGCGACATCAAATCTCGACTGTCAGTGTTGGTCACACCACCGAAAGTTGAAGTCTAAATAAACACTCCAGCTTATTGAAAAGCCAAATTCAACCTCTCAGTTATAGTAGTGTTATATGTATGTTAGTGGCATAGTATTCGCATTGACTTAATGGGCCCGCATTTTCTACAGGTGGCGGATTTATTGAATTATGTGATGCTCCGCACCAATGGTCTCGCAACTCTAGTAAATTGCTACCATTTCGCCGGTTCCACTTATGCTTAGAAATTCTATGTGCCTCAGGTATCACTATGACGGGTTCAATTCTCTGCCAAGGGAACACTAAAATGGACGCATTTATTATCGCCTTTACATTACTCTGATCTCTTAAAAACAGTTACTATTAGATGCCTTATGTTCTGAGAAGCGCCGAGTATCCACCTCTTGGATTTCAGCTTGCATTAGTGAACGAAATTCTACAAATTGGTCTTCGTTCACATTTAGCATTATGCGTACCTGAAAGCCTGGTCGAAATCTCTCCTGCGTGGCGCTCAGTACCAAGTCTTCTATGGCCGAAAGTGGAGCTGGAGCTTGAATCGAATAAGTCAACTAATGTTTGTAGGTGGTTAAGTGGACACCAGTGAGGGAGCACAGTGTCTGTAAAGGGAAATTGATCGCTGTCACCCTGATTTCAGCTCATTTATCTGCCCACTCACTTCTCTCGTCTCAACCGCTCCTCACATTTCCTTGTCTCGCTGTTCCCTATTGCGCCTCCGCAGTATCCTTTAGTCGTTGCCGGAAGCTATATCCCTGTTTTGACAATCCTCTCCGAACACATCTGCAAGCGATGATGTGAAACTCCAAAATTTTCAGCCTTCTTAAACAACATCGAAATCATGGATGCCTCGAATCTCTTAATCTGGTTTCAGTCGCGAGTAGGCATTTGCTTGGGGGTGTTTGGACCTAGCTTCCCTGTTCTGCAGTTCGTTTTCTTTTTTGCGTTCCAGAAGTCGCTCATTTCCGACCAGAGTGTTCTGCCCCGATTTTGCAGTGAACAGCACATTTGGTCAAAACAACTCCCCTGCGACTGTTAGCATATCTAATACGCAAGCGTCAATTTTTTCCTATCGCAAGTGAGATCTCGTCGCGCAGAATTTTTGCAGAAGGTGCTTCCGCAGTAGCAGTAGAAATCCTACAGCCGTCCAGCTGCCTATTCTGTCCCAGTGGGAGGCGCAGTTTTCACTACGGTTACATCCCTTATCATTAGCAGACTTCTTGCAATACTTGTCAGCACGCAAAAACAGTGGGAATCTAAAATTCCTTTACGAAGGCGCATTTTCCGTTATGAGGCGGAAAACGTAAAGAAAGGGTATATGCATCCGACCTAAAGAGGCCTTTCAATATTTTTGATGTCATATGGAGATGCGCACTTTCACGCCATCTCTTACCTTCGGAAAACGAAACATTCTAATCCTTTCGAAAAACTCGATTTGCTCCTCAATGCTGTTCCAGGCTGGCGCGGCCGAGAAGTGCCTGCCAGCAATAGGATGTGCTCCTAGCGGTCCACCAATACTTGGAGAGCACATCGCCTCAGTGAAATATTACCCCGAAACCACATTTGCCTCCGTGTTCATCGGTCTTGTCTTTGTTTTTGTCTTCTGTCAAGTGCCAGGCCGGCACATTCAATTCGGGCGGCAATAACACTCCGTTCATTTGAGCATCGCCCAGTGCTCGATCTCGGAATCCGTTCCTTGGTGCTCTCCTTCGCGTCGGTCGTGCCGTCCGTTTCTCGCCGGCTCACCGGCCCTCGTTCTAGTTAACACGTCTCGGTTCTATGCGCTCCGCAAGAATGTTTGGCTGAGCTGCTATGAAGAGCGAACTACGCAACGGAGCCACGGCTTGGCTGCCCGCCAAAAGGTAACCGGCTCCTCTCCTCGTTCCGCCTCAACCTTTCACATCGCCATGATTAGCGTCTATGAAATGCTAGCTCTGCTGCCAGCCATTCGAATTCATGAAATTCTCCAAGGCGTCTCCACTCAAGAGCTTTTTAGCTCTGCACTAATACTCAGTATCTCTCGTCGGCCCAAAAGAAACAGCCCTGATCCATACTTTGCAAAACTACCTCCCTTTTAGCCTTATCGGGAAATAAGGTGCATAGTGTTGGTTAGAAATAAGTGCTCGTTTTCAGGCCCCATTTTCAACCGACATAAACAACATGAACAAGGAGAATGTTATTACACACAATTGCTTCTTCGTAAGTGTGAAGTGTGCAGATGGATTAAACAGAGATTCGTGTTTCTCCTGCTAAAAATGTTGGGACTCTAAAACGGATGAAATCTTTGAGTGATATTTCCACACACGTGCAGCCCCTATGGCATTTTCTAAGCAGGAGTCTATCATAAAGCAAACGAACGTATCAGTTAATAGGGCAGAGGTCAATGCGATGATTGGGGCATAGTTTCACGCCTGCAGCTATAATTATGTCTTGCGTCTAGTTAGTAGTGTCAGTTCGTTTATTTACTTATTTTTTGCTTGTTTGTTTCTTACACGACAAACGAAATGTTAATCTCTAGCGGAAATTAGACCAAAAAGCTAAACAAATCCGAATAAACGTGGCTACAATGGCAATTCTTTACAAGAAAAGCCTGCGTCAGAAAAAATCTCCCTTTTTTGCTATTGTATGTAGGTAATGCTACTGATATCGTTGATCCTGATGGGCGCACTAGGAACTCTGGATTTTCGGAAGCTCTTCGGAAGTGCTCCCAATCCATAACAATTGGGAGCAAAAAAACTACAATACACGAGCAATACAAATCACTTTCGAGGCGGTGCTCTACCCAAAATCTCGTCGTGTTCCAATCAGGTTTTGAGAAAAGATCCTTCATGCAGCAGCGTAGACGTCACTGGGGACCGTAAGAGGGAACTCGCTGAATGCATCTTCAATAAGTTTGGATTTGCCGGAAAATGAAGTTCTGTTAATATAGTAAGAGATGTGGTGATCGTAAATCTTGATTTTCTAGACCTAAAGGGGTGTTGATTATTTTCGATTGCGCTCGTAAAATGGGGCTGTTACTCTACTAATCACCCCATTAGGTTGTACCGAAAGTTTTCGTCGTTTTCGACTTCTAACCTTAACTGGTTATTACTTCGTTCAAGGTTAGCCGTTTTATTGACACTAACAACATTTGCACTTGACGCATACGTCCAGGGAAACTTTGGTAGTAACCGTTTTCCATTTGTGAGCAACGCGACAGTAAGGACTTGTGACGAGCCGCAATGCGTTTTTAACAGCCCTGGAAAATGGTGAAGCCTCGCTGAAGGCTTTCAAAGAAATCCGAGAAACGGAGGTGCGAAAGTAACATGCTGAAGGCCTAATAAAACACAGCTTTCAAAAAATTAAAACACTACCTTTTCTGAAGGCGAATAAAGATAGCTTTCAAATCCAAATTCCACATTTTTTCTGCCCGATGAATTTTACGCCGCGCTATTTGGACTTTCCGCTTGGGCAGGTACGAACACTTTATTTACCACCGCAGGTCGCAGTTTCAATTCATTCTTATACCCAAATCACGCGGTGTTATTCATAATGATACATCTTTATAGCATATTACCATTCTTTAAAAAATGTCCAGTTTCTTTCCGACAAAAAAGAAATAGAAGCTGCCGTTGGGACCTCTATTTGTCGTGGCGTTGTATGGAGAGTACAGGCTAAGTGAACTTCTTTCTTCCCCTTATTCACGCTCAGAAAGCTGTTCTTGATGGCTCAACCCAAGGCTAAATCATGAAAAAAAATTCATTCGGGCTTCGGTCCTACAGTTAGTCCTCTGGGCAATCGTCTATTCTGAGCAAGGCTTTCAGCATCTCAGTGTTCTCTAACTCTACTTTGAAGCCCCTGCCGACTCGCATAAATATTAAGTGACCTAATCAGTGAAGTGGAAATTTTGTCAAACTCGCAATTGCTTGGAGTTATTCGTTCACGTCAAATTCTATCTATTTTAATTTAATTCTTTAAACAATTATTTTTGAAATAATAATACTAATTTGTTTCTGATTTCTGAGGCTTGTTGAAATTATATTCCATTTATTTATATCTATAAATCTCTTTTTCTCAGCTCGCTCTTTTAACACGAAAGTGCATTGTTAACGTTAAGTGCTGTACAGTGAAAGCGCAGAGGATCACGAATACGAGCTACAGCCAGTATCCAAAACCTTCAGATATTCGTTGCATCTTTTTTGTATAGAAAAACTCGAAGCTACGTTGACAGTTATAGGCAAGGAATAAGCCTGAAATTCCTTAGATCTGTTGTAGGTGAGAACTTCACCCTACTCCTGGAAATGTCGCAGCTGATTTTGTAATAACGTCCTCCTGATGCGTCCTACCCGATGAGGAGTAGACCTCCAAATTTGCCATTTCAGTGTATGCTTCCTCCAGCGGAGTATTTGCGAAAGTTATTGGCAACTTTTCAGTTTCGCGATCTCAGAAGCGATAAAAAGCACGAAGAAGTCAATGTCCGCACTAGCAAACCGCAGGGCTCCTAAAATACGTAGATAGGCGGCCGTCAGAAGAGATTCGTTAGTGTATGTCGAGGCAGCACAGTGAAGCAATAAATTGACCAGAACCTGCACAAATTTTCAACTAAGAAATAGCAATCAGTGCATGCTGCTAAGCCGGTGCTTTTCAGATCGTGCCTCGGTCGTCTGTCGGGTTTGGAGGTGTTTCTATTTCTGCTCGTCTTGTTGTTATTACTTGTTCTTGGAGCGGTTCTGTTCTGTTGGTTGATTTTGCTAGAAGGGTACCGGACGTTCGGCGAAGGTTCGTTCATTTTTTCGCTTTGAGAACCTGACAGCCTCATGACAATCAGTCCATGTCACGAGAGTGTCAGCGTGCTCGCTTCAAGAATTTATGAGTGTCGAGAAAAAGCGCGCCAGTGGCGAGAGCTAGGAAGTCCTCACATGACCCTGGCCTGGATTGATTTCTATTCTGCTGAATGTATTGGCGTATTCATGAACGTCACTCCTGGCTGCAAACACCAGCACGCACTTATGTGAAATGCCAAGCTATTCACCACTGTTATCCGATTATCTTTGTAGAACGGCGGAAAGCGATCATTCTGTTTGAATCCACTCTAAGTAAGAAAGGAGCAACACAAAGGAAACAGGTGAAGAAAAAGCCAGAAACTCGGCAGATCGCACCTCTTTGTAATGGAGCAGCGATTTCTCTCCGCCCATTTCTGATGAAGGCTCCGGTGGCCGGCAATGATTCATGGCTCACGCTTGTTACACAGATTTTTCTCATTGAGATATTTGTGCAAAATGAATCGGCTCTGAATAGGATATAGAAGGCATGGTAAGGAAAGCAGCCTTCTCATTGGTATGCTAACTTACAATACCGCTCAAATTCTTTGAAAGAAAGACGCTTTGCAGTAACTTACATGCTCGTATGGATTCCAGCTAACACCATTCGTATCCACTTTTGATTGCGGATTCAGCGCGTCCAAGCGGCGCTCCGTTCGGCAACCTGTGGCCTAGTTATGGAGCATTTTCGTCTGGAGGGCCCCTAATTGATTTACAACCCCTCCAAAACTGTCTCGGTCACTCCACCAGCCGATTTCAGCGAAATCCGGAATTCTCTATTTCTCTCAAAAGATCTGAATGCAACTTGCTGCGACTATCGTAGTAACACTAAGCAGTACTTAATTTGGTTGATTTTGATCTCACCGCATATTTAATGCAGTTGCTCGCAACGTTCACGATGTTCAGGGCGTCCTTTCTCACTATCCGTCCTCTCCCCTGCAAGCATTTACTTACGCCGAGTTAGCTGAGAAAACCGCCTTTCATGTAAGATAAAATAGTTTTAGGAGCTAAAAAGCAGCCTCTTCAATATGCTCCCAAAAACGTGCCGCAATGAATGTTCCCTTATTAAATTTGTTGTAGGATGTGTAATAATGCAGTGAATGAGCTCCAACTTTTTTCGGTACGACGGTAGTATGGTCGTTATTCCAAAAATAGCAATTGATAAGACTGGCTTTCTCCGAAGCGATTGTTTTGTGGCCTCTACTGCGGCCCAAATTTGATATTTTCTCTCGCTTTTTTCGACTAACCCTTCGGATTGTTCTTGAAAGGGAAAATTGTTCGGTTAGCCATTTTGGCCTCGTCAACAGCTTTTCGGCGGTATGATATGGCTCACATAGGAGTTGGTCGATATTTCACCTTCCAGTCGGTTCTGAGAGTGGGACTGGGACTCATCGTGAGCCCTGTGCTCGGCGGTTGGCGTGAGCCCCGGGCTTGGCGTCCGAGTCGCGGACGACCTCTGCTCCGTTCACACCTCGGTGCGATACCCAGCGGCAGTGCACTAACCCACTGGAGCAATAAAAGCAGCACCGATCGACCTTTTCAGATCTGTCCCATGTTCGGCCTTGCCTTGGCTCGTTTATTTTTTATCATGATTTAATTGCACTAACTCAATCCAAAATTCTGTAAGCAATTGTTTTGCAGTTGTTGAAATTCAAACATCTCTACATAAAAACAGTTTTTCAGCGTAAATAAGAACCATCAGGCATATCTGTGCATGTTTTTCCTTATATTGTTGTAGGTCCAAGAGCATGAAACTCTAAACTGTATTCTATGAAATCGTAGCTGTCGGCTTCATCGTCGGCTCACTAATCAACCTATATGACCAGTAAGAAATTTAAAAAAAACAGATGATTGAGTAGTAATTAGTTCTTCTGAGATCTAAAGAGTATGCTAGGTGCAAAGGCTCTTTCATGCCTAATTCATCTAGTTATTAGGTTCTGGAGAATCGATTTCCAAACTTGTGCTCTATAAAATCTTTAATTCTTTTGTCATAATAAAGTAAGTACACTAAGTCGTCTACATTGTAAAAAAATAACTGTTTGGCTTATTTCAAATTGCGAGAAATCAGCAATTCTTTTAGTTTATTACAATAATAGATATCTCCGTACACTCCTCTGAGGTTTTCGTTTGATTGATAGTGAAAATGGTCTTACGTGAAGCTGCGACGCAAACGTATTTCAGCTTTTTTTAACTAAAAAAATCAAGACTTGGACTGTTTCACTGTTGACCAGTGGGTAATCCCACGAAATAACATACTACTTTTGCATTCAATAGATTGAAACTCCACCTAGATAAATGGAAAGATTTCTTCCTAAGGCTTACTGAAACATTGCTTCTCTCCGCACTTAAGAATAGCTCAAGGCCATTTTTAGAGGCAAAAGAACAAAATTGTATATGACATTTCAAACACTGGATTCACGCTTTGGTAGAGAAAACATATAGACTTCCAAAGAAAGTCTTAATTACTCATACAAATCGAAATTGTACATGGTTGGCTCAAACGAGGTGCTGGTCACTGCTCAGACGAAATTCTCTAATAGAACTTGCACAAGCCCCATGGAACTATTGCGACAGCATGGAAAATACAAGAGCCGTAGAACACCTGCCAGCAGCTGCAAAATTAGTAGAACGCTTTTTAAGGTGGCATGAAAAAGGTCGGTATTGCAGTGATGTCCAAGCATATAGCAAAGGCGTGCTAGTTTTTATTTACGCTGAAAAACTGGTTTTTATGGAGAGATGTTTGAATTTCAACAACTGCAAACGACCAACAAGTGCTTACAGAATTTTAGATTGAGTTAGTACAATTAAATCAATATAAAAATAGACGAGCCAAGGTAAGGCCGAACATGGGACAGATCTGAAAAGGTCGATCGGTGCTGCTTTTATTGCTCCAGTGGGTTAGTGCACTGCCGCTGGGTATCGCACCGAGGTGAACCGAGCAGAGGTCGACCGCGGCTCGGGCGCCGAGCACGGGGCTCACGCCATACGCCGAGCACAGGGCTCACGATGAGTCCCAGCCCCACTCTCAGAACCGACTGGAAGGTGAAATATCGACCAACTCCTATGTGAGTCGTATGGGTGAGGGCCTGGACTTACGAATGTCATATCTCATTGCGGCGACCTATGCCACAACGCGGCTCCGTCTGCCGACTCGTCGCCTTGACCCTCCGCTAGCGCGGCATCCTCCACCGCAGCCGCGACGACATCCGGATTTACCGACAGACGAGAGGTGAAGAAGATCCAGTATAGATTTCTACAATACATGTTGTGATCCTGCAATGTTATGATCTAGGTGATCGCAAGATCACAACATGTATTGTAGAAGATCTAAGAGTCTCATTAGGTCTAATTGTAGTCTTTCTCCTTTACTTCCACCCGTTCGACTCCCTTCATTTAGCTTCTTCAGGAATATTTTCAGCCGTTCTTATGCTTGCTTACGACAGCTTGGCAACAGCTTAATTTTTGTCCTTAAGCTTCCCTCTTTAGTTTGGATTCTTTTCCCAGAAATATTTCCAAGTCCGACACATTGGTCCCTGGTATTCGTTCTATCCAGTCTTCAGCGCCCTGTTCTCACCAGCTATGATCAATTAGCTTCGCAGCTCTTTTTACGATTTAGAAGGTAGCCAGCGGCCCTTTCTGACGAAGGTAAACCGTAGTTGGCCGAATGCCAGGATAAAAACCAGTGAGAGCTTCATGCAAAGTCTGAAGAAGTAGTCCACGCGCTCGCTGCAGCGCTTCCGCACATGCGACAATGATCAGCGGCGGCGTGGCAACGGCTAATTACGGCGCGGCGGCGGCTGCCGCAGCCGCGATGACCATTCGTAAGTTCGATCCGCTCGCGGAGCCATATTATACCGCCAAAATAATCGCTTCGGAGAATGCCAGTCTTATCAACTGCTATTTTTGGAATAATGACCATACTACTGTCGTACCGAAAAAAGTTGGAGCTCCTCCACTGCATTATTACACATCCTACAACAAATTTAATAAGGGAACATTCATTGCGGCGGACAAAGACCGCATTTTTGGGGACATGTTCAAGAGTCCGCTTTTTAGCTTCCAAAACTTTTATCTGACGTGAAAAGTGGTTTTCTCAGCTAACTCAGCGTAAGTAAATGCTTGCAGGGGAGGGGACGGATAGTGAGAAAGGACGCCCTGAACATCGTGAACGTTGCGAGCAACTGCATTAAATATGCGGTGAGATCAAAATCAACCAAATTAAGTACTGTTTAGTGTTACTACGATAGTCGCAGCAAGTTGCATTCAGATCTTTTGAGAGAAATAGAGAATTCCGCATTTCGCTGAAATCGGCTGGTGGAGTGACCGAGACAGTTTTGGAGTGGTCGTAAATCAGTTATGGCCCTCCAGACGAGAATGCTCCATAACTAGGCTACAGGTTGCCGAACGGAGCGCCGCTGGGAAGCACTGAATGCGCAATCAAGAGTGGATACGAGTGGTGTTAGCTGGAATCCACACAAGCATTTTTAAAGCAAGTTACTGCAAAGCGACGCTTTGTGACGGATTAATCCGTCGGGAAAGAATTTGGGCGGTATTGTAGGAGATCGCGCAGAACTATGCCTGACTGTCAACAGATTGTCGAACCTGCGTTTCATGTGAGCAGAAGAGGCTGAAGCGTCTCTGCGAACCACATCGAGCAACAGCTTGTAGATAGGAGGCGAGAAGTTCGAAAATCCCCTCCTGACCAACACGTGATACAGGCTTCCGTCGGAATCAATCTTCATGTTGAGTTCGAGAATTCGACAGGAGTATAGCGTTTTTAGAAACAATAGTGAGTAACAGGCACAGCGGGGTGGTCCACAAAAAGGCAGCGATTGACCACCCGGAATAGTAACAGCCAAAGAGGACGGCCTCGAAGACATGAGTCGTGAAGTACAGCTCCCGCAAGTAAATGTGCTGGTTTATCAGTACATTCATCCTTCACGGTTCGCGCTAGCTATTGTGGCACCGCCTGATTCAGTTGACAAAAGAATAGTTGCTCTTCTAAGCGGTTTAGAAGTTTTTCAAAGGATAAAGATGGAGGCTTTGGGATAAGGATGGACGGGTAGAATAAGTTAGAATTATTAGGGTATTTCAAAAGTTTTGACGCATTTTCTACTAAAATTTTAAACACAGTGTTACAACGCGACGAAAACAATCAATTGTCAACGTAAAGGCCACTCGAATCTATAGCCTTAATCCGTCTATCGGCAAATGCATCGATTCCGCGGCCCACCCAGCACTCCTTGCTCATGAAGGAGGAAAATCCGTTCTCGACTTTATCCAGATTTTTTAAATGCCGTCGATGAAGGAAGGAAGAGCGCCATGGAGCGAAAAAAGCGATAGTCAGTGGTATGAAACACCTCAACTCGTTAGAAAATAATCGGAGAAAGAAACACGGAGCATAGGAAAAGCTTTTACACCGCTCTATAAACGACTGCTAAAAGCCCACAGGTGACAAGGCACTCAAGAGATCGTCTTCCGTGAAGGGCACTCAAAAGGTCGTCTTCCATGAAGGTGTGCGCTAGCAAAGTCTTGTTTTGTATGCGTACGCATTCTATAATATGATGGGATTGTAGAGGCTGTTTGAAATACGATGTTGGCCTATATAATGATTTCCATTGGCCAGTCGATGTATAATTCATTGGTTCATCCTTCCAGTCGGGTTTAACATCAACTCGCCGACCCCGGAGAGATAGACAAATTGGTTGTCTGTTGGTCTGAGCGGGATTAACAATAAACCTCGATTCCGGGTGTACGCGACAGATGACGCCTCTTCCAACTGCGCTACCGGCGGCCTAAAAAATTCCACACAGCCAAAACTGGCACTCAAGAGATCGTCTACCACGAGCCGCCTTTAGTCCACCGCTAATGCATTGAAATGTTGACAAAGAAGTTGTGAGGAATGATGGCTGCAGCCGATCTTGCCATACCGTTTAGCGTAACCAAGTGAAGACTAGTGCACCAAAGAATGGAGCATTTGGAAACGCCTTCTGCACAAACGGTAAGGACGCTGGGTTCGCCGTTTCGAGGTTGACTACGCTCCTCCCAACCAAGTATTGGTTGACGTTGGCACTATTTGTCTTTTAACAGGTTGACGATCGTGTGATCTGATGTCAGGCCACACCCTTGCGGCCGCGTGGGACCGTGTGACATGATGTCAGGCCACAGCCTTATAATTTATTTTTCTTGTTTTATTCAGTTCTTTCCAAGGAACGTGTTTGTGTTATGTGCCCTTCATCTTTAAATATTGCTGCAAAAAGCGTGGTCCCCAAAAATAATTTTCGGTTACTGAATTATTGAGCTTTTCGTCAAGTAATGGCTTCAATTAACAATTTGTGGTACTTATGAAGCAGAGGGCCCGTGGTGCCGTGGGGCAGCCGGAAAACATGTTAACGCGGCAACGGCAACGGAAACGCGGCAACCCACGGCAACCGAGGACGGGTGCTTCATAAGTACCGGCCCTGTGGTGCCGTGAGTTTGCCGCGTTAACATGTTTCCGGCAACCCCACGGCACCACGGGCCCTTTGCTTCACAAGTACCCAATTTGTCATTGAGAAATAATCGATAATAATCGATCAGCCTAACGCAGTCGAACACATCATCATGAAAGCCGGACTCCGTCGCGAAGTTCCATCAAGTAGGGGCTTCGAAATCGCTCTTCCAAACTTCCTCATCCTCATTTTCTGCTTCGGTTTCTATTGCTTCACTTTCTGAGCCATCATCATCGTCAGCTGGTAGTACAAGGATATCGGCCTCAGCATCAACGTCGTCCTGGACCACCTCGTCATTCTCATCATCGCTTTCACCAAGAGACGAATTTTCGGTCGCGTTATACCGTGCGACATGATGTCATGCTGCGCTGTCGGCGTTGCAAAAAATCGATTGGTCCCACGCGCCAGACACGCGAAAAAGGCGCGGTCGTCAACATGTTAAGCACTATGCACAGTTCAAGTCTGCTCTGCTTCGACCGCAACCTACCCCCCGTTTCCCGCTAGGTCGAGTTTAGAGTTAATCTTCCAGATGGTCTCAACATCGGCGCGAAAATATGTACATGTAGTCATCCTACCATGAACGTGTTTCCTGTTACCAGGGCAACACCGTAACCCTGTCAGTCGCATGACATCTTAGCGGGCGCAGTGCAGAGGAACAAGTTCAGCTCCCCTACTTGTCTCGTCTCCATAGCGCCGAGAGACCATTACCCCCTATGTTAAGGCTTTAGGCCGAAAAACGCTACTGACCACGCTCACAGCATTAAACTGTTATCTTCTCGTCACGGTGCGCGCCAGTTAACCAGCGCCATGCCGACCAAGGCGCACCCTGCGTGTCCTCTCCTCCTAAATGAGTGCCGCTGCTGCTAGAAGGTTCCTGCGGTACAGCTTGGGTTCGGCAACGCGGTACATTTCGCGAAAAGGCACCATGGGAGTGCGAGAACGTACAGCGGACGTACGGGAGCGCGCCGTTGCTCCTACCGTAATCGCAGCAGCCAATCATGTACCCTGCCTGCGCGGCTGAGCCGCTGCGTGATTGGAACTGGGCAGGCACCGACGAGTCAAGAGTTCGTTACTTCCTTTCACTCGATGTCTACTTGGCTCTCTGCAGCACTTCGAGATGCGTCTTCCCTAATGAATCGCCCTGTGGTCGAATTATTGGTAGATGCAAATCACATATAATGAACGGGGAGGGCTCATCCAATTTTTTTTGTGGCCCTGATGATTTGCCTCACCTCAACGCGTGTCTGGTGAATACCAGCTGAAAACGATGCGCTCTTTGCGAGAGGTTCTGTGATACACTTTCAACAGTTTTCTTTCTTGAAGGTCTAAAATGGAAAACCCGTGAGGGATGAACGCTTACCACTAGAGATGAGCCTTTCAAAACAGATGTTGAAGGGTCGGTGAAGGTACACACATGCCTCTCTCTTCAGGTTTACCCGTGTACTCTTCACCATTCGAAAATTCCTCCGTTGGCGTGGATCGGACGGCGAAGAATCACAACGGCGTCGTGTGTACGTCGAGAGAATGCGTCACGATAGCAGGCTTTCTCGCCGGAAATCTAAACGACAAGGTACGTTTGGCGAAACATCTAGCAGCCCCATGGCGGCGTGATGCGACATACTGCAGGTCGATCCTTGCGACGACTTCTACGAGTTTGCCTGCGGCAACTACGGTTTGAATCGAAACCTCCCGGCCAGCAAACCACTTCGGCACACCATCAGTGATGTTCAAAGCAGGCTCAACAAGCAAGTGAAAAGCATACTGCAGGTAACGTGCACCAGAAATGTCTGGATGTGTGGTTAGGTTTGAGAGATTGCGCACGAGTTATGGCATGCCAGAGGTGCTTCAAGACGCTAAAGGAAGGTACTTATAACACGATCATTTTTATGCCACCTCCAGAGGACGGAGGCCAACGAATTTTGCGAATTATTAACAGGGCCGTGGAGTTTTGATAATCTAACAGCTGTAAGATTGAACCCCTAACTTTGACCATCTTTCAGCTCACAACCTCGAACCTTTTGGGGCAAGTCTCTGTTGATGATGACGTGGTGATGAGCAGAATTCCGCGTCCCCGGAGCCCCATTCTGGATTTGTTTTGTGTGCTCTTTGCACTCTACCAAACACACTAATTGCTTGTCCTAAGATATTCGCACCGCCAAGCCATCGACACGTAAAAAATAGGCTATCGATCATAGTGTCTCAAAGATCCGCTTCATATGTGGACTTTGAAAATATGATGGTCAGTTACACCCACCGTAGCGCAGATGGCTGGGATTTTTTGGCTTGTAGCTCTACTGAGGATATTTGCCCTTAGCCTGCACTTATCAACTGTCTTCAGGGAGTCTGTACTCTGGAACATTTGCTAAGCCAACACGCATGGGAAGCATGACTTCGTACAAATAGCTATTTATGAAGTTTTCATGAGTTCCCGTCAGGGGATCGCGCTCACTTCGAAACGTCTAGAATGAGCTCACATTAGGACTTACACAATTAATGAGCGGCTGGGTTTGCACCTCGATCATCTCGAAGGCATCCCTCACTCAACAAGACAAACCGCTCATCCTCACCGTCGGCTAACAAGTTGCTTGGAGGCGAGAAGTGATTAATGATCGATTACAGTTTGCCTATTTAGGCTTCCGTAAGCTTCAGGAAAGCGATCCATGCGTTGAAGTTGGGAAAGTGCCGGAGTACTGTGGAGCTTCGAGAACGAGAACATTAAGCACAGGCTACCGCCAGCATCCTCACATGGCCATATTAATATATGGCACGCGTGTATGTAGCTCAGATACATACCGACATACCAAATCTTTAAAGGCCTTTCTACTTGTGAAGAAAAGGTGCTCATTAAGGCGTATACTACATATGTCAGACCGATTGTAGAAAGTGGAACCCCGGTATTCTCACCCCATAAAAAGAAAGACATTTGTCTCTTGGAAAAAATTCAAAATAACTTCACCAGAAAGACCTACATACGTTCGGGCAAGTGCACATTTTCCAGAGTTCCTTCCTGGAATACCAGGAATGCTGTGCTCAAACTACACACACTTGAATCGCGCCGGAAATTTCATGATGTTTGCATGGTGTTCAAAATAATAGAGTTCCTCGGTCAAGTGTTCGGCTGCACATGTTTACATGTAGGGCCGGGTCCGAATACCTATCGCTCAAACTCGAAGTTGCACCAAGTCCTCCTTGTCTCCCGGCCTGTAGGCGAATAGCAGGGAAGCGGCTATTACGTTTTGAATAACCCGTAGAAATTTTGATCGTTCTGCTTATTTTTGGATCTGTTCTGCTAGTGTTTTGTTGAGTTTGTTTATCTGACGTGTGCCTTATGCTGCGTAATAAATAGTAATAGTAATAGTAGTAATAGTAATAGATGGAGGAAGGGTCGACTCTCTTGTAAACCCCGAATCGATTCTAAATTCGACTCCCATCCAGGCCAATTAGGCCGTCCTCATCTTCGCGATCGACGAATTAGTACCAAGCGTGGAAGAGGTTGATAATACACTAAGCCCCCAGTGGGTATCACCACAAGTGATTCTATGGGCCTTTTTAACAGTTCTTGCAACAACTATTATATGTAGTTCGCCCCAGTGTTACGTGTTCTTTTCCCATTGAATTAAGAGAAGGATTGAGTCATTCACTGGGTTTCATCAATTCAGTTTTGTTGGAATAATAGAAAGCTTGATTAGCAGGAGCTTGAAAAGAGCCTCTGATCGATTTTTGTGCGCGCCAGATCGGCGCCTCTTCCGATTGCTCCTCGTGCGCTCTCCAAAGTTCGCTGGTAGAAAATCGGACCAGTGTAGGTTGCGCGGATAGCCAATGCAGTAGCCATTTCATTCCCTTTCATTCTGTCGAAGTTAATAGCTGAACTGAGCCTAACATCTTGGCTACTTTCCAACAGCAAAACCTGCTAGTAACACACCGTCTCAGATTAAATTCAAAGGAAACTCAACATGATACGTTCACATCTGTTAACCACACAAACATGCCAGAGTTAGGTTTGCTGGTCCCTTATTCAAAGATTGGAGCGAATTACTTTTCACTAAATATGTGTTTGTCACACAGTGTTATCAACTACTACAACATCCCGCCGCTTAATCGTGATTCTTCGGCTGATATAAGTCAAAGACGAGGCTACGTTAGCTTGGCTGTAGAGGCACAAATTATTTATTGCTGTCCTAAATTTTCATCAGATGCTGAAACCAATGGCTGAGGTGCAGGCAATGTAGTGCAAACGTTTACGTGTTGGGCCGTTCTAGACTACATGTAGTTTAGATGCCTATTGAAGACACCGAGTCGAAGTGGGACCGGCTTGCCAAGGGATACTACCAGAAGTGCCTTGACGAAGGTATCCACATTGCTGAGTTTTGAAGAGAGCGACTTTTCCAGAAAAACAAGCTTTTCAGAGGAGTTGGAGAAAACGGGACTGACGGCAATCAAGGAGATCGTTGATTGGGTCGGAGGCTGGCCCACGGTCCAAGGTTGTCTCCGACTGTTTTTCATAGCGAGCTTCTTTCTGAAGTAGCGGTTCCAGGTGACAGCTGGAAGGAATGGGACTACTCCTGGGAGCATCAGCTAGCACTCATGATGAATCGTACAGGAGTGAACGCTGTTATCCTTGAGCTCGCCGTCACGCACGATCCAGCGAACAGCTCGAACAGTGTCATTGAGGTGAGCGCATCCCCATCCACCACGAGACTTCGCTCAAGACATCAACTCACAACTCCAGTGTGTCCAGTTTAGAGTATACATTGACACACCGCTTTGATATATGTATAGGTAACAGGATCTGATTGCAACGCGACTCCTGACTGAAAAGGTTGTCATTAGTGATGTAGGAAATGTTGTTCTACTGAAGGAGCCAGCTATTCATCAATTTTTTGTGCCACTAACCTAATGCTTGCTAACGAACGAAGACACAATAGCGACTCTCCGAACTGGTGAGAAATTACGATTAGCGACTTGCTCACTTTTCTCCCGTTGCTGTACTGCCCGTCGACGGATGTCCTCTCTGTGATTCTACGAAAATCCTTAAATATCACCTCGGATGTCCGAACAACTAATGCAGTTGGATTGCTCTTGTTTCCTGCGGAACTCTCGCACGGTGCTTACATCGATCACCACCTGTATTCGTTGAAGCAGACAGCGTTTCATAAACGACTCGAAGGTGTTGTGTCTAACTTACCGGACTTTCATCTTCGCTTTCCTTGAAATCCATTGCGGAACTCGTAGCCTCTGTGAGTCCTCTTCTCATCGAAGTGATTAGCCTAAAGACGTTTCGACTTACCATGTAATGCAGCACGTCCGCCAGGCGCGACTGCTCCCTTAGGTCTCAGCTTCGCAGCCAACGTTCCCGTCTATGGCGCAGTTCGTTTTCGGAAGGCATCTTCTCGATATATGATGAGTCGACTGCGTCAAAGAAGAATTCGCCCTCTTCTTAGCACAGTTTGCGGTTACGTAACACATTGATGGCAGTACAGACGCGTTGAAGATCCTCGCCCAAGGTCCAGATTTCGAATCTGGTCGAACTTTTTCGTCCAACTGCGCCCTTCATGCGAGACATTTTAGAAGCCTGGTTCTTTCATCGTGTTCGGCGCCCCTCCCCCAACCGGACATGATGTTGAAGTGAAGAACTAAACCAGATTGAGACGAAGAGAAAGTTCTTCATCATTTTTAAAACTCACCTCAACCTTTACTTATACATATTATCTGAGTTTCTTTCTCTGTATCAGGCAAAAAACACTGGGGAGCTCTAATTGTTCCGGTAGACGTAAGAGCTTGCGCACGAGTGACGTTTCGTACTCGGTTGACAATTCATCATTGTTGCAATTCTGCAGCTGTGTATGTATTGAAGCCATGCCTAGATTCTTGCCGTCTTCCAGCTCGACCAACCGAAGTGGGGAGTTGGTTCACGATGGCCTTACCTTATGGGTCCCGACGATCCTATGCTTAAAAACTACACTCATCTGATGACGCTCACTGCTGTAGCCTTAGGTGAGTGATTTGTACGTCTGCGAGTGTCAGCTTTTCTTTTCCAGTACCTCGATGAAATCAAAAAGACAAAACTGAAGAAAAAAACTGAGACTGAATCAATGTTGTCATCATGGTTGCCCTTAAAGTTGAGACGAGCCTTCTGCCGATGCCACCGTTTTACTGCTTGGTTCCAGTTTGCTGCATCACCCTAACACCTAGGAGTAGTAGAGTGAAGGTGTTGATGGTGCAAGATGTTCGCCACCTTGGCTTCTCACACTGAATACATAGCCTTTTTGACTGCCCCAAAGGGTCGTTTTCGACACTCGATGATGGAATATGAAGCACTTAGTGTCCCGTTACTCCCCACGTCGGCGCAGTTTTTCTATACTTCAAAATAAGTACGTGTTCAAACCAAAACTGTTAGATTGTATCTTATTTATTTTTTATTTATTAATAAATATATGGTCGCCAAGATGCTTATTTATTTGCACAATGTGTTTGCACAAACGTATTAGGTTGTAACGAAATAAATGGCACTGAATCACTGTAAATTTAAACAGTTAATATCTCGGCCTGTAGGCAAGTTTATTAACCGAAATAAGAACCTTCTGATTCTACACATCTTTGCCAACATGACACGAGCTTTTTTATCCCAGTAGCATAAAAATCAGAAGTTCTGGAATTGACAAAATCTTCGAAGGCACTTTCGGCATCCTGTTGGTATTTGAATATTTTCCCTACCAAGAAGTCGCCAAGATGCTTGAAGAAATGGTAGTCTGTTGGCGAGAGGTCGGGAGAAAACGGAGGATGTGGTAGAGTTTCAATGCTCAGCTCATTCAATTTCTGCAACGTCATTCGTGCTACATGGGGGCGTGCACTGTCGTGCAGAAGGAGAACTCGCCTTCGGCTTACCGAGGCCGGCCGGATATCCTTCAACTTTTTCATCATTTCTTCAATTTCAATGCAGTACTTCTCTGCCGTGATGGATTCGCCGGGAGGGAGGAAGCTGTGGTGAATAATTCCCAGCAACACCACCATACTGTCACCATTACTTTCTTTTGGTGCAATTCCGGCTTCGCAAAAACCTTGGGGCTCTCATCGCTGTCCACCCACTGTGCTGATCGTCGCCTGTTGTCGTACATTATCCATTTCTCGTCACAGATTACGATGCGATCAAGGAATGGGTCCGTTTCGTTCCGTAGAAGCAGTGCGGACGAGATCTCATATCGTCGGTTTCTTTGCTCCACAGACAGCTCGTGAGGCACCTATCTTTCCAGCTTTTTGGTCTTTCCAATTCCTTCAGATGCCGGGCAGCTGTGTTGTGACTGACGCCAAGAGCCTTCGCTATCTCCCTGGTACCTTTGTGTGGATCCTCCTCTACCACACCTCTCAGCTTGTCCTCATCAACATCACTATGCCTCCCACGACCTTCATGTTCTTCCAAGCTCTCATCTCCATTCCGGAACTTCTGATACCAACGATACGCCGTCCGAATTGTGGAACATCCTTGACCGAATGCGGGGTTGATCTTCTCGTCCGCCTCCTTAGCTGAAGTGCCCAGCTTGGATTCATACAAGTAAATGCCTCGGATTACCCTTTTGTCCATCTGCAAAAAAGTCAATAAAACTCTAAAGTTTTTCCGCTTTTACATAGAAAATTTGGTACTCACCGTTATAGCAAAGTTTGCGCTTTTAAATGATATGCCACATGTTACGGCTTGTTCTTGATCAAACGCGTAAAGACGCGCCAAAGAATGGCGCGAGCCAGTGCCATTTAATTCGTTACAACCTAATAGTAAACTTATCAAAGACACGGCATATTAGAAAACACATGGTGTAAAGAAAACTCAACAAATCAAAACTATGTAGTCACCATTTGAGAGCGCAGAAGTCTAAACCAAAAGCAGAAGTACGCTTAGAAGGACAATAGTTCTGCAAGAAACGATAGAAGAAAATGGAATGAAGGAAATGGGTTTTGGTGGATCACAGTCCCATGCGTAAGAATTCTTCATGAGTTACTCTGTTTATAGCTGGGAAACGTTTGAGGTCTCACTCGGCGAGCTCTGTCAGAGCTCGTTCATTTTCTACCTTTCCAAGCCGTGGTGCTCGCGCAACCCTGGTCCTGCGGAAAGAGCAACCGTTGGTTCTCATCGACTATTCTTCATCCTTTCTTATATCGTAGAAGGCAAGATCACGCACGCCTAATGACCCTCTTGACGTCGTCAAGCAGGAATGGAATCTGCACCTTTGTCCATCGGCGAAAATTTGAATTTTCTAATAGCTAAATGTACTTGGGTTCTCAAAGCTCTGAAATTCATGTCAGCAATAATATCCGGTTTTTGGAAACGGCGACTTTCCGAGCGAGCGGATACTTACTACTTTTCATATTGACAAATTGCGAAATGTCGAATTTCATTTTCAAAACATGCGATATTCGAGCAGTCTCCTTTCCAACTGAAAACATCGGGCAGCAAAGTCTTCGCTTATAATGCTTCCTAAAAAAAGATTAATGAGAGCTCATTTTTCCTCTTTAATGCGCAGGTGCTGTCCGCTTCGCGCAGCGATACCGTACTCTACGGATAGCTCTCTTTCGCGAGCGAGTTAAGTACGAATTTGAAATAATTTGTTCGTCCGGCGACCAAGAAAAGGTTCGAGGGAGGATTTTGGCAAGCCCCATGTTTGGTGTCCCGCTTAGTCTTGAAGGGAGCTTAATTTCGAACTAACGTCTCCCCAAATCCGGGAGCGCGCTTAGTTGCTATATGTGCTTATATGTGCTTATCTGTTTAGTTGCTTGTGAAACACCCCTTCTCAGCTTCCATAGGCAGCTTGATCACCCGAAGGTTTGGGATGCCAGGCAGTAAGTGTTTGGTGTCAATGTATCTGAACTTCTCAGGGATGGCTGATGGTTCTTATGACAGAACTTTTAAAGGCGTAGTACTGCAGATCTCTTTATCTAGCTATAGCTTGATAGTCATGATTATACTCGTATTTATTTTTCTTCCGTTTTGATTCATGTTGAACTGCTATATTGTGTGCTATCGGCTAGACGATGATTGATTTCTGTCTTTAAGGAGTTGAGTTTTCTTCCTCATATGCTCTGTATTTCTTGGTTCCCACTCTTCGTGTTTTTGTTTTGTATGGGTTGAGAGGATGATGGTGATAACCTCGGTGAATTAGCGCGTTGTGAGGTGCCGGGGTTGGGTTTGTTAACCACCTATTGGTTTTCATGTTTCACTACGTTTTCCCATCAGGCTCCTTGCCGTGATTCTAATACTATGGGGGTCTGGAGCATCATCACTTTGAAATGGTTTATTTATTGCCAAATCTTCATGTGCCTCAGGATCACTAGCATAATAATAGTATTGCCAGTTTCTGTTTTTTTTTTCTTATTGAGGTGCACAATGACACCACAGTATACCATGGGCAAACTCGTCTGGTTTTCTGTAGTGACCATGTTACTTGTTGGTTGGCTGTCCTACCTTCTCTGGTTATTTTCTCCTTCATAGATGCGCAGGTTCATAGATGGTGGGCTTTTCCTCAATGTTCTCGATAGCTTTTTTAGCGCTTTTGCTGATTGTAAGTTGAGTTCTGAGTTTTTTTCTATTCGTGTTCCTTCAGGGCAATTTTTTCGCGGCCTGTTCTCGATCATTGGTGGCACATCCCTATGGATGTATTAATAATGAATAAATAAATAATAAATACCGTTCTGTTAAGAATGGATCGTCCTGTCGCTCTTCCACGTTGTTTGCCGCTTTCACGACTTTCTAGGCTTGTTCAGAACCAGGGGAGCACATTTAACGGTTAATGATTTAACGAATTAACGGCATTTTTCGTTGAAATCTGGCTTAACGACTTAATGGAAATTCTTAGAAATTTAACGGAATTTTTAACGAATTTTTCTCTCAGGAGTCTAGCACACCTACCCTTAGTATTCACTAATGTTGCAGGTATCATCCTCCCGATTAGAACTTTTCCTCGAAAAAATATTGAAATCAGCAGGAATACTTTAGTGCTTTTATGATTTTTTTTGAAGTTTTGGAAATAATGCACTTTGGTAGCGCGTGTAGCGCATTCGAGGAGGTGCCGGCTGTTGCATGCGCCCGATATCAGGTTCCTGGTTCAGATTTCCCGACCAGGCCAACCAAGCCTTCCATCTCTTGGAGAATTGGTACCAGACTTGTCTGGGAGGGAGAAAACGCTGACTTCGTCACCGGCTGGCCACCGCAAGTCATTGTATGGCCAAATACACATTCAAATCGCCTCCACGAAATCCCGTAGAAGTGGAATAAGCAGAAAACGTGGCGCATTTCAAAATGGATTGAGTAACGCCGTCCTTTACCCTTATCCTTCAATGCATTTTGGAGCTCGAAATTTCTACTCCGAGCCCCTAAGCACGTCAACGAATCCACAAAGATACTTGTCTAACCTCCTTGTAAGATATGTCTATTCTCTCCTGGCGCTGCTTATCCCAGAAAACTTTTTCCCGACACCAGGAACAGTCCCGACGGAGGGAATGTTCTCGGCCGCTGGACGAATTATAAACGATTTTAGAAAAACGCTAATAACAAAAATTATCTAAGCTACATTTCCTGAACGTTAACACGTTGACGATGTGCCACAGTCGGCAGTGTGGAACCGTGTGAAATGAGGTCGCGTCACGGTCCCGACGTCGCAAAAATGAGATTGGTCTCACCAGGCACTCGAAAATCGTGCGTCCGACAACGTGTTAACATTCCACTGACAGGCTTTTAATTGTATCTTTATTAATTCTTTCTATACTTAATGGGCTGTTCCCGCACCGCGATTGTATAGGCTCGTAGAACAGTCAGACAAAACGGTTTCGCAAAGAAGTCGAAAAGTGGAATACCGGGTTCTGCCTGATCGCACATTTTAAGATGCCTTTTCGCTGACCATCTTGAATGACAATTCCATAGTTGCCCTTATTCCACACCCTGTAGATAATTTGTTACTGAACTCTTATCTTCTGTGCTTATTTATTTATTTATTTATTTATTTATTTATTTATTTATTGGCGTGTAACATAAACACACGTGATAATCGATCGAAAAAGGACATGTCAGAAATGAACATCAGACAAACAGTAACACTTAGAAAACCGAAAAACAAATCTGAACGGAGTAGGGTCCATCAAATTTAGCCAAACATTTCGCGAATAATAAGATTTTGAAAAGCTTGAAGAGACAGCCCTAGGATATCTCCCTCTTCACTAAGTAATTTGTTGAACTCCCGAAGGTTTCCATAGGTAAAGAAATTTGACCTAATCTGGGATTTTGCCACAGGGATATAAAGTCTGAGCCTACCGCTTCTTGACGTCGTCAGTGGTGCACCAAAAAAGGCTACTGGATCATTTGAAACTCTTTTTCTCAGGATCTTAAACATCATAATCAGATCTACTTTCCTACATCTGTTCTGAAGAGTTTGAAGGCCAAGGTCTCTGGCCCTCCTAATTTCATTTGGAACGGTCTTATAATTTCTCTCAAAACATCTCATATATAGCTTCCGAGTAGAACTATTTTGGACACTTTCTAGCAGCTCTATGTCTTTCTTTTTGAATGGGTTACATACTGTTATTCCAAACTCCACTGTAAGGCGAACGTAGGATTTGTAAGCTTGTAAAAGTAATTTCGGTTCATTCAAACGCGGAATCTTGACCAACAAATAGGTCTTATAATTTGCTTTCTTCACGAGTGCATTGTAGTGGTTTTTAAAATCGAGGTTGTACCATATCAAAAAGCCTAAGTCGCGAACGTCCTTGACAGGTTGTAGAGTAGATCCCTGTAAATTGTATAATATCGTGTGATCTTTGCCTCGGGGTGCAACTATGAGATATTTGGTCTTTTCCGCAGAAAGAGGTAGTTCCCAGTCCCTGGACCATTGATCCATGTAGTTAATTGCTGCCTGTAGTGCCTTAATTGCTGCCTTAATTGCCTTAATTTGCTGATGTTGAATTGTTTATTTTACATTGCGATGTTACACTCCATTCCTCGAGCTTTAGCTGTTGTTTTCTTGAAGATGAAAAGTATTAGGGTTTCCTTGATTTCTTCACTTGAAATAATGGCTTGCAGCTGATTGTATTTTTAACGAAATTTAACGGTTTAACGAAAATTTTTCGTTAAATAAATTTCGGTAAAAAATTCACGCACAGAACTTTGTGTGCACTCATGTTCGGGGCGAGTTACCTCTTTAGCGCAGTGCACTGCCGCAAGGTACCGCTGACAACTGCGGCTATATTTGCGGCACGAAGCTGCAGACGACATCGCGACGACTGCTCTTCGGCACGTCTCTCACCACAGTGGAGGCTTAGATCCCAAAACGATTAGAGCAGATTGCAGTTCGATAGCAAGGGGCCGGTTTCCGAAGGAAAAAACCGCGCTAGATCGGGAGTCGTGTCTTACCGGAGGCGTTATAACGGGTTCACGTAATTGGTCGCAGGAGTTATCGTGATGTTGATTACGATCCGACAGCGCCGGTGGTGTAACGAGGAGGATCCTTCTCGGTTATCAGGAGTAATGGGTTCAAGTCACTGCAACTGTTTCGTGAGTGGTTGGGAAACGACGGCTGCCATGTCTTCGCGGCTCCTATTGCAGCAGCTGGGTTCTGGGCATATACCCGCTTCCCAATTGTCGCGAGCGTGATCCACGTTTGGAATGCACTATCTCGTGCGCTACATCACATTGTACATCAACAGAATCAGTGGAGCGGCAGTTTTGGATTCGATGACGTCACACCTTCGTTGCGGTATTAAATAGCTCTGGATCCAAAGTAAAGTAAGTAACAGTACTTACCTGCCCACATGTTTCAAAACCTCCTCCTGGATGACGTTGGCGGCAGCCGGTTCAGCACGGGTCCAATATTTGCCGCACAAGCATTTTTGAAGCTGCTTTGCCACCTTAAACCGTTCAGACTGAGAGTTTATTTTTATTTAATTAGTTTATTTATTTATTTATTTATTAGGTATAGATTAAAAAACAACTACAAAGAATATGCGGCGCGAAAATCAATAAGTGCAGCAATCATCCCCTTTTTTGTTTTAAGGAGAACTGGTCTCTTGTACCCCGCCCAAGCCAATACGCGTCGGAAGCTTGAAAGTGTGTGGAATCATAGCAAGATGTTCTCGTGGTACGGCGCAGTTTCCCCATGTTCAATAAGTAGGGTGTACAAGAGGTTCTGACACCCTGGCGGCGTGTGACCTTGCCATGTACGAGATGGGAGGCTGCTTCTGCGTTGCTATTCCTGCAGCCCTCCTGGTTCCTAGAATAATCTAGAGCCGCTCGGGTTTATGTACAGGATGGCCCATGAGCAATACAACAAAAACCCAATCGTATAGTAACGGTAAGGATATACCAAACCAAACGTGCCAAGATTGATATCGAACGTTTATTCGGCTTACGTTTCGGCGTAACCGCCTTCTTCAGAGCCTGGAAAAGACAAGGGGAGTTAGAGAAATTACCCGTCCAAGAGTCATTTCAAGTTCCAGCCATCTCAAAAGCTAAAGGGAGAAAAAGAGGAACCGCGAGGAGGGCAGCCCAACTGACCTTATGTAAACAGCCGAAGGCTGTGGAGTCACCCTTCAGATGGAGATAAATGTGGGTGAATGAGGTCCTCCCTTCGGGTCAGCCCTTCAGCGACCTTCCGGCTGGCGCTCCCGGGGTCAAGCCCACAGAGGTCGGCAAATGGAGCCAACTCCTGGGTTATGGCCACCCGTCCCTCCTTCCTATTGATTGCGGGGTTCTTGAACGCAATCCACAGCGCCTCCAAGGCCTTGCGCGCTGCGATGTCGACCTCGCGAGCCAGGATCGTCCACTCCAACCACTGCGCCACTATGACCTCGCAGCCTGTGCTCCCCCAAGGGTGCTGACTTTGCACCTGTCTCAGGCGATGCCATGCAAGCGGTACACGAGATCCTTGTTGAGCATGAGGTCCAGCTGGCCCTTTTTGGACTTAACATTGCCCAAATAATGGTGCTCATAGACGAGTGCCTTCAGTGCAACATATTCAAGTGGTCCAAATAGTACTACAGGCAGGTTAGAGGCCTAGCTATGGGTCAACGCTTGGCTCCAGTGCTAGCTATAGCGTACATGTCAAAAATAGAGAGACCCTTAATGGAACGCAGACCTTTGCTGTATTGTCGTTATATAGATGCCTGTTTCATCGTATGTCCCACGCAGAGCGAAATGGATGCCTGCTTCGAGTTGCTTAACCATCAGGCTGAGCATATTAAGCTCACAAGGGAGAAGCCGACAAGTCACTGGTTGCCGTTCCTCAACGTGGAAATTCGTCTCTCTAGGAACATCTTCCAAACTAGGTGGTACCGGAAGCCCAGCAACAAGAACATCATTGTGCACTATCGTTCCGCACACCCATATAGTACTAAGAGAACCATTGTTCGGAATATGCTCCAAACAGCTGCTCTGGGGTCCTCGAATAGCGAGTTCAAGTCCTCATCTAGGGAAATCGCATCTCGCCTTATCCAACGGGTATGTTGCGCACAACATGCCCAAAGGCCGTCAACCACAGGCACCAGCACGCATGCACAGGGCACAATTGCATGGTCAAATCGCCTTCACGGTACCTTTTATCTCGGACGCTCTCAGTGCTCAAGTACGGGAATGCGTTCGTAAGGCTGACCTGGGTGACATCGTAAGGGTCGTTGAGGTGCCTCCGGCTAATGTAAGATCCCAAACTCGCTCGGTCCAGCTGCACCGCGTGTGTTGTGTGAATGCACACAAACACCGCATTTGACGACACCGCCCTAGAAATGCGCCTCAGCACACGTGAGCTGCGTTAGCGCCGACGTTGGCATTCGATCGATGCGCATTGGTCTCGTGTGTGCCCGCGGTGGCCTGGCTGCCAGACTCGTCATGGCGCAGTGGGTAGAGGGGCGGGTTCAGGGTTGGAGGTCGGGGGTTCGGTTCCTAAGCATGGTGGTGTTTTTGCATTTCATTCAACTGGCTGGATGAGGTTCAGGGGTTTTAACGTCTACATAATTTTCAGGCGCTTTCTGCTCATTTCCCAGCTGTAAGAACCCGGCTGCAGACTTCCCCCTGAGCGACGAAAGCGTTTTTTCCACACGAGAAGCTTAGATCGCACCCACTCTGGAGTGGCTAAATCCGTTTGGACACCAACTTCCAAACTGGAGACTTTTCTGGCGTGTTGGATCGACTTCCAACACGCGTCTTTACGCGCAAACTCCACCACGTGCTGCACTGGTGTAACACGTCACGTCGTTCACACGTCTTGTAGACGGCGGCTAGCTGCAAAACTAGCGGTCGTGTCCTGCTTAGATGTGGACTTCACGATGTTGGCTGAGCTCGAATCTCTACCAGAAGGAACGGGGAAGGGGCAGAATCCCCCAATGCGGGCCATGCCGCGAAAAAGCACTCTTGAGCTGGATAATACTGAAGCATTCCTAGTGTAGAGGGGCATTCAGTTTTCTCCTCATGTAGGTGGTCTGCAAAGTCTGTGATGACTTTGAAGGTCTGCAAAGTCTGTGATGACTTTGCAGACCTTCGATCGCAGTCCCGTCTTACAGTTCTGTCAGCTCCGACTTCCAGGCATTGCCACAAAACTGTCTGTTAAAATACGCCTCATACTTCTTATCTGCGAGAGTACTCGTGTGAAAAGATTTTTTTAAAGTGAACAAAATCTCCAGCGTGTATGATTAAGGTTCCGAAGGTGGGAGCAAGTCTATAGCTGCGGGTTCACCATCATGCTTCTTCACAACATCCAGGGGCCAGATTCATCAACGACTACGACTTTAGATTGCTGTAAGTCGCTGACGAATCTGACCCCAATTTGCCTAAGAAACTGTAGAACGAACGCTATACACGTTTATCTAATCAGCATAGACCTAGAAGGATATCTAACTTTGCTTCTTTGGAGTAAAGCTGTCAGAAATAAAGAGGCACAGGTTGGACCCCCCTCTCTACGTTTGCAACCGAAAATGAAAGTGCACCATCTATCGGACCTGTAAGGGCCTGTTGAGGACATGGATTTCACTAGTGCAGCGTCAGTGACATAATGGACCTTGCGCTTGAGAACGTTTGTTGGACGTGGATCCAACACGCCAAGTAAGTCTCTAGTTTGGAAGGTGGTGTCCAAACGGATTAAGCCCTCTGGAGTCCCTTCCCTAGCCTGATTCTGCGCTCGAAGAGCGCAGAACCCAGCTGCGGACTCCCCCTAAGCGACAAAAGCAGTCTTCACACGAGCAGCTTGGATCGCACCCACCCTGGAGTCCCTTCCCGAGCCTAGTTCTGCGCTCTTCGAGCGCAGAACCCAGCTGCGGACTCCCCCTAAGCGACAAAAGCAGTCTTCACACGAGCAGCTTGGATCGCACCCACCCTGGAGTCCCTTCCCGAGCCTAGTTCTGCGCTCTTCGAGCGCAGAACCCAGCTGAGGACTCCCGCTGATCGGGGAATGCAGTTGGAGGGCGATTTTTGGACGACGCCGTCGAATTCAGTGTGTTGTGTGCATTCACACAACACACGCGGTGCAGATGGACCGAGCGAGCTTGGGACCAGGGATGGGCGGAAATTTTGAAAATTTTCCCAGAAAACAGAAAACAGAAAATCGCTTTCGTCAGAAAACAGAAATCAGAAAACAGAAAAGCCAAAAACGCCAGAAAATCAGAAAACAGAAAACAGAAATTCCGCCCATCCCTGCTTGGGACCGTAGTTCCGGCTAATCTCAAGGCGCAACTGGTCAGGAACCGTCTTTATGACTGCGCTTGTGAAACGTCCTCCTGCGTGGTCTGCCCATTCGGCAGGGAAGGCGACTGTAGGGTTTCAGGAACAGTATACCTCATAACTTGCATTGAATGCAAGGAGGAATACGTTGGTAATACGGGCAGACCACTTCGGGTAAGGGTGAAGGAGCACGTGGACGTGCTCAACAGGTGCAAAGTCAGCACACCCTTTGGGGAGCACAGGCTGCGAGGTCATAGTGGCGCAGTGGTTGGAGTGGCGGTGACGATCCTGGCTCGCGAGGTCGACATCGCAGCGCGCAAGGCCTTGGAGGCGCGGTGGATTGCGTTCAAGAACCCCGCAATCAATAGGAAGGGGGAACGGGTGGCCATAACCCAGGAGTTGGCTCCATTTGCCGACCTCTGTGGGCTTGACCCCGGGGGGCGCCAGCCGGAAGGTCGCTGAGGGGCTGACCCGAAGGGAGGACCTCATTCACCCACATTTATCTCCATCTGAAGGGTGACTCCACAGCCTTCGGCGGTTTATATAAGGTCAGTTGGGCTGTCCTCCTCGCGGTTCGTCTCTTTCTCCCTCTAGCTGTTGAGATGGCTGAAACTTGAAATGACTCTTGGACGGGTAATTTCTCTAACTCCCCTTGTCTTTCCCAGGCTCTGAAGAAGGCGGTTACGCCGAAACGTAAGCCGAATAAACGTTCGATATCAATCTTGGCACAACAGCTCGACGACTAGCTGCCATACTGTTCTAAGACATGCCAAGATTCAAGGACAGTCGCACATGGAATATCCACAAAAGCTGTTTGTGCGATGCCTTTCATTAGAAATCGCGTCATGCCCGCGTCTGATTCGTTTTGTTGATGGAGTAAGTGCTACCATCACACAGTTTCTCCGCAGCAAATTTCGCGTTTTTTATAAACTGGATTTGTAGATCTCCAGATTAAATAGCAGTCCCGATCATAGAAAAAGCTTGGTGATAGATAGGCTATGAAACCAGTGCATTAACGCAAATTGTCCCAAATGTTGTCAGCGCTTGAATGGTCATAAGCTCTTAACTTTGCAACAAGCACTGTGGCTTGTTTTAAATGGCAGGGAAGAGACAAGTATAAGTGCAAATTTGATGGTGAGATTCAGTCACTCGTCCAATGAGTCGCGATGTTTACCAGACGGATAATTTGAATGTCATTCACATGAAGTTGACCGTTGGAAGGATGTACGATTTCTTAAACTTTACGGCTCATTGTGCACTTGCAACCGGTACAACAAAAACAATCGTAGAAAACACAACATCCTCTTTGCAGCTTCAGGTAAGAGCATTTACATCATCAGTTAAAGAGAAATCGTGACGACCTACGAGGACGAGGGCTCAGTGTGATCTCTTCTTTTCATACAATTAAACACTGCGACTTTTCTGAGTTTTGAAATAATATTTGACCCATTATTTTAAATGCAAAAATCGAAATTTTATCGGCAAGTGATTTATAGATTTTCAGCAACAACGAAAAAAGAATGGGATTGCTACAGTGACATACCCCTTCGCTTTTATTTTGAAGGTGTGCAGTTTGGTTTCAAAACTATCCAGATTTCTTCGAGATAGCCGTGAAATGTAGACGTGTTGGTTATTGACAAAAATGCAGCTTTAGACGCAAAAGGTAGCTAAAGCGATAATTTCGAATTTTTCTGTTTTCTGGCGTTTTCGGCTTTTCTGTTTTCTGACGCACTGGATTTTCTGGGAAGATTTTCAAAATTGTTGCTCGTCCCTGATTATGGCGAAGTTGTTTGCGTCATCATCGCTTTGAGCAACAGCAGCTCTGACGAATTGAATAGTGAGCTGATCTCGGTGATGTGACCGCGGCCGCTGTTTCGCGGCCACTTTCATAAACATTTTTAGGACATCAGCCGTTCAACTCGAGACAATGCTGGGAAAGTTACGCAAAGCCAATACCGTGGCGCTTCCTGCAGTAAATAACTCTTGCTCTGTCTCATGCTGTCAAATACCAACACACTACATGAAGAAACAATCTAAAAAAACTAATATGCGTCAAGATCGGTGCATATAAGTAGGAGAGAAATCGAGGACGCTCCTATTCTGCTGACATAATCGAGATTTAAGCCGTATGAACTCTATATGAACTTTTCGATCAGTCGAATAATAATAATAATTGTTATTATTAATTTTTAAATTTTAATTTTATTTTCAAATTTTTAAATTCTCTACAAAATTTATTTATAAATTTCCATTTCTCGAGTAACCTAAACTTTGAGCATCATTATAAAGCACTCGTAAAGAAGGCTAACTACCGAATTTATAACTTGTTTAAGGTATTGATAACCAAAGATCAACCTTCTTTTGTGAGAGCCTACAAATCTTACGTAAGGCCCATTGTTGAATGTGGTGTCTCAGTTTTCAGTCCCTGTCAAAAGAAGGACATAAAACTCCTTGAAAGTGTTCAGAATAACTTTACCCGTAAGCTCTTTCTAAAGTGTCGTGGTCTCAATTACGACAATATTCCGAGTGGGTCTGACAGGGCCAAAATGCTCGGGTTGTCTAGCCTTGAGACTAGACGAAAGCGAACAGATTTAGTTATGTTGTTCAAAGTCCTGACAGGAAGGCTTTCCATTGACCCAATTGGATTTTTTGGCACCCCTTTGACAACTGACAGAAGAGGGCATCTCCGACTCTACCTGCCACTTCCAAGGTCAAAAGTAAGGTCAAGTTTCCTCATTCACAGGAGCATCAGGGAGCTCAACATCTTGCTTTCGGAGAACGAGAACATTGTTAACATGTCTCTATTCTTTAAACGTTTAATTGCACTAAGGTTTCGTTAGGCTTATTTTTTGTTTGTTATATGTTATTGTTAGAATCTTGTGATTGTTATCCGTGCCTTGTAATAAATAAATAAATAAATAAATTATCACTATAACCATATTTAGCCATTATTTGTGATTTTAGATAATTGCATAAAATGGTGTAACAAATCTCAACTCCGGATAGGACGCGACTCCCGTTATAACGCGGATTTTCTCCGATCCCTTCAAACGCGTTATAACTGTGTTATTATTATTATTATTATTATTATTATATTATGAATAGAATGTGTTCGAATTTATTCGATTGGGACAAAAGTATAATGAGATGCTGCCTGGGTTCTTCGGTTTATGGGTTGACGAAGCAGATGCAGCGCAATTTCAGTCGCCACCATATACAACTTCCTTCAAGGTGGTTCATTACAAAACTAATATGCGTCCCGATTGCTGTAGGACCACTCCAACAACAATAACGCGCTGTAGTTTTTAAAATACATTCTAAAAAATTCTAAATCTTACTAATGATTTTCAAAATATATTCTAAAAAATTCTAAATTCATTCTTTTCTACATTTCTCGAACAAGAAATTCAACATTTTCGAGGCAATTGTATGTAGGAAGATCATGTGTTTAAGTATACAATTCTGATCCTTCTTATTGCGCTAATTTGTTTACGGTATCTATTTGTGCACCTTGCAAGCGAACACGGCATGTCAGCGGCACTAGTTGGCGAGTGGTGCTGTTCCGTGGCTACTGCAACGCTCGAGCTGTTGTGACTTTCCTAATTCTCGGCAGGCATGGACACCCCTCAGCTTCGCTTTTAAGGAGCGGAGAGGAAAACGGCCGAGCGCGAGATGTACGAGGCAATGGAGCTCGAGCTGAAATTGGTGAACTTCTCTGCAGACGACATGGTCCGGCGAGATCCCGATCGCGGCAACAACCGCTTTCAGCTCTGGCAACTGAGATCCCATTTCCCGCTGGTGAGCTTGTCTTCGACAGCACTCATTCTCCAAAGGGTTCTGTTGAGAAATGCTCATTCACCACGAGAGCCGTGTTTAGTTCTACGTTCATATCAGTAGAAGTCTGGATTGTGATACCTATAAGCATAAGCAGAGCAGCCACTGAGAGTTGTAATGAAGACAAAATGCTTTCAGATAAACTTCGAGCAGTACATCAACACAGTGTTCAAGGGTCTGGCGAACGTCTCTCCCAATCACACGGTGATCATCCGAGAAATCGAATATTTTGCCGGAATTCAGGTGCACAATAATCATCCGAAGGGCCAGCTGAGTCCTTGCCTTGAGGTGCAATAGGCTTTAATTTCCAGCATATCTTGACTACAACGCCGAAGCGTGTTATTGCGAACTATATTGCGTGGAGGCTTGTTCAAGGTACGCCTGACACTGACGCTGAAAATGTCGTGTCATTTGTTTTCTGTGTGTAGCAAGCAAACAGTGATCAGATCCAGTTACTAAACTGAATTTTCACAAATGTCTTCAAATTCACACATCGTTCGTGAATTTTTTAGTAACAGTCGGGCGCTAGACAGGATTTTAAAACACCGTTCCAATTCTCTGAAAGAGCGATGCTTTGCAACGAATTAACCCGTCGTTCTATCATAACTCCGCACTGTCATAACTCTCTTCGAAATTGTTTGCTCTAATTTCGTAAGAGGACAATAGTCTCCGTCTTCTTTTCTAACTAGTAGCCTAAAGCTGCGTTAGGTCGATCACGCATTGGCTTGATTGTTGAGCTTTTGCCTCTGGCGCTCCGTTGATTTACTCCAAAACCCCAAAAGGCGTCTCCTCAATGCATTTCGTGTACAGGGGTGAAGTGCACAAATTTATGCTCTGTCTGCCTCGCTCTACCACAGGAAATGCAGAACTGATTCAAAATTACGAAATGTCTGAAAATATCAGAAATGTCTGAATTATCTTTCACTTTTTTCCTCATTGTGCTGACATTGTGAGCTCTCGTATACCTCCCGTAAATCCCGATTCGATCCCGTATACGTCGAATTAAAGAAGCCTGACGTCTTGCATTTTAAAGCGCTGCAAAGCCTGAAGAGAGAAAAGCCCGAATTATGTAGGAATACGTTGCTGCCTTAGCAGGTCTTTCAATAGCTTGATGAGCAAGGAAGTATTCACGGCTCTTTCATCAGCTAGTCATCTTAAGGGTTCTCACCTTTCCTACCTCCTACCGCTCGGGAGCCATTCTACCAGTTCAAGGCCAATCAGACCGGCATGTTCAACAGTCCTCCGCCAGACAGGTGCCTCCTATTTCTTTCTAATTACCACTTCCTCTGTGCTACGTAAGATCACCTTTTAAGATGGGAAGACTGTGTGACACTGTCGGTGATCATGATGGATATGCCGGTTGGGAAATTGTTCGTTGAACACTTCTTCGAGCGGGAAAGAGCTATGGCAAAGGTAGACTTATCTTCGCACTAACTCGCTTTGTATAAAGACAATCCATCTTCTTCAGATGCGAGAGCTGACGGGATTCCTGAAAGGAGAATTCATCAAGCAGCTCCACGTACTCGACTGGATGGACGAATCGACAAGGAAGCGCGCCGTCGAGAAGGCCGGAATGATCGAATACAAGAACGGGTTCCCCGAAGTGCTTTTCAACGACACTTGGATGGACAGGCATTGGGGAATTGTACGTCCTCCATCGTTATTTCATTCAATTTCGAAGCACGGTTCAAAGCAAATGAGGGTTTGTTGAGGACTTTATCTCCACTACTGTTCTCCAGCACAAAGGTCTAGCTAAACTGTTTCCACAATATTAGGTTGTCTGGAACGTAAAGGTCAAAAACCGAGGGTTATCCTTTTTGTGGCTTGCGCCACATATTCTACTTCTTTGGGGCATCGAAGAGGCAATTTGGGTGTCTTTTTGGTCTACGCAACGGGTGCACACGTCTCAAACAACACCGCTAAAGTTAGACCTCTGGGCTGACAAACTTGGCAATGTTGAAGTCATTCGGTGGACCTCCGGCACTATTGTACTTTCACAACTCCAAGGGTCGAGGAGAGGTCAAAAAAATTTTTCGCCCAAACTTCGGCTAGGTGCTGATAACGAATCTGAGATCCGTTTTCAAAATTACGGCCGATTACGATAGGTCACGGTAGCTACGGGTGACTAAGGCTGCCAAGGTCATGGTCACCGATTTCGCCCATTCCTGGAAATCGGCTGCGTCCATGTTTAGCTTGTCAAAGACGTCCTTCAGTTTGAAGTCGCGCAGTTCTTCCTGGCGTCGGTTGTGGAATAGTGCCTGGAGGACCATGACGCTCAGATTGCTATCTCTCGATTAAGCCTTCGCCTATCGAAGAGTTTCCCGCAAAAATAGTTTCCCGCTGATTTGCGAATTTTCAGGCGATCGCTGCGGGACCGCTTGCATGCTATGCTCACCCGTAGCACCACAGATAATCCCTATAGCCGAAGTTTGGGCGAAATCAGTGACCATAACCTTGGCAGCCTTAGTTACCCGTACCTACCGTAATAACCTACCGTGCTCCAGCGTAGAATGAAAAACGGATGTCATATTCGTGATCAGCACACCAAGTAACCCCTAGCCGAAGTTTGGGCGAAATCGGTGGTCATGAACTTGGCAGCCTTAGTCGCTCGTACCTAGTGTAACCTACGTAATTTTGAAAACAGATCTTAAATTCGTGATCAGCACCCCAAATAACCCCTTAGCCGAAGTTTGGGCGAAAATTTTTTTTCGACCTCTCCTCGACCCGTGGAGTTGTGAAAGTACAATAGTGCCGACCTTCCTCCTACCAACCAGTCCTTTCTAATCTCCACCATAGCCAATTTTTGAAAAATGTCTTGATTTTCAAGTCTAGGTGGAAACAGCCTTCAACACGTGGCTTCGATAAGTTCACCTTCTTATGTGGAGAGCAATTCTCCTATTGGCAGAGAACGGAGTATTCGAGCGGTTGTTATATTTTCTAAAACAGTTCTAAAAAAATGAGTTTTTCCACTTCGGAAAAAGAGGCTGAAATCCTAGGTTGCTTTCCGAACACCCTAATAGAGGTGAACGTTACTTAAAAGACTGGAAGTTGTTATGACGATTCACACTCATCAGGCGCATAAACCAAGATGGACGACGAATTTATTTACAATCCGACGTCTCCAGAACTCCTTCTTCACTATAAGCAAAATGCGAAACTATAACTAAAAGCTGAGCAAGTCGAGGGATCCAAGGTATAAGAGAAATAGTTTATAGAAAGAACAATAAATAAATAAATAAATTCACATGTAACTTACGATCCTGATCAAACGTGTGCTGCTCTCAACCTTACATTCCAGCTGATAAAGCCCAAGGAGTATCTGCTTCATCTGACAATTCGCATTAAGCTGGCTCGATATGCAGAAGAACTAATGAGGCTTGACCAGCCACTGGACAGGTAGGTGTAGAGTGATGGATTCCGCAACAGCATAGTCTGAGTGCGAGATTACAGGTCGATGTGGTACCAAAGCCCTGCCCAAGTCGACGCTTACTACGCTCCTAACAACAATGAAATGAGTGAGTCTCGAATAGCTTAATGTTTGAAACAAGAAAAGGAGTTGGAAAATTTTGCTTCACCAGTGCTCTCTTATCGTTATGGCGTGCATGTCAACAGGAGCTCATATCATATATAGGTCCACACAATACCCATCTGCATAAACGTCATCTCTGTACGATTCGGCCTCCAAGGATATACCACTGGATTTGCAACTGCGCGTCATATCAGCCTCAAGTTCGCGGAGATCGCACACATGAGAGCAGCCTTCTTTGAGTAGGTGCTCTGAGACAGGAGGGATGGGAGGAGATCTCCACAGCATATTCAGATCCGCAGTACATTCAGTAGCGGCCTTCGATGCTGGTGATGACAGCCGAAGCAGACTTGGCCTGATACGTTGCATACGGCTTCAAAGATAACAGTTGCTTTCCACCTCTGCTAAGTGACGTCTCCAAACCAGATCCAGGGTGGGTCCTGCTAACTAGTAAGGAACGAGAAAAAGAAAAAGGAGCATGGATATGAAGAAGAAGTGTTCTACTAATAAATGACAAGTAATTTGGGAAAGAGAACACGGACGACTTAATGTCGGGAAGGACAAGTAATCGAGAGGGGAAGCATCACAAGGAAAGCCGTTACAACGATATTTTGTTGCGATCAAAACTCGAGCGCCAGGCGGGCTCAAACCCACATCTCCTGCAGACCCGGCAGGAATGCTCTAAGCCATTACACCACCGGTGTTTCGTTTGTTTGATCGATCGCAGCATCCACACCTTATAGGACCATCAGCACTCAAGTATCAGGGTGTTGGCAAAGATTAGTTGTAACAGCTTATGTATTGGGTACCAGCCACTTGAGGCCTAAGGCAACTGAATTGAATCATTTCTGTGAATCTTCTGCTTGACTGATTCTATGCTGATATTAGCGACCGGCCTATCCCGATATGCGGGTGAGTGCTGATGGGCCCCACGGGGTAGATGTTATGTTCGATCAAACAGTGCCGGTGGAGTATTGGCGTAGAGCATTCCCGTCCGTCAGCAGGAGTTGCAGGTCCGAGTTCCGACTGGCACTAGAGTTTTGATCGCAACAAAACGTCGTTGTAATAGCCTACAACCTCGATGCCAGCCAAAGAAACTGTTTGGAGTCATCACAACGTACTCTCCTAGCTTTACTCTGTTCTCTGTTTTAACGCTTTCCGTTGTTCGGGCAGTAACGTTCGTACATGTATGACTATCATAATGCTGCAATACCGTGGTTGTTGGCGTGCTATTTAACCGTGTCTGGCATCATTCCGCCGAATAAATCGTGATGCAGTGCTTTGAATTTCAATCACGTGGAAGCCGCTCATATTTGGCAAAGTATCAGGTTGTGAAATTACCTGGAATGAATTTCATGAGAAAACATGCTACTACTTAATCCTTCTCTTCAACGGCTTCATTCTGCGTGTTATCGTGAAAACACTTTGAGCAAGAATGCGGGAGCTTTGCTTCCCGTGCCAACTATTCTATTTCTATTTCACTAACTATTTCAATAATTTGTTTCTTTATGGCCCTCCTCTAGAGAACTGTAGCCGTATTCATGAACGCTCCCGGGATCTTCCCGGCTTCCCACAGGAAGCGAACGAGGCGAGAGAGCGAGGCAGGAGAGAGAGGCGACAGATGATATCGCTATGATATCGCTTATCTCCCTCTCCCACCGCTTCATGAATACGGCCTCTGAAGAGCATGTAGTACACCAGCTGAAGTTACTGCAGTTCAATCAATTGCTTCAACACTTTCAGTCTTTCCTGCTGGTATCATGCAGTTCCCGTTCCTCACCCTCGGTGTCCCCAACTACATCACATACGGAATGGTTGGCGCGGTAATCGGCCATGAAGTCTCGCATGCTTTCGACGATCAAGGTTAGTGAATTCGTCAGACGCACGATTACCTTATGCCTACCGCATTCTGCTTTGTGTTCCTACTATGCCACTGAGGTTCGTAGGTGGATCTTTATTCTAGCTCTGACGTTTCTACGGTATCTTCGCCTTCAGAGGCCTGGGCATTGCTCGAGGGATTCGATTTAAAAACCAATCCATGAAGCTTCACACCTGCGGCGATATTTTTGGGCCAAAGGCTGACAACGCGAAACTGAAATTCCGAGGCATGGAGCAAGCTCAGGCGACAATTCACGCTAGAGTGCGTAGAGCTGTTCCTCGGTGGAAGTCGACCAGCACGGAATGCAGGCCACTAGGCAATACTCACTGTCATAGATAGTACTGAAGACAGTCGTTGCATCTGTCATTTCATAGTTCACAGAGAGGTGCACAGGGAAGAGGTTGTTTGTTATCGGTGAACACTTGCTCAGGTTGTTCATCTATGGATTTTTGACAGAAATCCAGAATTGTTCGAACGCTTTTCTTGGTGAAATGTCTGTATCGCACGCCGAAATCTTGCACTTGGTACTGATTCGCGGCTTCGATCTTCTCCAGTGTTGACGCCAGCTGTCGTTTTGGAAACGTTCCCGACGACAGCGCGTTTCACAGCAGATGGACCGCAGACGTGACGTGCACCGGAATGTCATTGAAGCATTCCGCTTTGCCCAACTTTGTTGCTCTACAGATGTCTGACAAAGGCAGCGATCTAGCATTCGGGTTAGATGAACCGCAGAGGAAGCGTCTACTGCACGACATGTAGAGATGAGAGTGAAGTTCGGGCTTAATCGATTTTCTGGCGAGGCAAAACTCTACTTCCAGTGCGCTCAATCGCTTCGATATAGTAAGGCTTCTGTTATCAAAATTCTTATCATACCAAATTTGACTTCGACATATTCCGTTAAATATCGAAACACATTTTAAAATGACAAAACTGGCATTGAGAAAACCACCTTTTGATAAACAGAAAGGTTCATAGTTGCCAAAGGAGGATTAAGGTGAAATATGTAGTGTCCTCACAAGTGTTATCGCTCCTTATAAGCAAAGTAATAGCAAAGAGTTAATAACATGGACAAAATAAAGGATGTCCTAAACCAATCACCTTTCGAGGACGCCATTTCCCCTGGATACGGTGGAGACAATTTAAATAGATCCAAGAGTCTCAATGTGCGTTGCACGCAACGGCTACGCTTCTGCAGAGTGCATTAGTGCAAACAAAGTAGTATTTGGAATTAATTTTCTCAAGAAAAGCCCCCGAAGTGTGTATCTAGAAGAGGAACGCGAGTCATACAGGAAGAATCTGCACCCTTCAATTAATATCTTACTACATATAATTCGGTCAATCCATGGGCAACGCTATCAGGCAGGGGTAGGGGCGGGAGGCAAAACCCAGGGTTACATTCGACAGGGCGGCGTATACCAGGTGGCTTTTCTTTTAGCTTAACCATGGGCGATTACCGGCACACTTATAGCCCTGGCAGTGCATCACCCAATTTTGTGATATATTGACCGGGCAATGCGTCAGGTCATGGACGGGATCACGTGCCAAGCGCCGGCATTCAGAGTGAGGGGGCCTGTAAACGGGGACCAGTAAATGGGGAGACCAGTGAAGAGGGAACCAGTAAGGGGGAACCTGTATTTTCTCTCAAATCGCCCAACGTGTGCGGGGTTTCTGAAGACGGGCCACATAGACAGGCACGTATGGCGGGATGCAGAATACGTGTCATAAACGTCGTGACAGCGTCATTACATGTGTGTCGGGGCTCAACAAATGTGTCACAGTCGTAATTCAACATGCGTCCGGAAGACGTGACACGGACATTACACAACATGCGTCCAGATACAGAAGGCGCGCCACAGATCATTGCCCAGTATGTGTGGACTTTTAGACGGCATTTTAGAGGCTTCGTGGCTTCGGCGAGCGTGCGCGTGCTTGACTCCCACTCCGTTTCTCTGACGGTACATGGGCAAGGTGGGGAGGGGGTAGGGAGAATGACTACAGGAATCGATGAAGTATTAGGAATTGCAGGAGCATTACTGCCGTCAGACAGTAAACGGTGTCGACCTGTGGACCAATACCGACTAATTTTATTTAATCTTCTGCAGGTCAAACACTTGCAGTTTTGAAGTTTTCCTGCCTCGTATCCCGCTATACTCTTCTGTATCGTAATACCTATTCTTTACTGCAATGAAAATAAGAAAGCAAAAAAGAAAAGATGGCGGTCGGAGTGTTCTAATCTCGGGGTTTGGAGCGAAGCCTAACCCAGACGTTTGGCGACCTTTAGGCGAAATAAGGGGAGGAAACCCACGGGATTTAGCACTTACCCACCGCCGTGCGTGGCGTCGGACGCAACAATGACGTGACGTGGTTCTAAAGACACTGGTCCAATGTTGCCTCCCGATTTAGTGACCCCCTCTCGTGGGCCGCTCCGTGCCGCCGCTGCGATTTCGCAGTAAACTTCGGGGCCCCTTCTCGTTTGATTTGACTTGATAAAAACGAAGCAAACTTTTAAACTAATTGCAGGGTGCCGATTCTTCCGCTCCTCGTTGAGGCTTCAGATCGTTCCCTTATCAGCGCCGAAAACAGTGCCCAGACATCTTTAGTCCAACTTACATGTTTACGCCTAGTCTGCTGCTACAAGTAAGATCTACCCAATCGCTTATCCTAGTCAAACCCGGCAATTGTCAGCGTTTTTTGCTTGGGTCACTTACACATTTTTCTTTAAAAGTTTCTATTGGCTTATTTTCCTTTATTCGTAATGTTGCACCTTCTTTTGCACACACTTCTCATAAGGAGCAGCGAAACCCAGACCCTTAGCGTTCTCCATCGAAAGCGTTTTCATTTACCCATGAACACGGCAAGCTTCATTCTTTCTCAGTCATAAGGAGCAAATTTAGGAGGAAGGTATGATGAACTCGGAAACCTCAACGATTGGTGGGACACGGAAACCGCCGAGAAGTTCACCGAAAAGACGAGGTTTGTTGGACCGTGCGATGCCAGAAGGAAGAGGCTTTCTTCGTAACAAAGGCACCGTAATAGACTCCGATACTGTATCCGTTTGCTCGGTTGCTGAATGGGATGAATAGGACGAACAGTCTGCCCAGCAGCCGATCAGATTTTCCACCAACCAAATTGAATAAACCTCCGTTCATTGCTCGATATTCCTAGGTGCTTTGTACGGCAGTACGGCTCCGTGAAAGTAGCTGAAGCCGGCATCCACCTCAACGGCCAACTGAGTCTCGGCGAGAACATTGCCGACAACGGTGGAGTGAAAACTGCATTTAATGTGAGTCCATGCTCTGTTAAGCCACTTGGTGTAGTAACCGAATCAAAACCGATACGAAGGCCACATCAGGGCTCTACTGATATGTTCTGCTGTTTAGGCATACAAAGCATGGCGATCGAACACGTCCGTGGAAGAGCCTGCACTTCCCGGCTTCCAAAATTTCACCAGCGAGCAGATGTTCTTCCTTGCCTATGCCAACGTTAGTGCTTACAGCCCCCTAACAAATAGTGAAAATGAATCTGAATGTCTGTAAGGCAGAAAACGAGAGGAACGATCCGCCAACATGCTCAGGAGGTGGCTGTCCCAAATGGTCACGCTACCATAGTGCCTCATCTAGATTAAGCCTACTAGAAGACAGCACTGCTTCAACTCTCGAGGTCCCTTGTGGTGTCGTTTATGGCCTATGTTACATTTCGGCGACGCGTCGCCGACGCTGCGACACGTCATCGACGGTCCGTCACCGATTTCGGCCACGCCAACGTCGCTGGCGACGTCGCCGACGTCGTCGAAGCGTCTGTGCGACGTCGTCAACAGGAGAGCATCGGAGCACATTTTTAGCATTGCAGCGCGTTTTCAATTCATCACTTGGTAACCAGACTGCGGATAGAAGCGCTAGGTGATCACATCTGCCTCGAATTTGCTTAAACTGTGTGCTTTTCCTAGTACGTTTCGAGACTTGATGATGATTTTTGTCTTGTATGAACGGCAGCCTGCTCAACCATTGTTAATTTGGCGAATTTTGCCAGACTAACTACATTTGCTTTTAGAAGGATGGATAAGTGTGATCTGAAGTCTGATCTGACTATTGATTTGCCAATTTTACGATTTAACCAGCATTTTCGTTCAATTTCTTTATTGGAGTGTAGCAAAGGCCTTTTTTGTTAAATCGCGTTTAAATTAAATTTACGCGGAATTTTCGAAATTCAAAGGAAAATTAACTCTTAATTAGTATGAAATGTATCTCGAAAAAGCTCTTCGTAGAGGTTCGCAGTATCATTTCAGAAAGCGAGGAAATACTACTTATTTTCTAGTTTTATTTTGTGTTACTTGCCCTGCAAGAAAGCGAAAAGGCATAGAAAATGCGAAAAGTGCGGGTGAGAAGGACGGAAAAGCGAAGAAAGGTGACAAAGTGAAGGGAAGGTAAGGTTTAGGTTCCCACTCCCTCCTAAACACTCAGTGCTCTAGCGAATGGCACTATTGGTGTACGCTAGACGGTCGTCTTTTGCGCTTCTCGATTTCGTAAATCGAAGTTCGGTGGTGATGATAGCAGTGGCGATTTAACGAAGAACCAACCCACAACCAAAACACTCCATCGGAGCGCATTTTCTTCCACCCTTGGATGACGTCGGCGTCGGAACGTCGCTGTCACCGACGTCGGCGGCGGAAGTATACAGGCCCGGTGTCGCAGAAGTGTGCATGGGCCTTAAAACCCCCTGCGAGCTCTCGGCGACGCTGTGTTGTGTGGCACTGCGTAGCAGCCCCTACAACACAACGTCGCCGAAGTATAATATAGGCCTATACTTGATCAAATTGAAACGTCAGTATGGTGTACCCCGTTAGGAAAGGGGACAGCATCAGATGTAGCCTCTAAATCTCCCGTCAAACCTGCTACTAGAAAAACATGACTACATGCCAATGTCTGCAAGCACGATCCTGCTGGAAAAGAGAGGCCCACTAGGTTTACAGTACTATACGCTGCCTTGGGATCTATTACCATCAGAAAGGAGGCTTCTGGGGAAGAAGGAACGATGCTTGGTGCTCGAAGCTTCCGCTCCTGAAGCGCTTATGGCGTCCGAAATAGCCTAGCTGTGTGGACATGCTTGATGACTTTCTTCACTGCTACTTTGACAGCTGAATACTCTCTTCCCTTGATCAAAACGAACCTGCTACCCGAACTTGTAGAGCACACTTTTCATCATTGAGAGCGTGCGCAAAATCAGTTTTCGAGCAAAAGTGACACGGTAGTAGATCAGCTGCAGGAATGGAAGAAATCAGCAGCTGAGACTGTACGGGATTCCGCAAATGAAACAATTTCGGGTAAATTTGGTATCAAACAGATCTCCACGCCAAAAGACTATGGTTCGGGCTTCAAATTAGCAACCCATTTTCCATAATGCGCACGACAACTGGCACCTCTTTCCGCTTCGCTCTATCCTAATCTGCCCACGAAGAAATCGTATTAGCTAATAGAAATTGTTAATTGAAGGGCTAATAAAGCCACAAAAAACAAAATTACAAAAACCTCCGAATGGCAACCGATGGAGTGGTATATTTCCGAAGACACCGGTCACTTAGATCGCAGAGCCGGACCTGTGCAATGCGCGACCTAGACAACCTACACACCGCAAGCTTCCTGCTTAAACAATTTCGTGCTCTTCAAGGCAAGCTGAATTAGTTGAATGTGAAGGCCGTTTGTGACCGGTCCGACGGCGTAGATATTTGTGGTGAACACCGTCCGCCAATGCAGTGCGTCTTCTGAAATCTTCAACTGTCTGCACATCACCCACCACTTGAATCTGTCTATCCGTCCCGTTTCAGAACTGGTGTTCGGTGGTTCGACCGAAGCACTACGTGCAGATCATCATGACGGACGTACACGCGCCGAGCAAGTACCGCGCCACGATCCCCCTGCGGAATAGGCTGGAGTTCGCGCAGGCGTTCAGCTGTGCTCGCGGCACGCCGATGAACCCCGAGAAGAAATGTCAGGTCTGGTAGAGCCACGCGTAGGACGCCGCTGTCGATGCGGCGCCCTTGAGCTCTTCTGGGATCGATTCCCTCCCAGTGATGTACAAATTTCCCAGTGCATTTACAATCCAGTTCAACGCCCAGCCGAAGCCGCCTGCCGGTCCGCGCGCATCGTCCCAGTCCTCAAGCCAGTATCCGTATCAAAAACAGGTACTTCTTCGCAGACCACGGAGCGGGGCTTGAAGGTGCTGGGTGTTGACCTGGACCATACATCGAAGCTTCTCTGCTCTCTTGACAACTCATCCCGTCTAGTCATCTTCAAGTGTGCTTTAACATTACATCTACCATTGCGTTTTCCATATGATCTCGTAGATTCGAATGTTGAATGTGCAGATAAATCTATTCCTTTTGAGTGCTCTACACAACATCCGAAAGCGTCTTCACTGTTTATTTGTCGTCTACCTAGGGTTCCACCACGGAACACAGACGCATCCTACAGTACGTCAACTGGCCACGTTGTCGAGCTTCCACCGGAACGACGCGATCTCCTGTCGAAGATCGCTGACGTGCTGCTTCAGCAGAATGTTGCGATGCGTCAGCTGATCGAGTTCCCTGAAAAGAACGCCGACACTTCCGACTAGCCATAGCTCTTCTGACGACAGTGTGTACCTCTTCCTCTCGAGTTGTTCCATTCGCTTCCGCTCGCGATAGCGGAACGCAGCCTCGCGGTTCAGAAACCGACGGTGATTCGTCTCCTCATCACTGGGAGGCTAAATCAAACTACATATGTCAAAAGACAAGCACAATCTACCATGTGTGGGGGTCGAATAGTGTGGGAGAAATGACCATGCAACGGATTCGAGAAATTTCGCTCTGGAGATTTCAACCTTGAAGATGCACCCCGAAGCGGCATCTCTACAGCAACGGACGACGATTTTAAGGCCTAGAACCAATCCATCGCAAACAGTCCATGAGACTGCGGAAGGTTTAGGAGTAAAAGTGCTTTTACAGATGGCTTGAAACGCCTTGCAAAGGTGAAAAGGCTCGAAGTGTGAGCGGCCAACGATTTGAGTGATCGCCAGAAATTCCGCGTTTCGAAATTGGTTTCTGTTTGCTTCTATGGAATCAAAACTACCCATTTTTGGATCGAGCCGTCACATGTGATGAAAAGTGGGTTCTGTACAATAACCGAAGAAGATGAGGACAGTGGATTGATGTCGACGAACCCCCTCCCTCCCCAGGCACTTCCCAAAGATGAAATTCCACCAGAGGACGGTGTGACAGTGTTGGTGGTTGTTCACTACAACCTTCTGGAACCAGGCCGAACCATCACAGATGACTTTTACTATGGCGAAACCGACGAGACGACAACGCCCGCCCACTTTTCGGAAACCACCATGCGAAAATTAAACGAACTATGAGTAGAAGTTCTACCTCACCCGCCATGCTTAGCAGCCATTGCGCCAACTGGCTACCACCTTTGTAAGCACCCTCAGAACTTCCTTGCTGGTAATCAGGACCACGCAAAAACAGCCTTTCTAGAATTTGTCGTATATCGAGCACTCAGTTTTTCGCTGATGGAATTAGTCAAGTAGTCTAGCGCTGAAGAATGTGCGCTGACTCGAATGGTGCTTATTTCGACTGAATCCAGTAAGTTTGAAGAAAGTTATGATCGTATGAAGTGGACCGCTCAGAACCGCCAAAATTTTTCGGTCAACCTAATAGTATTAGCTACTACCTAAACTACCTAAAAACATGACTGAAACCTGAGATGGTAAGACTTATTTAAAATATAATAATATGAAAAAAAATGTTTTAAAAAATATGCTTCTTATATAAGAACCGGCGCAAAGCGGCTCGGAGAGGGTCACCTTGTATTCAGTGGCTATTTGCCTTGGTAAGAAGGCACAGGAATACCCAATTAAATCAGAAATGGCCTAGACAGCTCACCATTGTGGTAGAACACAGTGCCGTGTAACAGTTTTGATATCGTGCAACACACATCGTCGCATAAAATACTACGTATAGCAAGCTGACCCCCTCCGAGCCGCTTCGCGCCTACGAACCCATAATGAAGTCCAAGGTTCGTTCGCCACTACTTCCATACGTGGCTTTTATACGACCACAGAAGAAAAGCGTCACAAGCAAACAACGTGCGATATGACCTCGGGTTATCGTACAAGATAGACGCACGGTGCCACGTCTGACATGTCGTTGACGCCTATTCATGCGGCTGCATTCTGAAGGTGAGTATGAGTACGTCATTACACAAAACATAGTCCCTTCTGAAGGAACATGATTGCAATCTGGACTTTCAACACTCCCTGGTCACATTCGTCCTGTAGAACGATTGCAGCAACCTCCTACGTCTACAGCATATGAGGATCACAATGGCCTGAACAGTAAGAGTGTGTGCTGCAAACACCATAGTTCGCCTATCGATGTGGGACAAACTGGGAAAACCTAGCACAAATAAATCCCCTCACCGTTTAAGAAAACAACACCGTTCTCTGCCTAGCAAGCAATAGCTGATCAGTGATATTTTCCGAATACCATCCTGAATTAAACGGACACATGTACAAATTTCGAGCTCTCTCCATCTCCAGCGACGGAAAAGTACGTGCACCCATAAAGCTCTGTCGCACTTGCTGGACACCATGGCGATGCTACTGCAGCGACAGCGTTCAACTAGGAACAACTTTTTTTTTGAAGACCGCTTTCCGACATGATTTACCTGAACGACCAGTCGCTCCTGTCGGGCACTATAAACAACTCTTAGGCCAGTGTTATACTTCGGCGACATTGTGTTGCGCGGGCTGCTATACACTGGGTAACAGCCCAGTTTAAACTTGCGCCGTTGCGCGGCGCGGAGCGATGGTCGAGATAGATATCGACCGAGCGGCGCGAAAAATCGATATCTATGGCGATCGTGGTGTCGCGCCGCGTGGCGGCGCAAGCATAAACTAGGGCTGACACAGCATCGCCGAGTCTCCGAAGTATAACATAGGCCTTATTAGGTTGGTAGCATCGCAAGCGCCTGTGACGATAAAGAACGTGAACCGTGCTTCCATAATAATATCCATTCTGCAGGTTAGCATAGCCTCAATCTTAAATCGTCGTACCAGGGCTGCAAAACGAACCACAGATATCGAGTGAAATTTGAGAAATAAGGTGCTCCAAAACATTCACCTGAAGAACCAACCTACAAGGGAGATGAATAAGATCGAGAAAAGCATTACCTTCATCTTTACTCCTCGACGTTTCAGCGGTCGATCCTCCCCGCTTTCCGATGAGTAATTGTGGAGTGTCCTACTGCTGTGTTCACTGCTACCAGTAGATGGAAGCCACGTCAGTGGACCCGAAGCTCGATAAATGGCCTTTTCTATTTCACCGCTCTTGCTATCCTTAAAACAGCAGTTTTGAGGTCCGCCAAAGACAATAGAAATCACATACACCGCGCGAAGGGACAACTCACTATGGCAACTTCTTTGAGCATAATATCAACTGAGGCAAGAGAAGATTCCTCGTCTTCGGTTTTTACTTCAACACTAGATAATGACGGCACAGAGTCGCTCGATGAGAGAAAGTCGTTCCCTTCACTTTGTGTTTCAGAGCAGTTCGTAGGCGCACATGAAATGCTCCTCGTGTGGTAACGATCTTTAGTTACAGATTTCTCGGGATTCACGTATGCTTCTTCATCACTGCCCAAGTAGGAGTTCCACGCCTACAAAAGCAACCATGCCATCCTAATTTCGACGAGAATTTGAAGTCAACCGGTGATCTTACCTTCCAGTCTATCAGCGAAGACGTTTTTTCGAGAAAATCATCAGCTCCGTTCAGTAAACAGGCATCGGCGCTTTCCAAGGAGTAGTCAGCATCAATTTTCTGAACAAAGCCGTAAAGTCCAATCAACCCCTGCCAGCACCGCCAAGTCCTCAACAGACCGGCATCTCTGCGACAAACTTCGCGTACCGGAATGTCGAGAACATCCACTCTGTCGATCCACTCCATATTGTTCAGAATTCCGCTCCATTCTTCCGTATCGTCCGGCTGAGGACTTTGCCTCTCTGAAAAGTGGACGACTTACCAGGAGCTTCGACACCTATTTGATATCCCCTCACTGTTCGAGGCGGTTAACATTTCACAGCTACCCAGTGTTCTCTCCTTTCAGAAGAATCTGTTGAGTCCTTTCCCCAATTCCTTTTTGCACTTGACCTTCCGGAATAGATCCCATCAGAGACTTCCCATGATTCCTGGGTATCCGAAAAGAATGAAAATGACGCTAAGATAGAACCGTGTATGTATGCTCACCATGAGTGACTTGTTTTCCATAACTTATATGTGCACAATGCGAAGCATAATGAATTGTGGTTGAACGGCAGACAAGGAGGTGTACGAGGAAATGGGTTCTCTGTTACAATACGCACAGAAAGCCTCCAGCTTCTTTCGTCATAAAACCTCGGCATTGTAGAATAGTTGGCAATATTTTTTGTTCTGTGCCGCTCGAGGTTGTTACGGTGGATCTTTATTAGCCAGGCCTGGCTTAGCTCTTCTCCTTATTCTGAAAGAAACCGTCCAAACAGGTTTGCTAGTCCCCACAAATGTTCCTTCGGTCTTGTCAAGTTGGATGATTTCATCACCGGCTGCAGAAAGGAAGCGTAAATGTGCGGTAACGCATAGGACGACATGCTACACCGGCAGTGTTTTGGGCACGGTTTTCCATTATGCTGAAAACGAGATCTGTTGACTTCAGCACTCTTCCCTCTTCTGAAAATGAATATGCACTACTGCTTTTCCATGACAGTCGATGTCCACAGAGCTGCCATCGGAAGGTTGCGTGTAGGAAAGAGCAAGTGGTGGTTAGGGTTATTAGGAGCAATTGGGATTTTACCCACATCTTGTATATGACCTTTGTCATACCATCGCTCACCCCGAGCGACGCCTAATGATAGGCCTATGTCATACCTTCGATCACCCCGAGCGAAGGTGACGAACAGAGCGATGAGCGAAGTCTCTCCGCTAGCGTGAAGCTAGCGAATAGGCGCGCAGTTAATAGCGTTGTGTGCAGCTGCGTCGTAGCATCGCTACCGATGCTGCCCGACGCTCTGCTCAGCTCAGCGACGCGGTCGCATCGGTAGCGATGCCGTATCGCTCGAAAGTATGACACCCGCTAGCGAGGCTTCGCTAGCGGTGGATCGGACAACTGCTACAGGCGTCTGCCCCTCCACAACGTCTGATACCGTCCCTTCCCCAATTATGTTAGTTGTCCATCGCCTTCGCTAGCGTTGCCGGAGAACTGGTCCATGGGCAAGGTGCCAACGCGGCGCGCGGGTTTTCTGCAGCCATGTCTCGCACCCTCTCGCGCCTCACATGCATCCCGCCGTGTCTTTAGCGTCTGCCGCTTCTCACACCCAACATGTACCTCGACTTCTGGCTAACCGACAGGCCTCTCACTCATGAGCGCACTGTCTACAACTCTCCCGTTGAGGCCACGTGCGTGCAAGTTGGGTTCGAGACTACCAGTAGTGGAGGTGATTCAAAGACGGAATGAGTACAGTCAAACAGCGACAACAGCTGAGAGACCAGCGCGACCAATAATAGACCTTATAAGTGGTGGAGCGATTGATCAAATCAGCACAAACACCTGTAACAAACATTGAGGACATCTAATGTAGCTGCAGGTCTTCAGAGCCCCATTACACCTCTGTTGAGGCTACAGTGAGAGTAATTGAATGGAAATTAGTGCATGACATTAAAACAGTGTCACTGCGCTGTCAAGGGAAGTATAACAGGCACTTTGACCTTGCAGATACATGCTACAAAACGGCCAAGCAGGGTGAAATTGCTAATCCAAGCAGCGTTTTGGAATCAACCCTGCTATCTCACCACATCCCTGCGAGACGAATGCTGTGTGCTGGGTCAGTCAAGTCCAGCGGCTAAATCATAGCGCACACCATCTTATAGTATTAGGATTAGGCATAAAACTTCGTCAAGATGAAGTTGCACCACGGCACATCAGGACTGATGAGCAACAACGACAAGTGGAAGTGCTCATCGAGCTCTTAAGGTTCCTCCTATTTCTGAGAACCGCAGGCCGGCCTCCTACTAGAAGAGAATGCAAGGACCACCTCGATTACTTGCCGATAGATTAGTACATTGGTGATATTTGTTTTGTTTTTATTTTCCTGCGCATGGTATTATTGGTATTACCATTGTGACGTTGAAGATAAACTTGACGTGGTAAGCGGGTCAGTGTATACTTCAAATTAGGGAGAACCACGCGCATACTGCACGCAAACCTCGGGCTAAATCACTTCAGTTCCCTTTTCTCTTTTGGATATCAATAAAACAATTGTAACACAACCAATACTCGTTAAATTGTCGACTCGTTGCGACACCAACTCTCCCTACGGTTCCGATCGTCTTCACGTTCTATTCACGTGAGTCTGCTGTTCGAGGAGACGGCGGATGAAGGGGCGCTCGCAAGGAGACAAGACGCAGAGGCCCACTCTTCCTATCTGACTCACGCCGCACGCGCGTGGCGGAATGAGTCATGGACCAGTTCTCATGTAATCCTTCGCTAGCGAAGAGCGGTGGTATGACATAGGCCATATGCACCCATATCGATTCCAGCGTGCCGCCCGATCGATACGGGAGCATATCATTAGGCGTCGCTCGGGGTGAGCGATGGTATGACAAAGGCCTATGGGAGTTAATTGGGGGCGCTTAACCTAATCTGTCTTAATCTCCTACTTTCTAAAGAGCACAAGACGTTGAGCGTTTGGTTATATATTAACACTTTGCACGCCTTTATAGGTTGACTGCGCGAAAACTAGCATGACGCTTTTGCTGTTTTCAATGCTACAGACTACACTAGCTCCAACATTCTTTTCCTTCGGGGAAAAACTTTGCTTCTGGAGCTTCTAGTCATTATTCCAGTCCTATTCGCGTTTTGGTTTTTCCTCATTACTCCGCACCCCATCCTTATTCGACGCAGTTGAAGTCATGCTGCTCACGAGTACTCATCTAACACTCTCATTTACTCTCTTTACAATAAGACATTAAGTAAATAATTCCGCGAAAACTGTGTCCCTCTAAACTAAAGCTGCTTTCTTTTTCTACACAAGTAGGAAAGCACATCCGAGAGTCGACAGTCGATACCGTAGTTCCACAACTCCAGAGGCCGTGAGGATGAAAAAACCATCCGTATATCTAGAGGTGGGAGGAATTTGGAGTGCTGATTATGAATTTGAAATGTTTCTGAAATTTTGGGCGGGAATAGGATTTCGCAAAATGAAACGAAACGTCTGTTGAGTACTTAGCGCAACCAGAAAGGATATAAGAGCTCCTGTTCTGTTTTGTTTCATGTCTTACCCAATTCACTGTCATCACTTAATCCTCTACACTCTTGGTCACCTACCGTAAGACGCAAGGACTTCGGAAGCGGGTGTAAGGCGTGATCGTTAGCCGAAGTAACAGCCCTAGAGAAGATCGTGCCAAAATCGAATTCTCATCCACTTGGCTCTCGAACGTACACTAGTGCCGATCACCTTTAAAACAAGTGCCTCAGCACTAACTCCTACCTGGAGAAGCCCGCGATGCAGAGGGCAGTTCGTTCTTTAAATTGTCCAATTCAGCTAGTTCTGCAAGGAAATTCTCGTGGTCGTGCCATAGGAACGGATCTGGTGAAAGTCCCAAGCTGAAATCAAAAACGTCACAAAACCTTACCACGGCATCTGACCCAGCTGTATGATAAAGGCAGCGAACTAGCGCAGCTCGGATCATAGGCACTAGACATGGGATCCGAATCATGCATTTTCGGATATCCGGCCGGATTTATCCGGTTTCGGATTATCCGAAATCCGGCTCGGTCGAAAATTGCCCTCATCTGAATCATCCGAAGATCCGGGGTTTCTAAAATTGTCCACATCTGAATCATCCGAAGATCCGGGGTTTTCAAAATTGCCCTCATCTGAATCATCCGAAGATCCGGGGTTTTGAAAAACGCAATGATTCGGATAAAATCGGATAAAAATCGGATAATAGGAGGTTAGCGCGCCTTGCTGGCAAACTCTGCGCCATTGATAACCTGACTTTTTTGGGTAGATTTGCAATCATTTGGCGGGAATTCTCTCACAAGGAAAGGGTCTGATAGTGTATGTCTGAATGGGGAGAGGGAGTCATCCTATTAAATAGGAATAATCGCCACCCCTCAGTTAGCATAAAATGTGTTTCATTTTTGCCAAGTCGTTAAACCCAAGGAGTGGGGGTTCTTGAAGTCACAATTGAACGGCGCATCACGAATTTGGGTTTTTGTACGACCGCGATGCCTCTGCCGGCAAGCAGCTCGGAGCGCAATGGGTAGTGACGATGCTTCATGGGAGGAAGGTCGGGGGTTCGATCCTAATGCGCTGCTGCATTCCTGCTTTTTAAATAATTGGTTGAGATTTGAGGGATTCTGACGTCTATACCATTTTCCGATGTTTTCTGCGCACTTTCCAGCTGCATGCTGTGGTACTCAACATGATGATGTATAAATATTCAATACGAGTGATACAAAGGTACAACGTGCATAAAGCAGCACTGGACACAATGGGCAGGGTATAAGTGCTGCAGGCTCCTCTCAGTCTGTTTCCATACATCAGCCAATGACCTCGGGTAAAACCAGCCTGCTCGGAGTTTCAAGGGAGACCATGATGTGACGTCACATGTGGTTAAAACGAGAAGATCTGTGGATCCCGGAATTTGACCTAAACGGCATCAATACACTCATCTTTGCCTGTCATCTGGAAATCAGAGGTCTGCTGGAGGTTCTCTAAAACTTAACACCAACGAAGTCGCCGATGCTCGAGTGGTGATCCACTTGCTCACGCTGAAGTGTGGTCCACCTTTAGATAAGCAGCCTTCATGGGAATGACACCAACCTGATCGAACGGATGGCTAGCATACCTAAGGACTTCGAAGCACGTCAACTTGAAGTTAACGAAGTCGAACGGCTGGAAGTGGTGGAAAACCAGAAGGTTGGGATCAGCAAAATGAACTGATAGACGTCTAAAGGCTGGAAAGCAGTGGGCACATGATAACGTTTTCGGCTTGAACTCTTGTTTCAGAGGAAAGGGAACGTCTTCAGTTGGATTTCGCCTATGGAGCCGATCTCATTTGTCCATATATGGAAGCAAACTGTGAGGAGCCAGTAGCCTTTATGCGCTGCTCGTATTGTGACCAGTGCTTATGTTTCATGCACTTTGTGTCTGTGTATCACTGATTTTAAAACGTTCATACATCGTTATGTTGAACAGCTTTCCAATTGAGTTTTGGGTAAAAAACCGGTCAGTAATAAGCAAGTGGCAACAAAGTTGCTCTCACGGCATGGCATACATCTGGAAACGCTGCACAGCAAACACTTAAAATGATGCAGATGTCAAAATCGCTCAAATCAAACAATAAGTTGTAATGCAAAGATGCAGCAGCGCAGAAAAGTCGAACCCTCTACCTCCCTCTCATGGAGCAACGTCGCTATCCACTGCGCTACGAGCCGCGTTGGTATTGGCTCTTTGGGGTCTTAAAGCTGTTTTTGTCTGTTCTGGAAGCGCAAAATAGCTCTGTGGAGGGCTCCCCTCGTAAGGCAGCCAAATACGCCATCTTTTACGTAGCGCTGGTGTGTTCCGCTCCATTGGTGAAATAAGCTAGGCCAGATATAATGTAACTGGGCAATCATGTGCCTTGCTAGCAGGGCATGTAAACACTTAATTCAAGGTGAGGCGCTCCAAGCTGCTTTGCGCGCTCGTGGCTTCAATTGGTCAAGGAAATAGTTGCGGAGTTACTGATGTGTTCCGTTTTTAAGAGGTTGCCTGCCCCTATTATATCACTTATCCGGTTGTATCCGAATCGGATATCCGAAATCCGGCTCGGCCGAAAATGGCGTTATCTGAATCATCCGAAGATCCGGGATTTCTAAAATGGCCCTCATCTGAATCATCCGAAGATCCGGGGTTTTCGAAATTGCCCTCATCTGAATCATCCGAAGATCCGGGGTTTGAAAAAATGGCCTATCCGAATCATCCGATTATCCGGAAAATCGGTGTCGGATCCAATGTCTAATAGGCACTTCGTCTTTACTAGGTCAAAACCTAATCTCGCCTATTATTGCTGCTAGCAGTTACCTCTTGGTGAACGGAACTTAAACAAAATGACTCACTCTTACTTTTTACTCTCACCCACCTTTTTTCCACAGAGACTCTGAAGGAGCTGTTCCAACGAGAAGAATCAACCTTCGCTACAGGTTTAGAAGGGGTAGGCTCCTTGAGAACGGAGCACCCTGAGCTGGCAAGGTGCGCCCCCAAGGAACTCATTCGTGTGAAGCGGGACAACATCTTTCCTCGTGATTTTGTCCGATGGTAGCAAAATGATCATCCTCTAAAAATAACGAGACATCGACAAAAATTATGAGCAGAAAAGCAAGCATGATAGAACACCGGGTAACATTTCTCGTGGCGCCTTTTCACTGACCTAAGAAGTGTTGCGACGCCGAACTTTCGTTAAGCGCGGGGGGGGGGGGGGGGGTTACCTTTCAGGCGATCCATACACCACCTGTCGGTTGGCTCAATCTGGACTCTGTGGTTTACAATATTGATGAACATTTGCGACGTCCATAAGCTCTTCACCCAAGTTGCTCTTTAGCTGGCAAGCGATGCCTTTCGTAGATGAATACGAATATGAATAAATAAAATGAATACGTGAAAATTGTATCTTCCCCACAACGCTCTCCTCAGCCAGTAGAACCATACAAAAACGTGGTTCTTTGCACGCAAAACTCAAGCACCCATCGCTGACTGTGCAAAAGTGATGCCTGCGAAGCGAACGCAGTGAATATTTTCACCGCGTTCTGCCTAGCCTTACGATGAAGAATGAAGGCCGACGATCTGCGCTAACCATCAATTTTGTAAGAGGGCTCGCATTCTGCTCCTATCGTGTGGGAACAAAGGATTTCAAGTGAGACATACAATGAGCTGCGATTGCCAAGACAAACAAACCAGTGTGATGTACCACTCCCGCACAAATCAGTTCTCATCACTCTGGAATGCATGCTTGTTTGGCCTATCCATCACCCTAACAATGGGTCGATTCGGAGTGCACGCTGAACCGCCACCCCTAATCGTGCTCTTTGGGCCACACTCTCTTCGTGAAACCTCCGCCCACCAAATTGGGTGCATGTCCGTAAACAGTCTTTCACGACAACAGCACTGGATTATAAAAACACGGTTTCATCCCGCGCAGTAACCCGCTCGCAATTTTCGTTCTCGAATACAACCACTCTCTAATGCGGTAAGTTCTATCCCTCTCTATACGGATCTCTCTCTACCACTCCTTATGGCAGACACACTCCAACAAGAGGGCGAGGGGTAGAATGCACGTCGCGCTATAATGTGGACCCCCATTAGGATGGCCACAGAGCAGTTAGGCTTATTTGGCACTAGTTAAAAGTTCCGGCTCCACCGGCACGACTTCGGTCGAAAAAAAATTTTCGCTGAAACTTTGTCTAGAAGGGTTATTTGGGGTGCTGATCACGAATCTCACATCCGTTTTCCACGACTGGGTCGGAGACCACCCATACCGTTAACAAAGGTGGTTCACGCAGGGTCACCGATTTCGCTGAAACTTCCTCTAGGAGGTTATTGGGGTACTGATCACGAACCTGACACACGCTTTTCACGATTCGGCTGCATAATATAGATACAGGAAAGCAGAGGATTACATGTTGTTACAGGATGTTTTGTTGCGATCAAAACTCTTGCGCCAGGCGGGACTCGAACCCGCATCTTCTGCTTTCCGGGCAGCGATGTTCGCCTTACACCACCGGCGCTGTTTGACCGCACGTAACATCCGCGATATCCTCGAGGCCTGTCAGCACCCACCCGTGATACGGGATGGGCCGGTCGCTGATATCAGCAGAGGATTACATTGTTAAAGTTTCTGCTAGTGATGACAGGTAGAGGTTGGTATGAGTAAGCGGTCGAGTTAGCGCGGTATTGACGAGAAAAATGTGTGGCTGCTGTTTCGAATCATTCGTTGAATACGCTACAACCATGGCACTTCAAGTTCTGGGAATCGACATCAAGCCAAATTGTATGACTTCAGATTGAAGGATTTGTCCGAGAAGCTTGACCTGGACAGCTCTGCTTTCCAAGAATGGTTGAGAAGTATGGATGTCGGATATCAGACTCGTGATCAGCACCCCAAATAACCCCCTAGACGAAGTTTTAGCGAAAAAAAATTTCCCACCAAAGTCGTGCCGGTGGAGCCGGAACTTTTAACTAGTGCCAAATAAGCCTAACTGCACTGTAAAGGAGAAACTGTGCAATCCCAAGGGGGTTCACATTATAGCGCGACGTGCGTTCTACCCTTCATCCTCTTGGCGTGTCCATCCTCCTCCCCAGACCACCCGGACTCTCTCGTAGTTTAATTTGTGCCTTTCATTTAAAATTGTGCTACATGTGCTTCCGTTTCAACTGTTATATAAATGCATGTGTAAGACGAACCCACTCAACTCACGTCAACTGCGACTGAGACGAACCTAGAAGACTCCGAATCCTTAGAGATCAGCTGTGCACATCGCAGCCGAAAACCAAGAGCCAAGACTGATGGGAATGACGAAATTTCGCGCTATGTTGCATCACGACCGACCGTGCGGGCGCGAGCGCTGCGGGACCGCGGTGCACTGCGCGTGCTGTGTCCCACGGCTGCGGGACATTATGTACGAATGGTCGCCGCGGACGCGGCGAGTCGCGCGGCGAGCGCGGCAGAAGACGTCGCAATTGGGTGACTTCAGCGGCCAGTGGTATCTAGACCTGCATCGAAACTTGCACATCAAGTGTTAGAAAGTGTTTACAAACTCTGTTTCAATGCGATCGTGTGTCATATTTTCAGCTTTTCCTGAAGAAGCATCATATAAAATTGAGCATTAGAACGTTGCTTAGTTTTATAATTCGAACTCAATTTCTGAACCAGAGCCTGTTTTCCCGCAACCCCTGCAACACCCGAAAGGGATATCAACAACTCAAACCTAGCGTCTGCAGCAAGTCATGAGGCACAGCTCCCACGACCGCTGCGGAGCTCATCGCGCACGCGACAGTCGTCGTCGCGGGCGCGGCGACCATTCGTACATAAAGACCGCCCCTCGTGTCCCACAACTGCCGCTCAGACTGGGAGTCCGAAGTCACGAGAGTGATTAGCGCTGGCAAGCGACTGTGGTGACCACAGCGGACTTGGTCACCAGCCACGGCCTTGCCTTCTGTCGAACAGCGCAGAAACGATGGATCTTCCCCGAACGGGGACGGGGGCATACAGTGATTTGATTCCCCATTCCCATCCTTGTCTCTACGGGGTAACCAGCTGTCATCCATGATGCGAGAACCTTCGTTTATTCTCAGGGTATGCAGTTGCGTAGGTTGGGATAACGCACGCAAACCCGTTTGGCACTCGTTCTATGTGTAGAAACTTCAAAGCGAAAGTTTCGCCGGAGTATATCGGCGGCGAAAACCAAAGAGGAGTCGCGATGGCCAAGTGCCGCGCGGCGACGGACGTCGCTTTGCCGTAACTTGGGGCCGTACGCGAGTTGAGCTCTAGCGCTAGAGCGCTAGAGCGAGACGAAACGGTAATGGGACGCGGCTCGGACGCAACGAGTATCTGAGGCTGTGCCTCTCACCGTTTCAGTTGCTCCGCCACTATCAGTAGTATTGAGAAACGTGAAATATCGGCGCCCGTGTTCATGACACATCGTACATCGTGCCTGTTGTGTTTCGATTACGGTGCGTAGTTACTGTATTCGGAGAGAAACAGGGAAGGGGAAGAAGAGCTAGAGCTTGGCAAGGGAACGTAATTTGTTTCGGTATTAAGCGGGCTGGTGTCCGCTGTACACCGGCAAGATTTTTCTTTAAAACTGATAAGTTAGATCAGCCACACCCCGGAGTTCCTTCCCTTGCCTAGATCTGTGCTCCCGAAGTAGAACTCCGGGGTGTGGCTCTCCATGCTCTCCGTGCGTGATTTGAGTGTTCCACGACCATGGTCTCCTAATGGAGCGGGCACGATCCCGCTTAGTACAGTTGTTTCTAATCGGTGGATTTGTTGATCGACGCGTCGTTTTTATTTGGAATTTACATTACGCTAAGCTTACTGAGCGGGCTGGTGCGCCGAGCACACCGAAAAGTAATCTTAAAATGGGCAGCTTAGATCAGCCAGACGCTTCTTCCTTCCCGGGCTCGATGAGGGTGGGAGGGGGTAGCGTTTTGTATTCATTGGTTACACACCATCGGTCCCTGGAGCCGTATGCTCGTCTACCCCGAGTCTCCCCTGTGCAGGATTGGGGCGTGATAAGATATGCTGATTGATTGGAGGGGAACACGAACATACGGCACCAGAACTGATATTGCGCATACCACAGTAACGGTGCACCAGACTTCTTGCAGCGCAACATGCCTTATGGGTATGGCTGAATGTGTCGGTGGACTCCCACACTCCCTGCTGTTGCGAAAAGCGACGTGTTCCTGTTTCGATTGTGCGCTCGGCGTTGTTGTCAAAGTGGCTACGTCTAGTAAGCAGCTGTGGCGGGAAATGCCCTCAGTCCCTCAGTTGTGCACTACTAGCCTGGGGAACGACTGTTTAACCGCCCTATGTGACAAGAATGTATTCAGTATACCCTATGCGAGTTCGATGTACATAGCTCATGAATAGCACAGCAACAAAAACAACGGATGGTTATGAAAAGAAAGGGTGCAGTCATAGTAGGGGTGAACTAGCGCTGCAGTCTTCCACGTGGCCAAAAGGTAGCCAGTAAAACCTCATCATTTCGAATCAGCACATGAGTCAAGTTGTGGCCAGAAAAGAGATTATGCATTTACGTTCTGTCACATTGCATCTAACGCCATCTCTACTAATAGATTCGTCCTAGCAGTTTTCGGTTCTTCTAAAAAGCTGTGCTACAGATTGGCGCCGGTAGCTTCGGAACCGCGCTCGCGGGGGCGAGTGGCCCCGCAACCGTCCTCCACAGATGCGGAGGACAGCACGGAAACCGTGTTTATTTGAGTGCTACAAGACCACGGTCTCACAATGGAGCGGGCCCCTGCGCGCATAGTACCAAATTTTCTAATAAAGCAGACAAAGGGAAAAGATACTTGCTTTGGCGCAAGAACTGGTAGTTTTATCGGTGCAAGTCTAACCGGGTGTGGGGAGAGCGATTAGTCCACATGAAATTTTCATAGAAATCATGGCAGGAATAGAGGCGTGTAAAATAAAGCGCAACGAAGCAAACCTTGTGTCCTCAAGTCCTGGTAATTGGTTGAGTGGGTGAGCAAACAGCAGTCCCAGTTGAGGGGAGAATGGATGGCCGTTGTTCCTTGACGGTTGGCTGGCGTTTGAATCGGCCATTGGCGCGAAAATTTCGCGTTGGCGCTGGAGCACGGAAACCGATGCTCTTCTCAGTGCGGTCCGATTCTTCCGTGGTTATAGGGTAAACGACGACCATGACACATGTTTTTTTTTATATTCGTCGATCCATCAGGCCATCCTGACTATGGATTCCCCTTGCATTGCTCCCTACTTCTCTTCTTGCTCGTCCTAGAGTCCGGACAGCGGAACACTCGACACCTCTACTGCGACCGGTGCTGGGTTGGTTGACGAATGCGTTCCATTAACGCATTTTTCAAAGGAGGAAGGAGTCAATTACAACCGTATTTGGCAAATCACGTATAGAAGGCATACGCTATTTCCAGATAGAGAGCTATGGAAGGCGATTTTTGATGAGATAAAGGGGCGATGATTTGAAAAATCTCGTCCAATAATGGTATTAAGTGTAACTGGACAGCGAATTAATCAAGGGAACTTAAAAGGAGGAATGCCTATTGGAGAAGCTGGTTTGTCAACAACATCGAATAGATGGAATTTCAACATCTTCCTGACTCGTGTGGGAAATATCGCTTAGAGGCAATGCACATGATAGAAACAGGAGTTGCCTTTAAAAAATGGGACCGATACTTCCTTGCTGCGTTAGGCTGGGTCCGCGGCAGGGTTCTGCGCTCTTCGAGCGCAGAACCAGGCTAGGGAAGGGACTCCAGGGTGTGTGCAATCCAAGCTACTGGTGTGGAAGCTCCTTTTGTCGCTCAGGGGGAGTTCGCGGCAGGTTTCTGCTCGAAGAGCGGCGAAGCGCATACGGCTGGAAAAATGCGCAAAAAATGCCCCAAAATTGCGTACGCGTGGAAGCTCTCGAACTCTAAGTAGTAAGCTGAAATGCAAATATGCCACAACGCAGTAGAACCGAACCCCCGACCTTCGCATGAACCGACGCCACTTCTTCCACTGCAACACGACCCGTTTACCCGTCGTGCCATCGCGGGCGCACAAGACATTGATCGATTGTAAACGTGGACGCCGACGCGCGATATCTAAGCTAGGAGAGCGCAGACAGCAAGAGATTACGTGCTCCAGCGCCAACGCGCGCTTGACTTTCGCGCCAATGGCCGATTCAAACTCCAGCCAACCGTCAAGGTTCAACTTCCATCGGGAGAATGGTGGCGGCAGAGTGAAATAAACCCGGACAGCTCGGCCTCTGGTCAGGGGACACGTCATGACATGAGCTAACAGGACTGGGAGTGTGAGGATTCATCGATTTCCACGGGAATGCCAGGTCTGTAGTTGTGCTCGGATGACCTGCTCGGATAGGCATTCGAACGATTTCCATCCGAATTCGAGTATTCGAAATTTGTGGGCATTCGAGAGCGCTGGGATATTCGAAAACATTCCGAAAACACAACCGCAATCAGAACCCCCTCCCCATTAGACCTGCACCGTTCCATCCTAGCCGTACCAAGCCTGGGTATCCTTCTACTATCATTATGTATACAAAACTGGGGTAATACGGATTGGGGGGGGGGACTCTTTCAGCGATGAGTTCTGTTTGCCTTTCTCCTTAACCTGAGTTCACTATTCTTGCACAATCCTAGTGTGCTGTGCTGCCTCACTGGCGACGTGAAATATTCTACCCTATCGTGTCGAGAATGTCCAAGTGTAGGAAGGAGTCCCCCCCCCCCCCCCCGCAACCCGTACTGCACCCAAAACTGTACTTAAAGTTTTTATACAAATTCCATGGTTGCTAAAAGGAGAATGAGGGTGGACTTTTGCTCTACACTTGCGCCCACACTACTACTAATGGAAACAGCTAATATTAGGCACACCGTGGAGTCCTTCCCCCGTCGTAAGATAAGAGGTAAAAATGCATTAGCATGCGCCGTTTGTAACCCATAGAAGAAAATGGATGATGAAGTTACCAACTTTTTTTGTCTCGTACTGCAGTGGCTGTTCATTTCCTATCGCTCGTCTCCCGCTAGCTTCCCTGTTTTGTGTTTTTACGTTTTAGATGTTATCATGCTTAACTTTGTATTTTCCGTCATCCATGTTTGGGCGCACGTGTAGTGCATGAAATAAATAAATAAACCACGCACTGCGCGTGGTATGGCTAGGTTGGCAGCCTCCAAGTATCGTAGGGCCCTATTTTCCATTGCATATGCTTGTTTCCACATTGGGGTAGTCCTACAGATTAGCACTGCACCTATAGTGCTTCACCGAGGATCTTACTGATCTAATCTAGTCCGTCGGTACTGGACTGCAAATATTCAGAGCCACGATTCCTTGTGTCCGTGATTCTAAGTCATGCGGTTGCTATTTGTATACTGGCAAAGTATAGCTGTCGTCGAACAATATGCGTGTTGCAGGTCTCGGCTTCTCCTCAGATGTAGCTTGCTTGCAGCAGCTTTCACCTGATGCTCGGACAGCGAAGCGTTTCTTGAGCACAAAATATACAGAATTTATGCGTTTTTTGCCGGAGTCTGAAAACGAACTAGTTTTTGTCGCTTTCCGGGAATCAGAGTTGCTAGCTCGCACCTCCTATGCAGGCAAGCGGTATGATGAACGGAGATACCTACGAGGTCAGTCGTTTACTGTCTGTTGACCAAAGCAGTTTTTCCGCTCATACCAAACATATTGGCCACTATTCAGGAAGGCTACAATGGTCTCGACGAATATCTAGAAGAAGGTGGTAGTGGCAGTCATCGCAGTCGCAGTCGAAGCAGAAGCCGCGATAGGAGGCATTGCCATAGCTCAAGGAAGGTCAGTGGTGTTCTGGTTCACATTTTCCTTTCTGGTAAAACTGGATACTGCACAATTACACACAAATAATAAGGGTGCTGTTTTGGCCGGATAGCCTGTTGCTACTGGCTCAGGTACATTCCGGAAAAGACAAGCCCGCGGACAGGCGAAATTGTTCTCAAGCATTAGCGGTTCATGGGTCCCGGGCACAGACACCGATACAGGCGACTATCATTTCCAGCTGCATGAGCTGATAGGTAGGGACCATTTAACCGTCGCACTTGAACGATTGCTCCGTGCCCTTTCCGCTGTCGTGGAGGAGGGTGTGGTGCGAGACAGAATCGGTCATTGGAATATCTGAAGGGCGTTTTCCTCGGTGCGTAGAAGCGTGGACGACACTCTGTACTTTCACGACTCCCAAGAGGGAAAGGGAACGGGGTAGAGGTGCTGATCACGAATGTGATATCCGCTTCCGGAAATTCGGTCAGTTACGGTAGGTGAGGGTAGGCATGAGTGAGCAAGGCTGTCTGTGTAAGTAGAATCGCTTCCTCTAACTTCTCTACCTGCCGTGGGACTTATTATCCAAGCTAGGTAGAAACTGAAAAAATGATAATTTAGGGGAGGGATGACAGATTCGCGGTCAGCAGCACAAATAATTTCTATAGGCGATGCATGGGCGAAATTGATTGTCACAACCACAGCACTCTTCACCAGCACCCACCTAACCTCCCGTACTCTGCTCATTCATACACACAGTAGCGATTAATACCCAATGCAGTGTCGCTGAACCTGTTCGTCACCTATTCCCCTCTACAAGCATGCTTTCTCCGCTATTGCTATCGTTGATGACGTTTGTGCAACGTGTGAAGGCCTTATCGTATCACTTGCGAGCAAGGTTTTCCCGTACAACATGAGATGCTGTGGCGGCAGAGGATGCGGGGGCCCTTGCCATTAGAGTTTGACCCAACGGCAGCTGTGCGCGTCTTTGAGCGTCCCGATTCGGAAGAGCTGCTGCAAACATCGTCCAGCGTGTGCCGTTATTCAGAAGACGTGCCGAAGAGGTCATCCAACGTGCGTCTGGATTCAGAAGACGTAAAGGGGGACCACTACGAGGAGGTGCTATTAAGGAGGACCAGTGGAGGGGAGGGGGGACAGGCAAGGGGACCACTAAAGGAGGGACCAGTAAGGGGAGAATAAGGGAGAACTGTAGGGAGGGGGAATAAGCGAGACCAGTAAGGCGAGGGACAGATGGGGGACCAACAAGAGGAGGAAGCAGTAACGACGACCAGTAAGGCGGAGAGGCGGGCTGAGAGGGGACCTGTAAGAAGGGCTCAGTAATGGAAAGACATAGTAGTGTTCTCCAACGTGCGTCAGGATTCAAAAGACATATCGCGGATGTCAATAGGAAGACGTGTCACATATTGATCAAGCAGTGAATATCGATCGATATTGTCGATTTTCTCTCAGATAATAACCGATCGTGGTGGGAGTTACGTGTTGTGATCGCCGTCGGAACGCCTTCACCTTAGAGCCTCTACAGAGTCTCGCGGCAGCGCCCCGAGAACTCGTCCATATCGCTCCCTCCGCAGTGGGACCCACGCTGCCACTGTGGTGGAAGCCGCGGCGAGGACGAGTTGTCGCGGAGCCGCCGCTCGCAAAGTTCCCCGAGGGCTGCCGTAGTTCACAGCAGCTCTCACCCGCAGTGCCAGGAGCTGCCAGGAGCTGGGGGCGTGGTCGGATTTGAAGCTTGGGGGAGGGGGTTTTCTTTGTGGGCGCAAAGTGGCTCGGAGGGGGCCACCATGTGATACAGCCCTATTAAAACACTCCAGACTTAAACATTCCTAGCTTTTAGGTAGAGATGTATAAATATGAGGGATAAAGGCTGGCGCTAGGGAATCTTTTTACGGGATTCGCCACGCATTCTACTTCCACAGGATATCGTGGAGGCGTTTTGAATTCGTATTTGGCATTATACAAGGCGATCTGCAGTGTTCAGCCTTTGAATAAATCAGTGTTCTATCCTTCCCAGCACCAGTTAACCAAGCTCCGAGGAATGAATGACCTGGTTAGCATGGGCTGGAAATCCGAAACAAGAACCTGGAGTCGGGTGCACTCCGACAGCCACCATCTTCTCACCTCCGGCACCTCCAAGCAGTTTGAAATACTCAAAAAATTCTTTCCAAGTACGATGCTTATCCTGCTCTCCATTTCGCTAGTGATAACAAAGGAATTCGGCTATAGTTTGGCAAATCTGAATTTGCTTTCTCAGTAATGCTTCCATAAGAGTGCAGTTAACACCAACAAATATGGCTACCGTAGAACCTTGCGAAAAGGAAATTGAATGTGTTAAGGATCTACACGAGTAGTTGGGGGGGGGGGGGGAGGATTAGAGGCTTCTGGCTTTTGTTCACTCGGATGTTACTTTTTCGGTTAAGGGAGACTCAAGGCGAAAAGCTCCCATTATTAGGATACTCTAGAAGTGTGACCAACATCATACCTATCCTATTGTCAGTAGTTCACTATAGCTAATGCTAATTTTTCTAAGGACATTAATGGAGGTGTAAGGCATTCCTGCCGGCAAAGGTACGCAGTATTGCGTACAGTAACCTCGCGGCGCCGCACCACCCGCCGTTGTCATGGCGGGTGGTGCGGCGCCGCGAGGTTACTGTACGCAATACTGCGTACCTTTGCCGGCAGTTGCGACCTCTGGGAATGTAAGCCAAACGCTTTTTCTTTTGTGAAGAGGCGTTTTCTAAGTCAAGTTAGGAGTTCTTGAATCTAAGCCCCGAAATCTAATAGAACTCTTCTTATAAGTCAACAGTTCTGCGCCATTTTGCGCTTGCTCTCACTTTTGTCGTTCTACCTTCACTAAAAGTTCCTCGCTTGACAAGCAGCGCGAAGATAGTATGGTAGCCCTTGTGATGACAGCATTCCCTCCGATGCCTTATTGAGTCGGGGAGGTCTATTATACCTCGTACTACAAAGAACGGTCTGCTTTGTTGTTTCATTTCTGTGCAAGGGTTCTCCTTAAACCTCAGACGACTAACTTGTGACTGGAAGGTCACGGGATTTTCTGTGCAATTAAGGTTACCTAATATCGTGCTGAGGTTTTTTGCGTTACGTTTTGAGTGCAGGACTGCATACGCCTCCACTTGTCGACACTACCGGTGATTATACTGTTGGTTGTCAAGCTCCTTTATGGACAGAAATTATGCACCAACCTGCCATATCCCTAGCAGGTAGATTCGTTTAAAAAAATGTTTGGAATAGATGAACCATAATGGACACCCATCTATCACGCCCTCCGGCGGGTCTCACCCGCAGCTCCTGGCGCTGCGGGTGAGACCCGCCGTGAACTGTGGCAGCCGTCGGGGACCTTTGCGTGCGGCGGCTCCGCGACAACTCGTCCGCGCCGCGGCTTCCACCACAGTGGCAGCGTGGGTCCCACCGCGGCGGGAGCGATATGGACGAGTTCTCGGAGTGCTGCCGCGAGACTCTGTAGAGGCCCTTAGCCCCAGTTTATACTTGCGCCGCCACGCGGCGCGGCACCACCATCGCCATAAATATCGATTTTTCGCGCCACTCGGTCGATATCTATCCGATCATCATGCAGCGCCGCGCATCGGCGCAAGTATAAACTAGGGTTTAGGGAAGGGCAATCAGTATCGATAAATATCATCGATTTTCTGACCGATGATTTCGGTTTTCTCCCATATTTAACCGATCAGAGTAGGAGAAACGCGGGTATTATGACCGAGCGAATTCCTCACCACAGGTAGTAAGTTTCGATCGGCAGTTTCGCATGCCAGTGGCCAGCACGTCGCGCGCGATAGCAGTAGGCGACTTGGTCACCGTGATGCCATCTTCGCGCTGAGGGTATGAAACACGCACCGCGCACCTATTCTCCTGTGCTCGCCGCCCTCGCAGGTGCTCTACCGCAATTTCTGAATTGGGCAGTCTGGACGCAACTCGAATGCAACTCGGGAATTAGGTTGTACGGAAAGTTTTTAGACTAATGTCAGGGAACAATGTGTAGTTAATAAATTTATTAACAACCACTATCATTCAACAAAATATTCACCATTATGATCTATCACATATTGCCATTTTTGGTAGAGAGCAAACACCACGAGCGAAGAACTCCGGAGACTTGGACAGCAATAAGTTGTTGACACCACTTTTGACTTCCTCCAGATCTGCGAACTTTTTTTCCAGCTAAGAAAGACTGCAGCCACCGGAACACGTGGTAGTCACTGGGTGCAAGATCAGATGAGTACGGCGGATGGGGTACCAGTTCAATCCCGTGTTCCTCCAATTTCTTCTGCGAATTCTGTGCTGTGGGGCGCGTGTAGCGCAGTCGGAGGAGGCGCGACTGTCGCGTGCACCCGATACCAGGTTCCTGGTTCGGATTTCCCGGCCAGGCCAACCAAGCCTTCCATCCCTCCGGGGTCGGTGAATTGGTACCAGACTTGTCTGGGAAGGATAGAGCGCTGACTTGTTCATCGGTTGGCCACCGCAAGTCATTGTATGGCCAAATACGCATTCATGTCGCCTCCACGACATCCCGTAGAAGTAGAATGCGCTGGCGCATCCCACAAGGGATTGAGTAACGCCGTCCTTTATCCTTATCCTTTATCCTTATTCTGTGCTGTGTGAGGTCTGGCGTTATCCATGAGAAGAATTTTTCCTCTTCTGGGATTGCGATTACGTAGGATTTCGCTTATTTTCTCCAGCTGAGCGCAGAACACGTTCGAGTCTACCATGGAACCGGTAGGAACCAATTCCCAGAATACTGGGCCATTGATGTCTCACCAGAAGGAAAGCAACTCCTTTTTGTCGTGATCAGGATTCGGCTGTGGTTGAGGCAACTCATCTAAGTCCACCCAGTGCTTGCGACGCACCAAATTGTCGTAGACGCAATACTTTTCATCCATCGTGACGATCGAGTCGATCCAAGCAAATGTGCGGCGACGGTTGAGGAGAGAAGTGCAGGTATCAACACGCTTCCGTTTGTCCTGAGGCGTCGAAGCATGTGGTACGACTCGAGGCAACTTCGCGACTTTCCAGAAGACCGAAGACGATCGTGTACTGTGGACTTAGGGTATTTGTAAGGTCTGAAAGTTTGCGTACAGAAAGATCAGATCGAGCACCGCAGGTGGCGAGTACGAGGTGTTTGTTCTGCGCATGTGGTCGACCTGTGCGTCGGGAATCTTCGAGCGATTTGTCACCGTTGTCGAACCTGCGGCACCAAGCACGTCGTCCGAAAGGGGGCTTGCCCCTTCACTTTTCCCTAAGCGATGGGCCTCGTTTTCGGATCGGTCGGAACGGTACTGTAGAAGGAGGGCTGGTCGGTAGAGCATCTTCTTGTCGTCCATTGCGAAGGCACACTTGGAACAGGAGACGATATGGCGATCATGCTGCTGTTAGTTACATATACAGGGCATGAAACACAAATTTCCTGAGTCCGGCCCTCTCACAACCTCGGCCGGCAAAGATACGTTGTTTTGAATCTTACCATGCAATTAGCCTAAAAAACTTTCCGGACAACCTAATATGTGTTTCAGTTTGTTCATCTGTTCTTCGGTTCAATACAAGGGAAGACGTGCGTTATGCATGAGTTCGTTAAAACAAGGAGAAGAGCGGAAATAAGCACCGCGTCCCAAATAAACGACCATGAGCACTGTTTTATGCGCATAACTTTTCAGGTAGTGACCCTACTATAAGCCTACAAGCACTCCTTGTTCTTACCTTCGTACAGTTCCTATAGGTTAGCACGTCCTGCTTATTATTTATTTACAATGAGGGCATGTAGCCGCGCTGTCGTTCCTAAAGGCCCTCACACTTCTGCGCAACGCCGCGGCCCTGTCCTTAGGCCGGCAGCAGAGTCTTGCGGGTGCCGCGGACCCGCCATGACAACGGCGGGTGGTGCGGCGCTGTTACTCTACGCAATACTGCGTACTTTTGCCGGCAGTTGCGACATGGGAATGTCAAAGATGTAGTAAGCAAAACGGTTTTTGGGACTATTGTACTTTCATAACTCCACGAGTCGAGGAGAGGTCGAAAAAAAAATTTTTCGCCCAAACTTCGGCTAGAGGGGTTATTTGGGGTGCTGATCACGAATCTGAGATCCGTTTTCAAAATTACGGCCGATTACGGTAGGTTACGGTAGGAACGGGTGACTAAGGCTGCCAAGGTCATGATCGCCGATTTCGCCCAAACTTCGCCTATGGGGGTTATTCGGGGTGCTGATCACGAATATGACATCCGTTATTCGTTTTACGCTGGAGTTTGGTCGCAATCGGTGACCATTACCTTACTCACCGTTACCCATACTCACCGGTACCCACCGTAACCTACCGTACTCCAGCTTAAAACGAAAAACTGTTATCAGATTCGTGATCAGCATCCCAAATAACCCCCATAGGCGAAGTTTGGGCGAAATCGGTGATCATGACTTGGCAGCCTTAGTCACCCGTTCCTACCGTAACCTACCGTAATTGGCCGTAATTTTGAAAACGGAGCTCAGATTCGTGATCAGCACCCCAAATAACCCCACCCCCTAGCCGAAGTTTGGGCGAAAAATTTTTTTTCGACCTCTCCTCGACCCGCGGAGTTGTGAAAGTACAATAGTGCCAGAACACTTCTTATAACTCAACATTTCTGTACCATTTTGCGCTTGCTCTCACTTTTGTCGATCTACCTCCACTAAAATTTCCTCGCTTGACAAGCAGCTCGGAAATAATGTGGTAGCCCCTGTAATGACAGTATTCTCTCCGATGCCTTGTTGAGTCCGGGAGATCTGTTCGATGCAGTTATAGCTCATACTAAAAAGAACGGTCTGCTTTGTTGTTGCATTTCTATGCAAAGTATTCCTTAAACCTCAGCCACTAACTTGTGACTGGAAGGCCACGGAGATTTCAGTGCAATTAAGGTTACCTAATATCGTGCTAAAGTTTTTTTTTCGTTACGTTTTGAGTGCAGGATTCCATACGCCTCCATTTGTCGACACTACCGGTGATTATATTGTTGGTTGTCAGCTGTCAAGCTCTTTTATGGACAGAAATTATGCACCAACCTATTATATCCCCAGCATGCTGACTCGTTAAAAAATGTTTCCAAATAGTTGAATCATAATCGACACCCATCCCTCTATCCCTCCTGCGGGTCTCATCCGCAGCCCCTGGCACTGCGGTAAGAGCCGCCGTGAACTGCAGCCCTCGGGGACCTTTGGGACCAGCGGCTCCGCGACAACTCGTCCGCGCCGCGGCTTCCATCACAGTAGCAGCATGGGTCCCCACCAGGGATGGGCGGAATTTCTGTTTTCTGTTTTCTGTTTTCTGATTTTCTGGCCATTTTGGACAAATTTTTTCTGTTTTCTGTTTTCTGGGAAAATGGCGAAAAATTGGCCAGAAAACAGAAAATAGAGTTACGAACAAAATGTTATCACAGAAATCTATTGAAAGGGATCCAAAAAGTATTATAGAATAGTGAGCTTCATTGCACAATAGTATTTCTAGAGCATCTTAAATGGAAAGCATGTGGCGTTTTTGGATGTGCTCGTGTAGTAATTGCGCCGCATACTCATGAACTATCACTAAAATTTTATATTAAAACTTGAAAACTAGTATTCTGAGGGCATTAAATTATGTACTAACTAACCACTTGTCCTAGAGTTACTGTGGGTAGGGTTATTCTCCACCTCCGGTTTAAAAATTGATCACTGTTAGTCGGTCATCCCCAGTATCGCTTTCTGCGGAGCCTTCGTCGAAGCTGCTTTTCTAACTATGAAGATTCCTCCTTGGTGTCACAAACTAGTAAGAGACAGAAAAGTTTTAGTTACCTTCGATTTCGCTGCTGTAATGATACAGTACTGATACACGAAATTTCTCATTTATCACTTATATCATCTGTCGTCCCATTGATCATCGAGTTGTTCAAGCGGGCACCAGCAGCGTCTCAACACGTCCATGCCACGTGCCAGCGTATCTCAAGAATCCTTTTCGCACGAGGGACACGAAGAGCGTCATATTGTTTATTCAGGGCTTTGACGAAGTCCGACCAACGCGTAGGTGGGCATCCTGGTGTTTTCTTGACATCCCGTGGAGTCTAGTCGGTGATGGCTCTCGTCCACTCGGTGTCTGCGAAGCGCATTACGTGGCCCGCCTAATTTTCGACGACTTGGCCTATGCGACAGCGTCCCTGGTCTTCGAACGTCGGCGAAGCTCGGAAGTCTCGAGGCCTTCTCTCACTTGCATGAGTCGTATCTCTACATCTACAGCTCTCGAAGGACTCTGATGTACTGAGTAGGAACGCCCTGGGTGAGCAGGGCTTCCATGACCGCTTCAGTCTCGACGAAGTCGAATGCCTTCTTCAGGTCGATGAACGTAAGGCACAGCGGCAGCTTGTACTCTCGCGACACTTCGATGAGCTTCGTAATGGTGTGTATGTGGTCGATCGTGCTGAATCCTCTCTGAAATCCTGCTTGTTCGCATGACTGTACGTCATCTAGGGTTCTGCCGATCCTATTCAGGAGGACTCGAGTTAACAGCTTATAGACTACGTACATCAGGCAGACCAGGCGATTGTTGCTAATGTCGTGCACTCCTCTGTACAGCAGGGCGGTTCTGCTGGTCTTCCACTGAGATTTAATATGATATATAGATATGAGATGAAATAATAATGTGATAAAGAGGGTATATGCTCGGTCTTCATTATATGGTGTCTACGCATTCAAAAAAACACCTTCACCTAAGATCTGTTGTGCTGACAGCTCCTTCAGTCAAAATCTTGTACTGTACTGTAAGGCACCAAGCCAGTGCACATCATCTTTAGTCGGCTAAGCAGTAACTAGGTGCTGTAAAGAGCATTGGTAAGTTGGCCTGAGAACTTTCAGTTACGCGGAAACTAGGCTACTACAAGGAAAGGTATGACCAAGAACGAAACGAACTAAGGATACAGATTCTAGCGGAGCCAGTAATACTCAACGAATCTCTGCACAGCTTTAGAGTATGTTGCGAGAGTGGGTCTACAAACTCAAGCAATTGAGTTGAAATATGGAAACAGTGATCACTGATTCATCGTGTTCGGTACTCTAAAACTTTCTTACTAGTGGGACCATTATCTGATTGAGGCGTTCGCGGTGAAACGGGGCTGATGAGTAATGTTGTGTACTTCACGTGTCGAGATTCCTAGGATCTATCAGTCCAGATTTACAACTTGCTGATTGCAGTAGACTGGAATGTAGTAGAAATTTTTATAAACGCTAATAAAATAAAACGCTGGTCTACGACTACATTTCTAGTCATACAAAAGCATTTGCTACTGGAAAAATGAATCTTTGGGTAAAATAATTAGATCGTGTGATAATTTCCAAATTTTCTGTTTTCTGATTTCTGTTTTCTGATTTTCTGGCGTTTTTGGCTTTTCTGTTTTCTGATTTCTGTTTTCTGACGAAAGCGATTTTCTGTTTTCTGTTTTCTGGGAAAATTTTCAAAATTTCCGCCCATCCCTGGTCCCCACTGCGGCGGGAGCGATATGGACGAGTTCTCGGGGTGCTGCCGCGAGACTCTGTAGAGGCCCTTAAGGCCGCCACAGACTTCTGCGGCGCCGCTCGGCGGCATAGGGCAGCGGCGCCGCTGCCCTATGCTTAACCATAGGGCAGAGACGCAGAGCTCGCCTCCAGCGGCGCCGCCGAGCGGCGCCGCAGAAGTCTGTGGCGGCCTTTAACGATAGGCCTGTGTTACACTCCCGCGGGAGTATCCGCGGAACATCCGCGGACGAAGGGTGCACCGCGGGCGGCGGGCGTGGAGGAGCGCGGCGATTGGCCAGCTCAAGGATTCCGGCGCGATTCCCGCCTGTCCGTGGATGCTCCCGCGGGAGTATAACATAGGCCATAGGGTAGGGACGCAGAGCTTGCCGCTGGCGGTGTACCTGCGCTATCCTTAACCGAGGGGCGGTCTTTATGTACGAATGGTCGCCGCGCTGGCGACGGCGACTGTTGCGTGCGCGATGAGCTCCGCCGCGGGCGTGAAAGTTGTCGCTCACGACCTGCTGCAGACGCCATGTTTGAGTTGTTGATATCCCCTGCTGTTGCAGGAGCTGAGGGAAAACATGCTCTGGCTCAGAAATTGAGTTCGAGTTACAAAGCTGAACAACATCCTTATGTTCAGCCTATTTTTAGATGGTGCTTTTTCATGAAAACCTGAAAAGGTGACACACTGAAGTGTGGCCTTCTTCGCAACGAAAATAATTTTGTGAACACTTCCTAAACATGATGTGCAGGTTCTGATGCAAGCTAGATAGGAGCCCATCCTGTATCTCTCTCTAAATGGGTAGATTTTCTTAAGCTCACCAACTATAAATGAATTTCTAGTACTACTACTTCTGTAATCGTGCTTAACGTTTTCATTTAAGAAAATTTCAAAAAAGTTTCGTGTTGTGTGAAAAGAGAGAGTGGACCTCTCGCTCTAGACTTCCACCCAAATTCTTAGTAGAAGATAATTCATTGATGTTAAGCAGGCATGTTTTACTCTATTACATATGGCAGTAGAAAATTGATACCTGTTGTGAGTTTTGTTCAGGTAGAGAACGAGCGGTAGCAGTCATTTCACACACCATTTCGGTCGTTTTTTAAACAAAATTTGATTTACTTTCCTTTCCTTTTCGGTGTTCCCTACTTCGGTTCTCTCCCTTTTCCGCCCATTCCGTTGTCCCCTACGTTTTGCTTTCTTACAAAGGATTGTCGCATTTCGCTCGGCAAACAATATCCCTCGTCTAAGCCTGAATGCACTGTTGTTGGAGGGGAAACGCGAGGTTTAGTGGTCTTCGGGCCGGTTTTCACTCAATTGTAGTGATAACGAGTTGACAGTGACGAGTTTTCCAGAAAGGAAAGTTATCCCGAGATCCTGGACCATGGGTCTAGGGCCGCGGATCGCTGGCCGTTGAAGTTGCCCTTTGCGGCGACTTTTGCTGCGCTTGTCGCGCTATCGCCGCTCCGTGGCTACCATTCGTACATAATGTCCCGCAGCCATCCTGAACCATAGCGGCGCTGCCGCAGAAGTGTGCGGGGCCCTTAAGCGTTTTATCAGTATTTTGACAAGGAATGAGACAAATCTATTATGTCACGGTTGTTTAGGGAGGCTTAAATATTGCGAATAGGTATTCGCTCTTCTCCTGCCTTCAGTGATAGGGCACGCAAGTATCTGATCTTTGTGATACGTTTGCATTTTCTGGAAGAGCTCTGGCACGAAGAGCCCATTACTCTTCCAGAAACAATTTTTGTAGTTGTCAATATTATGTTTGTGCCGCTCGAGGTTGTTACGGTGGATCTTTATTGCCAGGCCTAACGTTTCGACGCTCCCGTCTTCTTCAGAGGCCTGAACGTGGTGCAAGTATTAGATAAGCGATTTACCCCACCAAACGCTATCCCCACTCTAGCGGTTTCGCTTCCTTAGAGAAATCACCCCTGAAAACCCATTCAAAGAGGGATAAACTCACGTTTGATCCACCTATGGAGTGCTTTCGCAACTCTCTGTTAGTACGACCGGGCGAGTGAGACTTACTGTGCGGTGCTAGATAGTATACGATAAAGATAACGACCTGCACATGCGCCCTTCCATTCTACAGCTCGCATTTTGGCACAAACGGCAGAAAATCATTCGTAATTGACGGGCGTTCCTGACGGTCGTTCATGCCAGGATTTCTTGCAAAAATCCAGAACGCTTCTAATGCCTTCCTTGCCGATATTTCTGTTTCTACCGTCAACACCTTGAACTTTATCTCAAAGTCGTTACCATTACGCTGCTCAGCTCTGTGCTTTCCGAGAGGTGTTCTAATGTTACCACGTTGCTTACTAGCCAGGTGTTCTCTAACTCGAATGGCTAGTCTTCTCCCCGTTTCCCCCATATATGTGGAGTTACATGCTTGGCATTCAATCTGATAGACTACTCCCTCCCGGGAACAATCTCCGACCTTGCCGTATGGACATGTAACACAACTTTCTGATAAGCAATTTTTGCAGTGTATTGTAACCCGTTTCTGCCAGATTCCGTGCTCCACATAGGCTTAGGAAATCGAGCTTATTGTTAGGGTTATTCACTGATGCTCTGCACATCCATTAAACCTTTAGGTCAGTCTTCACTTCAGCCGACAAAGGCCTATATTATACTTCGGCGACGCTGTTGTCGGCGACGTCGGTGACTGCGTTTAGCGGTGCTAAGCAGTGTGTAGCAGCCCACGCAACACTGCATGCTGAGATTTATTCCGAAGAAAGAGGAAAAGTCCCAACGGAAATCACACTGTGCGTGTCTTAGGCCTATTTTATACTTCGGCGACGCTGTTGTCGGCGACAGCGTTTAGCGGTGCTACGCAGTGTGTAGCAGCCCTCGCAACACTGTCGCCGAAGAATAAAATAGGCCTAAGACACGCACAGTGTGATTTTCGTTGGGACCTTTCCTCTTTCTTCGGAATAAATCTCAACATACCGATTTCCAGCGGCGGCGACATCGCAAAAGATCACGATCTAGGAGCCGAAGCCGCGAGAGAGTTTCCGGACGAGTTCACATCAATCCAAACTTCACGTTAGTTTACTGGATTCACATTTTCTTATCATATTTTAATCCCTGCTAGTTTCAGAAACCTGGGACCAACGGCATCATCGATATTAGAGGCGAACAACATCCTCGAAGCTGAAGTGATTCGCCTGCGAAGCGAGCTTAGCTGCACTAATATTCGGGTACGAGCACTAGAGAACGAATTGAGGTACGTGCTTGTGTTGGCAATGCTATTTCCGTTTTATTTTGTACAATTGTTATAGCAATGGGACCGTCGCTCGTGGAAATCTCGAGCAGGAGCTGTCACTCACTCGTCTTAGCTATCAGAAGCTTCAACAGACAGCAGCAAAGAGTGCTCAGGTTCGTCGCTTTTCTTTCCTGCAACAGCGTGATTTTTCACCTATACATCCTTCCAGGCCGCTTCCTCGTTTCGGAGCGACGTGGTCACTATTCGAAAGGAAAAAGATGGAGTCCTCGAGGTTTGTATTTTTCTTCATCACCGGTAATGTTCTGACGGACAACCTGCTATCTAAAATGATTTTTCCTTAAGAATTCGACACTACACGGTGCGACACGCCGCTTACGTAGAAATTTTGGCCATTTCGGGTTGGAGACGATCCGGCACTTGTACTTTCACGACTCCAGAGATCGAGCAGAAGTCGAAAAATTGTTTTGCCTAAACTTCATGCAGGGGTTATTTGGGGTGCTGATCACGGATCTGACATCCGTTTTTGAAATTTCGGCCGATTACGGTAGGCTGTGGTAGGTACGGGTGACTGAGGCTGCCCAGGTCACCATGACCTTAGTCACGCGCACCTATCGTCACCTCCCGTACTCCAGCGTAATACGCAAAACGAATATCATATTCGTGATCAGCACCCCAAACAATATCCCCCACACTTAGGCGAAGTTTGGGCGAATTTTTTTTCGACCTCTGCGCGAGCTCCTGAACGTGAAAGTACAATAGCGCCGACAATCCCTACAAAGCTCATTGGGTGCTCTGTGCCAATTCTCTGTTCACTTACACATCCATTTCGTTACCTATTTGCTTTAACTCCCACTTTCCCTCGTTTCGTAACCTCATGCTATTGCATCCTAGCCTGCAAGTCGAATTTTGAAGAGTTTGTCGTGCTTTCTCGGACTCCTCGTTCGTTGCGCTTGACTGCTGTAAAGTGAAGCGTTAAAAAGTCAATCGCTTATGTCTAAACACCATTAAAAACCCTTCTAGCGGTAAACTCGGAGCAGCAGCCAGCTAGGTGTATTTCATTCGTGAAAACCACCGAAAGGACGTAAAGTATAGGAATTGGAACATCTGTTGACTGCCCTGAGAAGATCTTCTCGAAATTACTATCAGTGATGAACAATCAACAGTTTCTGCCTTTGCCTGTAAATGGTTGGTCTTTAGCAGGTCTGTGGAGTGGCGAAGGGAACAGTCTATTAGACTTAACGAACCATTCATCTCAGCTTATGTTGTAGAATGTAGTATGTATCACGAAATTCACAGCCACATTCTTTCTTTGTTGGCTAGTTCTAGTTTGCTTTGGAAAGCTATACAGGAGTCGATACGAGGTCAGTTTCAGATCCTTAAGCAGACGGAGATGCAGCTCTCTGCTAGTGCCGAGCAAGTGGCATTTTTGACAAAACGCAATGAAGTCCTGGGGAAGAAGTGCGAGGAGTTGGTGGAAAAGAATCGGATTTGTCGAGAGGAGTAAGCCTTTTACTGTGGCTTGCGTCAGCAATATTTCTTTGTATATTTTTCTGTTTGAACTCACGTATTGTGAGTAGTGAACTGGCAGTATTAAGAGCATCTACTATTTTAGGAGAGATGATGCTGCACAGCTGGTTGGTTCCCTTAAAAGAGAGGTGGAGAATATGCAGTCTGCCCTCGACCTGCGGTTATTGGAGTATAAGCAAGTTTCTTTTGTTGACTACCGCTAAAAACTTATGCAAGGACGTTTAGCTTAGTTCGCTTCGGACCAGATTAAATTTTTAGAAGAACTGAGGCTGATCTTAATGCTGCTCGTGAGAAGGAACGTATGTGGAAGATAGAGAAGCTGGAAATGGAAAGGAAGCTGACCGCTAAGGTATTGTACAACGTCCATAGAGAATTAACGGCGCTGTAGCAATAACCTGTGGTCGCATTTCTTTTTTGAGAATAATCGAGAAATCGCATCCATTTCAAGCGTAGCAATTCCCATCTGCGTGTACGGCGAAGTATCATTGACAACCTCAGCATTTTGGGTGTAAATTCAAAGAAGTCGTTGAGCGAAACAGAATCATCATCAAAGGAAACGGAAAATGAGGCGTTTCTCACTCTGAGTCCTGATCACTTCGTCGCTTTGCGGAGTGATATACTTAAAGTGTGCGAGATAACATTATGTAGCCCTCAGAAAATTTATTTGCGAGACCACGAAAAATAAGGTTTAGCGGAGGATTTTGATGAACTCTGCTAGGCGTCTTCCTCTGTCTTAACTGGAGATTAATTTTGAAAATTTTCTACCGAATCTAGGGTGTAGTCGCATGCGAAATAATTAGGTCTCTTGTCAGTTTCGCTAGACAGCCCAGTCACCGAAAGTTTAGGTGTGCCTTTTTTTATGTTATGGCTGGCCATATGTTTCTTCAGATTATTTTCTTTTGTTCTACATAAGTGGCTGCAAGCATTAGTGCGGTTAAACTCTGGGGCAGTACGTTCACTTTCCTTCTTCATACCCTTTATGAAAATTTGTGAAAACACTTTAACTGCGGAAGCGTTGAGGGTGGTTATGTACATATTAGAACTGTAATAGGAGGTACAAGTTATGGGAAATATGGGCAAGGTGGACCCTCTCTCATCGTGGTTCTTCCATTCTTCCACTGGCAAATTCCTAACCATGTGAAGAGGCTTGGAAGTGCGTGGATATGTCAGGTGCTGCTTCTGGAAAGAATCCCAGCCAGCAGTTACGCCGATATATATGGTTGCCTGGCTGGCTGCTTTATAGCATTAGCATAATCCCTTGCTCTAAGATTATCTTGTACTTGTTTTAATAACGGGGTTCTACTGCTTCGATAACTATCGTTTTTCCTGTATCGCCTTAAGAATAACCCATCACGTTCCCTGCCATATGGCTTCCTACAGTCCCTTTCGGGAGAGAAGCCGCTGAATGTTGGTATTGCGCATTGCCGTTATTTTGATCGCCTTCGGGTCTATCCTAGGGAGATCACCAGAGAGGCGAGTCGAACGCGTACACGGTGGCGTTCTTCTGGTGTGAAACTGGAAGTCTTCTCATAGACTAGTTTAATATGTTGCCTTTATATAATGAGCTGTTTTTTTTTCGCTTCGAACCAACAGAGTTCCTATCCCACTAGGACATGCATTTTACTATTTTTAAGAGAAAACAGGAAAGACAAAATGTACGCGAGCTGCTCGTTTATCAATTGATTTTAGAAAATTAACGAGGGTGAAAACCGGTTCAAGTCCTCCCATGTGGAAATTTGTCGCCGCGTTCACTCTCCACGCCGGTATACCATGAGGAGCCACCCTAACAAGGGAGGTCAATGAGCGTCCCGTGGCAATTTTCATAGTGACCTATTAAGGGTTGTAGGGGACTGTAAGAGAAGCACCGTAGTGGTTTTCAAATTTCCTGCGGACATCTGGGTAGGTCAAAAATAGCAAAAAACCGCATCGCTTCAGTACGGGCCGATAAAGCCAAACTGACGTCTAGAACTGCCATGTCGTGATTAGAATCTATCCTGGAAGAGGTTGGTAGCGGCTGTCACGTGCTGCCGATACCAGGTTCCTGGTTAGGATTACACGCCCAGGGGCTTCATTTATTGCTAGAAGGAGGGATTCGACAAATTCCTAATAGAAGAGAGGACTGCTAATCATGGATGCCTTTTCTCCAAAACGTGGCCGGTCGTGATTCGAAAAATGTGAGCAGTGCCTCCTTGACATCCTCTCGGTTCCTAAATTGCTGGCCGTCCAAATAGCGCTGAAGGCTTGAAAACAAATGATAACCAGATGGAGCTAGATCTGGTAAGTAAGGTTGGATGTGGAAGATCGGTCTATCCGTAGTCCGCCAACTCAGCCGCCGTCGCTCTAGCAATATGCGGCCTAGCGTTGTCGTGTTGAAAATACACCTTCACTTGCTCTCCTCGTGTGGTTTGAAGGTGGGCCCTCAACTTCCTCAGTTGGTTGACGTAAACCTCTGCACTGTTATCCCTTCGTCGAGCAGCTCTCAGTATTCTACGCCAAGAACGCTCCACCAAATGCATAGCATCACCTTTTTCACGTGAAAGTCGGGTTTCGGAACGTCCTCTGCCTCTCCAGTGGAAGCAGTGGGTCCGCTTCCACTTTACTTCGGAGGCCATCCAAATCCGGTGTCCTCGGGCGCCCTTCTCGTTCATTATCTTCGACGGAGAATTCACCAACTGCAAACTTCGAGAACCACTGGTACACAGTACTTCGAGCAGGAGCACTCTCGTTGTAAACATCCTTCAGGCGACAATACGATTCGTTGGCATTGAGGCCAGATTGATGCAGGAATAACATGACGTGCCGAATATGCGTCTCAGTTGGGATGAATTGCTTAGCCATAATAGCTGACGTTAACAACGCAGAAGTAAATGTTAGGAACAGTTTTGTAGCACTTTCCTTTCTCTATCGATCGATCATTTACGCGTTGATACGTGTGAGAAATTTGGCGGGAAAATGCGCTTTCAATTCAGGAGGGATCAAATGTCCCAGAATTTATGCACCAACCTAATAGAACATTGATTTACGCCGCTCACGTAAATAGCCGCAGCAACTGGATGGCCGAGTGGATACGGGGGCGGACTTGCAGGAAAGCGGTCAGGAGTTCGGATCCAGAGGGTGTGTTCCTGCATTGCTGGGCTTGCCAGATCCAATTTTGTCGATGTAAAGTGTATTTCGACACCGGTATTCTACCACACCGACATTGTAACCTTGTTTTAACCTGTGCGTTACTATATAAAAGCAAAAAATAAAGCAACAGCGTTCATAATACATAGTTCAACTGGCCATTGAGGAGAGCAGGAGGCTTTTCTTTGCCTAAAAGATGGATAATAAGATAAGATGGATAATTCTTTGTCTTGTCCGTCTTCGGTCGGCGGAGGGATTGTCAGCACGACTGTACTTCACTACTCTAAAAATCGAGGAGAAAATGAAAAAAATGGATAAAGTGATTTTTATACTTGTTTATTTATTCATTAATTTATTGTTGTTAATTTTATTTTTATTTACCATATTTTATTATTATTTATTTGTTATTTATGTTTTTAATTAATTTATTTATATATTTATGTTTTCGACACCTCTTCGACCTCTGGAGAGAAAGTATAACAGTCCGTCTGTCTGACTTCTTCATGCTCAACCAACCACCATATTGCTAGTGATCTCACGGCCGTCACATACGGCAACCTCGTCACTGTTACAAGAAGACGTAGTACTACGAGCAGTCTGCATCCTGCGCTTCGTTCGTGTCAAGCTAACGTCACGAACAAGAGAACGTCAATGGGATAAACATCAAACAAAAGACGGCCTGGAGTCTCCATGACCGGCTGTCATAAAAGCTGGGCATTTTTGATAGAATAACTTCAAGTCTTCTATGCCATGCAGGTTTTTTAAATGCAACTTTACTACGCCTGACGTTTCGACGGTATCGTGGTTATCAAAGGCTTGAAAGAAGTTCGGTGGTCTGCAGAATGTACACTCATACCGTCAACTGCCCTAGGAAGTTCCAGACGTCGGTTTTGCTTTCTCCCTCCGCATGGGAGTGATGCGGTTTCTTGCAATTTTTGACCTACCAGATATCCGCAGGAAATTTGAAAACCACTATGTTACTTCTCAGACAGTCCTCTACAACTCTTAATAGGTCACTTTTAAAATTGCCACGGGACGCTTCTTGACCTCCCTTGTAAGTCTTGTCCTCGTACGGCGACACTGTACTGTTGCTTTGAAACTTGCGTCACTGTTTCAGTCCGCATTGGCACCCGTTGAGTTTTAAGTTCTGACTTTCACTTATGAAGAAAAGTTTTGTTAAGATTTGGGTTTGCTCCATTTTGTTACTTTTGATTGACATATAAGTGATTACATATATGAGTTACACGTGAGTGCAGTGAACATTTTTAGGACTCTCTAATAGCAAGTGAAAGGCGGCGTATGGAGGAGCAGAAGAAGCGTGACAAAGCACAGCTTGTAGAGCTAGAGAAGAAGCTCAAATGCGAGCAACCTGGATGGGAGTCTCAACTGGGAGTGGTAAGTGATTATGAATTCTCCACACACTTGTCATCCTTTCTGTGTTGTCTGATTATACGCGTTCGCGGAGTAAAAGTGTTTTTGATAATTCGCTTGGGCATTGCGTGGTTTTGTTGTGGCACGTCTTTTAGTGATGACCGCTTTGGCCTTTCTACTCTTTGCTTTCTGAGCTGTGCCCCTATGGGCGTCCCATAATTATTGCAACAACGTACGTCCGGGTCTACGGGCAGGCGAGAGGTGATGAAGAATCCGTATAGATTTCTACAATACATCCGGTCCTGCGAATCTTTGGGATCTCAGAGTACCCTCATTAGGTATCCTTGTTCCTCCTTCCCCTTTTCTTCCACTCGTTCTACTCCCTTCGTTTACCTCATTCAGGAATATTTTCAGCCGTTCTTGTGCTTACTTACAACAGTTTGGCAACACCTTAATTTTTGTCCTTAAGTTTCCCTCATTAGGTTGGATTCATTTCTCAAAAATATTTCCAAGTCCGACACATTGGTCTATGGTATTCGTTCAATTCAGTCTTCAACGTCCTGTCCTATTTCCTCACCAGCTATGATCAATTAGATTCGCCGCTCTCTTTACGATTTAGAAGCTAGCCAGCGGCCTTTTCTGACGAAGGTAAACCGTAGTTGGCTGAATAGCTGGACAAAAACCAGTGAGAGCTTCATACAAAGTCCAAAGGAGTAGTCGACGCATTCGCGGCAGCGGCTTCCGCACATGCGACAGTGATCAGTGACGGCGCGGCAGCGGCTATTACGGCGCGGCGGCGGCTGCCGCAGCCGCAATGACCATTCGTAAGTTCGATCCGCTCCCCAAACTTGACGACCTTCTTAATAGGCATCTGTCAGTTGTTTTGGACCGTATAATTACTGTTACACCACATCCCTGTAGTTTGCACTATCCATGCACCTCCATCACTAATAAATACGGTTTTAGCTTTTTTTTCTAGCGAGTAGTGAGACTGTCAATTGAAACTACCAATTATCTTCTCATGATCCACGTTAGAGTGACCAAATTTCTGCAGGTTGTTTTCTGAACATTTCGTATCATGGTAGAGTGTAGGACTCCAACGTCCACATTGTTCATTGATGGTGGAAATTCTATTTAAGCGGAGTTCTGCAGTAGATGGTTAAACGATTTTCTTAGTCTGCTATAACGAGCTACGGCGCTGTGAGGCCTTTGTCATACCATCGCTCACCTCGAGCGACGCCTAATGATATGCTCCCATATCGATCGGGCGGCGCGATGGAATCTATATGGGAGCTTATCATTAAGCCTTGAGCACACTCCGCTGCCGCAGCAAACCCGGCTCGAGCAGCAAAATGTGGTGCATGACTGATCAGCTGATGCATTTTTCGCTTTCTGAGATGGAAATATTGTGTTTTTATTATGTTATACGTTTAAGTTATGTTTAAGTCGAACTCACAACCTCACCTCAACCTTCAAAGCGAAAGTTTCGCCGGAGTATATCGGAGGCGAAACAGCCGCTCGAGAGCTAACGCCGACGAATGAACTGCAACGTACGCAGAACAGGTGCGGACGTTGCACTCCACCGCACGTGCTCTCGGCTGCTGCCGCAGCAAGAAATGTCGGTCGACATTTCCTGCTGCGGCAGCAAAACCGCCCTCGCTGCCGCAGCAAAGTGTGTCCATGGCTGCAGCGCTGCCTTTGCTGCGCAGCAAATGCGGCAGCAGCGCGGTGATATCCTTCATCATTGCTGCCGCAGCAAAGGCAGCGGAGTGTGCTCAAGGCTTTAGGCTTCGCTCGGGGTGAGCAGTAGTATGACATAGGCCTGATAGTTGTGGTCACCTTATAAAAAGTGTCACTAACACAAAAAAAGAAACGATGGCAAACCTATAATGAGGAAAACAAACAACAATGCTATAGCTCTGTTCTCTGCTCTAGATTTGGGCAGGGGAAGAGACTCCAGGATGTGGATGGAGTGATGCAACCATGTTAAAATTGCCGACGTCCTGGAGTTCCCTACTTTGCCCAATACGGAAGCAGACGAATTACGGATCTGTAATCGAAACGCGGAGATAGGAGTGCAGTTACTTTCGCTGTATGTAGCTAATCGCCACACCTGCACCACACGGTATGCTATGGTGACCCGCTCCCCTAACCTAAATAGCGCCCGAACTATTTTTAAAGGAGAAATCTCGATTGTCTGAGGCTGCCTCACAACTTGGTTCCAAGCTCACAAGAAACTGAGGCAACTGAAAATTAAATAGCCTACTCCAAATAACACTGGATTTGGTCTTTTGCGCTCCGAAGCCACGTTTGAAGCCTTTTGTGGCTAACGCTATCCTTATGCGCTGGCATCACCCACAACGTTGTAGCTGCAAGGAGCACAGCAGCAGAATCTTCTTCGAATTCGAATCAAAAAATGCTAAAATCGTTTATTGACGAAGAAGGGCCTTTTCGTTTTCGTCTGCAGGTCCAAAAACAATAAAGAAACATAAAATATGGATCAGTTTAAGAAGTCGGAGAATGGTTTCAGCAGAAGTGTCCTACCACTTTTAAACCGCACTTAAAACCCTTATCTTTCACGTGATGGAACCTAAGAATCATAGGTCCACTTGTTGTATTGCATTTACTTCCACTGAACACCACCACGTGCAAGTCACTCTCAAAAAATGTTTCTCTATAGCCATAATAGTAAGAAGCAAGCACAGTAGAAGTCAAAGGTGAAAATCTGCACTTCCTTGGTTTTCAGCTTCAGAAATCACTTTCTAGTACTCCCTGGGGCTATTTCTACTAATAATCCTACTTATTGGGACTCCACATTCTAACAATACCAGCTGAAAAGAACGAGCATTCCGACCTTTGATCGAGTCACGTAACGGCTCAGTTCGACGAGGCTCTGGTTCATTGCGACCGCGTCGCAGCCGCCAGCCGATCCCGCGGCGATCGCCTGCATAAGGCGCGAGAACTCGTCCAACCCGCCCCGGAAAACTTGTCACTGTGTCGCTTTAAGGCCCCCGCAGACTTCTGCGGCGAGCGGCGGGCGAAATCGCTGAGCGGCGCCGCTCGGCGGCTTGACTCATCATCAGTGGGAGCGGTGACGGCGAGGTACTGCACTGTTTCTAGTCGGGACCGACTGTTGCCTAACAATAAGGCGCCCCGATGACGATCGCGCGCCCGCATCGACCGTCTCCGCTCTGGATCTAGCCGCGAAAGGGCAGAGCGCAGAGCGCAGACAGACAGACGCTGGAGCGGCGCCGCCGGGTGGAATGATTCAAGTCATTTCCGCCAGCGACGCCGCCGATGCCGCTGGCGGCGAGCTTTGCGTCTCTGCCCTATGGTTAAGCATAGGGCAGCGGCGACGCCGCAGAAGTCTGCGGGGGCCTTTAGACGCGAGTCTCCACAGCCTAGCCTTCGGTGGGCGATGAAAATCAGAGAAAGCTTATATTCGAAAGGCATAACAGTAGAACTCCATTTTTCTGAACCTAAAGGCCCCCGCAGACTTTTGCGGCGAGCGGCGGGCGAAACCGCTGAGCGGCGACGGCGAACGGCGAAACCGCTGAGCGGCGCCGCTCAGCGGCTTGACTCATCATCAGTGGGAGCGGTGACGGCGAGGTACTGTACTGTTTCTAGTCGGGACCGACTGGTGCTTACCAATAACGCGCCCCGATGACGATCGCGCGCCCGCATCGACGTCTCCGCTCTGGATCCCGCCGCGAAAGGGCAGAGCGCAGAGCGCAGACAGACAGACGCTGGAGCGGTGCCGCCGGGTGGAATGATTCAAGTCATTTCCGCCAGCGACGCTGCCGGTGCCGCTGGGCGGCGCCGCCGGGTAGAATGATTCAAGTCATTTCCGCCAGCGACGCTGCCGGTGCCGCTGGGCGGCGCCGCCGGGTGGAATGATTCAAGTCATTTCCGCCAGCGACGCCGCAAAAGTCTGCGGGGGCCTTAACTGCCCTGTTTCCGAGCAATAGGTTTATTACGGCGAAAAGACGATCCTACTAAAAACAAGAAAAAACAACATCTTCCTGGGTCTGACGTCATTCGTTAAGTCGGAAACGAGCCTTTATAACCTGTAATGCTTATTCGTGATCTAATGCTTATTCGTGATCTCTAGCTAATTCATTCATTCATAAGTGCTCCGTCATGCCGATCGGCGTGTCCCGCACTTGCGCGCTTCGCGCGATGCTGCAGTATCACCAAGCTAAGGACGATCACATCAAGCTAGCTGCTCTTTTTATGCAGCTTTCTTCCCTCCCTAGCAATACAAAATGCAATATTTGCGAACCTCAATATGTTCCAGCCTTCCTCTACATTCCATAAGATTTAAGATCAGGTGAGTATGCGGTATGAAGCCATCCAGACCGATCGCGTTTAAAAATACCCACCTCCCAGAGGAATCGATTCGGTCAGATGTTCGCGGTGGAGCGCGGAAACTGCGCGATGACTCTCTCGTGCGCTCTTGTACGCCCGCGAAGGCATCGCAGGTACGCGGCTCGAAGCACAGTGGGTAGTGGCGGCACTTCGGCGAGTGGAATCAGGGGTTCGGTTCTCCCGCGTTGCGGCATTTTTACATTTCAACTGATTATTTGAGAGTTTTGACGTTCACAATCTGCTGGCCTTTGCTGCGCATTTTTCCGTTTGTAGTCCAAAACCCAGCCGCGGGCTCATCTTGAGCGACAGAAGCAGTTTCCACACGAGCAGCTTGGATGACACCTACCTTGGAGTCCCTTCCCCATCCGCAGAAAAGTTGGACGACATCGACGGCGCGTCTTCTGAATTCCGACGTTCAGAAACGCTGTCCAGCAGCGGACGATCCAAACGCGCCGGAAGCCTTGTCCCGCGTCGGCTCCACTGCTCCAACCTAATAAAGTTCCTAAAAGAAGTACTTAGAGAATAATAAACTTCCTTTTGTATTAACGACTTCGTTTTTATGTGGAAGAAAGTGCGCGCCATTGCAAACTGCAGTGGCGCGCCACTTCCCTGACTATCAAACGTCAGTTTTTCACACTTTTTTATCTAAAAATCGTTTTCCGTAGGTTTACTTTCGCTTTTCCTACTCTTTTGCATCATCGTTCTTTACTTTCCTAGTAGCCTTACGCCACCCCTAGCTTAGCACTCCTCCTCTTCACTGAAGAGCCACGGGAGGAGTGCTAAACAAAGGTTCGTCTGAGGATAGTAGCGAAACGAACCTGCACACCCATTTTCACATTGTTTATGTGCGGTGCCTAAACGCGCTCCACCGTGAACGCCTGCCTGATCGATTGCACAGGGGGTATTTTTAAACGCGATCATCCAGACCCCCCCCCCCCCCCACAACTACACTCAACATCGGCATCATCTCCAGGCGGTTCAGTAATGTCGCTGTTTGTGCTAATCAGCCCCTTCGCCCCTGGATTCTTCGACTACCCTCTTTGTGCTGCACAGCACGTTCCCCCACTTCGCTCTAGGGTCGATTTGACTGCAGGCGCCTTCACTCCTCGTTCTCAAACGGTCAACCTCAGGCAAAAATCGACATTTTCAATAGTTACTGAGAGTCTACTCGGTTTTGGTCAGGCGACGAAAAGCCTTATTGTCAGAAGATTCCTTCTACTTCTAATGTTATGTGGAACAGATATTTTTCCACGTGGGACCGCTACAGCAGCGACGAATTGCCTAACCGTCATTCGGAGACAAATAAAGGAACGTCACTTTCATGCTACAATCAAGAATGTAACTCGATATTTGCATTCCGATCGAAACTTTCCACCTGCTCTGAAGCACTTCTATCGGCCATATCCGCGTGTCTCCCAAACCGAAATTACCGGTGACGAAATCAATAAAATCCACCGAAAATGACCTCGAAACTTCTTACCCTTTGTGAAGGCCTTCCGTCAACTCATAATCGCTTAACTCCCACTCTGATCAGTTAAATTTGGGAGAAAATCGATAATATCGATCGATATTCATTCTCTGATCTATGTGTGACACCTTACCGTGTAACATCTCCACTCTACTGGTACTGGTCTCCGTCAATGATCCACCTTAGCGGACGATGTCTTCACCACGTCTTCTGAATCCCTAAACACGTTGAGCGACATTTTTGGCACGTCTTCTGAACTCCTAGGCACGTTGGGCGACGTATTCGGCACGTCTTCTGAATACCCTGGCACGTAGAAGACGTCTAGATATTCTCCGTTATTTTCGCGCCCGTAAACCTCCATGGCTGAAGTTTCGGGCTGCTTGAACTACATACGCAAAAGATCGAGATTTTGATCGATTGATGCCGATCGACACCTTGAAAACGGACTCCAGATTCGTGTTTAGCGACCTCGATTACCCCTCGGTGCTGAAATTCCCGGGCACGTAGGAGATGTGGGTGAATACAAATGCTCACGATTCTGGGGGCGGAGACAACGGCTGCGGTTGCCGTTTCGGACGAGTTGCTAGCCATTTCGGGAGAACGCGGCAGGCTGTTTTCCTGTTGTCTCGCGCCCTCCGCGCCACCGTGCTCTGCACCAGGGGTGCACATTTAACGGTTAACGATTTAACGAATTTAACGAATTAACGGCATTTTTCGTTAAAATCTGGCTTAACGATTTAACGGAAATTTTTAGAAATTTAACGGAATTTTTAACGGACGTTTTTCTCAGTGCGTTTATCACAAATACCCTTTCTCTTCACTAATGATGCAGGCTCATTCTCCCAATTAAGACTGTTCCTGAAAAAAAAAAACTATTGAAATCAGCAAGAATATTTTAACGTTTTCACGAAATTGTTTTGAATTTTGGAATTTTTAAATGGATTTTTGAGCGCGTGTAGCACAGTAGGAGGAGGTGTCGGCTGTCGCGTGCACCTTATACCAGGCTCCTGATTCGCCTGCAACATTGTTGAAAATTAGGCCAACCAAGCCTTCCATCCCTGCTGGGTCGGGGAATTGGTATCAAACTTGTCTAGGAAGGATAAAGCGCCGACTTCTTCATCGGCTGACCACCACAAGTCACTATTTGGCCAAATGCGCATTCGGATCGCCTCCACAATATCCCGTAGAAGTAGAATGCTTGGCGCATCCCAAAAGAGATTGAGTAATGCCGTTCTTTATCCTCATCCTTTAATGCATTTTGGAGCTAGAAATTTCTTTGCCGATCCTCCAAGCACCTCAACGAATCCATAAAGATACTGGTCTAACCTCCTCGTAGGATATGGCTATCCTCACGTGGCGTTGCTTATCCCAGAATACTTTTGCTCGCCACCTGAAACAATCGAGACGGAGAGAATGTTTTCAGCCGCTAAACGTATTTTAAACGATTTTAGAAAAACGCTAATAACAAAAATTAGGAATGCTACTTTTCCTGAACGTTAACACGTTGACGACGTGTCACACCTTTCTGCAGTGTGGGACCGTGTGACATGATACCACGTCACGGTCCCGATGTTGCAAAAATGGATTGGTCCAACGCACAAGGCACTCGAAAATCGTGCGTTCGAAAAAGTGTTAACATTCCACTGATAGGCTTTTAATTGGATTTTCATTATAACTTCTGTGCTTCATGGGCTATTGCTCGTATCGAAATTGTATATGCTTGTAGAACAGTCACACAATACGGTTTCGTAAAGAGCTAGGGAATCGGGGAACTCCTGGTTTTGTCTGATCGCACATTTTATAGTAAGATGCCTTGCCGGTGATCATCTTGTTGATGTTGTTGATGTTTGTTGATGTTGAATTGTTTATTTTCATTGCAGTATTAGACTCCATTCCTTGAACTTTAGCTGTTGACCTCTTGAAATTGAAACCTATAAGGTTTTCCTTGATTTTTTCCTCTTGAAACAATGGTTTGCAGATAATTGTATTTTTTAACGAAATTTAACGATTTACCGGAAATTTAACGAAAATTTTCCGTTAAAAAATTTCGTTAAAAAATTTTAACGGACGGAATTCAGTGTGCACCCCTGTTCTGCACGCAGCTTGCTGTCTGACACACTCACCGCCCACGTTCAATACCACGCCACTCTAATCGACAGGCCCCTCTTTCAGAGGTGTGCTCTTTCGAGACGGTAAATGAATGATAACAAATGACTGAAAAACTGATTCCTGAAAAACCTATTGCTAATCATACCATATTCGATTATGAGCCTCGAACTTCACCCACAGCAGACAAAAAGGATTGAACGTCACGTTTTCCTTGTGTTTGAAAGAATTGCGCCAGCACTTTGGTGGTTTTGGACATGCTTTGAATACTAAGACTGATACACCTGGGGTCGGATCCATCAATGACTTGCATAACTTTAACAGAGAATTCACAGCGGAAAACTCAGATAAGGCGGCTTATCGCTCACCATATCGCTTGATAGGCCGCGCTATCAGGGATTTCGGTTATAATTTTCTCTATTAAATTGCTGTAAGTCATTGATGGATCAGGCCCCTGGTTTCAATGATTCCAGCAAGTGCGCACTGGAGAACACTTCTGGCACGCAGACACTTACAATGCTGCGTAGCTATTGAACAGAATATAGGTTCCCTGTTTTGACTCCTTCATAATAGAACGCCTAGAATTGTGTAAGCCTATGTGTTCACTCTGCTTTCATCAAAACCTCTCCACTAGCATATAATTGCACGTTGAAATTGAAATGTGGTCAGGAAGAATGAACGTCGTTCTTATGCACGTATCAGATCAAGCACTCTGTGGTACATACTCCAGTCCTTTACTAATAAATCATTACATTGGTGTATGCGACACCACACGAGGCATAATGAGTGTTCGAATATGCCGAGATTAGGACTTGTTTTATTATTGCCTATGTATGCACAAGGGCGCGTGCAGCGCAGTCAGAGGAGGCGCCGGCTTTCGCTTGCACCCGATACCAGGTTCCTGGTTCGGATTTCCCGCCTAGGCCAACCAAGCCTTCCATCCCTCCGGGGTCGGTGAATTGGTACCGGACTCGTCTGGGAAGGATAGAGCGCTGACTTGTTCATCGGCTGGCCACCCCAAGTCATTGGACGGCCAAATACGCATTCAAATCGCCTCCACGACATCCCGTAGAAGAAGAATGCGTGGCGCATCCCAAAGGGGATTGAATAACGCCGTCCTTTATCCTTATCCTTTATGTATGCACATTTGGCAAAACGACGAGGTCAGTAAGACGCAGCGGTCTTTTCGGCTAAGGCGTCAGATTAAAAGTGATCTAAACCTATGCGTTCGTTCACGTAGGAGTAATTTCACCAAGAAAAAAATGCAGAAGAAACAAAAATGCAAACCATTGCGTTCCATAATCATAATAGTTAACACCTTTCAAAACCTCATTCAAACCTTTACGTGTTAGTAAGCTCCATGTTCTATTCCAGCAAAACGCTTTCGGGTGAAATTAGGCAGTGATTGCGTCTTGTAACAGAAACATTTCCAGTTACACCGGCTGGCAATAGGAGACAGGGAATTTTGCGTACCGCTACAAATGCCAGCATATTAGAAACGTGAGCCTCCATCATTGTCTTGAAACCTATCCCACAACTCACATAAAGTCATCAAGCTACGAAAACTGCGATGAAAACCGCACCGGAATCGTAATCAGCGCTCCCGAAAACCCTAGCGCACACTGACTCAATCACCCAGCACGCTGGAATCACGGGAACAGCTGCCGCAACTACTCGTCCGCGCGAGACCCCAGCGCTGGAGACCCCGCCCCCAAAATCGTGAGCATTCCTGCGCACGCAGAAGATGTCAAGGTATTTTCCGTAATTTTCCCCCTATTTTCCACCCGATTTCCCCCATTTTATGACTAATTTCGGCCCTATTTCATGACTAGTCGCTTAGTGTATTATTATATAGTATTAAAATAGTATGATTCATTCGCTGTGTACGCTTAAGGTTGGTCATGAAAAATAGCGAACAACGACATATGAGCGGGTGGATGGATAAACGTATGTTTATGGTGGCTTGGTAGCTTATGACAGTTATCAAGGTAGACCGAAAAGTATTCATCTACAGACTAACAAGGTGACATTTCGTTGCGCCAGTTGGTCTTAAGAAGTCGTTGACAAATCTCTGAATATTCACCTTTTACAAAATCGTAACGTGAATGCTTCAGGGACCTATTTATGTCGCTTAAGTTGAAGCGAAGGGATACCATATACATGTTCGCATATTCGCTGCAGAATTCATAGCTCTCGTGCTGACCCGTAGAGCTTGGATGGTTTACCTTTATTTAGCCATTCAGTTGTGGACAAGTTCAGATCCCCTTAAAATTATACAGTTTGAGCTTCCCTCTAGGATATCTAAAATGTATAAGCTGTGCTTCGTGAGACGGTGCTGAACCGCAAGTTGGGCTTCTGTAGAATGAAATGAAATACGTGGATTGTTGTTCAGCATTGATGCATAAGGTGGCACTGGCAATAAGGTGAGGAATTTCGCGAAGCAAACAAATGGCAGGGGAGTTGATCTAGGGAGTTGACCAGTACACCACCTCCAGTAGTGTAACCCTTTTTATCGCATCTATAAATTTATTTATTGTGGGCGTCAATTAACACAACTGACACAGCGAAACACATGAAGCAAAAAACACACCAACATAAAGAAGTAAGAACAAGACCTAAAACAATTATCACGCAACTAGGAACGAAGAAAGAGAAGAAGAAAAAAGAAGCATCTTACATTGAATGAATAACAGTAATTTAAAACAGTAAATAAGACACTAAGCAATAAACTTGGCAGCATGTTTCTTGAAGGTGGCATAACCAGGAGACCAAACTGTAGAGCGGAGAACACGATTGGAATTTGAGCGAGTTTTGAGACTGAAAAACTTTGACCTGACAAAAGACTTAGCATTTGCAGTAGTAAGCTTTATCATAGCACTTCTGGTATGGGAGGTGGCTTGACCGAAGAATTGAGAGATAGGTAGATTGGATAAGCTCTTAAACATCTTAAATACCATTAAGAGGTCAAACCTTTTCCTTCTTCATTCCAGAGAGGGAAGAACCACCGATTCATTTTTTACGTTGAAATTTGGGATTTCGGAATAGGAGAGCATATAACATCGACGAAATAATTTACGCGCAAAAGAATTTTGGACCCTTTCCAACGCCAGAATGTCCTTCTTCTTATAGGGTCTGAAAGTAGCAGTATTGGTCTCAAGAATATGACGAATGTAGAGTTTATAAGCCTTGAGTAGGATATTAAGATTCCTAGTGTGAAGAGCTTTAAAAAAGTTGTAAACTCTACGGAAACTCTTGTTCATTATGAGTTTATAGTGGGAATCAAAGTTCAGATTGCTATCATATGTAATACCTAAAACTTTGACATCACTAACCACCTTGAGTGGGCATCCCCTAAGGGTATGTGGGCATTCTAGGATACTTACCAATGCCCATAACACAAGTCTTCTCACAAGACAAAGAGAGGCCGTTGCGAGATGACCATTCACTAACTTTATCTATCGCTTGCTGAGTTATAGCATCAGGGCCAGTGGCCTTAAATATTTTGACATCATTAGCATACATACAACAAGTGACAAGTGACATGTGGTATGAAATATGGTATGAAGAGTGTGGGCAGGTGGCATCACAAATGAGATCGGGCTTACACCACGTTTCCGTATTAAAAACCATGAGGGGCGGCAGAGTACAGCAAATGCTGTAGGTCCGGCAGCCTATTACAAATGGAGCGTGAGTTGAAAAGGAAAACTATGTCAGGCGAAGTTGAGATTTTGGATGTGTTAGTTGTTGTAGGTTCAGTAATTGTGGGAGCAACATAGTTTGAACTCGCTGGAAAGTCAGTCTCCTAGGCCGAGTGGGGGATAGGGAAGAAGGAAGTGCTGGCATGCTGTTCTGAACATTGGATGCTCGATCCCTGCGCTTGACTGGACGCCGTAGAAACCATGGGCGTGCCCGGTCCTCACTGCGTCTCGGTAGATCGTGTGGAAACTTCAGCTTCGCAACATCAAAATCCCGAGCAACATAGACGAGACGCCCCTCCCTTGCATTCAGGTTTCCTGCTGCTTTACGCAACGCTCTGTTCAGATCCAGCTCCTCGGGAGTGTAATCTCTCCGAGCCCTAAATCACTTGGTGGATTATAATTGCATTGTGACCTTATCCGCTATCGTTGGCCTGCGGCATTTGGTTCTAGCTTGATGATGCGCTCCAAGCTAATATATACTGAAGGTTTATTCAGAGAGGTTGATAAGAGGCTGAGTCATCTTAGGAAGACAACTGCACCGAGATATCTCGCCAAGTTTCGAGTGGTTTGAAAGAGAAAAAGGGCACCGCGAATTGGTCCTAAACTCGGTTTTCCTGCTGAGTGTCATCCCCTCCAACCTTGCGAGGTCGATAGATTGATGTCATGCTTACCAATGCTAAATCAGTGCCTTAACCATAGGATCGATCCCGAAAGTTCAATGTATTAGCGATATGCATTGAGTTGGTGTCAGTTCGACTCCGCGTTGAAGTAAGGTGAATATATGATAGTTCGGAAGTAGAATGAATAGTGAAGAATGAGTAGGGCAGTGTATCCTTTACTGTCTCTCACTTTCTCTTCCTGTGCACGTCTTCTACGAGCCCAAGGACATATTTCATGCCTGCTCTCACTGTTGCTCGCAGCTCCGCAATCATTTCCGGCTGAACTCATTGTGTTTTTCTTTCAGGAAGCCGTGTTCAATGCCATTGAAGCGATTAAGAAGGAGTTCGGAGGACAACTGCAACAGCTCAAAGATGAGGTAGTTCTTTCGTTTTTTAAGTTTCCGACTTCTTCCTTCAATGCGTTCTGATCGCCCCACTTCAGATGATACCACTAAAGGAGAAGAGCTGTGCCATAGCAGCTTACGAAATCGCAGCGAACCGCCCTGCCCGCACCTTAAGTGCCCCTCCTCCGTCAGATGTACATATCACCAAAGCATGCCAGAATAAGCAGAACTCACTAGATGTAATCGAACAATCTGCTTCAACGAATTCTGATAGTATCGATGTAAGTTTGTTTTTCGGAATATTTTTTTTCCGCTTTGTTGTACCCTAGGCACTATTAATAGTTCGATGAAAAAAGTCGTAGAGGGCGCCAACCAAATACCAAGAACAGATTCTTTCACTCTGCAGCGTTCCTAATATCACTAATCATCAGCGGACAGCTGTCACGGATCTCTCGTATTAGGAGACTCGAGAACAGATGTCTCACCCGTGGTCACGATACCGCTAACAAAATTTAGCCCTGCGCTGTCTATGCATGCGACTAGGAGAGGATGGTGGTCATCTTCTTCTCTTTTTGCTCCAGCTATATCGGATTGTGCGCTACACGAGGATGGAGTGTACCTCCTTTGAACTCCTCGGAATACGTTCTATGTGTGTCAAAGTGGCGCATTTGTAACCGTTCCACTGATTAAAATAGTATGTACATTTTACATACACAGCAATAATGAAGGAAGCAATGCAGTTAGCCACATATAGGCATAGTTAGGGAGTAGACTCTCTCTCTCTCTCTCTCTGAAAGATCACACCTACGGCTATACACCGGGGTTGCGCGTAAATCAAAGCCGAAGTTCCATAAATCGGCAATCCTAATAGGTACCTGACGATGGCACTATATCTCTAAGGACTTTTTTCTGTTAACAGTAATTAATGGTAACCCGATAGTTGTTTTTGCCGTTATTTTCAGCCTAAGCTGATCAGTTTACATCCAACTGGACACTTTTAAAATCAAGTGAGCACTTTTCAAACCAAACTTGGTGCGTTTTAAGGAAGCCTAGTTTCGCTGTATTCACAAGAGCTCCAGGGTGGCTTCGAAACTCGGGTGGGACATCCAGAAAGCTGACATAAGATCTTCTTTAACGGGCGTTGGAGCCGCGTTGCTTCTGACGGATTTTAGGCCTCCAAAACATCTTATCCATATTATTTACCATCTGGTTGACTAGTACAAGTGCTAACTTTGTAACTTTCCATCGCCGTCGAATTCCAGAGCAATCCAATGAGCACTCGGAGCTTGAAGGTGGAACATATAAAGAGACGGCGGTCAAGATTTCCCGGAATACAAACAGGGCATCAGTTTTGGGGAAGAGTAATACAACGCGGCAAACGGAGGGAATGTAAAGAACTAAATGATACGGAGCGGCACTTTCTCCTCTGGAAAACATCTCTAGCGCATGGTGAATTTTGGAGGCAATAAGTGTTCGCCGACTCTAGAGAACTCTCACGCTTCGAGATCATGCGGCATGGCATGTACACAAGAATCGCCTCTGTCAGAGGTGCAAAGCGACAACCCTTATCGGTTTGGGTCTTTCCGCGCGTTTGGGACTGTCTTGCCCTGACAACCAATCGCTGTAGTCGCGGACTATGAACAGGTGCTTGCAGTTGGCAAGACCCAGGTTTTGCGACAACTATTTCCTGGAGGGATTCTTCCCTCTGATTGTTTCAGTGGTTTTCAGGAATTTTATGGAAATTCTCCTCAACATTATCTTCAGAGGTTCACGGAGCAGGAATTGATAGGCGACGTAGAGCTGTCGGAAGACAATCCCGACCTTGCCCAAATCGACGAGGAGGAGCTGCTGAATGACCCGCCGATGTAAGGCACTGCATTCCCCACGGGTGCTCTTCCTCCATCAGACGTTAGCAGTGTCGATCTGTTGAATACTTTGTTCGGTTTCTCTCTCACTGTTTCATGTTTTTCACAACACATAGGCACAAGTCGTGCGTTAACGCTTCGAATCTCGGGTAAATGTGAAGTTTCCACGTTGTTGTCGCTTTATAGACTTGATTTATGCACAGTAATTACATTTGCAAATAAATATATACTATAGTATCTCAGCAACTACCTAGGTTTAACGTTCACTTTCGATGCACACATCAGAGTAGACCGAGTAGGATCGCGCTAATCTCAGTGTTAGGGGGTCGAGAAAGCTCCGACATTGATGTCACATCGAGCTTAGTTTTCAGCAGATGACTCGCCTACAGAGCACAGCAGAAACGGTTCAAAGACGCAGTGGGAATAGAAGAGACAGCCGCAGCAGCCAGCGGCGGTTGCGGTTTGTGGACGAGTTTCCTAGGAAATGGTGACGAACAATCAATGGGAACGGCATGAGCGACCGAATTGCATACTACGAGGAGCGGATGGCCTGACGAGTGGTCGGCGAACACTCGACGAACCTTAGACGAACTCCGAACGCAAAGTAGAGTTGCACGACACGTGATACAGGAGACAGCTAGTACAAAGTGTGGCTAAAACGGAAGCGCGATGAAAGGGATAGAAGCCAGGGTTGAAATGAAGTAATACCAGAGAGCAAGTGTCACTTCAGATAAAACAACATTACGTAACGCTCGAACCAGCAGCCAGGTTCGGACCATCAGAAGACGAGTGATTGCGTTAAAACAGAACATACGAGCTCATCACTCTCATTGTCAAGCAGTTTGCACTACAGTAGATAGCAATGGTCGGCAGCGGCGAACTGTCAGCGATCTGAGCCAAGTAATCACAAAACGAGAGAGCTCGTTTGAAGCGCAGCTGCCTGAAATGGAGATACATCAGTGTTGCATATCGGGCGACATCACGCTTCGAAGCATAGCTGCCTGCACATGCAGATACTCGACTGTACATGCCAAAACCGTTGGTATGGGCCTAGTATGATTACTAGACGTATTCTGGAAATGGTTTTTAGGTGGACAAATCGAATAAACGATAACCGCCGATACTAATCGAAGGTTCGCAAGTTTCCTCCACCAAAACACTTCTAATTTTGTACATTTGATTCAAGGTTTGCATTCAACAAATATGGTAATGATTGATGAATGATTTTGCTTCAGTTCCCTTATAGTACACCTTAGTTTAGCTTCTTCACCGATTTTGTAACAAACCGCAGTCTTCCGATGATGAGTGAGAGAATACTATATTGAGCCCTTTTGTGGGATGCGCTATGCATAAAGCTTCCATTCCAGGTCGCGGAGCGCGCATTGGTCTATGTGCATGGTAGCGCAATCGAAGGAGGTGCCTACAGTCGTGCGCACCCCGAGTTAAGATTATTTCTTGGTTCGCGCCACGAGTCGCACATCCAAGCCTTTCATCCCTCCGGGGTCGGCGAAGGTCGCCAACATTCTTCCGCTTCCACTTATGTGTTCAGTTCGTTGGGTGCCATGCGCTGGGCGCGCCGTGTTAAATATTCAAAGAGTGCGAGGGTAACCTGTTCTGCTAACCAAAAGGCGCGCGTGGAATGAGGACGAACGAAGGCGATAGACGATAGGTAGATAGACAAAGCCTTCTAGCTGGAAGCTGGTTGAGGAACGGGTTTCGAAGATGCAAAACTGCCCTAGCGTCATGTAAGGTGGTGGTAGGCGTGAAGAAGCGACCAGCCGGGAGGAAGTCTGGAGAGCGGGGTAGCGGGAAACGAAGCACAAACAGAACCAGAGAATGACTTTAGAGGACAAAATGAACGTTTAAATTTTAACGAACACCCACTACTAGACACTGTTTGTCGGCTTCACATAGGCTTACAAAATATTCCTCTTCCATTGCGGAAGCCTTGTCCTCGTCGCAGCAAGCTTAATCTCGATTGGACAGTTACCCTGTCAATGTAACCCTGTTTATGCGGTTGCGGTTTTCATTTCATGTTTTTGAAGAACGTCGGATGGATCGCTCTAGTCATCCAGTCATCCTTCTACTGAATTTACTAAGAGCTCAGCAACTCTGATTTTCCGCTATTTCCTCGGCATTGGATTCCGGAGCTCTGAGTTAGCTGGATGACCTAGACAGTTGCATATGAAATAGCCGATTTAGCTACCTCAATTTCTGGTCGATTTTTCGTGGCTACGAACGTTTCCGTTTCAGTCAGGCATTGTACTGTTTTCTGAAAGCGCAGAATCTCTTCTTTGTTAACATTTACAGCTTTTGTGACACAACTGCTTCTTGCCAAGTTTTTGAGTTTTTTTTCGTCGTTTTTTCGCCGACAGTATGAATCAAAATATTCGGGTGCTCTACTTGGAACGGAAAAGTGGACACAACGCCGCAGCCGCAGCTCGTATCATCAGCGCCGCATTTTGGGAGGATTTCGTTAAGGAACGTACAATTCGTCAATGGTTCTTTGAAAGACTCCGATCTGGAGATGAAAGTCTCGAAGATGAAGACCAAGGTAGGCCGTCATCACTCCTTAACGACGACCAACCCAAAGCCATGGTGGAAGCGGACCCACATCAAACTGTGAGAGAGCTAACATAGCATTTCCGCGTTGATGGCAGCACTATCAGTCGGAAAAGTAAAGAAATTGACCGCACAAAGCGAGCGCCGGGCAGATGTGAAGCGCCACGACACCCATGTTTCGTTAAGGCTGCGCAATCTAAGGGAGCATTGGACAGGATCGTGACATGCGACGAAGAACGGATACTTTATGACAATCGATGTCACTCTGTCATGGCTGGACGAGGATGGGACTCCCAGATGCCGAAACTAAATCTCCATCCAAAGAAGACCATAGTGACCGTACCGTACAATGACTGGTATAGTTCATTACAAATTCTTACAGACTAGAGAGTATAATACAGTGGAGAAGTACTGTGCCGAAATTGAAGTGATGCACCTGTAGTTGATTGAAAAACAGCCGGCTTTGGTCACTCGAAGATGCCCAGTCCTCCTGCATGACAGCGCGCGTCCGCACGTTTCAAAAATTATTGTCCACAAATTGGACGAATTGGGATAGGAAACCCTGCCACATCCAGCATATTCACCAAATCTATTCCTTACCGATTATCATTTTTTCAAGCATTTGGATCGTAATGTGAAGGATAAAAAATTCAGCAGCCAAGATGATATCGAAAATGACGTCCTGTGTTTTATTAATTCTCGTGGTTCTGATTCTTGTAAAGATGGAATGGCTTGGGAAAGGTGTGTTAAGATTAGAGTAATGTGTTAGTGTAATGACGCTTATTTCGATTAATAAAATTGGCTTCCAAGCAAAGTCATGGTCTGTCAGTTTTCAGCCAACGTCGGCCATTTCACATGCAACGACCTAATAGAATTGGGAAAGTCCTGTAGTTTTCCTAGCTAAGCAATGGGCAAGATATTGCGGGAAATGTTTAGGTTTGTAAATACTTTTATTTCAAAGCAACTCCTTTTCTGTACAGTGCAACATAAGGAGAACACGTAAAGTTCCCGGGAAGCCTTACCGTAGTGGATGAAGAAATCCTTCCCGCCAACCGAACCACTTAAGACGTCGCGAGGATGATCTCGGAAAACCGGCTTATTCTTTGAATAGCTGCACTCTGTTCTTTCATTTAGCAGTAGCAGTCATGCTGTCATGGTTAGGCCTGCGATCCGCGAGGTGGTTAGACAACACGGGAAAACGCCTGTACGCATGCGTGGAAATGGCGGAAGAACAATGGCGATAGTCGGCGAAGTGGTACCGCACTTCTCTGCTGGGAGGTAAAATGCGGACCTGTCCATGGGCTGCCACTGTATGTTGTTGTATAGGCCAAATTCATTGAGGATACCGTTGTCAGCCGTGGCCATGGACGGGGAATCGTCGGTTAGTAAGGAGTTAAAACAAGCCAATTCAACTACGACGTGTTGTTCAAACGAAGTCCAGCCGAGACTCACAACATCCGATGCCCTGCTCTTTCTCAACTCCGACGCTGTACAATTACCTGTTCTGCGGTTAGTACGTGAGCACGGTCACGAGCGTAAAGCAGCTCCGCGCTACGGGGCCTGAACAGTAACTCGTAGTGGCCAGTCGTGGAGCAAGAGAGCGATTTTCTTTTCCGGACAAGTTGTGTAGCTGTTCATCGACTCACTAGGGATGGAGGGGTTACTCACATTACGTGTCAAAACAAACTATCGTTGAATCGAGGGACTTCGCAAAATCGGCAAGACGAAATTAAGAAGTACAAGTGATGGAAAAGAAATCATGGTATAAAGCACTTGTTTCAAGAATCTCAAAACCCAAGGACTCGATACCCACTTTTACACTTCCATTTCTTCTTGATCGTTCTTTGCTATCCACACATCTTGCACTACTCTATACGTTATCTCTTAACCCCAACCTATGAATTACACATAGCGCTCTGCAATTTCCCACGATCCATCAAACAATGAAGGAACAATAGTTGAGCTCGAGCGGCGAATAGGTGCTCGAATGAAAACCATTCGAGTACAGTCTTGTCAGGAACGCAGATTATTCGATGAACGAACGCATATTATTCCATGAATGCAATTAGAATGTTAGACTTCTCTTTTTAACACTGTATCAACACAACGAGTCATCATCTCCAATGAGCAACTATTTTGTTTGACAAGGCACCTCATATCAAGCACGGCTATTTTTCAAGAAGTTCAGCAATTGTGCTACGACGCATCCTCCCTCTTCACTCAATGTGCGCTGCAGTCTTCGGGTTCCTGCCTAGTCCCCACTCCCAATACCCTGTAGGAAAGAGGAAGAAAAATTAGTGTATTAGAAACTGAAAACGTTAGGCTAACTGAGCAATCACTGCAAACGAACTTCTTCCGTATAGGTAGAAAAATAAAGACGTTTTACACGTTTTCTTGAGCATAGAGCGGCTATTATGGAGTTAGGAGATGTTAGATGAATAACAATAGGAGAGAGAAGCCGATGCATCTTGCCTTCTCGAAATGGAGAAGGCCTTCAATCGCGTACCGAGTGAAGTGATATGGTACACCTCACGCAAGCATGGAGTTACCGAAGTGCTCATAGGGCCAGCGCTCTATCTACTGCTCTTAGTCGTCGTTATGGATGCCACTCACGTGATCTTCAGCAGCTATTCCCTTGGAGGATGCTTTATGCTGATGATGTAATGCTCGTTGACGACGACAGAAATGAACTCGAGGGTCGGTTACAATCTTGGTGCGGTCGCATGGAGAGGTTTGGACTCAAATTTGACATCAAGAAGACCGAGTACTTGACGACTGAAGTAATGAGATCAGCAATCGCATCCGGAGGTAGTGCACTCGTAGCATCTGATGGCAGCCTTACCGGAAACGATGTTTTCACGTTTTCTTTATCCTAGAGCGGCTGCTGCAAGAGTTTTGGTCGTATGTAAACATCCATATAACAATTTAGGAAGGGAAAGAATTTGCAAACGACATGAGCAGCCTTCTTTGAAAAAAGGAATATGTGCGGGAAACGGGTCGTCCACTATGCGTGCGGATGAAGGAGCACGTCGATGGTCTAAAAATGTCAAACCGTTCAACTCTAGGACCTCACTGGTTGCAAGTGCACGATAAGTTTGAGGTGGTCGTGCGAATCCTTGCGCACGAGAAACAAACGTATACACTTAAAAGATTGAAGGCATTATGGATACACAGCAAAAGTCCCAAACTGAAAGGAGAGATGAGTGCCTAGTCAGCTAACGAAATTCGTGAGGATTCTGACCTCCGCAGTCCTAAAATCTAGGGCCGCGGGACGGCTTCTGATTCACCTACTAGTCATTCGGTCTGTGGGCGACTCCAGCAGGTCCTTCTCTGTACTTCTAGGTGAGCCTTCCAGCTTCGGTTGCATGGTTCTTTTCTGATCCACACGGTCCTTTGAAATTGCTCTTTCAATTTGAAATAGTGATTGGTGGGATAATTTCGCACGTTTCTGGCTTTCCAGGCTCCGACAAAGGAAATAAGGTCAAAACTTCATCCGAATAAAACTGAGCTATGTTGAAAAGTTGAGTGTATGAAGTGGATAACTCTTTGGGTTACGTGGATCCAGAAGTGGTGTATCTAAAAACGCTTCCCATCCCTTCGCCAACTCCAAGGTTCCCTCCAATGGTTCACTTACAGGAAGCTTCGGGTTGGTACGTCAAACTTCTCTCGCCTACAGTAGTATGATCGCCGACCTCCGCTTGCGGTAGGGTAATCGGGTATTGGGACGAGTTTTCGCAGACGAGAACAGTCGAATTCGAGACGTTGACCAGTTTTTTAGCTACTCAACATACTTTACAGGGTGCGTAAAAAGTATTGACGCACCAAGCGTAAGCCTTAGAAATGACAACACGTCATAAAATTTAACAGGTTTATATACGAAATGTCAACAATGACCTAGCGAACAGGACAGCATCACCTGTATTTTATATGGACTTCTTTGCTGCGAATGCAGGGGCGAAGACGACAGGGAAAGGCATCGACGGCGCGCCGCAAGTAGTCCACGTCGATTTCGTTCCATGCTTTGACCTTCAGTGACTTGATACTTTTGTGCATTCAACTTGTAGAAGTGTTACATACTCTTCAAGGACCTCCAATGTGCTAATTCTCGCGGAAGGCTCGCTGCAAGGGAAGCGCATCCGGCCTGTATTATGGTTTGTGCATTCATCACAACCGTCTCTCAGCAGGAGTGAAAATAAATCAGTAGAACAATCTGTATTGATGTCCTAAAGAAGCAACTGGTTCCTTGGCTCGAATCCCACCTCGAGAATAAGCCGTATGTCTTCCAGCGGGGTTAGACTCCTGCGCAGAGTCGAGGATTGATCAGGACTGGTGCCGCGCCAACTTGAAGGACTTCATTTCGGCACAGGAATGACCTCTGTATAGACCGGATTTGAATCCGCTGAATTACTCTATATGGGAGGTTTTGGAGAACAAGGCTTGCGCTACTTCCCACAAAAGTATGAAGTCAGTGAAGGATGATCTGGTCAAAGCATGGAGCGAAATCGACGTGGACTACTTGCGGCGCACCGTCGATGCCTATCCTCGGCGTCTTCGCCCCTGCATTCGCAGCGAAGAAGCCCATATAAAATACAGGCGATGCTATTCTGTTCGCTAGATCATTGTTGACATTTTGTATATAAACTTTTTAAATTTTGTAATGTGTTGTCATTTCTTACCTTTATGTTTAGTTTAGTCAATACTTTTTACGCACCCTGTATTTATTTATTACGTGGGAATAAGACCCACGTGTAGCAGAGAAAGGAAAAAAAACAAGCAACACTCGAACATTGACCACATGACCTAGTACTCGAGTTTATTTGTGGCTATACGCTTAAACTCAGAAGATGCATGGGGTCATCCGGGAACACTAAACCTGAGCGCTGCGAAAGAAGACGCCGCTCGACAGGTAAACGACCTAGCCATCAGGTTGGAGCTGGCTCCGGCATATGTTAATTTCATGGAGCCGCCTTGAGTTCTGGACGGTGTGGCAGAGTAACATTTTTACACAGAGCAACATAAGCTCCCTGTGAACATTTTAAGAACAGTGCAAACGTCCTTCAACTTTCGACGCGATTCCAGAGTGTGAAGACGCAGATGAGCATTTCTAATACTAGCCCATGGGATTCTATGTAGAATGGAGAAATCACCCGGTTCAACGCATACTCTTGTAAAAAAATGTTGAACTTGGGTTTAATCTGCATGTTTCGACCTTATTTCTCTAATTCTCATCCATAGCAATCAAACAATCTGCTATATATCCTAAAGTGAGCCCGCAGGAGCTGACTCGCTGATAAGCTGGCAGACCGAGTGGATAGCGATGCAGATTTCCAGGTGTCAGAGATCAATTCTGAAGGTGGGATTTATCACGATTACATCATGCTCCCAGTAAAGTGGGCTAGTCTCGATGGGAAAGCTCCTCGCCGCCCCCACTTACCACTACCTACTGTAACGTACCGTAGTCCACCGCAATACTAAGAACAAATCATATTAAACACCCAACAAACCGTAAATCCCACATCCGGAAACGAACCTCAGACTCCTCCTGAAAGTCCGCAACGCTATCCATTCGACCACTTAGGCGCTGCCGCTGCACTTGTGAATGAATCACTTACAGGTACTCCTACGGCTTCCTTTAGCACTCTTAGCAGACTATAAGATTTTTATGACCCGAAGCTCGAAACATTTTACAGATTAATTTCTGAGCACGGCACGGCCCTTCCGGGTGTTATTTTTGTATTTATTATCAGCCCCCATTCAACTGCCTTCCGCCACTTTTGATATATTAGATACCTGCTGGCAATTTGAAAACCATTACGGTGCTTCTAAGACAGTCCGCTACAACCTTCAATAAGTCACATTGAAAAACTCCACGGGTAGTTCATTAACTCTGTAGTGAGACCCTTCCCTGGCAAGGTATAGTATTTGGTCTCTCCCGAATGGTAGTGCTCCAAAAAATAGAACCGAACTTTGCAAGGTTTCATTTAGTATGATGCCCTCTAACATATAGAAATGTCACTCTCTAAAACCACATAACGTGAAAAGTTCTGAAAAGCACGTGAAAAGCGAATGAAATTCTCTTATACGTCAAGGTTAACCATCGGTCGGGCAAAGCCACCAAAACGATCTGTCCTCATGTTACCTTCTTTCTGGAACTCGACGTTCCATTCGAGTTCGAATAGTCGAAAAATCTTGGTTTTCGGACGTGTTAGAAGGTAAGGTATGACTTGAAAGCCAGCAAAGTGACAGAACATGAAATCACCATCATGATATGACATCCGTGAATGTGAGTTGCATTTCCAAATTATCATCGGTTTGTGTGAAACTGTCCTTTCGGAAGTAGCCCCATCCCATGTACGCCCTGAATCGATTCCTGGTTTCTTTCGCGGCTGGGCCAACGGCCAAAGGAGAGCCTCCAAGGTGGCGGTGAGCTTTTGCGATGCAATTTTTTACAGGATGTAGGGTCCCGTGTGGGAAGTCCAAAACCGTAGTTAGTTTTCTCGGAATGCTCTTCTGTGGTCAGAAAAAACGCGTGTGGACGCGTGAGCGCGAAGTTCATGACGCCCTGCTACCACCCAGCCGGATGTAGTGAGTCGACGTAGTGGTAGCGCTGTCGCTTGGCAGGAGCAAGTGGGTTCGATTCCCCCTTGCACTGGTGCCTTTGCATTTTGCGATCTATCGTCAGTGGGACCCTTTATCCCCATTTCTAACACATTTTTGAACAAAAACACGGCAACAAATGTCGTTTACGTTTATCGTGCCCTTCGAAAGTGGGAAGGTGAGAATTTTTGACTTCCAGGTTAAGCAAGCAAAAAACTGATGCCAGAATCGTGATCAACACCCCTAATACCCCCCACGTACAAAGTTGGGCGATATTGGTGCTTCTGACCTCATTACCCTCGCTTGAGCCTGGGCCTAGAGGGGGCTTTGCACCTCGGTCTTCATGGTCAAACAAGGGTGGTCATTGAGGTGTGAAGTCATTCGAGGTGGAAAACAATTGAATACGTTAAGCGGTGGAGGGCAAGACAGAAAGTAAAGTATCGGTGCTACTACGATGTTGTTGTTGTTTTTTTTTTTTTTTTGAATGGGTGGTAGAGAGAAGTGTAGATGTTCAGATTGTGAGCAGTGTATTTCGCTTATACGCTTTTTGCAATCTTCCATTATTGTTGAACAAGGTTGGTAAATCATTAGCTATTCTTACCAGTTGGTTAGTACTTTGACTCCATCCATGTAAAGAATTTAATAGAATTTGCTACCTACAATACCTGATTATCTTGAAACAGCTTGACTGTTCGAAAATCAAAAGGGGCCCATGCACTGAACTAGCGAGGTCGAAAAAAATAGTTATTCATATTTCGGCTACGGCTGTTACTTGGAGTGCTGATGATGAATCTGACATCGGTTTCGGGATTTCTCGTTTTTTTATGACAGGTAAGAGAAGGTGTGAGTAAGTGAGGGTGGTGAGGTCGGATGCACCAATTTTGCCTAAACTTTGTGCATGGAGGTCATTTGGGGTGCTGATCACGAATCTTTCATCAGTTTTTTACTTGCTTAACCTGGAAGTCAAAAATTCTCACCTTTCCACTTTCAGAAAGCCTTTCAAAGAGCTCGATGAAGTAAAAGGACACTTGTTGCCAAGGTTTTGTTCAAAATGTGTTGGAAATAGAGATAGAATCCCATTGACAGTAGATCGCAAAATGCAAAGACACCAGTACAATGGGGAATCGAAACCACGACCTTGCTCCTGTGAAGCGACAGCACTACCACTACGCCGACCGACTACATTCGGCCGGGTGGTAGCAGCGCGTCATGAACTTCGCGATAAGGCGTCCACACGCTTTTTTCGACCACCGAAGAGCATTCCAAAAAAAACTAATTACGGTTTTGGACTCCCCACATGGGACCCTACATCCTGTAAAAATTCCATCCCAAAAGCTCACCGCCACTTTGGAGGCTCTCCTTCTAAGCCTTATATCCTCCACGGAGAAACTTGCATAATTCTACGGGAGAATCAACAAGGTCGCGCTATTTGGAACATATGACTGCCAACGGAAGGCACCTGGAGTGCGAATGAATTTACAGCACAATTCCAGCATGGTCGTAGCAAGTTTTCCGCGTCTAAGTCAGGATTTGCAATTCTGATTTCTAAAAAGCCTCAACGACTAGACGAAAAAACCGAGTATGAATAAACCGAAAACCAAGATAGAACTGACTACCTTTCTACTTCTTCCCCGACGGACTTGTGCCACCAGCGCTGCCACTTGACAACTTCTTTCCGCTAGCAGGTGATTTCTCTCCCTCTTTAGTGAGAGCGGAGGTCGAGGTTGGCCGTGGCTGCAAAACAACAACATAGATGCAAAGCCTGATCAGGAACTGGTTTTCAAAGGAACTCGGTGATAACAGAATTAAATGATGCCATCAACAACTGCAAAGTCACAACCGCATGTATGTCTCTCTTCTGAACAATGGGTGGAGTCCTTACACACTTTGATAGTCTCGACCTACACTCGTGCTCCGATGGGACGAACTCAAATATCAGCTACAGATTTGTGTTCTCAGTCACACTATTTCTAGAAATCGACTGAACTGCACAGACTTCTGGATTTAACAAGGAATCATAATTATACTGAATAACACTGCAACAGGACAGGTTTTGGCTGCAAGAACTACGAAACTCACTGCTCTAGAACACAAGCGATAACATGGTTTGCTAGGTGCGAATTTGAACCCAATCTTTTTTTTTGTTTAACGAAAACTGAACATAATTTTCTTTGGAATGTTTTAATCCATCTGCCTCAATAAGTGGACACATTGTTTGAAAATTTTTAAAATTTTAAATTTGAAGGAAAAATAATAAACTAGATTTTGTTTTAAAGCGCACCAATGCACCAATTACTTTGTGCACTGAAAGAAAAGATCAAGCCATGAACTCGACCAGACTGCTGAGGTTGTCATTCGATTAATAGTGTAAATTCAGCTCACTTGAAACAGATATGTGAAGATATGTGCGTTCTTTACAGGTGTTCTTGCTGCACCGTTTACATCTGTATTACTCCAGGCAAACAGAACTTTCGCTATCAATCACATGAATATAGCGACGACCTAATCGAGAGCATGGCGCGATCTCTTCTTTTCATACACCGAATGATTGCTGCTTTGTTGCTCTTTAAAACGAAACATACGTTGTTCTTTTTCCTTGAAACACAACATTTTTTATAAAATTTCAACAGTGCATTCATTTATTGGGTAGCTGAATTTAAAAACATTCAAAAAAGTTATAATAAACCAGACGTTCAGCGGCCTACAGGCCGCCAAACGTCTGCTTGGGGCTTTGCCCTCAAACTCAGAAACAGAACTACTGGGATTATTGACCTTTCGAACCTTATGAGGGAGGAAAAACTGGACTCGCTTATGACGTAGGATAGGGTAAGGTGAGGTCCTCAAAACGGTTGTTATGAGGCTTGTCCACCATCCAGCGCGTTCGCTGCAATTCCCCCTCCGAAGGGTCTAATCTGCAGAAAATTTGGTGCAGTCGATGGAATTTGTTGGGTCGGTCGATACAGCTGAGCTGCTGTAAATCCTGTCTGAGCGGCATCATAATAGTAACTCCATAATTCTGGCGGAAAATCGATATTGTCGATCGACATTGGTCGCCCAATCAAATCCCTCCATCATCCTTTTTCAATCTGACCATTTTCCACCAGTTCTGCCCATTTTAATCGTAACCTTGACAGGTTTTACATGTACGTCTGGGTAACACTCACATGTTCCACATGTTTCACAGGCTTACACACACACGCACACACGCACACACACATACACACGCACACACACATACACATACACATACACACATACACATACACACATACACACACATACACACGCACACACACACGCACACACATACACATACACACATACACATACACACATACACACACATACACACGCACACACACACATACACACACACGCACCACACATACACACATACACATACACACATACACATACACACACGCACACACACACGCACACACGCACACACACACATCACACACACACACACACACACACACACACACACACACACACACGGACTAACGCTTTTATATTAGTGGGATTTTTCAAACAATTATCCCATCCTATCCATCTCAGAAAGTCGCCTGTTTTTATGTGGGGAGAGCTAGTTTTGATTTGAAAAATGTTCAGCTTGATTTCAAAAGCTTCAAGCTTGCTTAGAACAGATGTTCACTTTGATTTGAAATTCGCTTAATTTGAGTGAAATTGCTATAGACTTTCCAAATGTATAAGTTTCCAGTATGTGACTATTACAGGGTGCGTAAAAAGTATTGACGCACTAAACGTAGACGTTAGAAACGACAACACATTATAAAATTTAACAATTTTATATACAAAATGTCGACAATGATCTAGCGAATAGGATAGCATCGCCTGTATTTTATATGGGCTTCTTTGCTGCGAATGCAGGGGCGAAGACGCCGAGGATAGGCATCGACGGTGCAAGTAGTCCACGTCGATTTCGTTACATGCTTTGACCAAATCATCCTTCACTGACTTCATACTTTTGTGGGAATAGCGCATGCCTTGTTCTCCAAAACTTCCGATATTGAGTAATTCAGCGAATTCAAATCCGGTCTATACAGATGTCATTCATCTGCCGAAATGAAGTCCTCCAAGTTGGTGCGGCACCAGTCCTGAACAATCCTCGACTCTGCGCAGGAGTCTGATCCTGCTAAAAGATATACGGCCTACGGATGCGCCTCCCTTGCAGCGAGCCCTCTGCCAGAATTAGTACTTTGGAGGTCCTTGAAGAGTATGTAACACTTTCAAAAGTTGAATGCACAAAAGTACCAAGTCACTGAAGGTCAAAGCATGGGACAAAATCGGCATGGACTACTTGCGGCGCGCCGTCGATGCCTTTCCCCGTCGTCTTCGCCCCTGCATTCGCAGCAAAGAAGCCCATATGAAATACAAGTGATGCTATTCTGTTTGCTAAATCATTGTTGACATTTTGTATATAAACTTTTTAAATTTTATAATGTGTTGCCATTTCTAACGCTTACGGTTAGTGCGTCAATACTTTTTAAACACCCTGTAGAGTCTCATTTTTTTTTGTTGTCGAATGAAACTAATACTTCTTCGTCTGACTCGGAGCTATGAAAAAAAGAAAGGCGACAAGAGTAGAAAATTATATACCCTCAGCGCACCTGAATAAATTGAGTCAACGGCGTGTTAGGAAATATACGAGGCGGATTATTAGCGTCAGGAGGATTCAGTTCCAGCTGCTCCAACCGCTTCCACAAATCCTCTCGATCCTTTTCTCGCTTTCGTTCCCTAAATTGTGAGAGTTTGTAGTTTTTGTATCAGGCCATGAGCCATAAATCACTTCAACAAGTAAGAACAGACTTTTGACGTTCCATTTTGTAGGTGCTGGTGAGCTCGTCAAAAAGTTTTCCATTCATTTCCATAAACGTTTTTAATACATTGTACACTAGCGCTACAATTGTTTGATTCCAATGTTCCTTCGATATACGATAGAGCGCAGGGAACATAATCGGCATCACCTTAACGAGAAGGTTTTTGGCAAACGAGAAACACGTGTGTCATAAAACGAGATCCTCACTTGCGCACTTGTGTCCTCGATCAAGGAAAGTATGTACTCGTTGTTCCAAAAATATAAAGCTCTCTCAGCAACCTGAAAACATCGCAAATCAGTGCACTCAGCTGTAACGAATAAACACAGATACCTGAAAATGTGGGCTGCTAACACATTTGGCGAGTTGACGGAAGAGAGGATCTATGATTTTTTTGAACTGCTCGGGCTCAATTATATCCAGGATTTCTTCCACTTCTCCCAGAAACATAACTTCCTTAAAAAAAGCTTCGATGGGCTGAATTGCGCGTCGCGACGGCGTTTCGCAAACGAACCTTGCTACTACACGTGCGAGGCCAAAATTTGAGAAGTGCGTCAAACACTTGCGGTGTTAGACTCGAATCCTTCTCGATGAACTGCACGACACAGTAGGCAAGCTGAAACACATCCTTTCACAAGACGGAATTGTATCCGCTAAAAGACCCCATTAACACATGTGATGATCGCCCTCTATTCTCTTGAAGAAACACAAAACATATACAAACAGTTGAAGAAAGAGCTCTGACTTCACAACGTATGTGGTTCGCGCACTAGAACTCCCGGCGCTATGATCCTTGGTGGCCACCTTCCAAAAAAGCTTCATTTTCCTTAGCAAAGACAAACGAGGCACACTGTTGGTGAGGAAACAAACGGAGAGTACAGTTTTGGGCAGGGGAAGGGACTCCGGGGTATGGCCCGACTAACGCACCCGTAATAAAATTGCTCACATCCTGGAGTACCTCCTTTGTCAAACTAAGGAGACAAATGAAAGTGGATGTGTGATCGTTAAGAGGAAATACCAGTGTATTAACATTCACCTCATGCAGATACGTAATACGCGCGGGCCCCTCGGTATGCCACGTTGACCCCCTCTAAGTATCATAGCGCCGAATTCTCTAATAAAAACCTTAGTTTTGCAGCAGAAAATTACTGACTGCTTGGCTCAATCCGCACAACGTTCCACAAACAATGGGTACATGGGAAAGAAGAAAGACAACTGCAGCGGGAAAGAAATGTAGATCTTTTTGAGCACTTTATAATGCCCCGCTTTTTTAAACACGCAAACCAAACCCTCTACATGAACGCATGTGAAAAAAAAAACTTTCAACGTTTTAATGTAGAAGACAATATTGAATAGGAGGGTGGACGGCCAGCAGAAGACACCTACCCTCGAGTGACCTTCGAAATGATTTATACTTTGTGTTTTATTCCTCCGCGTATCCTCATCTCTTTTGGGCCAGTGAATTGTTACCAAACTTCACGGAGGAGCATAAAACACTAACCGTTACTTACCAGCAGTCAACGCACATTAAATCCACACGGGAGAAACCGAAGGAGAACTGGTTCGCATTCCTCATTGTGCAGCTCCATTTTTCTAGGAGACTGTACCGAACCAGGTGGTATCGAAAGCTGGCAAACAAGAACATCATTGTTCACAGCGCATCGGCTCATCCATTCAGTATAAAAACAGCCGCAGTTCAGAACGTGCTCCGCACCGAGCGGTTCCATCCTATGTCGCGGATAGGATTACTCTGCGGATATAGCCACATCATTGCGATTCAAAACGGGTATGCTCCCACTGGCAGGGCTAGTGGGCAAGGACGACAGCCAACAAACTTGGAAGGTTGCAGCGAGAACGGTCAAAATTAGCATTCTGTGTCACGTTCATTTCGGACATCCTGACTGCAGCGACATTGTGGCTGCGTCAGGAAGGCGGAGCTGCAAGACGATGTGAGGGTAATGGCAGTGTCCCCTAGCAATTCTAAAAACAGCTGGTCGCTTGTATGACCGTCCACGCGCAAGACCATTATGTGTTATCTGCCCTTTTGGGAAGACTGGTGTCTGTATAACATCTGGTGTGGAGCACTTCATGCACGGCGTGCGGAGAAGAGTATGCGGGGAAAACTGAAAGGCCCTTGTGCATACGGATCAAGGGCTTGAACGTACTGCAAAGGTCAGATGCCTCCACTCCCTTCGACGAGCTCGGCTTGCAGAGGCACGCGGAGAGCTGTTTTGGGTTGAGGTCAAGATCCTTGCGCGCGAAGATGAGATTTCAGCGCGCCGAACTCGAAGCGCTGTACATTGCACACGAAGAGGTTCTCTAAATCAATAGGAAGTGTTTGGCTGTGACCCAGGAGCCGGCGCTGTACGTCGCCCTCCGTGGGGTCATGACTCGTTAGGTCCCTACGGCGGAAAGTCCTAAAGGCTCTAAACGCAGTCACCCATTTTTCGTCCAGCCAGGGTGACGAAGGACCCTTCTGCCAAAAGGTTGACCTTCTTTTCGACTACTCACGACGTCGTTTCCGTAGTCTCTTAGTCTCTTATATGGGCTTCTACAGAAAGAAATGGCGTTTAGGAGGGTAGTTTCTCAAATGACTTCGACTTTTCCAGGCTCTGAAGAAGGCGACAACACCGAAACGTAAGCCGAGATTCATCGAAATCATTGTTGAAATAGACATTTACTTCTCATCAGGAATCACTTTTTCAAGCTATCGTTAATCTAGACGTTATTATCGGGTTTTGAAAAATATGAACCGACAAGACTTTCGAATGATTACGTTCTACGAGTTCAAGCTCCAACATTCTGAAACTGAGGCAACTCGTGTTATCACGAACGCATTGGGCTTGCAATTTCCTTCTAAAAGAACAGTGAGATACGGCTTGAAAAGTTTTCTTGTGGAGATTTTAACCTCGATGACAAGCCCGTTTCTCGTCGAAGGATGTCGCTAGGCGATCAAGACTTAAAAGTAGCTGTTGAGTCAAAGCCGGACAAAACTACCCCCAAGATAGCAACAGGAACGGGAGTCTACTATGCTACAGTATCAAGGCATCTGACCTCAATCGGCATAGAAAAGACTAAGCAGATGTTACCCTATAACTTATTGACGAGCAGCGCTTGGCTCGTTCCAACATCTCTTAAAATTTTCTTGCCCACCTGAAAAACGACAGTATCATAGATCGCTCGATGAATGTAGATGAGGAATGGGCCTTGCATGGTAACAGAAACCGAGGACATCTATATTTGAAAAGTTGTGAAAGATGTGGCCGGCAGCAATGAAGAGAAAGGGCCGGGACAACACCTGGTCTCATGCTTCGAAAGTGACCGGCGAAAAATTAACGCAGTTAGGTGCCAAAATTCTCCCTTACCCTCCTTATTCTCATGACCTCTCCGCAATTGACTATCCGTTGTCCCGAGCTTTAGATGCCAACCTTTGACAGCAACAGTTTCATAATCGGGACATCCTGAAACGGCCCTCCGAAACTTTATCGATCCTTGCGGTCTAGAGTTTTATAGTAGAGAGATATACATCTTGCAGAAGCGTTGGTAAAGCTGTGTTGAATCGAAGGGCTTTTATTTCGATGAATAAAGTTGCATATGAGGTAGGCTACGACACTTTGAACTACGACACCCATTTCGTCAGTTATGGCTGTTTTTGAAACAACCTAGTAACTCTCTAAATCAATTTAGAACGGTACTGAAGGAATGAAATGGTAAGGACTGATTTCAGAGAGTGATTGTGAAGAGACGAGCTCTCCACGATCTGAAAAAAATACGCACTTTAATAACAGACGGCGTTAGATGTTTCTATCTGTGCGGTACCGGTATCAAGCTACCGCAATGTCCACACCTATACTAAAGCCACCTATGAAGCCCACCAAATTGTTCGTCTCACTGAATAGCCTGTTGTGCCTGGTGAATCATCGGCGTTATGAAAGTAAGCCGATCACGGAATGAAACAGCAAAGAAGGTAAAATAACCTGTGCGTGGTAGAGTGACAAACATTTCGGCTTGTGCAGCGGCAGCAGTACTTTAACAAGAAACACCTTGTGCTCCTGCTTCAACGGCAGAGCAAACCCATTGATGATGCTGAACAAGGTATACTTGTGAAAATCATTATGAAACAATTCAAATGCAAGTAATTACTTGAAACGACAGAAAAGTTTAACTACAGCTATTAGAAGGGTGCTATGTTCCTATTCGTTGTTTGTTCCCGCGGCAGGAACAAGTTACTGGTTACTTGTAGTACATCGGGGTTTCGCTTTCGACGGGAAGCTAACCATGACCATTATCGAAACAGCTGTACCCTTTAAGATCAATTTCTCATTTTTTCCTTTTTAGGAATCAATGACTGCTGCGGTTCCAGCGATCTGGGGGAAGAGGAGATCCGAACACTATTCTGCTCTATAATCACTGTAAAGACATTAACTGCTCTCCATAAACTGAAATGTGGACAGGGCATATGCTTGCTTTTACTGTGTCGAAGAAAAAACCAAAATAGAAGGATGAAGGCAATACCTTCCTAGTATTTCCAGCAGCTCACCCACTCCGTTGAAAGAGTCTGTCTCGTAAACGAATCTGAAGAGCATTGGACTCAGAGCAGGCATAAAACTTGAGCAAAGAAAAATTATAGCAATACTAACGACAAGAACATGTTGTTGATCTGCTTGCGAATGAACGCCCGTAGACCGAGAAACTTTCCGTAAATACGATGTAGAACCGTCTTAAGGAAATCTCGTTCCCGAGGATCCTCAGAATCAAAAAGATCTAATAGCTGAAAATAAAGAGCAGCAACACACTCGCCTAGCTCGACGTTTCTACACTCACAAAGTTTTCAAAAAGACCCACGTTAAGCACAAAGCGCTGGTCGATATACTTCTTTCCAATCGATGCTTGGAAATCTGGAGACTCCAAAAAACGCAAGAATAGTTCATATACGAGCTGAAATATGATGATGTGGTAATAGGCCAACAACAGAGCAGATCAATATGCTCATTTCGATAAACGGTAACGGATAAAGGACGGTGCCGATCAATCCCTTATGGATTCTACTTTCTACCGCATCCTACTTATGTCATAGAGGCGATTTGGATGCTTTGGTTCGAAGAATTAAGAGAGCTCTCTTCGTTGAAAAACGCATTTTGTACACGACTGAGAACAACACAAGCTGATTAGCCCGAGGTGTGTTGGAACGAGGACTGCAAATGCTGCGATGCTTAGACTTTTAAAGTTATGGAAGCATTTGCTGCCCTCAACCAAGTAAGCATTGAAAATACTTTATTTGGTGCTTCCGTACCACCACTGGGATTCACGCATGGCTCCCGTCGTCTCCATTCTAAACTATGTCAGTAAACTGCCAGCGGAAACACTCCCACCAGAACGAAGTTGTAGATACGTCAAAATGGATAGTCTTCCTAACCTGAAGGAATCAGTGAAAGACGAAATACTAATAGAGGCAGCAGACGACCACTTTCAACTCTTAAGAAAATCTTCTAAATCATGATCACCTTAATTTAGAAACTTCGCTGAAAGACAACTAGCCGATCATATTTAGTAATTGCTCAAAGTTGTGGGTTGGATGTCCCTGATCAGGTGAAGATGAACGTGTTCCAATGACGTTATGTGCGTTTCCATTTAGTTATTACAGCGCCACTTGCCTGCCACGTTCATTGGCTAGTAGAAAGCAGTACCTGAAGATGAGGCCAGGACACTTCCAACGTTGGTTCATCTTCCTCAGGGTCGAACTCAGAGTTGTCCGACGGCGGCAGCACGCGGAAGATATTCTTTGACACCATTTTGATTACCTGCACGAAGAAAATGTACCAATAGACAACAGCAAAGGCTAAGAATATTCGGCATGTCTAGCTCGATACAAGGTAGTGTGTAACGGCAAACCTCCGGGTAGATGGATTCAACGATTGCTCCTTTTGTTGTTGTTATATGATCTATGAGTTCATTCAATGCCGCTCGTTTAATCTGAAATAAACTCTGATTACTTCCTACAGCTCCTGAAGGCAACATGGTCTTGAACATGAAAAGGACAAGTTAAGACAAGAAACGGTGTTAAGAAGCGAATGAGACTAACCTCTTTACTCTTCAGTTGTGCAACAGGATCGTAGAAATCGAATATTTTTTGGCATTGAGCCAGCTTTTGAAGAACGAGAGCAGGTTGTTCATTGGGTGGAGTGTCTGAGATGTGGAAAACTTCCAACCCTTTAAAAAATATGTGCAACCCTAGGTAAACTGACCCTTAATCAGTGGAAGCTGGACAAGCTCTGGTTCATTCTCCGCGTGATAGCGACTGCTGTTCACTATTCTCCTATAAAACGGTGTTAAACACGGCTGCAAGACCATTTGCCCATCAACACTTCTTACCTTCTTCTGCTTGTCCCCCGTTTGCTGAAAGGGTCAATTTTGTCAACAAACTGGTTAGCTGTGGCCGAAAGCGGTTGACCTCCTGTGGCTGCACCCTGAAATCTGCGGAATAAAGCAAAGTCTTCGTCGCAATATAACCATGGTGATTCTTTATGTAAACACTCAAGGACAAACTTTAACAGCAGTAAAGTAAGGAACTGTACGTCTCCACCAGATAAAAAAACAATTTGAATTGTGGAAAGAACATGTCCTATTTCTGATAATAAGCATCAAGGTGCTGCAAGGTCATGGACCAATCAAAATGAGGATCACTCACTGATTGTCCGTCTGCCATCATGTTCAACATAGCACAAATCTAGCTGGAACATTGCCTTTGTTGTGCGCAGAATCTACACGACATCTCGCAAATGACCAACACTTTTTGAGCATCTTCAACACTCCTTATGGAACCAGTACATCCCTGCGCCTAGTTTTCCTTCGCCGAGAAAGTTTTGTAGACTTGTTATGACATCCAAACCAGAACATTATCCAAGTTCTTGAATTCAACATCCAGCAGGCATCTACAATCACTCTCCTAAACCAAAGCTGGTAGCCGTTTCGAAGAAGTAGGTATATGGATACGCTAACCTACCATAATATTATTCTGATCGAAAAGCATTGACACTACTGCCTGTTTTTATTTGATCGCATTGACACTATTGCCTGTGTTTACTTATTTATTTGCCAGCACCTTCTCGGGACATTCCTGGGCACGTTACATAAATCCTCGTCGGTGAAGCATGTATGTACCAACGATGGTTTCATTAAGCAACATCACTCTACGACTATCGTTTACTATGTATTCTTGCAAGACCATTCTGCAAAGACTGTCGCCCCCAATGTCTGCGCTGCATTCAAGGAGAATGTTATTCACTACTCTACAGTGCCTTTGATATCAGTTCTTTGAGGACGGTGATATCTCCTCCGAAGATCGACGTGCTCTGGGTCCTTCCACTGTCGAAGAAGGCAACCTGCCGGAAGCCTTCAAAGCCGAGCTCAATTTAACCACTAGTGATTTGGCTGCGACACTTGGACATACCCAAAGCACTGTCGTGAAACAGCTAGAGGTCCTTGGCAACAGCAAATTTCGTCATTCCAGGTACTACACCAACCAGACAAGGCTTGCAAAATGTTTCGCCGAGTCACTACTGTTTCGCCCACAAAGAAAGTACTTTCTCAAGGACATCGCTACTGGAGAAAGCTGGGCTTTCTCCGTGAACCAAACTGGCAAGAACCAATGGCTACCATGGCGATAACTGGCTTGAGGCAGCCGAAAGTGAAAGCGTAACGTGTCTAATAGTGTTACTATATATGATTCAGTTAACACGTGACCATTTTCTCAGTCACGGCGAGGGGGGACCAAAGCCAAGGGATGCCTTCAACAGAGCGGCGTATGTCAGCCGGTCTTTTTTTAGCTTATCCATTGACTATTGCTGGCGAACTTACAATCTTGATGGTGGATCACTCAAACTTACCATATATTGAGCGGGCACGCATAGGGATTGGGATCAAGTGCTAAGCGCTGAGATTCAGAAGAAGTGCTGAAGACGTGATCCAAGGTGCGTTGGGAACCAAAAAAAGTGCCGCAGACGTCTCCAACTTGCTTCGGGATCCAGAAGATGTGCCAAAGTCGTCGTTCGAGGTACGTATGAATTCAGAAGAGTAAGAGGGACCGTAAAAAGCCAACAAATGCGGTTCCAGTAAGAGAGGACCAGTAAGGAGGACCAGTGAATGGGACCAGTAGAGAGACCACTAAGTGTAGGCGGGAGGCAGTAAGGAGGGAACCAGTATTTTGTCACAGTGCCGCCCAACGTGTGTCGGGTTTCAGGAGCTGAGTCACAGACGTCGTTCCACGTGCGTCGGGACTCAGCTATGCGACATGCGTCCGGATTCAGTAGACCTGACACAGACGTCATACAACGGCGTCCAGATTCAGAAGACGTGCCACTGATCAGGCTTGGCGCAGCATGCGTAGGATTCTCAAAAGACCTTTTAAAGGCTTCGCGCAAAAGCCAACGCGTGCCTGACTCTCACTTCGTTTTCCTGTCAGGGAACATGGTTAAGGTGGTACTTGCGGGGTGGGGAGGGGCGGAAAGGGTAGGGAAAATGACTACAGAAATCGGAGAAGAATTATTATCGTCGAACAGTGGACGGTATCGACCGGTCGACCAATACCGACTGATTTTATTTATACTTCTGCAGATTAAACACTGGGGACTGGGACACTTACATTCTATTTCTCGTCACGTAGAGAACGGGTACTTAGGCGAATAAATCGCATACATGAGATCGACGGTGGACAGACTTCATAAGAGCTATTTCGAAGATTCTGCCCTATCGTGCTATACTATTCTGTACAGAAAAATCAGTTTTTTCTTTCTGCTCAAATGAAAGCAAGAAGGCCTAAAGAAGAAAAGAAGACGGTCGGGATGTTCTATTCTTGCCACGCGTTGAGGCTTCACCAAAAAAAAAAACTTAGAACTAGTCTCACCCTCAGATGTGATACATTAGGTTGTCCCATAAGTCCTCGCAGTTTTTTTTCAACGATTCATTGCGGATGCCGCTGGCGGTCTCTTGTGTAGCGCTATACAGCCTTCGAAAGAGAATGATTTCCTCTATCAGAGCATGCATTGCATTTCTTTTGTCATCCTGAATTTTGTCATTTTTAGGTTGTTAAAGTGAAAGCAAAAAAGTGGAAAAAGTAGCCATTTGCGTAGTTGCTTCTCTCGCTTAGACCTATGTTATACCACCGCTCACCCCTAGCGAAGCCTACTGATAAGCTCCCATATCGACCGCGCGAAGCGATGAGTCAATATGGGAGCCCATCATGAGGCTTCGCTCAGGGTGAGCGATGGTATGACATTGGCCTTAGGTTTGGAATTTTCGCGCAGCTTTTTATAGCATTTGGAAGATTATGTTCTGCACTACAAGAATACGTGTTGGTTCTATTTGCTCATTTGTCCTTGATTGCTTTTTAGGTCATCAAACTTGGACTTTCCGCCCAACTTTTACCGAAATTCCTGCTCTGTGGTAGGACATTGTCTATGCTCTGTCTTTTTTGTCTTTGTCTGGTCTTTTTTTTTTTTGCTCAGTGTTATATGTCGTTCGAAAGAGAATGTCTTGCTCGATAAGAGTTCGTGTCGCGTTTATTAGCTCATGCTGATTTCAACAATGAATATCAGCAAAATTCCAAAAAGAGAAAAATCATCTTCACCACCAACTCCTTCTTCTTTTTCAGTCGTCTTGCTCAGTTTTATATGACTAGTGATTTGACACTCGAAGGTGGATATCTTGTTCCACCATATTATATAATTTCTTCTTCGGCCATTTAAATTTTTGCTAATTTTCAGGTCATCAAAATGGAGCAGTGCCAGGTCGACAAGGATGAGCACTTTTGCACCTTCTTCTCTTTGATTTCAACCAGGGCTCTAGTGCGGCTAAGGCACTAGAACCCTGGTTGCCCGTACGAACACTATTTTTTATCGCCAGTTACAATTCTGTGCAAAAATTGTTGAATATGTCCGTGTGATGAATGATGACGGACAAGTAAGCCAGTGGCAATCGTTACTCGCTGGTTCCTGATGTTCATTCATCACACGGACATAATCAACGATTTCTGCACAGAATTGTAACTGGCGATGAAAAATAGTGCTCGTACGGGCAACCAGGGTTCTAGTGCCGTTGTCGTACTAGAACCCTTGTTAAAAGCAAAGAAAAGAAGGTGCGAAAGTGCTCATCCTTGTCTATCTGGCACTGCTCCATTCTGATGACCTGAAAAATTAGCAAAAATTTAAATGGCCGAAGAAGAAATTATATAATCTGGTGGAAGAAGATATCCACCTTCGAGTGTCATATCACTAGTCATATAAAACTGAGCAAGACGACTGAAAAAGAAGAAGGAGTTGGTGGTGAAGATGATTTTTCTCTTTTTGGAATTTTGCTGATATTCATTGTTGAAATCAGCATGAGCCAATAAACGCGACACGAATTCTCATCGAGCAACACATTCTCTTTCGAACGACATATAACACTGAGCAAAAAAAAAAAGTCCTACCATAGAGCAGGAGTTTCTGTAAGAGTTCGGACGTCCCAATTTGATGACCAAAAAATCAATAAGGGCGCGTGTAGCGCAGTCGGAGGAGGCGCGACTGCCGCGTACACCCGATACCAGGTTCTTGGTTCGGATTTCCCGCACAGGCCAACCAAGCCTTCCATCCCTCTGGGGTCGGTGAATTGGTACCAGACTTGTCTGGGAAGGATAGAGCGCTGACTTGTTCATCAGCTGGCCAGCGCAAGTCATTGTATGGCCAAGTACGCATTCATGTCGCCTCCACGACATCCCGTAGAATTAGAATGCGCTGGCGCATCCCAGAAGGGATTGAGTAACGCCGTCCTTTATCCTTTATCCTTATCCTAAAAAGCAATAAAGGACAGATGAGCAAATAGAACCAACATGTATTGTTGTAGTACAGAACATTGTCTTCCAAATGCTATAAAAAGCTGCGCAAAAATTCCAAACCTAAGCGAGAGAAGCAACTGCGCAAATGGCTACTTTTTCACTTTTCACTTTAACAACCTAAAAATGACAAAATTCAGGATGAAAAAAGAAATGCAATACACGTCTGATAGAGGAAATCATTCTCTTTCGAGTGCTGTATAGCGCTACGCAAGAGACCGCCAGCGGAATCCGCAATAAATCGTTGAAAAAAAAACGGCGGGGACTTATGGAACAGATTGATGAAAGCGAACAAAATTAACAAAAAAATTAAAGAGTGGAAAAGAAACCCACTACAGTTAATCAAGGAAAAATGGTAGGTTCAAAAGAATGAAGAATGAACAAATCTTATTTATTTCTGTGTCTAATTCTCTAAGAAAGAGAACAAATACAATACATGAACAAAAGTAAAAATATGTTCCGCCATCACTGCCTCATAATTCGCACGAGCCCCAGCAGTGTAACACACGTCTTAAAAGTGTAACACAGCAAGGACTGGGGCAGATTAAGTTGGCCTTTCATAGTCCAAAGGCATAGCAACAATCAGGTAATGCGGAGGAATGTAGGAATGTAAAAAATAGTAAACTAGAACAGACAGTGACATACCTGAGTTCTAGGGCCCGGTACTTGGTGAGGAGTGCCTCCCATAAGGCTGTGGTGACCACTTCCGGCTGACATTGGTAAGGGTTGTGGAACGGACCGAAAACCGCGGCTTCACTACTAGGTACTTTAAGAGATGCCTCGACGACACAACTTGACGCCTCTTCACCCTCTAAAAAGGATTCTCATTAAGGATAATGCGGGAAGGGCACTGCAATAGTTGAGTAGTAAGAAGAGAAAAATAGAAAGCCTGGAACGCAGTAATAATAGGGGAAGACCGAGGTGTAAGATACAACTGAGAGGAACCCAAGCTATCACGCAATCAATGTAGCGTGTGTGTTGCGCTCGACATGGATCAGTCTGCCCAACAAAAAAAAACACTGCAAAGCTTGACCTACAAGAAATACCGAAAGAGACGTGTCCACTGATCAGGAGGGAGAGGAGGGAGTGAAAACAGCGAAAGGATGACCTACGTTACGGAAGGAATCTAAATCCTTTGGATATTTGATAGAGACGAGGCAATATCGATTTTTACAATGCGCACCGCACACTAACCGAATGAGATCAGTTGCGATGAACTGAGGTGGCGAAGCGGTAGGCGGTGCACAATAGAAGCGAAAGGGGAACTATGTTCAGGGTCCAAACGCGTAATGCATTTCACTAGCAGTCAAACGTTGTTCGAGACCAAAATGTAGAAGTCAGGGGTGCCTGACTCGTCGCAAAAACGATTTACAGAAGTGTCAGACACGCTGGATGCAAAGACAAGTGCTGAATAATAGTTGGCATAACGCACGTCTGCTGACAAAGTCGTTTACCAACTCGCGAATTGAGCCAGTATTTGACGCTCTGACCGAGTTAAGCGCCCTGGAAGGACAGCAGCTTTCGCGCTCGCGATGGAAATAAAAGCAGCGCCTCACATTACGGCATAATCACTCGAGTCTGTTCTAAATGGCCACTAATTTTAAGGACTAATAGAGAATGAGACTCAAAAGCCAGGAAATAGACTGCCGACTAGTTCCGAAATACGGTGCAACACTGAGAAGTAGTGAGCCCGAAGATGACCGGTCTCCCCAAGGTGGAAGGCAATGGACATAATGATCTCTTCCTATAGCGGACACCACGAATCATTGCCGAGCTCGCATCTTCTGCCAATTTAATTAGGACACCGCGCGCCGCTTGCGCCTCTTTCCTGCGTCTATGACCGGCCGCCGTTCTGCGTCTCCGCACGCACACGTTCTTGAGGAAACCCTGCATCACTGCTCCGCCCACGCGATGCAAGGGGCGCGCCGTTTCCACATCCGCATAAATGTTCTTTATTTTTTCTGCCCATCGCAGCTTTGCCCGCCCAGTCTCGCATTGATTTGTCCAGATTATTCGTTACCATTAGTGCGGAATTTAGCGCAGTTGTCCAAGCTGTTAGTCTCGAGAATCAGCAGGTGTTGTGTTTTGCAGCCCCTTTTCGAAATATTTTTAAGTCGCTCGAGGGATACGGTGCCATATTGCGACAGGCTTCGAGTAACACAAGTTCTAGCATTAGCTGCAAATCAAAAGCATCATTTTGGAGTTCTAGAGGATATGACTCGCCATTAAATTTCCAAGATTAGCGACCAGTTTTTTCTGACCGCTGCCGGTAAGGCACAGTGAGGTAGACTTCTCACTGGGATAGGTCCTTTTCATACGGCGCCAAGTGATTACTTAGGAACTGAACGAGTAATCCACATCAGTTAATGGCGATCAGGGGCCAAATTCATCAACCGCTTACCGCGCTCTAACGCTGAAAGCACCGCCAAACTTGATGCTAATGAATGTAATATAAGATGGTTTGGAGGTGTTTTCACCGTTAGAGCGGTTTATGGATCTGGCGCCAGGTGTTAATGACTCCATCGCCACTTTTTCTTCAAGTAGTTTCGGCGCAAAGCGGTTCGGGGGGGGGGGGGTGTTCACCTTGTACTGAGCGGTTATTCGTCTTGGTGGGAACGCACATCACTGCCAAATTACATCGAAATGGCCTTCCTCGGTTTACCACTGGGGTAGAACAACAATTTTGCATAAAACTGTAAGTTTCGCACAACAAAAACGTTGTGTAGGCCTGTCCTACATGGCGACCCCATCACACAGTATTATAGAAATCCGACTCCTGAATTTGACACCGTAACCCGGCGTTCGATTAGGGCGCGGTTGCGAGCGCGGCAGGGCAGATTCAAAACGGGCGCGAATGTTTACATACTTGGTTCACGTGTGAGTCATGAGCTCACAGTCGCGATAAGTAAGTCTCCAAACACGATGTTATGAAATCTAGAGGGACTGAGACCGACCACGTCACGCTAAGGCCGCTTGCATTGACTCGTCTAGGAGGATACACTGAAGCCGTTGCGAGCAATTATAGGAGGGAAATAATTTCTAAGGAGTAAAGGAGCAAATCACAACTCATACGCTGCAAGCAGATAACTTCTTTAACGACACTCCAGAGCTATCTAAGGATGAACGAAAGCGCTCTCCGTTCTTTGAGACTTTCGAGATCTAACTAGACACTTGAATGTCCTCATAATATTCATAATAGAGGCCTACCAACGCTCCTAAGATCATTCCTACCGTCTTTGCGACAGTGGAGTGGCATGAATCGACACATTCCCATCCTGTGTACATATTCTAGGACAGCTCGAAAAGCTGGAGAACTTAGCTGAGATGAAGAATGTTGGTCATATGTGTCTCAATCTCCTCTCCATGAGCTCATGAACACTTTCTCACTCTCAACGGTAAGATCTTCCGTATAATGAAGAGGATGAGGCTCACCCTAAGGACAGCACTATGCAGTGTCTTGTGTTATACTACTGAGCTAGGCCATTTCTAATGCTATTCGACATACATACGCCTTCTTACCAAGGCGGATAGCCACTGTACATGTTGACTCCCCCTCCCCCGCCCCCCCCCCCCCCCCCCCCCCCCCCCACCCCCCACAAGCCAATTTGCGCTTACAGCCATGTGCCATATGTTACCTATGATCATGGCAGGTCCAAAAACGCCTCGAAAGAATCTCGCTGACTACCTGGAGACGTCCAGGACTCAATTTCTGACGTTAAGCACAGAAGATAAGGGCTTGGTGTCTGATGCAAAAGTATCATTACGCACAGGTCTTCCCATTTGAAGGTAAATATGATAGACCTGTCCCAGTCCCTGGTTAAGATGCTCGAAGCACTCCGTATACTGATACAGGATGCCGTCGAGGCTATGAAACAATTGCTTTCCCGAGATCTCTTAGAATTTTGGCCTCTAGATGTTTCCATTGTGAGGTAGTCTTCATCAGATATGTACCAGTCCTACCGCTCAATAGACTCATCTTGTGAAGGGGCTCCAGACGCTATAAACTCCTTGAACGAGGTCTATTTGAACATCTACAAAACATCCTTCCTTGCAAGCATGCTAAGTTAAGGACCAGTGTTACGTCACAGTTGGTCATCAGAACAAGGTACAGAAAGTTCTGCTAAGGAGGCCAAGGTATTCGAGATCCACTCGATTAGTCCTAACATTACCCTCCACCACTGCGCGGATCCTTCAAAACATCGTGACAGTAGAATGTTCGAAGCGCCTGCCGACACCCGCTACATACTGTGCGATTACGTCACGAGTTTAAAGGACCGACCGCGCCCCAATCGAACGCCGGGTTACGGTGTCAAGTTCAGGAGTCGGATTTTTATAATACTGTCCCCATCACGAGCCGCTTACACACCCAGCCTAAGCTTTTCCACTGTTTCTACTGCTTTCGTTAAGCCCAAATGCCACCTTTTGTTCCTTTCCTATTGTCCTGTTTACCGGTGCCGCGCCAAATGATAGGAATTTCTCAATTACAGGGGATGAGGGCGTTTGTCACAGATTAGTACTATTGCACTTTCACACTCCAGAGGTTAGATAATTTTTCCGCCTAAACACGAAAAACAAAGCTTATTTAGGACGCTGATCAATTATATAACGTCAATTTTTAAAACACTGGTTGATGACGGTAGTTTATTTAAGAAATTGATCTTAGGTTTAAGTCAGTTTAAATAACCTTTGTAGGCGAAGTTTTGGTGATAAAGTTCCATATCTGGAGCCGTAGAAGTACAATGACACCCACAGACTCTTACAATCTATCCTCAGTTGATGGTCAGGTCTTTTGGTGGTCATTTAGCTTGTCTCTTCGATTTTATGATGGACCACACAACCAGTATGTGAAAAAGACCGAAAATGACCTGTTTGGAGGGACACCCACGCTTGCGGTGGCTAGTTGCTTTCCATATGGATCGCACATTTTTGTTTCGTCTCGAATGTTTTATAACCGGTAACCACGCTCTTCAACAACAAAAAATTGCATGTTTCGGTACTTAGCGGGCTTGTGTCCGTATCGCGTCGACATTTTAAAACGGATAGCGTAGATCATCCATACCCCGGAGTTTCTTCCCTTGTCTCTTTCTGCGCTGTCCTTCATGCCAATTATCCCTTTGGATCCTTTCGAAAGACACCCATGCTTTAAAACAAGGCGACTATATGTGCGCTAAAGAGCTCTCGTTACCAACGAATTGTTGGCAACTATTAGTTGCTAGCAGTCTACATTGCTCAAATCTTGTTTGATGAGTCAGTGACGGGACCATGTTCTTACATTGTTTTTTTTTTCATTTCCGTTGTAGAGAAGGCTAAGAGGAAGGGTCAGTATGATTTCTTGATGTTTAATTATCATTAACCGTAGCACATTTGCGCAACAAAAAAAAAAAAACTGGTGCTTCCATCCTGCTTTTTTGCATGAACTGCTTCAGAGGGTCCGTTTATTTAGAGCGGAGTGATTTCGCAAGTTTCCAGAAATGCGAAGTATGGCTACCTGGTTTCAGTATGACGACAGCTCACAGGCCAACATTTCATCCTGCCCGGGGAGGCACAGGGCGGACGGAAGGAGACCTTTCCAAACTGTCTCAGCAGTACTCGTCCAAAGACATGCCCTCGCATACGAAGCTGAAGTACAGGCAGACTGGACAAGGAACTGAAGATGAGCTGAGAAGGCGGGTCAGTTCTGCTTGTTTCCGATTCTCGCCATTCTACATTGGCTGCGTTTGCAGTTAATATCGTTTAAGGATCTCCGAAGAGAGCTGGAAGAAAAGGAGAAGCTGGCCTCCAGAGAGCGACGGAGTCGAGACGCAGCAGCGTCTAGCTCAAGTGGAAAGAGGGCAAGGCTTGAGGAGATCTCCCATGCGGCTGTGGACGCCGACGAGCCCCTTGATGAGGTATGCCACCTTTTGTTGCATTTGTAGAGCAAAAGAACGAGCGGTGTTTCTCTGGAAAGATTCAACAGTTTTTGTGCAAGTGGCGATAAGGGCTTGTGCATCGACAATATAAGTGGAAGCAACGCAAACAGTCTTCACATTGAACAGCCCGTGCTTCCTCTACAATATACGCTATTGCACTAGACTGGCCAATAACGCTTCGCCGTTTTGGACGCTGACCATCAAATAGGTGTAGATGTGTGCAGACCTAATCTGTGAACACAAATACCATCACTTGAAGCCGCATTTTGGCTATAGATTCATTCCATCATAAATACCTTTATTTGGAATCTCGAAGTGGTTATATACTGTTAGATGGTTTTGTAGAGGTTCGTCTCGTCACGCTAGTAATCACGCTTAAGAGCAACTCTGGTGCCGGGAAAGGTAACGGTTCGTTGATAATATGAATTAATCGCATACCACGAGGACGCACTGTGTTCGTACAATTTTGGGCATGTCAGCCTCGTAATCCCCGCCGTTAGTGTTGGTATCGTAGAGGGTAGGAACTGCTTTACGCTCCACTTCAAGACACCTTCCGCCAAGATTACCGTTCGCTTTGCTTTGACCTTTATAGTAGTGCTGCATTCAAAGAACCCGGATGTGCATTGCCACGCAAACCGTTCCACATGAAGTTCAAGCTTCGCTACTACTTAGTGAGAAACATGTTCTTCCCTTCCCTCGAATTCATTGTAAACCTCTGTTGTGGCGCGGTATCAGCACTGAGCTAAAGGGTTCATTTATTTTGAAAAAATCTTGTTCTTTGTCCAAACCACAGACTTGTCATTGTTGCCGAATATTGCGTCATTTGATATGGTGCCGCTGTGTGAGCTGCTTCATTCCTACTACAGGCGAATGCTGGATGAGCGCCGAACTTTTGAATGCCCCAAACCTGCTTGATAAATCATTTTGGAACCGTTTGTATCTTGAAGTAGCGTGCTTGGGCAGCGTTTTTACTATGACTTTTTGTGACCTTGCTCCACTTTCGTTTCTTCATGTAAATGCTGCGGATCGTCTTGAATCAGCTACGCACCTCTTCATCGTACAGCCTCTCTACAAAATACAGCATGCCACACTCTATTCGATCGTTCAAGAAATGAAATCAGGAATCGTTAAGTTTTAGAAAACTCGAACTTTGTTCACCACGATAAATGACTGAAAGTACCACAGTAGTAAAGACCACAAATATTTGTAGTCATTGCAGCTGCGAATCTTTCTCAACACTTGTCATCCAAATTACAATGTCTCCATTAGTAGGGACATTGTAATGAACAGGAACATGTGGAGAATAAATTCTCGCTGATGTGTTAGCTTACAAGTTAGGTCCAGTTCGTGTAGAAGGGAAAAGCAATGGTGGCTAGTAAACATGAAAGCTCCTCTCAGGTGCGCCACACGTATCCTTTACTGCGTCAGATTCTCCCAGTTAATGCCACATCTATCTTGCAGTTTTTTCTGACGTTTCAAAGACCATCCATTACTGATTCGTAGATAAGACATCTTTTGGATTCCCTCCGTATATTTTTTCTTCCAGCATGACTCGTCGGACGACGACTCTGATGAGGATGACACTGCAGCGTTGATGGCAGAGTTAGAGCGAATAAAGAAGGAGCGGGCGGATGAGAAGGCCGCGAGAGAGGAAGAGGAAAAGAAGCGGGAGGTGCGTCTGAACGCCATCCAAGCTTTTTTTTATACGCAGATTCTGTTTGTGGTGGTATTCTGGATATTCTGTGATAGTGAGAACGTCACCACATTGCTTTTTCCCTAAGCATAATCAGTCTAATTACAGGAAAAAATTCGCATGGATAACATTTTGGCGGGTAATCCACTGTTGAGCATGCCTGAGTCTGGCGGGCCTTCGCCAGCTGGTGGTGAATTTAAAGTTAAACGAAGATGGGATGACGACGTCGTCTTCAAGAATTGTGCAAAAGGTTTGCGTTCTTTCCTTGTGGACCAGCGTTTTCATATTAGGAGGTTGAAGATTGTAGGAATTGTCTAGTTGCAGAAGGGACGTGTTAGCGAAAGCGCTGCAATCATAGCAGACAGAAATACATTATCGATATCTTAGTACTAACGAGTCTGTGATGTTTTGATATTTTGTCTTTAGGTATTGATGAACGGAAGAAGGAGTCGTCGTTCATTAATGACGCCATTCGATCGGAATTTCACAAAAAATTCATGGATAAGTACATAAAATAGTAGTAGATCCTTCAGTTTGTGATCGCTGCTGTTATCTTCCGCTATATTTTTGTCCATACCTGATCTAACCCTTGTTTTGGAAAATAAATATTGTTATTTCTAGTCTTCCATTTCTTCTTTGGTCTTTCCGTACCAACCCTACCTGATAACCTTTGCCGTTGGATATTATCTCCTCGATTTTATCCGCGTTAAGAATGCGCCTTCGTAGCTGTACTGCTGTTTTTGGTAATTACCTTTCATTGTCACACACTACATGTCCTAAATCTTTAAGCAATCTCTTTTGCCACGTTTTCACCGCATGATCTTACATGTGAAATCTGCATTGCACACTTCAGTTCAGAGGGGAAATTCGATTGTGGAGCAACTCACCACCGCGTGTACGAAAGCTGCCCTGCAGGGGAATTCGCGAAGGTCGATGTCACAACGCTAAGTTATTGCCTTCTGTCTCAAGGATGGGTAGTGATGGTGGAACAAAATTGTATTCAATGCATAGAAAGGAGTAAACAGCGTTGGAATGTTTTTGCTACATCTTCAAAATGTGAAAGGGATTGGGGCGAGGATTAGCGAGTGGCTTCTATTCATTGTATCCATATCGTTTATGCTGCCGCAGCTTTGGGTCACTGCCGCGACACACAATGATGATGGCTTCAACTCAAGGCTCCGAAGTTTGGAGAGTTGTACAGCGTTTTAAAAAATCGTATTGCATGTGGAAATCTATGCTGCAGGTCGGTCATTATGACTCTTTGAGCTGACCAGGGAACTGTCTCATGCGTATGTCTGAACCGCGAAAATGAATACCACCGTGTGAGTCTCCACCCTTCAAATAGAAGAAAAATAGGTTTGATTTTTGCGAAGCTCTTGAACCCAAGGAGCTATGAACCCTCAAAGTTTACTATGGGATCGCATACACGCGGGATAAACTACCGTAATCGGTCGAAATTTCAAAAATGGATGACATACTCGTGATCAACGCCCCAGATAACCCCTTAGGCGAAGTTTGGGTGAAAATTTTCTTTCTACTCGACCTCGACCAGTGCTAGAAGTTGCGAAAGCGTAATAGGGCCGCCTCAGATTTACTGATGACAATCGCATACTCAGGGGAGCCTACATTCACGTCACGACGAACCGTCGTGACAACTTTTTGAAGGATGTCCGCGTCCCTATCTTCAATAAAAAATCTATATGTTTAACATTTTTTAATTAGTCGGCTCACCTGACGAGTTTCAAGACCAACGTGCCGCCGTCTAGCGACACATTAGAATATGACGATGACCTGTGCTCGCTTACCTGCTGGGACTGCAGTAACTACGTGCTCGTCATTATTAGTGTGTCTAATTGTAAACCTTTGACGGGCAGTAGGGTTCAACTGGACTTGTGCAACGATCGCCTCTTCTTTGACCATGTGGGCCTCATGATAGGTGAGATTGTCTGAACACCCATTCTCGACCTCTGGACCGTTGCTATCATATGCTCTTGTAATTGCTTTATTTATGTCTGGTTAGGAAGGTTAACTCCTATGTAGCCAAGTACAAAGTGTCGCATAAAGAGAGGGCAACTGATGAAAATCTCCTCCTGAGCACGTACTTGGCAGCCTGTAGTCGAATATATGCATAGGAAAAGTTGGGGAGGTGTTAGATACCAATCAAGGAATGAACATTAAAAATGCAAAGCAACGACAAGGCGCTGACGAGTCGAACACCAGACCCTGTGGCTTTGGTTCGCCGACATTGTCCGCTCGACCACCGAGCTGTTTGCACCGGTATCTTTCGCTACGTCCCTTATCTCCACAAAGGGCGCGCACAACGCTAGTTGCGTGCTGACAGTGTGACTCAATACTTTCAGAGGCCCCTAACTCCTTGGGTTCAAGTACTTTGCAAAAATGAAACCCACCTTTCTACTACATCAAGGGTGGAGATTCTCGTGGTGGTATTCATTTTCGCCATTCAGACACACGCCTGGGACAGTTCCCTGGTGAGGAAAAGCACTCTAAGTATGAAGGATGAAATTTATAGGAAAAGCGCAACTTTCAGGATTGTTTTAGGCACAGTTCCTTCTGTCTAAAACAGCCCCTTGAACTCTACTACATTTTAAAGAGCTAAACCATCCTTTGGGCCATTAGCATGTTGGTCCTTACATGTGTTCGTTCGCGCGTTGGACTGTTGGACATGTTTCACAGCAGACTTCTTATGACCATGTGGAATGCATGCCGTTTGTGTGCGATGCCGTCGCTCCGTTATTTAAAAAGCAGTTACTAATAGGCTTCTTCGTTAAGAGCTACTTCGGCTTGTAGGTGCTGTGTGTGCGATGGAGGATGGAAACTTAGAGGCAGTGACAGAGAAGCCAGCACCTAGTCTTGGCGACGTCAAAATTAACGAACGTGTTGTTGTGTGGCGGCTGGTGAATGGCGAAAAGAGAAGGGTGCGTTTCTGTGAACTCTTATTTTCAGATTTTTTGTAAATTTTACTGATTCTGTGAGACTTAAGGTTCTGGCCACTCTGCTAAAGAAGAGAAGCCGTGGATCTGACACAGTCTGTGAGAAGGATGGAACGGAAGAAGAGAGGAAGGCAAGCTCTTCTCTTTCCATTGAGGTTGGGGAGCTGCAAAGTTTTGCAAAAACTGTAGTAAGAAAGATCTGAGATGTGGTAAGAAGGTTGACGTTTGTTCTTGTCCTTCAGTGACAAACTACACAACGCCTCGCAGTTTTGTCTAGGTTGTACCTCCCTGCCACAACGCTAACTAACCGACGATCTCCCCAATTGTTGCGCGAAGCGCAAAGGCCCTCACACACCTCTGCGGCAACACCGCTGCCCTATCTTAACCTTAAGGCCCCCACAGAGTTCTGCGGCAACGCCGCTCGCCGCTACGGTTAAGGATAGGGCAGGGACGCCGCCGGCGGCGAGCTCTGCGTCTCTGTCCTATGGTTAAGCATAGGGCCGCGGCGCTGCCGCAGAACTCTGTGGGGGCCTTTAGGACAGGGTCGCAGAGCTTGTCTTCGGCGGCGAGCGCGCGGCCGCGAGCTGCGGAAGCGACGCCGCCGGAGCGACAGCGGCGATAACGATGTGAATCATTATTGCTGTCGTCGCTCTAGCGGCCAGTGCAGAGACTGTCTGCGCTCTAGCCCTTCGATGAGTCATTCCGCTCAGCGGCTCGACCGCCGCTTGACTCATCGTTTTCGCCGTCCGCCGCAAAAGTGTGGCGAGACCTTTAGTCGCTGACTATTGCTCGATCTGTCTGCCGTTCGTAGTCTCAAGCTGGTCACGTGAATAATCCTGAATAGGATCGGTAGAACGCTGGACGAAGGACAGACATGCGAACAAGTAGGATTTCGGAAGGGATTTCGCTTACTTTTTTCCTGAAAAGGCATTCGACTGAAGTGAGGGTTCGGCAAGGGGATACCATAGTCTCCAGCGTCCTCCTAGAGAGCGTCATGTGCTAACTAGAATGGGAAGACATGGGATTGAAGATCAACGGCCGGCAGCTGCGCCATCTTCGCTTCGGCGACGAAATCTTGCTCATAACACCAAGCATCAGCCAACTGCTGACCGACTTCGATCGTGTATGTGGGAAGATGGACTGCAAATGAAACTAACGAGGTCGATGTTCATGAGCAACAGGCGAGTTTCTGATGCCACATTCTCGCTCAACGGAAGGAACATCTCCGGATGCTCCAGCTACGTGTATCTGGGTCGCGAAGTCAACATGGGCAACGACCTAGAGTCGGGGCTGGGCAGGAGGAAACGAACGGCTTAGGAAGCATTCAAGAGCGTCGACGTTTTGAGGAAGAGGAAGAACCTCCGTGCTGCCAACCTATTCGACTCCGTTGTTTGCGTTAACTACCTCTCAGAGACCTGGGCCATACGAAAGCAGGATGAATACGCGATCAGCGTCGCGCAGCGTGGAGTCGAGAAGACTATGCTCAGAGTGACCCGTCAGCCACATGTGTGATCACGCAAGTGAGAGAAGGTCTCCGGAGTTCCTAGCTTCGTCGACGTTCGATGATTAGAGACAGGTCCAAGTCGTCGAAAATTAGGTGTCGAAAATTAGGTGGGCCGGCCACGTAATGCGCTTCGCAGACACCCGCTGGGCAAGAGCGGTCACCGACTGGATTCCCCGGGATATCAGGAGAACACCAGGACCCCCTCCCCCCGCCCCCTAACGCGTTTGTTGGACTTCTTCGTGAACGCCCTTAACGAACGATATGACGCTCTTCATGTTCTTCGAGCGAGGTGGTTCCATCGGAGCACTCTGGCACGGGAGAGGGACGAATGGAGACGCTGTCGGCGCCTTCTCGAGCAACTCGATGATCAAGGGGACAGGTGATACAGTTGAGTAAGACAAAGGTAGATTGCACAGGTATTTAAAAATGCTCATCATAAAAACAACCTGTGCTGTCTTCGATAGAAGAATCAAACATTTCAGCATCGTCCCTGATTGCAGTCATGACATCATTCAAAAACAATTTGTGAAAGTGTTTAGTCAATATAGCCACTCGCTGCTGATCAGTTACAGCTCCCCTCCTCAGATTTCGAAACAGGATGAGTTGAAGTGCTTTTTAACCTCCAGCTTAACAACCTATAGAACGACCGCTTAGGTTTTTGGAGCAATTTCCTTTTAATGTAGTGATTGTATTTTCTCAAGCGATGATCAGACTTGTTTTTCAGAAGCTTAAAATTGCTTAAGTTTTGAGGAGTAAGGTCAAGCTGCAAGGCCTCTCATGCGCCGTATTTTGCCTGGTATAAGTTTGACACATGTGGAGGGAGATTATTACACCTAACTCGCTGTTTCGCGATTGGAACGTATTGGCCTGAACCGATGAAGAATTGACAAGAAGAACTCATACTTTTCATGAAAACCGTTAAATCTCTCCAGAAGTTTCATCTCAGGGAGCGTAAGTACTCACAAATTTGGTTGTAATTGCCCTAATGAAAGGCTCTGCGTACTTGGTGAATTTTGCGGCTTAATACGTTGACAATGTCGTGCAATGGTGCGCGACAATACTTCAACCAGAGTGACATTACCTTCGTCCAAACTTTGCCTGGGGAGGTTATTTAAGATGCTGAACACAGTGGCGATGTCCGTTTGGTAAATTACGACCGGTTACCGCCCATAACGATAACTAGTGTTGTCACCACCTTTGTCCAAACTCCCTTAATGGGGTTATTTGAGGTGCAGGTCACGAATCTGATATCCATCCGCTTCTCGAATTTCGCTCGATTACGATAAGTTACTAGTGGCTTGGCTATGTGGGAATATGTCAGAGACAACCTATTATGGCATCGAACAGCTATCCATTGAACTTCGGAGTTAACTTTGAGACTTCATTCAATAGAGGTAACAAACAACCATGATTACAAACAACAACGACTTGGATGTTATCAAACGTCACTAAGGAGATCAAATTCACAAATAAAGTCCAGACAGCGAACATTTTTAATCGACAATCAACAGCTATGAGCTGTTTGGAAGAAACAAACTAAACAACAACAGCTAAACAACAGAGTTTGTTGCATTTACTGCATTTTGTCTTAATCCTCTCAGCTAGATTCCCTGCGGTCGGTTGCGATGCCTGATGGCAATTCTAGAATTTTTCAGTCTAAGTTCCGCATCAAAAACAATTATTTCCCAGTTAGACCACGAAAATGGAGAAAGGAGGGAAGCTCATTGAGGAAAAGAAAAGATTTAGGGAATATTGCAAAGCAAAGCCAAAATTTCGAGACGAATATCAAAACCATGGTATGCATTTTGAAAATTCAATTTATACTAAGCTAAGGTGAATACGCGCGGTCCCACGGGCCCGACGCGCAAAAATTGCGCGGTCGTCAACGTGTTAAGACTGAAATGCTGTATGTTATACACCAATGGTTATCAGTGTCAGGTGGCGAAGAAATGTTCATATCTTTAACCCTCTCACGACATTGTCCGACGATGTCGTCGGACACCATCATAAAGATAGTTCATTGAAAGTTATCAAACATTAATAGTACAATATTAATCACTGAGTCCACTGATATCTACGGTCAAGATGGTTCATAGGAAACTTCATTGGTTACTGTTTTATTCATATCTATATAAATATTGAAAAATATTATTCATATTTTATTCATATCGAAAAATACGCGCTGAATAATACGAGTCTCAGTTAATAAATCGCGAATCAGCTCAGATTTTTTAACCTATTGAATTCTTAAGGAGTTAAACAGGCCGCTGGGCGACTATGAAGTTCTAGGAAGGTTCTTTGCTCAGATCTGCAGAAAATTATAAAATGCCAAATATCAAAGAATGGTGCAAAAATGCTTATTACAGTTTTTTGTTTACACACATGGTTGATGATTACTCTCCCTTCATTCAGTGTTCTTTCCTTTAATGCTCTCTTACACTCTGAAAAACATGACGTTGCCTTGATGTGCAGGTTTCCGGGATATTGTAGCTGCGGCTGCTGCAGTTGCGTCGTGGATCGCGTCGGCGTCCATGATCCCGGCTATTTGCAGCGGGGGTCCGTGTGATTGGAGCGCACCACTGTGGCTGGAGGAACGGGGCTGGCGGTACGCGTTTGTCCGCAGCTGGGTTCTGCGCTCTTCGAACCGCGAAGCGCATACGACTGGAAAAATGCGCGAAAGATGCATTAAAGTGGAGTACACGTTAAAGCCCCCTCCATATCCCAAGTAGGCAGTGAAATTCAAGCATTCCACAGCGCACGATAACCGAACCCGCGACCACTCTCGCGTCAATCGATGCGCTATCCACTGCGCCACGATCCGCTTGTGCCATCGCGGGCGCACAAGAAAATGTTAACGTGGGCGCGGACGCGATCTCTAAGCTAGGAGGGCCCAGATAGCAAAAGAGACGGACCCCACTGCAAATAGCCGGGATCGGCGTCCATGTGAACATTCGATCGATGCGCATTACTGCGCTGAGGCTTGTATGCGCGCAAGTTCCGCAAGCGGATCGTGGCTCATCGTTTGACGCGATGGAGGTCGAGGGGGGGGGGGGGTTGATCCTTCTGTGGTGCGGCGTTTTTGCATTTCAACTGACTGGTTGAAATTTAAGGGATTTTGACGTCTGTTCAATTTGCTGGCGTTTTCTGCTCATCTTTCCAGCTGTAGGTGCTTCTGCGTTCGAATAGCACAGAACCTAACTACCGACCTCCTCTGAGCGACGGGAGCAGTTTCCGCACGAGTAGCATGGAACTCGCCGTTAAGGCGCACATAAGCCAAAAACTGCGGACGAGTTATTCGGGCGCGAAAGGTAAAAATTCAAACAGGCGAACACAGGCGTTGGCAATGGGGCGCGAAATCCTCCAATGCAAGCATTACACGCGCGAATCAGGCTAAGGAAGAGACTCCAGGGTGGGTGCCATCCAAGCTGCTCGTGTGAAAAGTACTTTCGTCGCTCAAGGGAAATCCGCAGCTGGATTCTACGTATGCATGCGATAAAGCATAGAAACAAAGTGATCATTTAGATTTAGACATAGAATCATTTATATTAAGGAATGTGAGTACAAATTAAAAAACATGTGCTGAGATGACTGTGGCGGCGAGAGTATCCTATTTCGACGAAATCGTGTATGATGTTCTTCAAGGCAAGTGTATTCCCTGGGAATAGTCGCTGTGGAACGCCTGAAAAGATGATTAGAAACAGCATAAAACACAAAAGAAACAACAACCGACGCTAAAATAGACATCAAACTAAGAGAAAGGCCCTAGTAATAAAAACTGCTCACCTTTCGAGTGTTTTCAAGTGCATCGCCTCGGGATAGTCGCTGTTTGCAGGGAGCATGGAAAACATGGTTAAAAACAGCATGCAACGCCAACTGACGCAAAAATAGGCATCAAACTAAGAGAAAAGTCTTAGTTGTAGAAAATGCTCACCTTTCGAGAGTTCTCAAGTGCATCGCCTCGGGATAGTCGCTGTTTGTGAAGCGCCTGGAAAAAATCAAAGACAGCATGAAACACAAAGGAAACAACAACCGACGCTAAAACAGACATCAAACTAAGAGGAAACACCTTTGTGGAAACTCTCGAATTTGAATTTTGGAATTCGCGCTTCGGTTGGTCCCCCAATGAATGACGTGTTAGAGGGCGCTCTCGTACCGCGACAACTCGTCCGAAGTTTTTTGCTTGTGTGCGTTTAAGGAGGAGTCAGCATGGGTGTACCACAAGCTGGAGTCCCTTCCCTTTTCTGATTCGTCATTTCCTAGGTAAACCCCCACAAAAGAACTCAAATTGTGGAAACAACAGCAGTAAAACTCTTCACCAGGCAGGACATGATGAATAAGTGACGAAATGTCGCGGGGGAAGGGGCTAAAGAAGTAGGGCCCGAAGGTCTCCGTGCTACATCGCCAATCGGTGTTGCGGATTGTTGCAATGTGATTGCACTCCTACACTCTTCCTGATAGAAAATTTTCTATGGTCTGAAAAAGTAAAAAATCCCCCCATAAATAAATAAATAAATAATAGAGACATTTGCCTTCTTGAAAGCGTACAAAACAGTTTTACACGGAAGTTAGCTATGAGGTTCACTTTATAAAAGAAGGAAACTAGCTGACCTCTTAATGACTTACAAAATTCTCACAGGGAAAGTGTCTATAGACCCAATAACATTTTTTGGTCATCCACTGTCAAGAAGTAGGAGAGGAAAAACTATGCTGTACGTCTCGGTTGCTAGAACACGGATTAGATCATGTTTCATCACTTACAGGTGTCTGAATGTGGTTAACTCGTTACTAGCCAAAAGCGACAATCTTCTTAGTTTGTCGAAAAATGCATTGAAAACATTCGTTAGGAGAAACGGCACCTTCGTTTCGCCTTGATCTTGTTTTTTTTTTGAGAGCTTTTTTTCGCTTGGGATGTGCACATTGTATAATATATTGTTGTGAGTTTAATGCATGCTTTAAATAAATAAAAAAAATCATCATGTCCTGTTACCAGCTTCGTTGGTTTTTTCCAACATCCGCATAACAACTTCTGTACTATAAAGTTCTTTTCAGGAGAAAGCTGTTGGTGACAATGCGGAATACTTTGTTCATTTTGATGGACAGGATCGTCGTCTTGACCAATGGATAACCCAAGAACAGTTAGTAAATGAGTCTTTTTAATTTTTTTGAACGCCTTTCTGCTCATTCTTCTGTGCACTTAATAGGTTTCGCTTTGAGTAGAGCGGTGTATGCTTTTGCATGATGTGTTTATCTGACCGAGTAGGTTTGGATTGAAATTCTCTTTGAACGGGGGTTTTGAAATATGCGCTGAATTCTTGCGATATTAGTACGAACTTCGGCATCATCGTAAGGGCGATTACGGGTTTGACTCAGCCTGGCTTTAGGCTAGATGTTGCCTAATCAGTTTCCTCAGTGCCTTTGAGCTTTTCAGTAAAAAAATAAACTGGAAACGTGAAATTTCTTCAACTTGCTGGAGCCCTTTAGTATGATGTGGAAATCTGTCATTTCTTTTTCGTTTATTTCCTTTTGGTTTATTTAGGAAACGATTAGCGTTTAGGGTATTACGATTGTATTAATATCATAACGTTTAGGTTCGTCGAATTAGCTCCTAAACACAACAACGGAGAATCAGGTGTGGCTTTTTTATGGGTTCCATTGTACTTTCTTATCCTTCATTTGCACAGTTCTGTATGCATTACCTGAACTGATTTGAAACGGCACAATTGAGTTTGGTCGTATTGATTCGATTGCGGCTCGATTACTGGCTAGACTTCCGCAAGCTTGTTTGTCTCCTATTTGAAGCACGTATTTGACGTGAAGGTGAGAGACGGAGGTGCTCGTGAATGCTAACTATTGCGGAAAAGTGGTCTCTCGCGGACGAATGGCCGCGGCAACTTTTTAGTTGAAGAAATGGTGACAGCGGCGCTCATCCTTGTTTAGGACGATGTAACTACTGTTTGTTCCCTGCGCCAGGAGAATTTTTCGTGGATCGAGGGAGATAAACTTGCGTTTTCGATTTCATTTTTCATTCTATAGTGTTTGGATGCCCAAACCTCAAACTCAAAAAGTCGTTATGAGCGCCTTCTGTGGCACTTACTAACAGCGCGCAAACTTCACAGTTGAGGCATTTGACACGTGATCTCGGCATCTGAAAATGCTTTAAAGTATTAGAGAGCTAATAGTTTTACTGAATGAGGAGACGCAAAACAACAACACACATAAGAAGGTGCACTATAGATACTAAGTTAATGTTATTGTTTTCTTAGGATAAGGATAAAGGGCGGCGCTGTTCAATCCCTTTTGAGATGCGCCACGCATTCTACTTCTACAGGATATCGTAGAGGCGATTTGAATGCGTATTTGGCCATATAATGACTTGCGGTGGCCAGCCGATGAACAAGTCAGCGCTCTATCCTTCCCAGACAAGTCTGGTACCAATTCACCGACCCCGGAGGGATGGGAGGCTTGGTTGGCCTGGGCGGGAAATCCGAACCAGGAACCTGGTATCGGGTGCACGCTCAGTCGGCGCCTCCTCCGACTGCGCTACACGCGCCCTTTGTTTTCTTACGAATACATTCTTATGCATATGCATATTTCTGCGAAGTTAAAACTGCAATTCCGCTAACGAAAAAAAACAAGAAACGTTGGCTTTCTTCTATAGACGGACATCAGACACTTTCTTCTTTAGACAATCATCACGTCCTGTCTCTATGATTTAGAGAGTTCCTATCTACACCTTTGTAACCTCATATGATCTTCTAAACAAAAATGATTTTTGAAGCAGGATTCTTCGATTCGATGTGAGTACTTCAGTAGGCAAACACTGTAGAGGTCCAATATCACAGCTCCTCGCATAGCCCTCCATATGAAACCATTCGGAAAGAAGATCAGTGAAATCTGGACTTTTTACTTTTATTGCTGATTATATTTGTTTATTATTTGTATATTTGAATATTGGACGCTGTTCTGAGTTTATGCTGATCGGTGTGAAAATCTAGAAGCAGGGAACGTTTGCCCATCATCTGGGTAAACATTACCACTTTGTCTTGCAAGCGAGAACTAACTAGGAATGCTTGCTAGGTGGTCAGCAAATTATACCCTCCAATGCATTATGCCGATCTCCTCCGTCGGTGGCAAGTATGAACAGAAAACAGGAGCGACAGCTACAGCGCTCAACGTTGAACAGTTTTCCGGCAACCGTTCTGTCCCAGTCGATTCGTTTCTTGAATGCAAGCGCCATGTCGTTGGGTCCTCCCACTGATCTGTGAGCATTTGCAAGCAACTGGAAATACGATATAGGTAACACTGTTATAGGAAATTGTGGGAGTGTGTTCAGGACTCGGCACAGTAATCGGCCGAGATTTGAAAAATGTATGTCAGACTCGTGGTCAGAATCCCAATTAACCACCTGGGCGAAGTTGGGGTTTTTTCAATTTCTCCTCGACCTCTGTAGTCCCTGAAAGTGCAATAATGCCGAGGATTCTTATAGTAGCTAACACGATATAAACTGCATGTACTGGCTAGTCGAGGAACCTTGACATTTTCACCGGTTCTGTTCGGATGTATCCGGAATTGTTTCAGGGGGAAGTGACCTCCGATTAACAAGAAAACGGCGAAGAGAGAACGAGGAAGATCTTCCAGCACTAGAGGAACTTGGTGCAAGGACAGACCAACACCGAAAGGTATTGTTACGGTCAGCATCGAAGGAATGAAAGGTATACTTATCATTCTAGACACCTCCGGAGAAGAACATTGAGAGAATTGTTTTCGGTGGCTACGAAATACAGTGTTGGTATTATTCGCCATATCGTTTGAAGCATAAAGCTGTCCAACGGCTATTTGTTTGCGAAAACTGTCTGCTGTACACCGCAGATCGACGAAGATACGCTTGTCATTCGGTAAGATTCCATATGCTGATTCCTCCGCCTTCAAATCCATAATTCCATCCAACATAACAAGTGTTTAGGCTAATGAGTGTCATCGCCGTACTCCACCTGGTGAAGCGATTTACGAAGAAAGCGATATAAAAGTTTATGAAGTGTTTGGTGCATTGGAGAAGGTATAGCGCTCCCTCTTGGGGTATCTGATCGTTTGTTTGATCACCGATTTCCATTTCAGTTCTACTGCCAACGGCTGTGTCTCTTAGCTAAGCTCTTCATTGACCACAAAACCTTGTGCTTCGATGTGGAGAATTTTATTTTTTATTTACTTTGTGAAGTAGGTCAATAATTGCACTTTGTGATGCTCTGATTGGGATGCGGCTGCTCATTGTTGGCGTGATGCATTCCTTCCTTTTTCAGAAAGACAGTGAAGGAGTGCACATTGCGGCGATGTTTTCAAAGGAAATGTACTCCGCCAATAACTTGGCCTGCATTATGACGCTACCTTGCTATCAGCGGAAAGGGTATGGAAACTTGATGATTCAATTGAGTAAGTCAAAGCATAACTAGTTGTATGTGGAGGTTACGCTGTATTAGTGCACTTTTAGGCTATGAAATGTCTAAAAGAGCAAAGTACCCAGGAACACCGGAGCGCCCGTTTTCCGATTTGGGCGAAATATCGTACAAGAAGTATTGGCTTTGGGTACTTCTGGAGTTCTTTGATTCAAATGCCATGCGCAAGGTTAGTTGCTTTTTAATACAAGTTATCTTTACTACTATGCATATAAAGGATTAACGGATAAAATTTGGCGTTGATGAACCGCTTCGTGGAAGGCGCCATGTATTCTTCGTCTGTGAGAGGTCGTAGAGGCATGTTGAATGCGCATTTGGACTCGCGGTGACCAGCGGACGGATAAGTCAGTGTATCATCCTTCCCAGACATTATGCATACGTATATACAGTCTCCTCTCGTTATAACGCGTTTGAAGGGAACGAAGAAAATCCGCGTTATAACGGGAGTCGCGTCCTAACAGTAGCTGCTGACCTTTTTTACACTCTTTTGAGCTCAGATTTATCTAAAATCATATGAAATTATTAAATATAGCTTAATCAATAAAATACGTGACCGTGAAGAGAGTATGAATGCAAAGAATATCTTTAGATTATTACTGAAGTCCTGTCCTTGAAGGTACTCGCTGCCGCTACATGCATAAGTGTGACAGAAATGTGTGAGGAATAACGAGTACCAGAGGAAAGTTAGACTTGATCCACAACAAAAACGTGTAGACTGGTGTTAAATGCTCTTTGCCGCCATCAAAACTCTCGTCCAAGGCGGAACATGGATCCATGCTCTCTGCCTTGCAAGCAGGGTGTTAGCCCATTACGCTATCAGCTGTTAAATCGCGCGCCGCATCCGCCATATACTCGTCCGGTAGCCTTTCAGCACTCTTCCACGCTATCGGGATGTTGCGTGTGATCGAACAGTGCTGTTGCTGTAATCCTGTCCGCAAAGCAGAGGGCACAGGCATAAGTTCCGCATGGTGCGAAAGTTCTGGTCGCAACAAACCATCACGTGACTGCACATGGCCTCTATAGCCGCTGATCTAGGATCAAAACAAATGTGTAGGGTATTGTTTTAAATAATCTGAGCTTTAATGCACACCTTTTTCGTTTCTGATAGACGAAACCCTCCAACTTACAGAAGATCCTAACGACTACCGGGAGTCCTCTACTGTGCTCGACATATTGCTGACTATGAACACCTGCGGGCCGCGCACGCATGAAAAACGGCTATATGCATCTAATTCATTGTCGCACAGGTGCTGGTCGCGTTTACGAACGAGGCAACAGAAGGGAAGGTCTGATCACAGACGCGGTAAGCACCTGCACCAGCACCTTGCTCTTCATCTTCTGTGTGGGACCACAGCTGAGCCCGGGTCGCGTTATAACGGGAGCCCTTTGGCCGCAGAGTTCCTCCTAAAACCGCGCTATAACGAGAGTAGCGTTGTATCCGACGCGTCTTAAGCGTAGTTGATTTGTATTGGCGTAAAGGTAAGCTGGCCAGAGAAAATCTACGTTATATCGAGAGCCGCGTCTCGAGAGGCGTTATAACGGGAGTGGAGACTGTATTTGAATTTATTAGTAGCTGAGGATTAGGTGTTATATTACGGCGGCTACGAGACAAATTCGATCGCCACATAGTGGGCGGCGCAAGTATAGTGCTGCAACGGAGCGACTTTACCAGTCAAGCATCCGTGGACCATGATCGGCCAATTATCAGAAAGACGGAGCCGTTCTCTTCCTAGGAAACCCTGATGAACCATTACGATAGGGTGAAATCCTTCTCGAAGACCATGAGCACACGCAGTTACGCTCCCGCGACTCCGCAGTTAAGCTGAGACCAGGGGGGGGGGCTCTACGTGGAGAGTTATCAAGCAAGAGAGCGCGACGGATGGAGAGTAAGGAGACGGGAGATAGGATGACCTCAAAGCGAGAGAGTGAGGGGAGACGAGCGACGTAGGCAATCGATATGACCGCCGGCATCTGCGAGTACCTTTCTGCTATTGGTCGGTGTCCACAAGAGGCCCGCCCAGTCTTGCCTCTCGCCAGCGCGGCACCACCGTGGGACCGTTGCTTCATAAATACCGAAAATAGAATGTGGAGCACGGAACGGAAGGGAGGTAATCGGAGTAGGAAACACCGAAACGGAAACAAAAGTGAATAAAATTCTGTTGAGCAGAGCCCGCGACGGGAGTATAAACAACTGCTAAGATGCATGAACATGCTGTTCATGCATGCTAAGATGCATGCATGAACAACTGCAACTGCTGTCACGTTCTTCGGGCTAGCGAATAGTCCGTTATGAAGAGTATAAAAACCTCAGCGAAGTGAAAATTGAATGATGGTCGATGGATTGTACTTGGTTGCATACTTGCATCCTGATATGTGATGGGATGCACGCAGTCTTGCATTTAAATGATCTACAAGGAAGCTCGCTATCTTCTTGACATTTTACGGACCTTTCATGGTCTTTTTTCTCTTTGATGTGTTCCTGTAGAATGGAAGAGCCTTTGAAAGAGTGGTACCTTAAATGGCTTCGAATTTTCCAGACTTTCAAGAAACGCGCGATAGACATTTATTTATTTATTTATTCATTCATTCAAAGAACAGAAGGGCGCCAATACCAAGCATCAAAAAACAATCGTTAGAAAGCATGACAACAAATGACAAACCACTAATGAAACTGGAAACTCAGGAGCAAACTCCAAAAAAAAAACAGCAAAGAGGAAAAAGAAGAAAAAAGCAGGGATTACGGCATGATTTTTAAACCATCAGGAAGTGTTCCGCAAATGGTTTTTCAGAATCAATAAGGACTAGTGTTTACCTTGCCGAAGAGTAGTCCAGCATTTGGTATTTAGTAAAAGCCTTAAAAAAAGAATATCAGCTTAGAAAGAATTTTTCTGCAATAAAGACATCTTGCCCTTGAAACTATAAAGTGCGCTAAGCATACGACCTTCTTAGCGCACGATTCCGGGGCGGGTCCTGTATCTCAATGACCTCTTTAAATACGTACCCCGGGCGATGGCATGGAAGGGAGCACGCACGTTGAATAGATGTGTCGATACGGAGAAAGAAGTCTTAAAGATAAAAAATGAAGAGCGTTTCTAAGACCAAATCGTAGGCAGAGTAAATTCTTATATCATCTGTGAATATTTGAACCTCCAAACTAGGATGCACCTTCAGAATTTGTGGCATGTCAGCTGAAGACAGTAAGGACGCATTACTGTTCTTAGGAATTGGTGTTACTATGGAGTCCTTCCAAATCATTGGAACTTTACCTGCAGCTAGGGAGACATTAAAAATCATAGCTAGTGGGTACTGTAATGTGTTCGCCGAAAAATCAGTTAAGGGATGCTGTCATACGTAGCCGACAGTGAGGGCTTCAGTTCTTTAAGGGCACGCGGAACATCAGCAGGGACGAACGACTGGAAATCCAGAGAATAAATCGTATGAATGCAAATCAGGCGGATATGCAGACATATAGCCTATATCGTAAGGAGGTGTCGCGTTGTCGAAAACATTAGCAAAATATTTTCTAAGAGCATTAGCTTTATCTTGATCTGTGCGAAGCAATCACCCATCTAGGTCGACACCTTCATGGTAGCAGTTAAGTTTATCGTAGTCAACCCTATTGTACATTGGTTCTGGTAAGCACAATGTATCCTCCTGAACGCCACATACCAGGAGACTATCTCAACGGTAGGTCAAAGCGGCCTAAGTGTTGTATATGGGGAATCGTCTCTCTCTCTCTCTCTCTCTCTCTCTCTCTCTCTCTCTCTCTCTCTCCTCTCTCTCTGGGAAACAACGAATTGCAAATATCTCGACCCCAACACATTTCTGCGCGGAGTTAGACGGAAGCTGAGCTGTTGGAGGCGTTAACACTCTGCCTGCGCGCGAAAGGCGGGCTCAGTTCGGCTGGAAACAGCGATGACGAGCGAGCGGCGGAGATGCAACGGGTAGAGGGGTGGCCTAATCCCCGTGATCGTTTTTTTTTTTAGCCAACTTCATCCCGCCCTCCGCGTGCAGGCAGAGGGCTAACGCCACCAACAGCCCAACTTCCGTAACTCCGCGCCGAGTTGTATTGGGGTCGAGATATTTGCAATTTATTTTTTCCCAGTGAGAAGCGATTCTGCATATAACTTGGGCAGTTCCGACCTACCGCTGAGATACTTTTCTGGTTAGCTTGAAAAATGTATCTGAATTGCTCAGGGATGGCTGATGATTCTTATGACAGAACTTTTAAAGGCCTAGTACTGCAGATCTCTTTATCATTATTGCTTGATAGTCATGATTATACTCGTATTTATTTTTCTTCCGTTTTGATTCATGTTGAACTGCTATATTGTGTGCTATCGGCTAGACGATGATTGTTTTTCTGTCTTTAAGGAGTTGAGTTTTCTTCTTTATATGCTCTGTATTTCTTGGTTCCCACTCTCCGTGTTTTTGTTTTGTAGGAGCTGAAAGGATGATGGTGATACCGTCGGTGAATTAGCGCATTGTGAGGTGCTAAGGTTGGGTTTGATAACCACCTATTGGTTTTCATGTTTCACTACGTTTTCCCATCAGGCTCCTTGCCATGATTCTAATACTATGGGGGGTCTGCAGCACCATCACTTTGAAATGGTTTATTTGTTGCCAAATCTTCATGTGCCTCAGGATCACTATCAGAATAATACTGCCAGTTTCTGACAGCTTGTTACATGCGTCAGGCAAAAGTGCTGTCTCTCATACACATATAACTGGCCTATGGATAGTCATCTTCGTAGGCACTATATAGCACTTATTACTCAGTTTTTTTTTCTTATTGAGGTGCATAATGACACCATAGTATACCATAGGCAAGCTCGTCTGGTTTTCTGTAGTGACCATGTTACTTGTGGGTTGGCTGTCCTACCATTCTCTGGTTATTTTCTCCTTCATAGATGCGCAGGTTCATAAATGGTGGGCCTTTCCCTCAATGTTTTCGATAGCTTTTTTTAGCGCTTTCGCTGATTGCAAGTTGAGTTCTGAGTTTTTCCTATTCGTGTTCTTTCCGGGCAATTTTCTCGCGGCTTGTTCTCTATCATTGGTGGCACATCCCTATGGATATATTATTAATCAATAAATAAATAAATAATGAAAATATCATATAATGATAGGAGTTCTCAAAAGGTTGAACTATGCAGAGATTGTGGACGATTTGGTTTGACGACAAAACGATGTCAAGAATAGAATTATTTCTTGTGAGACTGGAATCCATTTCTTTAACTTGGCAGTTAGCAAATGCTATTCTGAAACTTTCATCCCGCAACGACTCGCCGCGCTTCTCACCCAATCGATACTAAAATGTAAATCACCTAACATAACAACAGGCAGCGAAGCAGAGCACTATACGTACATTGAGTCTATAAATCTATTATCTTGCTCGAAAGAAGATCCAGGTGCGCGATATACTAAAATGAATATAATAAATGCAGAGGAATCTCCAGAACCTATATCAAAGAAAACGAAGCCTGAATTTGGTTGTTCCCCAGTGGTGTCTGGGTTTGGGAGCCCATTTTTAATCAGGCAGCATACGCCTCCTCCTCTAATGTAACTCCGATCAGGGCATACAATATTATATGGATAACCTTCTACTAATTTTTTGCTCAACTCAAAATCTTTGGGTTCAACCATGTCTCGGTAATGCAAGCGATATCAGGGACTGTTACGGCAAGAAGGGAGTGCAAAAGAGGCACTTGTTGGTGACACTTCGAGCATTGAAAACAGCACAAGAAAACCTAGACGAAGTACTGCACAATCCTAGTGGTTTCCCTCTAGACACCTATATGGTCTAGTGGTAGTGGGAAGCTCACTATTTACGTCTAAGCTCACCTTTGTATACTACCCACTCCTTTGCACTCTTACCTTTATTTAGCTCTCGAGCTTGTTACCGAAGCTCGAAATCCTTCGAATGTCCCTCTCTTGTCATACTCTTTCGGACGAATAGCTCGTATGACCAGCAAGTCGCAGGAGACGAATATTAGAAATAGCTTTTAGACAGTGCGACCTAGCAGGCAAAACCACCTTAACCAGGCTGTTTTTGCTATTGGAGGAAATCCTCATGCGATGTACGGACACAGGCGTTTCTCGACTTGGAGAACATCGAGTATACCTGCTACCTTGTCCTCCAGATCGCCCTGATGTCACGGAGGCAGGTCTTGAAGCTACTCTGCGATACCTGCTATGACAATACTTCGCATTATGATCCTCTTCTATACCATCGGCAATGGCCTGCCGTATTTTGGCTTGCAGTGCCACTACCATTTTTCAGTAAGTGGGTCAGTATCCTTCTGTATAATAGAGGCAATGATCTCACTTATTGAACAATTTACTGTAATCGCATTCATCTACCTCGGTGTCCACCACTGTTGACATGGGTGCATTTTTTTGTGATTCACGCAAAGATGGCTGCACTTTTTTGCTGGCTTGTTGGATCAATACAGTTGCAGAGCTCAGATCAAACTTTGTCTGGCGTTAACACAGGCAGATTATTGATTACGGGGCACCCATGAAAACGACTCAAAATAAACAACAATCCCTTAAGTTGGGGCTCGGAATAAAACTGGAAGTTTGGTAAGAAACAGCTGGAACGTAGGTGATTGAAACAGTACACTGGGGAGAGGACGAATCTCATGTAAAATCGAGAAAAAAATCTAATTTGAATACAGAATGTGACAGCGATATGCGACGCGACCGGCAGAGAGCGGCGCCGCTGTATGAGAGAATATAATAATTTTGCTTAGCTTCTTCCACCACTTCAATCGAATGCCATTTCAAAAAGGCCTGATTCGTAGAGAGCCGAACGTTGAGCATCCCAATCCTTTGGTTCCCATGTTCACATAAGGCAGATCTTGACGCCGAGATCAGAGTTAGGGAAACATCTGAACCTCAGCTGTTGTTAATTTTTAGCGAACATCGTGTAGGAGTGTCCACTCCATAGCAGGGGTGTGCGAAAATGAAATTTGAAAAAAAAAAACCGCCGTAAATCGTAAGAGTCACCTGAACTGTGGTGCAGTACTACTAAATTTCCAGAGGCTTATTCTCCTAATGTTAATCAAATGTAGTTCAACATTTCTTTATTTATCCTGTTATTTTCAGCTTAAGTTGAGCAGTTTTCCTCCCAAACTATTTCTTTTTTCACGCCTTCTTGCTTGTAAGACATCTTTCAATCCAAACTTTACATGTTTCAAGAAAGTCGAAAAAACTGTAAATTCAAAAACCGTATTTAAGCCTATGCATAGTATTTCAACAAAAAGCCTGCAACGTTTGAATATTCATTAAATTCCTAACTTAATACCAATTCATTAGCTTGTATATGAAACTAGGATTTAGCAGAAACAACAGCGAAAAATTCGCTGTTAAAACTAAAAACTAAAAAAAGCGTTTCACCACTGACCAATGCGCCGGTTTCCTTGTGAGATTTTGTTTTGTTCTTAAAGATTTCGAAAGCTTTATAATATCACAGTTTTATTTAATATTTCTCTGCACTTGCTTGGGCTACCCTTCGCCAAGTCTGTAACAAACGTTTGTTCTCCGAGAGTCTTCAGAATCGTAAGCGGATTAGGTAGGGTGAATACGATAAGCTCAATCACACCACCGAAAGTGAGGATCAAAACTGTCAAAATCAGTTCGACCCATTCCTGAAGTGCTACGCGCTCGGTTTTACCGCAATTTGTACATCAATTTGCTACTCCCTATAAAGTACAATGCAAACCGATGGAAACATTAGTGGTTTATCCTTTCCAAATGAGTGCAGCAACTTTCTAGACTCCGCTTCCAATCACGAATCATGTTCGATCGTGGATATGGATACATGTAGCGGAGACGGCAGCATTCGGGTTGAGAATGCCCCATCCAATCAGACCGCCTTGTATGAGCGTGTCATTCAGAGAGGGCGTGTACTCCGTGCCCTCATCTGGTGGCATGTGGTCGGCCTGTGCTCTGCTTGGCTATTATTGAGTGTTGCGCTCCCACCTACCAATGCTGTTCACCTTCGCGATTAGGTCATCAAAGACAACTCTCAGGGAAAGCTGGAATGAGCCGTAAGAGGACAACATTAGAGGGGGCACATCTTTACAACCCGATCCACCACATTAATGTGGACGCCGGTTGGTTGTGATCAAAGATAACATTTACGAAAATTTACGATTTGCGACCCACAATGTCGTAAATCGTAAATCGTAAAAAATTCTGTCAAAATAGCAGCAAATCGTAGAATCGTAAATCGTCATTACGCACACCCTCGCCCCATAGCGTCTATGCCGATATGCGGCCCTTTGACCACCTGGCATATGTCGCGTAGTTTATTGTGCTCCGTACCTTTAAGCTAAAGTGTTAATTACCTAGAAAACGTGTTTTTTTACGGCGATGGAGTGCTGGTATTTTTAAGATAGTATTTAAAGTCTTATGGCACTGCATGTTAGGTCGTTGATTCTATACCAAGAGAGGTAGATGGTTGGGAACAGGAGCTTTTCTGTAACTCTCATGGTGACCACCTGTTTTTCAAGATCCTCTTTGAAACTCTCAATGGAGAAGGAAGTAATGCATGTTGAAGGTGGAAGACGTCACTGTTGATGATCTCGAGGCGCTAGTTGGTATCAACAAGGACGACATCAAGGACACAATGGAGCCGATTGGTCTTCTTTCTCATCTTAAAGGTAGTCACCACACTTGATTACTTTTCGATTAACCCCTTTTCTGTTTACATTTAAAGTTCAAATTTGCAGGTGGTACTTACATCGTCCACAATCCGAAATTAGACCAGGAAAGCGGCGTAGAACGACCAACTCCGCCGCTAAGGCGGCTTATTCCGAAATGCCTAACATGGACCGCAAGAACTTTTGATAGACCAAAGCGTCGAAACTGAATTGTTGTTATTAGAAGTAAGACTAGCAGGAAGAGAGGTGAAGTCTCGAGCACTCCCTCAATCTACAAGTTTCTCATTACTGTAAAGGGGTTCTCAATCCTTTCGCGACAATGCAGGACAATGCAGTGCGACGCTTATTTGTGGCATCATACAACTTCAGAAGATGTTAGTCAAAATTTTTCCTGGAACAACTCTCCTGTACCTACCTTATGGTCTGACTGATCAGAAAGTGATGTAGCTTCCAGTTCAGTCTTGCTTTCAAAGAAATTTACCAGTGACAGTTACTGGCACCATAAGGAAACGAAAAACGCAAAAAAACGAAGGGGTTAAGGAGTGTAGAAGAAGTGCGCAATAGGATTCGGGTTTTGATAGATTTACCTTTCTGAAGGCCACCTAATCCAGCATTAGTCCACCTACTATGTCATTGTTGTGAATTTCATTTGTTCTAAGTAGTTGCATTATTATTGTCGATTTCACCACTTTAGTTATTGTATATGCGATGTATCACCTTTTTCACTGTGCTTGTTTCTTGTATTGCATAGATGTACGCCTTTTCACTGCTTCCATTGAGCTGACTATAAAATAGCTGTCCGTTGGATAAACATATGATTTCATTTAGCTATTGTATATTAGCGAAAGGTGTTTTCGTTTGCTTTTCTAACTACCTGTGCTTTCACAGCCATATAGTACTTTGGAAGATCATACTGTTTGGACAGTTCTACCTGTACGAAGCACATAAAATAGGGAATTGCTAAGACCACTAGAAACAGATCGGAATAGATGCATGGCATAGGAACGCGTTGGGACCGGAGCACACTTGTTCGACGCGCCGCTCACGTCGGATTCGTCACCGTCCACGTGGGCATTCCATCGATGCGGATTAGTCTCTTGTACGTCCGCGGTGGCGTTTCTGGCAGGCAGATCGTAGCGCAGTGGGTGGTGCGTTGCTTCATGCGAAGGAGGCCGGGGGTTCCATCCTCCTGCGTCCCGGGTTTTTTGCATTTCAACTGACTGATATTTGAGAGGTTTTGACGTCTACACAATTTTCTGGTGTTCTGTGCGCATTTTCCCCGCTGTATGCGCTTGTGCAGGACCCAGATGTGAACTCCGTCTGAACGACAAAAGTAGTTTCCACACGAGCAGCTCGGATGGTCCCTGGAGTGCCATCCCTAGCCTGGTTCTGCGCTCGAAGAGCACAGAACCCAGTTTCCACACGAGCAGCTTGGATGTATTCCGATCTAGTTTTAGTGGCCGTAGATGCACTGCATAAAATAGCCTTCTTATAAATAACGCCTACAAAATTGAAGAGACCATGAAGAACGGCGTTACTGAATCCTTTTTGGGATGCGCCACGCACTCTACTTCTGCGGGATGTCGAGGGGGCGATTTGAACGCGTATTTGGCCAATAGATTACTTTGCGGCAGCCAGCCAATGTGCGAGTCTGTGCTTTATCTGTTCCAGACAGGTCTAGTACCAACGATCTCGGACGGATTGAAAACCTGGTGGGAGTGGGGCGAAAAATACGAACAAAGGACCTGTCATGGGTGCACGCGACAGCCCACACTCCTTCCGAATGCGCTGCACGCAGCCTTTGGAAAGAAGTGCTCTATAATTCGTAAAGAATTTTGAGTTGTCACGTCGAGTTTCTACCCTCTTACCTTAAAGAGATAGTATCCTAGTACCGGAAAGGTTACGATTCCACATTCTCAATTTTTTGTAACTGTTTGAGTCAGATGAATAGCGCTAAAAGAACCTCATCAAGATCAGACATCTAAGCTGACGACGCTGATCAACCTGAGTAGTTCACAAGTATAGTCCTTCCCATTATAGCGCCTCCAGGTAAGACGCGTCTCACTTTATAACGTAGATTTTCTTGGGAACCGATCTGTACAAGCCATCTTCGCTTAGGATGCTTCGAATATAACGTTAGTCTCGTTATAGCGCGGTTCTGGCAAGGGAAGGATCTTAAGTGCATGTCTGAACGGGAAGAGGGAGTCATAAAGGAAGGATCTCCTTCAGTTAGTTTTCAGCAGTTAGCCAAGAGTGTCATCAATTTTATTGCTGCAGACGCTTCGGCGTCGTATCTTTCATCAGCCTGGAAAAGTCGCGACACTTGTGGAGCTGTTCAATCAAACATCATTTCTTCCTAAAGAAACTCTTGCTGAGGAAAGCAGGGGTAAGATGCGATCTCCGAGGTACAACTAATTTTCGAAGTGGATAACACTATACCATTGGACACCGGTAGTTGGAAGGAATAAGCTTCGGTCCTAGGGACCACCCGACTAAGTGCAGCGGAGGTCAGATCGAGCAGAACAAACCCACAGTTCTACTCTAGCTCTAGCTGTAGAGAACGAATCTGTCACAATGACATTGAAGGTCTGCCCCTGATGTAGCGACTCCTGCGCCATGATCACGTTGAAAGGCTAGTTGCTTATGCCCGGTACAAAGCTGGTTATACGAAGTTACCTCCTAGTCGCTTTGGAAATCCGAACAGCGTGGTTCTTCCCGAAGTCATTGGTCAATGAAGGGAGACAAGCTGTCAAGTGTCTGTGGCTTTTATATGTATCTAGTCCTTCTGCTGCATGCACCTTGTGCCTGTGTATCACTGGTGTGGAACGTCCACGCGTTATAATGTTGAATATCTTTCCCACTGTCTTGTGGTTAAGAACGTGCCAGTAATAAACGCCTTGCAACAAAGTTGCTCTCCACAGCATGCAGCTGGAAAAATCTGCAGAAAACGCAGTTCCCAGTTCATACGCTTTAGACCCTTCCCCTTTGAGAGAAGCCCTGCGTTCAAAGTGACCCTCGTTATAACGCGACCAAAGCTAAATTTCGGTCCCAAGCAGAACATTAAGGTGAGCAAGATGCGTTCGTGATCAGACCGCTTTATTGCCACGTTCACTATCACGAGCGACACCCGTGAGGAAATTGATTATGTGCATATCGACGTTTTTCGCGCGAGCGTGGCCCACAAAAATATTTATAGTCAGCAATATGTTGAGCACAGTGGAAGGCTCCCGGTAGTGGTTAGAATGACCGCGTTTCTGGACGTTTCTTCCGTCAGGAACGAGAGAAGAGGGGAGGTGAAATTTAGATTATTCAGAAACAATGCCCTACATTTTTTTGAGCTTACAAGGGAGGCCCATGAATTTCCCCCAAAGATTCTCAACTTGACCTATATGGTCTTGTAGAGCATCGGACGAGGATCACGAAATTGTGTTTTTGCTAAATGTCGTGACGCGGGTGGCCGCTCCCCCGTCGAGGCATCGGCGGAGAGGGGGAACGCCACCCACGCCCCGGCTTGTAGCCCTCTTAGATCTGCTGCTCGCTAAGGGTGCCCACCCTAAGACCACGCCTTGTTGCTACCCATAGGCCCTATGCGGATCCATTGTGCCGCGGTGTTAAGGCTTGATCCCAATCCAACACACTTCCACGCAACATCCTGCAGTGAGCACTGGACTCGACACTCGCCCCAGGGGTACCCTCTTCGGTCGAGGCGTCCCCCGACCTCTGGCGGTCCCCCTGGAATTAGACTGGCATACTTCGACCAGACATGGAATCGATAGACCAGTTTAGTTAAGCAGTCAAACTGTTAGCGTTATATGTTTATGGCAGTCTAAGCTAATATGATTAAGGATACACAACAATTACAAAAGACCTACGAGTTAGGGGAAGACCGCACCCACGACTACCAGGGGCCAAGCAAAGCCGACAACCCGCCGGCCATGGCCGGCCCTGCCCTGTGGCGTGTGCCAAGTCAGGGCAACGGGGCCGGTCAGAGGACCGGCGTTACCTGCGGGTCCCGGACGACGGACGAGGCGACGAGGACTGGAGAAGTCGAGCGCACGTTGACTGGCGGACACTCCAAGACGGTGGCAGCTCCTCGTCGTCCTAAGCTGGACGGTTCCGGCGACCTCGGGCTAAGGCGCAGCCCTCCTCGACGACGGTTGGCGTTGACGGACCGCGGAGACCAGGAGACGACCGCTCTGCGGGAGCGGCGGACGACGACTGACTGGTGGAGCGGCTAGAGCGCTCAGGGGCACGCTCCCTCTGCGTCTCTAGCCGCTTCCCGAAGCTTCCCTGCTCGGGTGACGCGTTGGCGCAGGCTTCGACGTGTCGATCGACGGGTTTTGACCTGTTGACCCCCGCGACGACCGTACTGTCGTACGGAAGTCACGACACTAAATGCCCCTGGGTGTTCCAAAATGGCAAAAAATGTTATCACTTCAGGGCGGGCTGATAAGGCAAAAGTGACACCTGGAATGGCCCTGCCCTGCCCTGAATTTAACTTACAAAAGGTTTGGAGCTCAAATTAAAGTTTGATTATGGTAATGATGATAATTGACGACTTTCCTAGACGAAGATGCAGGATGCATTCAAGTGATTCATTTGCATCGATGGTGGCAGCGACTGGATGACCGAATGGATAGCGACGCGGACTTAAGGGAGGGGGACGAAGGTTCGATTCCGGGAGGTTGGGGGATTTGCTAGGTGATCTGGAGCCATTTTTACAAAAGAAGAGTTCATTTTGACTTCGGTAGCGTACCGTGTTATTCCGAGCATCGTGCCACGAGCATCGTGCTACGATGTTCGGAGTGACACGACTCACGCAAGTGAGAGAAGGCCTCCGGAGTTCCGAGCTTCGCCGACGTTCGAAGGAGTCGAAGGAGACGCTGTCGCGTGGGCCAAGTTGTCGAAAATTAGGTGGGCCGGCCACGTAATGCGCTTCGCAGACACCCGCTGGACGAGAGCCGTCACCGACTGGATTCCGCGGGATGTCAGGAGAACACCAGAACGCCCACCAACACGTTGGTCGGACTTCTTCGTGAAAGCCCTGAACGACCGTTATGACGCTCTTCGTGTCCCTCGAGCGAAGAGGATCCATTGGAGCACTCCGGCATGCGACAGGGACGAATGGAGACGCTGCTGGCGCCCGCTCGAGCAAGTCGATGATCAACGGGACGACAGGTGACAGTTGATACCGTGTTATTGGATAGTGGTGAATAAGAGTGAGGAGGTCACTACCACCGATTTCGCCCTGACTTCGCATATGGGAACTATTTAAGCCACTGACCACGAATCTGTCATCCTTATCTAAATCTTCACTTTTCTTACACTACTTTTCTCTCAAAATCGAAGGTCGGAAAGTAACATTGGAGAAGGCCGCATTGGAGAAGAACGCGACTCTGGTAACGTAAAAAGATTTAGTCAACAATATCTACTGTAACCTACGTAGTCGATCGAAATTCTAAAAATCTACCACTATATAATTGAGTTATCTCCCTGCCTGTAGATGGTGAGGCGTATCTCACTCAGGTTGGGAACCTGGCTGAGATACGCCTCGTGGAAGCACGCGCAATCCCATGGAACCCCTTGCGACGCCTCCGCGTACCTCGCGCGGGCAACGTCTGCCGTTCAACATGGGATGTTGTTACAGCAGAGGACGCGTAGCCTCCTCCTGCTTGACAAAACGGCGTTTGCGCGCGTTTCTGAGTACCTGAATCCAGAAGACGGGTTCCCTTCGTCACACCACAACCCTCTGGAGTCAGAAGAGGAGACACCGTCGTCCAACGACGAGGCATCGCATTCAGAATTGAGCATGACATGCTGCTGCAGCAGAGGAAGCGCAGCCTCTTCTCTATTGACACAACGGCGTCTGCGCGCGTTTCTGAGTCCCTGAATCCAGAAGGCGGGTTCCCTTCGTCGCACCACAACCGTCTGGATTCAGAAGATCGAAAGGAAAGGAAACAGAGGTCTCATCGTCGTCGTACGACGACTGGCCGCATGCAGAAGTCAGCATTATCCCATGTTGAACGGAAAACGTTACCCGCGCCAGGTACGCCTCTGCGTACCTCGCGCGGGCAATGTTTGCCGTTCAACATGGGATGTTGTTACAGCAGAGGACGCGTAGCCTCCTCCTGCTTGACAAAACGGCGTTTGCGCGCGTTTCTGAGTACCTGAATCCAGAAGACGGGTTCCCTTCATCGCACCACAACCTTCTGGAGTCAGAAGAGGAGACACCGTCGTCCTACGACGAGGGATCCCATTCAGAATTGAGCATGAGATGCTGCTGCAGCAGAGGAAGCGCAGCCTTCTGCTTGACACAACGGCGTCTGCGCGCGTTTCTGAGCGAATCCTGAATTCAGAAGACGGGTCCTCTTCGTCGCGCAACAAGCATAGGGGGTCAAAAGAGGTGACACCGTCGTCGTACGACGAGCGGCCGCATCCAGAATTCAACATGGGATGCTCGTCCAGCCGAGGAAGCACAGCCTCCTCTCTATTGACACAACGGCGTCTGCGCGCGTTTCTGAGTCCCTGAATCCAGAAGGAGGGTTCCCTTCGTCGCACCGCAACCGTCTGGATTCAGAAGATCGAAAAGAAAGGAAGCAGAGGTCTCATCGTCGTCGTACGACGACTGGCCGCATGCAGAACTCAGCATTATCCCATGTTGAACGGAAAACGTTACCCGCGCCAGGTACGCCTCCGCGTACCTCGCGCGGGCGATGTTTGCCGTTCAACATGGGATGTTGTTAGAGCATAGGACGCGTAGCCTCCTCCTGCTTGACTCAGCGGCGTCTGCGCGCGTTTCTGAGCGTTTGATTCTGAATACATGTCACTGACGTCTGCCTTGAGCATGGTAGGACCACTAAGGGGTGTTGGAGAAGGGAAGTAAGGGCCCTTTAGAGGTAACCAGGTGAGCGTCCAGGAAGGAAAGGAACAACCTGAAGGAGGGACCAGGGCGGGGAAGCCAACAAGAAGAGACCAGTAGGGGGTCAATAGTGAAAACAAGGAAGTGGGTCAGGGGTTGGGACCAGGAAGGTGGGGGGGGGGGGGGAGGGGGGAAGACCTGTAAAGGCGGACCTTCAATTAGATCTAGAAAGAAGGAACGAGTGGAACGAGTGAGGGGGAAGCTGGCGCCCGGATTCGGAAGACGTGTACACAGTGGAGGGGCCGAAGTACTGCGCAGCACAAACCAATGATGTTACTGGACGGTGTGTAGAAAATGTCTATGATGAAAGGTACCGAAGTGGTGAACGGCTTGATGCCGATGAAGTACGCAGCAGGTCCTAGATGTTAGCGAATTTTAAGTTTGACAAAAGGTACCTTCTTTAGGTCAGTGATGGTGGAAAGTCGCGCGAAGCGCGCAAGTGCGAGACACGCCGTTAGGCGTGTCGGAGCACTTGTAGATATTATATCCGTGATCGGCACCCCAAATAACCCCCATGGGCGATGTTTGACCGAAGTTTTTCCTTACGACCTCTCCTCGACGTTTGGAGACGTGAAAGGCAGCAGTGCCGGTTATTCTGTGCACACTCCTTTACTTATACATACCCATCGTAACCTTCTGTAATCTATCGCTTCACCGAAATTGGTTGCCATATTGGTGATTTGCATCCTAAAGAACACTATAGATGAATTGGAGAAATTTTTTTGAACTCCAGAGTTGAGGGAGGGAGTGCTAGTGCTCCTATGGGCCTGTTCATACTTCGCGACAAGAGCGACTTGTCGCCCGTGCAAATTATGCATATCGAATAAAACCGAGCGCGGGCCGCCGAAAAGTGTTCATACTCGAGCGCCGGCGCTGTCGCTTCAGTCGCTCTTGTCACTCTTGTCGCTGTGCACGCCACGCGCGCTGCACTCTTGTCGCTGCTGTCGCGAAGTTTGAACAGGCCCAATATGTGTGCCCTGACCCGTCTCCCGTAAGTGTGTGCGGGAGTGGTGAGGAAGAAATGCACAGCAAGGCGACCAATCACACGAGCTGTACTCGGTAACAGCCTCCAACGGAGCATTCCTCAGCGAGATTTGCAAAAATGACAACAGTCCCGCTAACGACGCAGAAACGTCATGAGTAGGTCGGCGGTTCACCTGCTCAGTGATGACATATGTACTTGATAAGGCTACACAGTATTTGATGGATTTGTTGAAGTGAATATGAGGAAGTATAGAATTGTTGGATAGCAAAGCGTGAAGCGCGATAGGCGCTGTAAGGCTAACAAGGGAACTGTCTGAACGGTACGCCGGAACGGCAAGAACGAGTATTATAGAGAGAATCCCCGTCCTCCAAATAGTAACAGAACATGTGTTGTTTTTGCCGAATCCTTGGGGCAAACGAGTATGAGGGTGTAATGGTTAAGGGTCCGCAGAGCGAGCTCTTCATGGCAGCGCAAGATCCCGGCGTCGTGTACTGGGTGGCGCAGTGGTAGAGGGCACGCCTCATGTTCGTGAGGTCTATGGTTCGGCTCCCATGCTACGTCGCATTTTTGCTACTTTTACCATAGTATCGGATTCCGGCAAAATCCTCTTCTGGTTGAAACTCTTGGTCCTCTTCTTCCACTACCTCCAGCTTCTCCACTTCGTCGATTTCCAGCTGTCGCAGTTCGAAATCCTGTAGACTACTTGCTATCCTTTCCGCCAGCTTCATTTCGTCTTTCGAAGGGACAGCATCCAGTGGAGATCCGCACTTCAGTGTCAGTAGGTGAATGACCGCTCGAGGGTTAGCAGACATTGTAGAGTCAGTGTTGGCGGCAGCAGCTTGTTATAACCGCGCGACTTTGTAAGCATAACAGAGGCGAGAATATTGATCGAGGTGGTAAGTGTGGTCCCTCCTACTCTGTGAGTACACTGGTGGCACTCACCTCACCAACACTAATAAATTGCATTTGAACCATTTTTCTGGCATTCTGCCGCTGTTTCATGTTGTTCCTGCGTCAAAATTTTTTACATTGACAATGAGAAGAATTTGTTGGAGTAAAAGTTTCACATAAAATCGCATTTGGCATATTTCGGACATTGCTGGTGAATTACGAGATGTCGACAAATAATAAGTAATAAAACATCTTAACGTAGCAAACTCCACAAACAAGTTCAGATATGGAAATCTCTGTGGAAATCCGATACTATGGTAAAAGTGCAAAAACGCGAAGCAGCATGGGACCCGAACCCTAGACCTCACGAACACGAGGCGTGCCCTCTACCACTGCGCCACCCAGTCCACGACATCGGTAGCTTGCGCTGCCTTGAAGAGCTCGCTCTGCGGACCCTTAACCATTACATCCTCGTACTCGTTTGCCCCAAGGATTCGGCAAAAACAAAACATGTTCTGTTACTCTTTGGAGGACGGGGATTCTCCCTATAGTACTCGGTCTTGCCGTTCCGGCGTACCGTTCAGACAGTTCCCTTGTAAGCAGCACTAGACAGAGATGACTCGGCAGGTGCGTTGATGAACGCATAGAGCCGAGGTGACTGTTCTCCGAATCCATGGTCGCTCGTGTCGCGCCTAGCCAACCAGGTCTCATCCCTTCTATCTGTCGGCAGATTTACACGATTTGCAAAGAAAGTGTAAAGCACTTTTCCATCCGCTACAAGTAAATCCAGAGACACGCATTTAAATTGCCTTCGCAACCTTATTAGTAGATGCTCTAACGCGCTCTTTATTCTACAGATAAGATAGATTTCCCAATATCTTGACTTAAAATCCTTTTTATTCAGGTAGTTCGAGTTCAGATCTATTCGCAGGTCCCAGGAATACCTTGCTGAACGGCCCGACCCTTGAGGAGCAGCCGAATGAAAGCTGTTGTGTTTGTAGTGACTTTCTTCAGGTGAATTCCAGACGAAGCTTCTCTGCCGCTCTTGATTTTGATGTCTACCGAAAAGAGCTTCCAACTGAGAATTTGCAAGTAATTCAATTGCTTCGGTGAAAAATCTTAATAGCTTTCAGCTATGCTCTGTACCATTCGTCGAGGAAGACTCTCAGTGGAGTAAAGGCATCTGTTACAACGGACTGGCTGGATAATTCAACTCACGCAGTTGGTGAAACCTTATCATATTTGTAGTTTAATTAGTGTTGTTACAATGATGGGTGAAGTGAAGAATTTCTATAGATGAGATTGTTCAGCTGTTGACCAAAATTGTCATCAACTTTATTACGGCTGACGTTTCGGCGTCGTCGCCTTCCTCAGAGCCTGGAAAAGTCGGAGACACTTGTGGAACTGTTCCCCCAAACACCATTTCTTACTACAGAGTACTCTTCCTAAGGGAAATAGAGGCAAGATCCGACATCCGAGATACAACTAACCTTTGAGGTGGATGACGTTGGACCACCAGACACCCGTAGCTGGAAGGAATCGTGGGTGAATGAGCTGTGGTCCTAGGGACCACCCGACTTAAGTATCCCGGGGGTCAGATCGAGCAGATCAAAACCCGCAGAGCTCCACAAAGGGTGCCAGTTCTTGAGTGATTGCTATGCACTCTTCCTTGCGATTGACCTGCGGATTCTTCGCCGCAATCCAAAGTGCCTCTAGTGTCCTGCGTGCCGAAATGTCACTTTCGCGCGCCAGGATCGAGACAGACATCTGAATCATCGTGCCCCCATGGCGCAGGACCCTGTGTTCTCCCCAAGGAGTGCGGACATTGGCTTTCCTAAGGCCGTCCAGATGCTCCCTGATCCTGACACAAAGGGGTCTGCCCGTTTCCCCTATATAGTGCTCCCCACACTCATTGCACGACACGAAATAAACTACCCCAGATGTCATGCAGTCCCCCTGTTTCCCATTGGAGCAAACTACGCAGGACGAGGTTGGGCACGTGCGATCGTAGATAAGGTTCCGGACCAACTGTGTCTTCAAGGTTGTCGGATGGACATCTACAACCCTTACAACGTCTTGGAGATCCGCTCTGCGTATGCATCTGCGTACCTCTGCACCCACTTCGTCTGAGATGAAGGGCACGCAGAAGGGTATCTTGCATCTTTCTTCTCGACGGACTAGCGCTGTAGCACGCGTCCTACCTCCCTTCTGCCAACTTTGGGCTGGATACCCGTTACTTTCTGCAATGTTGTGTGCCATCTTTAATGAAAGCAATTTTTGCTCACTGTCAGACGATACCGTGGCAGCAGTCCGGAACATGTTTGTAATAATGCCCCTCTTGGTACTGGAAGGGTGAGCAGTGCAATAGTGAACAAGGATGTTCATGCTACTGGGTTTCCTGTACCATCTAGTTTTAATTTCACTATGAGAAAGGTGTACCAGGAAGGCCAGTGAATTTTCCGTAGGTCTTTCTCTCGTAAGCTTTATATGTTCCGACTGCTTATTTAGCAGTTCGAAACATGTGTCCACCACATTTTGAGTGGAACATATAATCATACATATACACAACATATAAGTGGAGTCGTCGATATACCTACAATAAAGTGTTGGCAGGTGTTCCTGCACAGGCGACTGCCAGTACAGGAGCTAGTCTTTGTCCCATTGCCAGCCCTCTCATCTGCATATAGTACTCTCCCGACCATTTGAATACGTTACACATTAGGCACTCGTTTGTCAGAATCATAACCTGAGCCACCCTGAGTCCATATAGGTTCACATTTCCCTCATGTTCGGTGAGGATCTCAGCAACAGCCTGTAATGTCCGGTCTTTTGACACGTTGGTATACAATGAACTGAGTGCAGAGGTACGCAGATGCATACGCAGAGCGGATCTCCAAGACGTTGTAAGGGTTGTAGATGTCCATCCGACAACGTTGAAGACACAGTTGGTCCGGAACCATATCTACGATCGCACGTGCCCAACCTCGTCCTGCGTAGTTTGCTCCAATGGGAAACAGGGGGATTGCATGACATCTGGGGTAGTTTATTTCGTGTCGTGCAATGAGTGTGGGGAGCACTATATAGGGCAAACGGACAGACCCCTTTGTGTCAGGATCAGGGAGCATCTGGACGGCTTTAGGAAAGCCAATGTCCGCACTCCTTGGGGAGAACACAGGGTCCTGCGCCATGGGGGCACGATGATTCAGGTGTCTGTCTCGATCCTGGCGCGCGAAAGTGACATTTCGGCACGCAGGACACTAGAGGCACTTTGGATTGCGGCGAAGAATCCGCAGGTCAATCGCAAGGAAGAGTGCATTGCAATCACTCAAGAACTGGCACCCTTTGTGGAGCTCTGTGGGCTTTGATCTGCTCGATCTGACCCCCGGGGTACTTAAGTCGGGTGGTCCCTAGGACCACAGCTCATTCACCCACGATTCCTTCCAGCTACGGGTGTCTGGTGGTCCAACGTCATCCACCTCAAAGGTTAGTTGTATCTCGGATATCGGATCCTGCCTCTATTTCCCTTAGGAACAGTACTCTGTAGTAAGAATCGGTGTTTGGGGGAACAGTTCCACAAGTGTCTCCGACTTTTCCAGGCTCTGAGGAAGGCGACGACGCCGAAACGTCAGCCATAATAAAGTTGATGACAATCTTGGTCAACAGCTGAACAATCTCATCTATAGATTGACAACGTTATGCCAAGATTTTATTGAAAGCCGAACTTGGACAGTGAAGAATTTCGTTAAGTGTGCGCGAAACTTTGATATCTTTCGTATTCAGTAATGCTTCCTGTGAAGGCCGCTTCACGATTTCACGCCATTTTCTGCGTCTCAAATTTCACTTCGAGTGTTGCCATCTCGATCACTCAAGGTTCTAGTCTCATTGTCTAACTGAAGGGTGGGAGTATATTCGTTCCACAGTCCTCGTGCTTTAATCAAGGTTCGTCCTGCTTGCAGAGGATGTAGGGCTAGGACCTATGTCGAAGGTGGCAGACCAGTGCGGTCGAGAGGATGGACATGTCGTCCTTTGTCTTCTTCTTGTCTCACTTTACATAAACATTTGTTGACACTAACGTTCAGAAGGTTATTTATTGCGCATTGCAAACCAAGTAAGAATTCGATTCATATTCTATAGGCTTATGCTTCGCCGTCATCGGCTTCGTCAGAGCCTTTATGCTGGAATCGATTTGAGTCACCAGTCAGTTGGAGTTGTCCTCCTCTCAACTTCAAGACATTAATGTTTTCAAAGTTCTTGTTCATGAGGAAAGTTCTTAAGACACTCGTCTCCTCCTGCGCAGCTCAAGCGCGAGATCACTGGCTGTGTTGATTTTGTAGCTTGGATACACGTAGCTGAAGAACTTGAAGATGTTCATTCAGAGCGAGAAAGGGCATTAGAGACTCGTCTGTTCCTCATGAACATCGTCTTCATAGCGTTTAGCTGCAGCCCGAGTTTCCACACCCACGATCGAAGCCGATCAGCATTCGCTTTGCTACGATATGCTCACTGTTGTGCGCGCGATGTCGTGAAGCGAAGATGGTGCTGTTGCCAGCTGTCGGTCATCGTTCCCAGGTCCTTCCCTTTTTGGTCGCGCATGACGTTTTCGATGGTGGCGGTGGTAGCTTCAGAGAACGACTTCCCCTTACTGATTCTCTTCTTTATGTCGATGGTTGTTAAATGTCGGTATCTTGCTCATGAATGCGTAATACACCTATCAAAGGGTTCTGATCCGGAAATCAGTAACATCCTGTACAACAGCGATTTGGTTACAGCTTTAACTGATCAGACCTTAAAGGCCATGTTTTGGTGGGTACATGCTGGCGTTGTGCCTTTATTGGCCTGAAATCTCGTGTCACCAGTTCGATGAGATTTGACGTCACATCCGGCAAAAAATATGAAAATTCGTGGAATACACTACCAGTGAGCGATGCGATGGAGATTTTCTTTTTTAAGCCGTTCTTCATCGATGGCGTTGAGGCGAGGACCTTCCTGGGCACACTCGATGCTGTATTTATGATCTCCTACGCGGCCGTAAGTTTGCGCTGCTGAAATTCACTTGTTTTCTCAAAAGTTCGAGAAACTGGGTTTTGATTGCAATAAAATATCGTTATAACAGGTTACAACATCGGTGACAGCCACCTAAAGCTTGAAGAAAGTGACTTGAATCTTAAGTTTTGGTAGTTTCTAGGGGCTATTCTTCTGGGGATGGCTCGGCGAACGGCTAAATCCGAAGCATGTCATTGCTGCTGGCATGGTGGGATCTGGATTTACGGTTAGTGTTCATTTTAACACCACACTCTGATTTTGCATTTTATCCACCTTTAGCTCATTCTGTTCGGTGCCGTTCCCAAATGGTGTAATTTCTATCACGCTGCCTACTATTTGTTCACCTATGTACTGTTCGGATTGCTGCAAGCTTGTGGTTGGCCCAGTGAAATAGCAATAATGGTGAGTGTTTTGCAGCCACCATTTCGAAGTCCGCCGTTTATCCAACATTCCAAAAGCGGAGGCGCTAGAAAAACCCTTGATTAAAGCACTCAGTTGTTGGATGCTGTGGCGCAGGTGAAGTACAGATCGTCGTTGATCAACCTTCTTCTAAGTGCGCTAGTTATTCTGACTCTAAATGATTGGAACCTTTGGTTATCATGGGCGCAAAACCAGCGCACTGTTGAGGATGAAGAGCTTGCTGGCTGCGCCACGCATTTATCTAACTAGCAGTAGGTCCGTAATCACTTGTCACCTATCTTCCCGCAAGTCATTGCCAGGCCAACCGCGTGCCGATGCATTCCTTTCATGCGCCAGAGTATTCCAGTCGGTTTTTCTCGCTTTGGCAGTTCGGAGAACATCTTATCACACGTGTCTATCAGCTAATGAAAGTGAGTTGTTAAGGTGCCATAGGAAGAATTACGTTATAGAATTAAGGAGGTGGTTAGAAGCTTGGCCTTACTGTTATGTTAAGATCCTGAAGGCATGTGTTTCCACTGTCAAATGCAGCGGAGAAAAGTGCAGTGGAAGAGTTCTAGCTGCTATTTCTCATTCAGGCAAACTGGTTCGGAAAGGCAAATCGCGGCTTTATCATGGGGTTGTGGGCGTCGTGCCAGCCGATTGGCAACGTCTTTGGATCATTCTTCACCGCATGGGTATTGCCGTTAGGATACCAGGTAATCTTTTTGTATCTTAAAGGGTGGAGGTTCTTTAACCCTTTCTTCTTGAAACCTCGGTGTGGTGGGTTATCACTGTCAGTATATTAGCCCATACGAGGTTTTTAAGTGGATGTCTATTAGCGGTCTCAAGTTTGAACTTTCCATCGTCTTCAGAGGCGTAAAAGTGGAGTATAAGTTTGTGCCTGCGCTCTAATCAATGAGGCACCTTATCTACCATAATATTTTTGAAGCACTCCCAAAACAACTACAGCTAGCCCAAATGAAGTAGGTGAACCTACTTGTAGGATCCACCGTTGGAGTCAACTATTTCTCACACAAATTGACCAGTAATGGCGAGCGCGATTTACTGAATGGACGATGTCGGCGATCCCACCGGGCTGCAACTGATCCACAGTTCATAATGAGACACAAACAACAAAAAGTCACTTTGACAGAGGGGCACTTATTTCGATGATTCATTACTGGATTTCTTGTGAAAATCCAGAACACCTCGAAAACGTTTTCACTGCCGACATATTCCCTTCATTTCGTTTCTTTCATGCCACTCAATCATTGAACAACATTGACTAAAAAAAAAAGAACGGTGATTGGCTTTACTGGAGGAAACGAGAAACACTGAAGTAGCAGAAAAAAAATCACGAACAAATAAGAGGGAAGGGAGAAAAGAGAAAAAGGGTAGAACATTTTTATGGCTTACACCTACCGAATCAGTCCTGAAAAGCGTACAATTTCTCCTCTTGAACAGACAGCTATGATACTACGCGTTAGTCAGGCTTTCCTTGAGTTTTGGACCCTGCTTGATGAAAAGACAGCAGAGGTACCGTCAGAAGACGCTATCGTTATCGCAGGTGACCTCAACGGTCATGTGGGGACTGCAAAAGATGGTCGCAGCTGTCACGGCAGTTTCGGATATGGAGCACGTAACGCTGATGGTGAGCGAATCCTTATGCGGACTCGCATAACCTCATCATCGCGAACACCGTATTTCGAAAGCGTGACTCCCATCTGGTGTCGTTCTATAGCGGGAGCACCAAGACACAGATCGACTTCATCCTTGTGAAGCATCGCGATCGAAAGCTGGTTACAGATACGAAGGTGGTGCCGTACGAGACTGTCGCCACACAGCACCGTCCGCTGATATGCACTCTTAAGTTCGCCCCTCCGAGGCTGAGGCATGTCGAGCGATGCGGTCCACGGAGAATCAAGTGGTGGCGATTGAAGGAAAACGCTGCAGCTATTGTTTCTCGTATTCGGTTACCGACGGTGACAACCGTCGACGAAACATGGAAAGATGCAACCGATACGATTTTACAAGTTGCATGCTCTGAATTAGGCATGACTAAGCCTGGACGCCGCAAGATCGAGAAGCTGGCGTGGCTGTGGACTAACGACGTAAGAGAAAAAGTCCGAGAGAAGAAAAAATTATATCACGCGTTCCTGCGCGACAAGAGTGCAGACAAATGGCGTATGTACCAGGAGGCGAAGAAAGCGGCAAAGAAGGCCGTAGCCGTTGCAAAAGCCGTCCATTATGATGATCTCAGCGATAAACTCGAGACGCGCGATGGTGAACGACATCTTTATCGACTTGCCAAGGCACGCCATCGTCAGGCCGAGGATATCGAGAAATTCTTGGGCATCAACGATGAGAATGGCCATCTACTGACGAACCGCAAGAGGGCTATGAAACGATGGCATGACTACTTCGAGAGAATTTCGACAGAAGAGTTTGCCCATCCGCCCATCCCTTGCGTCCCTCCTACGCACGGTCCTGTGCAGAAAATCACTGTGGAGGAGACGGAAGCGGCTTTGAAGAAGATGAAGCCAGGCAAAGCAACGGGCCCCGATGATATAGCGGCCGACCTATGGAAGTTGAGGTGCTGGAGTCCTGCTGAGTGGCTAACGAAGTTTTTCAACCAGGTTGTTACGGAAAAGAAGGTACCTGGTAGTTGGCAGGAAAGCACGACGATCCCGATATGGAAGAAGAAGGGCAGTCCTGCGGACTGCACGAATTACCGTCCAATTCGCTTGCTCTCGCACAGCATGAAAATCTTCGAGCGAATTGTAGATGGGCGTATTCGCGATATCGTCCAACTTTCCACCAATCAATGTGGCTTCGTAGCGGGCAGTGGCACCATCGATGCCATACATGCTGCTCGTCTTCTGGTTGAGAGACATTGCGAAAAGCAGAAACTGCTGCACATAGCTTTTCTCGACTTAGAGAAAGCATTTGATCGCGTACCGCGTGAGGTTATATGGTACGCCTTACGACAACACAGTGTTCCCGAAGAGCTTATTGAGTGGGTGCGCATACTTTACTCTGGTCCAAAGAGTAGTGTGCGAGCGCCAGCCGGCACATCGGCGGAGTTTCCTATCTCCGTTGGTGTTCACCAGGGCTCTGCGCTTTCCCCGCTCCTATTCATTGTCGTAATGTATGCCATTTCGAGAGACCTTCAGAAGCCTGCCCCCTGGACGCAGCTGTATGCAGATGACGTAATGCTTGCAAGCGAAGAGAAGAGCGAACTCGAGCGACAAGCGCAGGCTTGGTACGACAGCTTGGCGATGTTCGGGCTCAAGCTAAACGTCAAAAAATCTGAGTACTTGACGACAGACATAAACGAAGCCGGGTCCATTGAGATCAATGGCACTGCGCTAGTACGAACGACAAACTTCAAGTACCTTGGATCTGCAATTGCGTCTGATGGTAGTCTGACGTTCGAGGTGAATTCGCGCGTGAGCGCAGCGTGGTCCAAATGGCGCTCGATGACAGGCGTTTTATGTGACAGGAAGATGATGTATGGAGCTGAGTGCTGGCCTGCAACCAAGGAAGTTGAGACTCGCCTCAGCGTAATGGAAACGAAAATGCTGCGATGGACGGCTGGTGTTACGCGTCTGGACCGTATTCGCAACGATGAAATACGCCAGAGGTTTGGTGTCGCTCCAATTGCTGACAAGTTACGTGAAGCTCGCCTTCGGTGGTATGGCCACGTTCTTCGAGCTAGTGGTGACACTGTTAGGAAGATTGGCCTTAACATAGATGTGCCCAGAAGACGGCCTAAAGGGCGGCCGAAGCAGCGATGGCTTGATACGTTGCATGTGGGCCTAAAGGTTGCTGGTATCCATCCCGATCAAGCATTTGATCGCGTAAAGTGGCGTCACCACACCAGAATAGCGGACCCCGCCTCGAAGCGGGACAAACGCTGAAGAAGAAGAGGAAGAAGAAGTCAGGCTTTCCTTGGGAGCTCTGAATGAAGGGTATGACCATACATGTCACTCGAGCGATGAGGATCCATTGAAGCACACTGGCTCGCAACAGACGAATCAGCGTTTATTAGTTTAGTAGTGGTATTGTAAGTGAGTACTTTGGTTCATATTCATGAAAAAATGTAAAATACATGTGCCACACACATGATCCAAATCTTCGACAAGCAAAGCTCACGGCCTTTCCCAATCAAAATATATTACAAATGACTGGCGTTTCCTTTCCTCCCTCCAAGCATCTTCAGGTAGAAGAGCAGGAAATCGCTTGTATTGTGAGATCTTCCTTTCTAGATAAAACTAGCGACTCGCTTTTAGCAAGTCCTTGTCCCTGCATCACTATTAAGAATAGTTTAGTTACAGTAATGCAAGACATTTCGATTTAGGAGGTAAGGAAGATCATTTGTCGGCTCTGTTCGCGCTGGGATAAGTCGCTGTTTTGATGGGCAGTCCAACTATTCTCCAATTCTCATAGATTAGTAAGGAGCGCTACAGACGCCTTCCAGAACCACTTATAAGCAGAAGTGTACAACGTTGATCCAAATAAAACTAAATGGAAAATGATAAGTCTATCTTTCAAGAAATACGAAACCTTTTGTTTTCGCGAGATACCACTTCTTCAGCAGGATCTACTGCCTGATCACTGTCCTGTTTTTGGTTCAGTGTCCGGAGCAGAGTTTCAGTTTTTCTTTTAATGTGATGTGCTGCCATGCCACATCAAAGTTTCTCATGGGTGACCAACACTCTCAGGGATACTCAAGTCAGTAAAAGAGATTACCCAGATTCTGCCTGTGCAGCCTGTACACTGCTGGAAGGATTCATTGTCTTCCTTGTAGTTCGATCGCAAAATTTGAGAAAATTGTTGTAGTCGGACAGGGTAGAACAGCTTTATTGCGAAGAACAGCAGACAGGAAGCACGAAAAACAAATACGGAACAATCGGGGGCTATTTATAGACAACTCAGGGTCCAGTGATTACGTGGCTGTGACGTGGATATTACGTAGACAATACATTGACATGATGTACACGTTAGGGGCTATGACGTAGGTTCCGTGACGTAACTAGGTAAGGATCGAGATTACTGCTCAATGCCTACAACACCTCCCTTTCTTAAATTACATACGATATGACTTATTCTTGGGATCGATGTCGAGGCAGCGTGGAGCACGGCGAACACGCGACGAACGTCGAAGTTGAACGGCTGACGGGAGCGTCGAACTTGCTGTCACGGGGTTGTTAGGCGCTGCTTCGTTGGTAGTGCTGGAATCGTCGGAGCTCAGTAGCAGTGGTTCATCAGCGACAGCGGCATCGCCGGGAACAGAGGCAGGTCGAAGACTTCCAGAAATGTATTTTCGCTCGGCGTGCTGTGTCGAGGTTTCAGCTGATTGGTATGTCGAGTCCAGAGGAGTCTTCAGAGCGAGTAGATAAGTGACGTTTCCAGTGCGTCGAACGAGTCCCAGTGCTTTTCGACGTCCGATAGTCCTTTGCACACACTTTGTCGTCAGGTTCGAAACAGCGGCTGCGAGTTCCGTGGTGTCTGTTGAACTGTCTCTCCATCTTCCTGTCCCGAGGCCCGGTGTTGTCATCTTTAGGAGGCATCATCACATCAAGTACGGTGCGAAGACGACGTTCAATGAAATTCTCGGCAGAAAATAGATGATTCGGCCTGGACTGGCAGGGTGTAGAGCGGTAGGCCATTAAAAACGTTTGAAGAGCATCAGGTGTCGGTTCCTACCCTTTCAACTTGGCCAGGGCTCTTTTGAAGGTGTCCACAAAGAGTTCTGCTTGTCCATTGCTTTGTGGATGAAAAGGTGGAATGCGGATGTGTGTGATACCACGGAAGCGGCAGAATTCCGTGAAGGTTGCGGAGGTAAATTGTGTGCCGTTGTCCGTGACCTAGCTTGGTCGGATTACAAACCGTGCGAAAAGTTTCTTCATTGCGGCTATTGTAGCTGTTGTCGTAATGATGTTCATCGGGATGACCTCCGGCCATTTTGAGTAAGCGTCCACAATGATTAAATAGAAGGTTCCCTCGAGCGGTCCAGCGAAATCTGCGTGTATCCTTGTCCATGATGCGGTAGGTTTCGGCCATGAATGAAGGTCGGTCTTAACGGTATCCTTGGAGACGGATGCATAGGTGCTGCAGGTTCTGACGAGGCCCTCGATGTCCTCATCCAACGGCCAATATACGTAACTTCGTGCCAGCGTTTTCATCCTTGTTTGTCCTAGGTGGGCCTTATGCAGCGAATTGAGTACACGACGCTGAAGAGACTTCGGGATCACCAGACGATTGGCTGTAAGCAAACAATCGTCGATGTGGACAGTGAGTTTCGGCGGTTGTAGAAGTGCCAGAAGGGTGAATCGCGAGTGACATTAGGCCGGTTTCCTGTTTGAGTGTTTTTAATCACTTGCGACAGCAGGTGGTCTAAAGCAGTAGCGTAGCGGATCTCATTGAAGGAGAGAGGAAGACTGCGGCAGCTGTCCATGATTTCGTCTGCGATGTCAACCTCAACCTCAGCAATAACGCGATCTTCAGGTTCCGAAGTTCGTGTAGGAATGAGTCGGGATAAGGCATCAGCTTGTTCGAAGTCCTTCGTGTTTACGTACTCGATGGAGAAGTTGTAGTTCAGCAGAATTGTGGCCCATCGTTGAAGTCGGTTGGCACTGTAAAGAGGGATACCCTTCTTGCTTCCGAAAATCGCAAGAAGAGGTTTGTGGTCCCTTTTCAACGTGGAATGACGCCCATTGACGAAACGATGGAACTTCTGCACGACAAAAATCAGGGCGAGTCCTTCCTTCTCGATCTGACTGTTATTCCTTTGAGCATGCGTCAAAGCATGACTTACGTGGTAGACGGCTTTTTCCGATCCGTCCGGAAAGCGATGTGTCAGGATTGCTCCGATTCCGTTGTTGGAGGCATCTGCGGCGACGATGATTGGCAGACTGAGATCGAAGTGGGTCAGGGGGAGATCCGAGTTCAGTGTCGCTTTTATTCGGTCAAAGGAAGATTGGTATTCTGGTGTCCACCTGAATGCAGCATTCTTCCTAGTCAGTGCGTCTAACGGAGCTCGAATGTCGTGCAGGTCTTTGACGAATGTTCTGTAGAAGTTGACTAATCCGAGGAAAGCACGCTGCTGGCTGATGTCTTTTGGAGGAGGCATCTTGCATATTGCCTCCGTTTTGGTGGTATCAGGACGGCGTCCTTCAGCGTCGATGACGAAGCCAAGGTAGGTGATCTCTGTCTGTAAAAAGGCGCATTTTTCAAGACGAACATGAAATCCATAGTCGTGAATCCTTCGAAATAGCGCTTCAAGGCATATTATGTTCCTCAATGGTCCTGCCGGTGACAATAAGATCGTCGAGATAGGCGGCAACTCCTTCCATTCCGGAAGTAAGGACGTCCATTTGTTGTTGAAAGATGCTTGGAGCCGGCTTGATCTCAAAAGGTAAGCGATTGAAACGGTAGAGTCCTCGATGGGTATTAGTTGTCAGCTGGGAGACTTCGTCCACTTCCAACTGGAGGTAGGCGTCAGCTAGGTCGATTTACGAGAAGTATCGACCTCCGTTCAGTCTTGTAAATATGTCGTCAGGCGTTGGAAGGGGTGCTGGTGCTGGTCGAGCGCGTCGTTTGATCATGTAGAGCGCAGCGCACAAACGGATTGAACCGTTCCTCTTCTGGACGACGACGACAGGAGCGACCCATTCAGAATGGTCTACGGGCGACAATACGTTGATGGTGACCAGTCGATCGATCTCCTGTGAAATACGAGGTATGGCAGCGTACGGCACCGGTCGTGCCTTGCGGAACACAGGTTTCACGTCATTTTTGAGTTTTAGTGACGCCTTTGATTTTGTAGTGCATACCAGTCCTGGTGCGAATACTGGAGCAAACTTGCTCTGCATCCTTGCCATGAGTGACGATCGCAGTGTTCGGAGCGTAGAAACTGAGACAGTATTGCAGGTACCTTCCACAAGGTTACGGTACAGCGGCTGATGTTGGTGATCCAATCGAGGCCTAGCAGCGACTTGGTATCTGCGACGTGGCAGCTTCCATTTCCACGTTGGCCATCGATGACAAAACTGCATTTAAAATGACCACGTGCCCGAATTTCCATGTTGTTGGCCGACTTCAGCGTCAGGTATGGAGGCTGCAGCTTCGGGCGTCCGATTGCGATCCAGCCTCTCTCGCTCAGCAGTGTGACGTTGGCACCGGTATCGAGTCGCATCCGAACGGTAGAGCCATTAATTGTCACGTTTCGGTAAATGCGAGTGACTGTTGATACGGCAGAGGTGGTGGAGGCAGCAACAACGACGTTGTTCGCACGTCGGTGGTTCGTCCTGGTCCTTTTCTGCTTCCCTTTGTTGAAATTCTTGCAAAAGCTTTTCTTATGTCTGACGAGTGAGCATGCGTTACACTTTTTGTTGGCGAATTCGCAGTCTTTGGCCCATTGCGATCCTCCACATCGGTAACAGGGCGAAGGCGTGTTCCGCTGGCGCTTTGACGTAGTAGTAGCTACGGCGTTGACGACAGGCACAGGTGAAGATGTGTTTCCGAGTAGCTTAGCGTCGTGTCGGATGTCCATGAATTGTTGAACCTCAGCATTCAGTTCCTTGAGAGTAGTCTGCGGCTGCTCCTCCATTTTTCGTAGAGCGCGGGTACGAATGTCGGCATATTGAGGAGCGGAGAGGCCACATATCCACGCAAGACACTTCATCTGTTCGCCGGTGACTGCGTCAAATTCGTGACGTTGGTTGACCATTCCAGTGTAGTTGCGTAGAGATTCAGGTAGGCGTAGCGGCGTGCGAACACTGACGTGTTGTGTCCGAACAGCTCCTTGAGTGTCTTCACCGTCTCCTCCATCGATATATCAGGTGACTTCGACGGCAGGATATGGTTGGTGAATCGGGCGTAGGAGGCGGCATCCAGCTTCGACACGATTAGAGGAGCTTTCGCTGCATCATCCAGAGTGGAGCCATCCTTTGCGATCATGTCGTCGTAGCGGCTGAACCACACGTTGAAGGTGCATCCATTTTCTGAGTCGTAGCTGAACTGCGGCAGTCGAGACGAGAGCGAATTCATGACAAACTCGGTTGTCGTTGCTGGTGCGGCGGTTGAGGTCGTTCCCATCGACGAAAGAAGGCGATCCATTCGGTCCATTATAGCGTTGAGAGTCTTCTCCTGCAGACGGGACTGGGCTTCCAGAATCGAGCGCAGTTGTTCGGCGGCCATTCTTCAGTCCTTGATCGCCACTTGTTGTAGTCGGACAGGGTAGAACAGCTTTATTGCGAAGAACAGCAGACAGGAAGCATGAAGAACAAATACAGAACAATCGGGGGCTATTTGTAGACAACTCAGGTCCAGTGATTACGTGGCTGTGACGTGGATATTACGTAGACAATACATTGACATGATGTACACGTTAGGGGCTATGACGTAGGTTCCGTGAAGTAACTAGGTAGTAACTAGGTATCGATATGCTATTACTGCTCAATGCCTACAACAAAAATATTTCTGCCACAAATGTGCATTCGTTCCCAGGCCTTTCATTCGATCAGAATATTCTTCCATCCATAGAGGTCAGCTCTTGCGCTTCTTAGTTGCCCAATCATGTCTACATGTATCTCTCGTTCAATCGGCCTGTAGTTACACCTATCAGCAATAGCTATTTCTTGATCACCATGAATCTTTTCCAACTACTGTTCATACGGGAGAAACGCTGTATTACTTCGTCACTTATTGGACAAAATGTATTTCTCCTGATTAAAACAGTGATTCATAGAATGGCCTTGACTTTCCATTTTTTACCGCATCTACATCTACAAATTTGGGATTTTTTTTAGAAAAAGAACGTGTTGGAGAAAATGTTTCAAGAGAAATAGGTCGTCATAGAACTTAATATATCACCGCCAATTCATTTGTCTTCATGAGAATGTCTGCTTCAACAGCTGTTGCCAATACGTTTTTACAATATCCAACTACCTTAAGTCTTTAACTTTTTGAGCGAACTCTAGCCACTGAAGTTGCATCCCATAACTGCCGTTGTTCACAATCTGGCGGAAAGGCACCACTTCTAACCTAAAACGTCAACTCTGGGCGTTGTCACACTCGCATACCACACCACTTGTGAGCCAAACTCGAAACAGTGGCGCAAACTCCGGCCTCATCCTTTATTTGCGAAGCTTGGATATCGTTTATCGATCTGAAAAATCTTCCCTCCTCAAAAATTGTTAGTAGCAGTGTTTCCCCGTCACAGAATTACTTGAGCGGGAGACATCAACGTCTTCATCTGTCTCCCCGATGAGTGCAACCAATATCGGCATGTGGTTCCCACTTAGCCACCCAAACCTGTCGCTTTATTCGTTCAGGAATTTCTGAGCATTGGTTGGTCGTTGATTAACACCTAATCCTCGCAGCCACTCAGAACCGAAGGATGACCTTTACGCAGAACTGATTTTTATTAGTTATAGCTTATTATTATTTTAATACCTCCGCTTTGTGAACACAGTAGACTTAGTGTGTACCGATCTTCGTGCTTCTTTATATGATTGACACCGGGAGCCGATTAATGTTCGTTGGAATCGCCTTTGAAGACTGTTGAATGTTGCTGCGAAAAAGACCACGTTTGGGTGGTGTCGCCGTTCCGCGTCCCCACTTCCTGTACTTGGCGCTAGAGCACCTCTTCTAAACGGAGAAGGAGGATCTATAGTTGTGCTCGAATAACCTATTCGAATAGGTGTTCCAGAGATTTTTATTCGAATTTGAATATTTGAATTCGAGTATTCCAAAAGTCGCGTTTTCGAATGCATCAATTTTTGAGTATCCAAAAAATCCCATTTTTCGGACGTATCCGTATTCGAATATTCAGAAAGTCGCTTTTTTGGATGTTATCGAATTCGATCATTCGAAATTAGTTAGCATTCGAAACTTATCAAAACGCACAATTATTCGAATATTCAACGGATGCCATTCGAATGTTGGTTTTCCTTTTGGGCACTGCATATACAACACAATAGGTAAATTAAGATCTGATTTGTTCCGCAGAACACGTCGTATCAAACATGGAAATTTTGAACGGGATGTTCATTACTTGTAAATAAGTGCTACGATGCCTCCCTTTCACTCCAAATTCTCTAAATCTCCGTCTCATTCCTTTTTAACAATACCGCATAGAGAAGAGGAAGCATGAATGCAAAGCACGAAACTGTACCTTCTGCAGCTTCAGTCATTGAAGGCTCACACTTTCAATAGGATGCAAAGGATCGAAGCGAATTGCGCCTTACGGATCACTTTTCCATTTGACACTGCTGCGATTGGTCTTGTTTTCCGTCCTCCAGCTTTGCATCATTAAATCTAGGCTTGATCTCTTGTTCCCTACTTAGGCCCTTTCGGTGGACATTGGGACTTCTGATGTAAATTGAATCCAGAACGCATTAAGATTTTTGTACACAGAGGGTTGGACCTCGTGCTCCAAATTGTCCTCCTTCACTCCGAGGTCTTGCCCGAGTACTGGTGACAGTGGATCCTATGGTAGCCTTTCTGTGCCTTTTTAACCTTCCCCATCCTAAAGTGCAGAGCTAGCCTTGTTTCCATGATGCGTTCCTCGCTCTAGAGTTGGCAGATCAGGGTCACCATTCCATGCAGCTGCCGTCCCTGCTACCTGAGAATTAAACCACACAGCTGGGGTCCCTTAGAGACGATCGTATATGCAGTCTGTTGCGGGCTACAGGTATAAGAGTCCTAAGTGACAGATCGATTAAAGAAGCCGGATTTTATAACTGCTCAGACACTTCCGAACAGAGGTGCTTAGTTGATAAGAGACAAAAGCAGTATGAAGGGGTTTTGCGAAGCAGGGTAGGGCTGAATTTTCGAACTGCTTTTCTCTGCATTCAGATGAACACTTACGGACAGCGTGGTCATTAAGAACAGCATTCTCTCGAGACTTTCTAAGGGGCATTGCCTTCCCGTTCCGTGTACACACCCATGCAAAGTGTTTCATCTGCCCTTCTATCGGGTGAATGGAGGGGCTGTTTAGAGAAAAGCGTGTTGTTTCTTTTATATGCCTCACTCCCGAACGAGGTGGATCAGCCTTGAGTGACCTAACGTTTCTACCCGTTGCATGTGTACCTTTGCATGCATACAACAAATTGCTCAGCGATTCGGTCGCTCATTGGAGCAGGATGGGGTTTATTGGATTCTGATTCGAATCAATTTTGAACAATTCGGATACTCAGAAAATCGTGCTTTTCGAATATATTCGCATCCGAATACTCAGAAAAACCGCACTTTTCGGACGTATTGGAATTCGAATATTCGAATTTTGAGGGAAAACTATAGAAGGATCTCATCGTCAGGTGTATGTCTGAAGGGCGAAAATGGATGTCATGGAGAGAATCTCCGCCCATCTAATGGTCGAAAAACCTGTTTCGTTTTTGCTGAGTTCTTGAGCGAAGGAGAGAGCTAGGGACCCTCAGCATTTACTATGAGGTAGCACGACCAGCACCAGATAGCTGCGTGCCACGCTTAAGGGAGGTAAAAGGTTTAGCGAAAGATGCTGAATCGGACGGCATTGAAGTGTAAAGATCAGTGACGCTACGTCATGAGCGAGTCCGACCGTTCGATTTCAGTACTTAACAGTGTTTTTTTAGCGCTGGGTAGCCGAAGACTTCCAAGTGTTTCTCAAGCATTGCAGTATAGCTTGCCAAATAACAATTCAGTGTTAGCTGCTCATCATCTACCCTCTTAATTATAGAAAATTTCTTTGTTTCACAGCATTTTTTCCAGGGACCTTCAAGAGGATGGTGAACGGGCGGATGGAATGTCTCCGGCTCCAAGATTTTTTTTAGGACAGCCATAAACCTCTTGAGAAGCAGACGGGGTTGAGTGGAGGTCACATCCTCTGTCAACCGTGGAATGTGCAGACTATACGTATCAAGACTGCGAAAACGGCTATTGCACTGCTGAACATGCACAAGACCAAAGTCGACCAGATTGCTCGATGCAAGAAGGAGCGGCGTGCTGGCCTCCACACATTCTATTCGCGCTGCTCTTAAAACGCATAGAAGGAGTCAAGTTTTCAAATGTAACTTGTATTTCCTTTATAAACCGTAGATGAACGATCCTGCCGAAAAAGTTTCCATTGAAATCCGATGTGCCGTTCTCCATGAACTGTGTACCTGCCTGACTCTGGAATCATGGATAGATCTGGAGCATAAAAGATTCGGTTCTTAAGCTACATGCTACTAGCATGCTTAAGAGGCTATTCCTGCAGTATCATCCTTACGATAGGGGACCTAGCTGCCTATTATTTATTTATTGAATACGTCATAAGACGCGCTGCATAAGGAAAAACGCAAACAAACAAACAAATAGCAGACAAACATCCTCAGCTAATCTAGGCAGATTTGCCATGGAAAGAAGCGTCATCCACCTACATACCACTAGAGTAAACCCTGACAACAAACTAAAAAGTAAAGAAAAAGGGGCGAACACTATTTGGTCGACGGGAGAGAAAAATGCCGCCCGACTAGAGCAGTAGTTATTGTCTGCCACCACTGGCTCCTGCTTAGGTCGAGCAATCTGGTCTTGTACATCAACAATGATCGAAAGGCGGTTTTCGACCATCCTTAAGTAGATGATCTGCACATTACCCACGGCTGATTGGGGACATACGTTCTTCCCCTTGCCTCCTTAGCACACCCATCCCTACTCCTTCAATACATAGACTTGTCGGGGTCTACAGCGTGGCTCATAAGTGTTGAAAAAAAATTGCGTGGCCTTATTAGGAGATTTTTTCAATTGCTGAGAGCCACATGCCAACTGCTATGGAGCATATCCTTAGTATTATACTCCTTACAATTAACATGGTTGTAGCTACTCTTATTAGAAAGTTGTGGGTACTGTAGTTATTTTACAAGATTTTCGAATGCTCGAATACTTTGAAATCGCCAGAAATTTTGAACATTGTTATTTGAATGTATTCGAAAATCGCAAATTTTCTGATTGTTCCAACTTGAGTACATACAAACTCAGCTTTTGAATATTCCAATTCGAATGGAGCATCGAATTCCAGAAAGGAAGCGAAGTTGAAGTCTGCTAACTTAGGTGGTTTGTTTGTTTGATTGTTTGTTTGATTGAAAGTGCTGCTGACATGGATGTTCTTTATAGCACTTTTCTCGCCATTCACTGTTTGGCTTCGTTTTCTTCCAAATTTTAGCGGTAGTCTAGACCATCTAAGATTTTCTTTTGCGATTTAGTATTAAATCTACGAAGCTAGCGCTTTAAACTGCGTTTAATTATAGGATGATCATATAATATAATTGTTATTAAAATTTAATTAATCACAGTTTAATTATAATTAAGGTTTCCCAACGGAGAAGGATGTCTCTATACTGAAACCGTTTCAAAGCTTTTGCGATAGGAGTAAATCGTGCCTGAATCCAGAGCATATCCTTAACCATACACTACTCTGTACTATTGTCATCATACTCGTTTCTTTGGATCCAGAACGAGATCAGAGATAATGTCTTTTGGACATGAAACCATAGCAGGTAAAAGCGATAGGGCAAGGAGAGAAATGGAAAGATTTCTCTGCGATTTTCAAGTACAAAGTGTTGAATACGCTCTTAACCGGGTTGGTGTGAGAGCACTCCGTCAAAGGTATCCAGCGCTGTATTAAACAAATCAAACAAATCAACCTATATGAAGTTTCGAAGGTTCGTTTCGCCACTACCTTCATACAATCTTTTGACATAACATCTCGCCGGTGGCTTATCAGTGAAGCAGGAGATGTTATGTTAAAAATAGAAAATAAAAAGGTGACGGAAACCTTTCCGCACTTGCTGTTAGGATGGTGCAAAAATCCTTTTCCATACTTGCGGTGTTTCAGCATTGATAACTAAATAAAACCTTAGACGGATGCAGTCGTGTTATTCATCGTTCATCGTTAGAAAGCATACTTTTCGCGCTATCGTGCGAAATAATTGTTGTTTCTCTATCACCTTTTCTTCAATGATTCTCGATCGCTCGCGAAGATGCCGTCACAACAGGAAATTTGCGTCATTTTGCTTCACGATTTCAAACTCGGCCACAGCGCAGCGGAAGCAGCTCCAAATGTCAACAGCACATGGGGTGAGGACACTACATCTGAATCCATCACGCGTGGATGGTTCTAGAAATTCTGAGCTGGACTTCAGTCTCGAAGATCAGGAGGGACGCGGTCGGCTATCGGAGGTTAACAACGATGAGTTGAAGGCAAGGTAAATGCCAACCCAAGAAGGTGCACAAGAGAAATTGCTGATTAGCTAAACGCTGACCGCGCAACGATAGCGCGGCTGTAGGAAGAAAATGGGAAAGGTAGAAAAGTGGGTGGCACACGGGTTGACTGACCAGGATACTATCTCAACGGTAGGTCGGAACGGCGCAAATGTTGTATATGGGCAGAACCGCCTCCCCCTGGGAAGTAACAAACTGCAGGTATCTCGACCCCAATACAACTCTGCGCAGAGTTAGGGGCAGCGGATGTCGCGGGTTGGCGCCCTGTTGATTCACGTGCTCCACAGCTGACGGGCGCGCGCGGGATGAGGGCCGGTATCGCGGTTTAGCGCAGTGCACAGGTGGCGTAGTAGGGAAGAAATCGGGATCGTGAGCGATGGGTCAAGGGTTTGGATCCCGCAAACTGCGTTTGATTTGCACTTTTGCAAAATCCATGTTTATCATATAGGTAATCCACCTAGGGGTATTATAGTGTGTTATCGAGGATGTTTACACATAACACATGCTTCAAACTACAGATTAGCTAAAATGTTCACTTCAGTGTCACTTATTTTAAGCCTATTTTGTGTGAAGCTGTAGTTATGTAACGATAGATATTTTGTGGCACTAGTTAAAAGTTCCGACTCCACCAACAAGACTTCAGTCAAAAAAAAATTTTTTTGCTGAAACTTTTTCTGGGGTTATTTGGGGTGCTGATCACGAATCTGACATCCGTTTTTCACTATTTGGTCGGAGGCCACCCATACCGTTAACAAGGGTGGTCCAGGCAGGGTCACCGATTTCGCTGTAACTTCGTCTAGGGGGGGGGGGGGAATTTGGGGTGCTTATCACGAATCTGACATCCGTCTTCCACGATTCTTTCTCTACTTGCAGTTATCGGCAGAAACTTTAGGAATGTAATCCTGTGCCTTCCTGTATTTATATCATCCAGCCGTGATCAGCACCCCAAATAACCCTCCTAGACGAAGTTTCAGTGAAATCGGTAACCCTGCCTGGACCACCCTTGTTAACGGTATGGGTGGCCTCCGACGGAATCGTGAAGAACGGATATCAGTTTCGTGATCAGCACCTCAAATAACCCCTAGACAAAGTTTCAGCGAAATCGGTGACCCTGACTGGAGCACCCTTGTTAACGGTGTGAGTGGTATGTTATATGTAAACATGCTTTATAACACACTATAATACCCTAGGTGGATTACCTATATGATAAACATGGATTTTGCAAAAGTGCAAAACAAACGCAGTTTGCGGGATCCAAACCCTTGACCACTCGCTCACGATCCCGATCTCTTCCCTACTTCGCCACCTGTGCACTGCGCTAATCCGCGATACCGGCCCTCATCCCGCGCGCGCCCGTCAGCTGTGGAGCACGTGAATCAACAGGGCGCCAACAGGCGAATTCCGTCGCCTCTAACTTTGCGCAGAGTTGTATTGGGGTCGAGATACCTGCAGTTTGTTACTACCCATAGAGAGGCGGTTCTGCCCATATACAACATTTGCGCCGTTCCGACCTACCGTTGAGATAGTATCCTGGTGAGCACCAGTCGTCTCGAGGTGTGCTCGAGACTTCTTTCGCACAATAAAAGCGATTCTTTTCTGCATCGTGTTGTGATGTGTGACGAAAACAATTCTCTACGACAATCGACGACATTCAAGTCAAAGGTTGGACCGCGACGAAGCTCCGAAGCATTTCCCAAAGGCGTATTGCTCCAAAGGTCAAGGTGACTGCGGCCAGCAGCCGATTTGAACCTCCACAGCTTCCTTGCTCCGGGCGAAACTATCACAGAAGTACTGTGAGGAACTCGACAAAATGCACCAAAAATCGCATCTAATCCACCTGGCAATGACCGACAGAAGAGGAGCATTCCTGCTACAAGAGAACCCCGACTGCGCGTTTCATTGGTGAAAAAGCTGATTGAGTTGAGATTTTACGTCGACCTCCACCGTGGTTAGACCCTTCTACAAACTATTACTTTTTCAAGCATCTCAACATTTTCCTGCGTGAGAAATTCTTACGAAATAAAGGCGATGCAAAAAGGATAGACGATTTCGTGGGCTCTACAGCTACAGAGTTTTAGGCTGCTGGAGTATCTAAATCAGTATCTCGTTGGCAGAAATCTGTCGATTGTTTTGGTGGTTATTTCTATTGAGAAACTTTCCTTTGGAGCGAGTTATATTTTTTCAAATTAATTGCTTTAAAATGGCCACTTCTTTTCACCACTGTAATAATTTTTGCGCTACCAGTTGGGCAACGTTGCAAATTAGAAAACATCTGCGCCGAAGGCTCTGCATCTGATGTATGTGCAAAATGTGTTTTATCAAATCTGGTCAGTTCTGGCCGTTTTCAGGCGAACAAGCTCTTGTTACATCCTTTGAGAGCCGCCTTGCATATAAGTGAGTTAGCGTCTTTCCGTCTGTTCGACTGTCCGACGACAAAGTGTGATCGTCTCTGAGAAGCATCCACATCGCAATCGACATCATCGACGTAAGGGTGGCTAACCGCACAGGGTGAATAGGGTTGAGAGCAAGTGAACAGTCGATCACTTGAGCTTGAAATGTGCAGGGGCCGCACAACCTGTAAGCAACGAAGATCGGTTCTTGGCAATATGTGATCCTTTGCTCCAGCTAGCATTCGTTCGCTGCAGTTGGCCTTTCACCCATCTTTGCTTTGTCGTGTTAAGAGCGACTATTCGAAATTTCAGAACACGTTCTTCATAAATGGTCTTCTGATGCTTGTTGGAGCACTGGTTGTAATGATAGCGATTGATCCAAAGCCCAGGGGGGACCAGTACTCTGAGGTGCACGATCCTACTCGCGAGAGGTGAGCGTCTTTATTCCGTACAATTTCCTATGCAGAGTGCAATTTTTAGTGGTCAGTTGAACCTATCGCAACCTTCTGTGTTTAGGTCCCATTCAGAGGAAGGACAACCTATCAGTTTTGTCAAAGCTATTCTTCTGCCTGGGGTATTCGCCGTGAGTTTTATGCTTCCCCTTCTCATAGTCATATGTCGCTGAAAAGAATAGCCATTTCAATAAATGAAGTTTACGTATTAGACCTGAAAAGTAACCGATGGATGTGACCATTGTATGAGACCAGCGTCATCTGTGTAAATCTGCGTGATATGACTATATGGACTATTCATGTTCCAAGCACCGTTGCGTCTAAAACTTCCTGGAGCTGCCGAAAGAGTTGTGTTCCCCAAATTATTGCTTCCTGGTTGCTGCCCTCACGCGGTCTTTGCATAGGCTTGTTAAAGCGTTTGGGCAGGATATATCTCCTTCGTCATCGCTTCGCCATAGTCCACCGAGGGCGCCTGCACGGGGATGTAGGCAAAGTGTAGAGGGAAGTCACCCATTCGGGATGAAACTGCTGGCTGTTGTGTCTCGTTTTCCCTGCACTTTACCGGGTAGCGCTTCCTTTTGAACCTGCAGGAACCAAATCGTGGTGAAGCTATACCAATATGGGTCGCCTCAACTGAACAAAGTTCTCTCCCAATTTCAAGGCCTTTAGAGGAACATTCCATATCTGATGGTTTTACCAAAGAGCCAAAGTATTGGGTTGTTCGATAATTCTTGTCGTTTTTTGTTCTCGTCGATGGTGAGAACTGTATATTATTATGTATTTGTCGTTGCGTGGCTTACATTATGATTTACTATTTTAAAGCCCTCAGGGGATAGCCCTTAGACTGTATTCTAGCAAAAACTGAGCATAATTAATAAAAATAAATTGTTTAAAAATTAGGTTGAAAATGGACAATCAGAGAGAGAGAGCATTATCGGCATATTTTGTTGTTTTACGAAAATGTGGTGCAGGCTCAGAAGAAATTTGTGAAGTTTATGATGAAGATTGCGCTACTGAACACCAGCGTCAGCGCTGGTTTGCTCGCTTTCGCTCTGGAAATCTTAGATGCATCATGTACTGTACTGGTCGTACAATCGCTAGTGATGACGACACGTTAATCGGAGCTAAGCTTTGTATGACAACTGAAGATGTGGCAGAGAAGCTTCACATATCGAATTCAACCGTTGACTTGCACTGACAAAAACTTGGCTACGTTACCAATTGGATGTTTGGGTTCCTCACGAAATAAAGGAAATCCACCTCACCAAACGCTTCCACATATTCGAAGATATAGTCTACTTTGAGCTGCTTCCAAGAAACCAAACCGTTTATTTGAACGTCTACTGTTGTCAAGTATCGAAAGTAACCAAGGAATTCAAGAAAAAAAAACTGGCCGATGTTCCATCATGATAACGCCAGACCCACACCTCCTTGATGACCCGCAAAAAATTAACGGAACTCAGTTGGAAACTAATGCCACATCCACACTGTAGCTTTGACTTTGCACCATCAGATCATCATTTGTTTCGCTCCCTTCAAAACCACTTGAATGGTAGAACTTTTGATTCCAGTCAAGCGTTAACTATGAGTTGCACCAGTTCTTTGCTTCTAAAAATTTGAACACTATGTAAGGAGCTGTGTACGTCTTATCCATTTGCCGATAGTTGTTGTTGCAGTACTGTTTGTGCAACGCCTGTCTCAAACTTGTCAACTACGCGTTCTTCTTCTGGCTCCCACTGTACCTGACGGAAGCCTATCATTGGGAGGAGGCAAAGGTTTTTTCAGACTGCATTGTCTCATGAGCAAGAGTTGTGTCATAGGCAAGAATGTGTGAATCCTTTCTTTTTCTTCCTTTGGTATCAAGCATAGTTTTGGGGTACTGTGGGTGCTGTAGATAACTTCTCCCTGGTAAGTAATCGCAGATAGTCGTACTTAGGCGGACCAGTTGAGCATATGGTACGACGTTGGTGGCATCATAGGCAGTGTTGGCGGAGGATACATTTCGGTGAGCGCTGACATACGTGATTACTACGTTCGCGCCCCTTGGATTTTGGACCTTATCCGTTCATTTAGGACAAAATGGGATGCCGAGCACCGCTGATCGTTGCCATGCTCACTGGCTCCCTCTTCTCACTGTTCGTCTACGCGCGTATCGGTATGCTTTTCCTGAATTCCGGCTAGTAATTGTTGCGTTCGTCAGTGTAATGGTACTGATATCCAGGGCCGGAGCTGATTTGGAACGTGCTTGTCATGACGGTTGTTGGCATCACAGTTTCCGGTCCCTACAACCTGATAGTTGGTACAATCTCAATCGACCTCGGATCGCAGCCGATTCTCGCATCAAATGCACAGGTCTTCCCATACGTAAGACCTTTGCTTGCCTTCAAACGTTTGTTGCTTGTGTATTCAGGCAATGTCGACTGTGTCCGGCTTGCTGGACGGGACTGGATCTGCTGGAAGTGCCGTCGGGCAGTTGTTCATCCCAATGCTCCAGGTGTCCCTGGGATGGGAGTCCGTGTTTTACCTGTTCATCTTGCTGGTGGGTGCAAGGCTCATTCTCGCTGCTAGGCCGCGAGGAGCCGTCTTGTTCTGTGTCGTAGGGTTATGTTGGCCGCGGGACGAGTTTAGTACCATTCTAGAACGCTCTGGCGATCTTGTGTATCTTGAGGCGGTGCGTGAAGGACTTGAGAATGCTGCTGGCGACGACTCCCGAACTCGCTCCACTTCTGGGTGACCATGGTTCACACGAAGAGTAGGTCATACCTTATGTTCTAACAGAAGCGATGAGCTTGCCTTATTCAGCAACTGGAAATGTAGGAAATGTTTTTGGGATTCATGAAGTAGAGTGACCAAAAGCGATTCTAATTTCACTTTCACTGGAATGAGGCGGCAATACAAGGTGCGCCAAAAATACGTGTATACAACTTTGGGCCTTTGATTTTTGCAAATTTTCGTAGCACTTAACGCTCAATTGTTCAGTGGTCTGGGGCACGGCTTCTCTTATATCTTCAACCAGACGTTCAGCGGCCTACTGGTCGCCAAACGCCTGGTTGCGAGCTTCGCCCCTAAATCCGGAGAATGGAACACCCCGACCGTCTTCTTGTCCTCTTTAGGCCTTTCCTCATTCTTTCCTCAAAAAACCGGTATTGCTATATAGATTATACCAGTCGTTCGGCGGCCTAGCGGCCGCCTACGACTGGTTGGGGGCTTCGCCCCCAAACCCCGAGAATAGGACGCCATGGCCGCTACGGGTTTCCTATTCTTCCGTAAGCCTTCTGACCATTATGTCAATCGAGATGGATCGGCTGATCTTCCTCAACGTGATCCTCAAAAAATCGATAATATCGATCGATATCGATTGGTCAACTTCAGATTCGTGTTCAGCGACCTCGATTACCCCCAGGGCCGAAGTTTCGCGCCACTTGAGCGCCGTCCTCAAAAATCGATAATATCGATCGGTATCGATTGGACGACTTTAGATTCGTGTTCAGCGACCTAGATTACCCTCAAGGGCGAAGTTTCGCGCCACTTGAGCGCCATCCTCAAAAAATCGATAATATCGATCGATATCGATTGCTCGACTTCAGATTCGTGTTCAGCGACCTCGGTTACCCCCAGGGCCGAAGTTTCGTGCCGGTTGAACGTGATCCTCAAAAACGATAATATCGATCGATATCGATTGCTCGACTTCAGATTCGTGATCAGCGACCTCGGTTACCCCCAGGGCCGAAGTTTCGCCCCACTTGAGCGCCATCCTCAAAAAATCGATAATATCGATCGTATCGATTGGTCGACTTCAGATTCGTGTTTAGCGACCTCGATTATCCCTAGGGCTGAAGTTTTGTACCGCCGACGTGTTCGGCACGTCTACGGCTCGCCATGCACGGTTGCCGACGTGTTCGGCACGTCTGCGGCTCGCCGTGCACGGTCGCCGAGGTGTTCGGCACGTCTACGGCTCGCCATGCACGGTTCCCGACGTGTTCGGCACGTCTGCGGCTCGCCGTGCACGGTCGCCGAGGTGTTCATTCTTACCCTGACGCGTTGTTCGCTGAATACATCGTAAACTTGGGTGATCCGCCGCCGGGGTTTCAGTTCGCTGGCAATCGCCCATTGTTAAGCTGAAAGAAAACCCGGCTGGCATACGCCGCACTGTCCTAGGCATATCTTAGCTTCAGTCCTCGCTTCCCGTCACTGACAACGTGACCGACGGATTAAGCGAATTATATATAGTAAGATAGGGGATACGGTAGGGCAGAATCTTCAAAACTGTTCCTATGGGGTCTACCACCCTCTATCGCACGTTCGCGATTCATTCTCTGAAGTACTCGTGGCGTACATGGCGAGGAACACATAGAGAGTGCTTATTCTGCGGAAACACAAATGAAATCAATTGGTATTGGTAGAGCGATGCACTTCACAGTCCGTCGGGAATAACATTACTCCGATTCCTTTACTCATTCTCGTCACCCACTCCACCAATACCCCTTACCCATGTGCCGACAGAAAACGGAAGTGGGAATCAAGTACGCACACACTCGTTGTTAGCCGAAGCCTTCAAAAAGCCATCCGAAAATCTCACGGATGCTGTGCAAAGTCTTATCTGTGGCACGTCTTCTGGACCCGGTTACACATTGAGTAACGTCTGTGACACATTTGCTGAGTCTGGACGCATATGTCACGACGTCTACGACACGTCTTTTGCACCCCAACACACGTGGCACGACGTCAGTAGCACGTCTTCTGACGCCACGTTGGACGACACTGAGAGAAAATACTAGTCCCCTTATTGGTCCCTTTCACTCATCGCCTTCACTAGTCCCCTTTACTGTTCCCCCTTTAATGGTTCTATTACTGGACCCTTTACTGAAACCCCTTTAATGGTCATCCCTTTATTGGCTCCCTTACTGGTCCCCTCTTGACTGGTAGTTCACTGCTACTCCATTTATTGGTCCCTCTTCACTGGACCCCTCCCCATTGCTGGTCCTACCCTCACCGGTCCGCCTTTTATTCATCAATTCTTTTCCAATCCCCCTTCACTGAACTCCTCTCCCCCCTCTTCACCTGGTCCCCCTTCACTGGTCCCCATTACTGGTTCCTTCCTCACCGGTCCCCTTCATCTGGTCCCCTCTTTACTGGTCAACCATCTACCGTTCCCCCTTTACTGGATCCCTCCCCCTCCTTCACCGGTCCCCATTAGTGGTCCCATCTTCACTGGTAACACGTCGTGTGAATCCGGAACCCCTGGCGCGACATCGGTGACACCTCTTCTGAACTCGGACGCCTGTTGAACAATGTCGGTGACATGTGTTCTTAACCTGAACGTGCTTTGCGCGACATTGGTAACACGTCGTCTGAATCTGGAAGGCCTTTCGCGACATGGTGACACCTCTTCTGAACCAAGCACTGATGAACGACGTCCGTAACACCCTTTCTGAACTCGGACGCTCGCTTTCACGACGTCGATGACAAATGTTCGGAACTCGGACGACCTTTGCGTGACATCGGCGACACGTCTCCTGACCCCTCCCAACACGACGTAGGTGACACCTCGCCTGAACCCGGATGGCTACTACTCGACGTTTGCGAAAGGCCAGATGGACAGACGGACGGACCGACGGACGGACAGACGGAAGGACAGACACAACCGCTTACTCTTTTATATATAGTAGGATTTAGCTCAAGGGTTTCGTCGTTCGTTTGTTACGAAGTGAACTGTTCTCAAACCAATTGCCACCGCTGTCTAAGGCCTGACGCCGGCGAAAACAATCTCTAAACTGCCCTATGTATTCAGAAAAACTGCGCGTGCAATCACCAAGTGATCAACGTGCTTTAATACACTGTCCGACTGCAACAGAAATTGAAGGCCAGTTAACAGAACATCCTAGAAAATTTTCAAAATACATGGTATTAGCCGTGCAGAATAGGAGGCTGACAGGAAGCCCTGGAGCCGGGTGCATGCAACAGCCGGCACCTCTTCTGACTGCGGTCGATTTTCGGATTTCGCTTGTTGCGTGCTATTGACCAGGTGGGCGCAAGTCTAGATCGCATTCCTTGAGACATCCATTTTCCTTACAGTTCATCTAACTCAAATGGTAAAACACTTCAGTTGGAGAAGACTTAAATTCAGCACGTTCTGGGACTCCCCTTCTTTCTCACATTTACGCCTGCTTTTAATGGCAGTATTTTTAGTGCACAGCCTGATACTTGACTGCTTGAGACGCAAAGCAGATAGGACGGCACTAGTTAAAAGTTCCGACTCCACCGACACGACATGGGTCGAAGAATTTTTTTCGCTGAAACTTCGCTTAAGGGGTTGGTAGCTACGGGTAAGCTTGTAATCACCGATTTTGCCCAAATTTCACCTATGGGGGTTATTTGGGGTGCTGATAATGAATCTGACATCCGTTTTTCGTTTTACGCTGGAGTTTGGGCGAAATCGATGACCATTACTTTAGTCACCCGTACCTGGCGTACTCCAGCGTAAAACGAAAAGCGGATGTCAGATTCGTGATCAGCACCCCAAATAACCCCCTTGGCGAAGTTTGGGCAAAATTGGTGACTATGACCTCGGCAGCCTTAGTTACCCGTACCTTCCGTAACCTAGCGTACTCCAGCGTAAAACGAAAAACAGATGTCAGATTCGTGGTCAACACCCCCAAATAACCCCCTAGGCGAAGTTTCAGCGAAATCGGTGACCCTGGCTGGACCACCCTTGTTAACGGTATGGGGTGGTCTTCGACCGAATCGTGAAAAACGGATGTCATATTCGTGATCAGCACCTCAAATAACCCCCTAGACGAAGTTTCAGCGAAATTTTTTTTTCGACCGAAGTCGGGTCGGTGGAGTCGGAACTAGTGCCGATAGGACATATACTTTGCAGTGAGCCTATTATATTTTGTGGTTGAGTGCGATTGCGAAAATCTCTAATTTCAGCTAGTCATCGACGACACGTCATTGCTGGTCCAAGTTGCAGGTCAGTTCAGTGTTGCTCCTCCATTCCTTCCGCTATATCACTTTCATTGTCAGTGCAATTTACGCGTCTGGTTTGTCACCTGAGATTTTTCTTGCTCATTCTTTACAGCCATTCACTTGTTGCCAGTCCGATTTCTCAAGAATTGCCTTCAACCTTTACGTCTATTGTCCATTGCCCATAGTTCAACGCCTTTCTCACGATTTGTTCTCTTCTCTTTTTCTTTGTTTTGTCCTCAGGCACGCTGCTCTAGGCTATGCAACCTTTCCAATAAGCCTGTTTGCTAATTCGTTGTGTTTGCTTTCTCTTGCCATGCTTCACTTGCTTTTCGCTCCCATTCACTGGTGAGATCGCAATAAACTTTATTGAGTTTCGAGGTCTCCGTGAGGAAAATAACACCATATCGACATGACTTTCCACTTAAATGTCTACCCGTACGAGATGTAATGCATGTTATGAAGGAGTACACGAGAATGAGATGTGGTCGCGTTCGGAGGAAGGATCGGAGGTGGCAGGCAGGCTGAGTGCTTCGTTCTCCCGGCTACCAGAGGAGAATCCGAGCCAGGACCAGAGCGACGAGGTGGACCATCGTGACAGTTGCGGTGGAGTCGAGGGCGAGCCCTTCCCTCCAGATGCGGTCGCAGTCGAAAACGCAGCGGACCGTCGCGGCCTCCCAACGCGCCTCGTTGCAGGTGCACCTCGCCAGGTCGCCGCAGAACTCGCCACGGAACCGAACCAACTGAAACGAGCAGGTTACGAGACAGCCTTCGACAGGCGGCGGTTTCGTCGGGCCAGGAGCGCAGCGGGCGTTTCACCGCATCTGCACCTTCTGTGATATCTCGAGTCAAGGAAGGGTCGTCAGCTGAAGAGCTCATCGGGTCATGTGTAATCTGCCCTGCGGGGGTCGAAACAAGTCTGAGGGAGAAGTTGAGCCAATCCAGATTTGAACTCGTGTTTTTGTCGGCAACGCTTCGGGCGCTAGCGGCCGGATAACGATCCTCAGAACTTCCACTGAAGATCTCTAGAAAAGAAAGTCGGCCTTGAAGCGCTTGCCAGTCACTTCTCTAGAATCTGCCCTATGTGTGTTGAGCTCTGCAGCTGACATAGAAAGCCGTCGGATAAGCACTATAGTTATGCTTGTGAGAAATTTTATCGAACGAATGTACGATTTTACACGGTGTCGAAAATTTTCGAGCGAATGAACGGTCGAATTTATTCGCTCATCATTTTTTCGAATGATCGAAAATATTATAAAATGGGTCCCATTTTCGTGCATTCGAATGTTCGAATAGTTGAGCAAGTTGATCCAAATGGTTTCAGTGCTAAAAGATTGAAAGTTTATTCGTTATTCAAGTAAAATCATCCAAATTTCGAATAATAACCGAGTACGGCTCCCTTTCGATGTTCGAATTCGAACAAATAACAAATATTCGAAAAATCCAGAAGTGTTCGAAGATCAAGAAATATCGAATATTCGACTATTCGAATAATTATTCGGATAGTCGCTGGTGGCCGCCGTGTACGACTACGGCTGAGCCTGCGCTTTGTTTGGGACGATCAGTACCTGAAGACTACTTGATGGGGGGGGGGGTGGGAGGGAGGGGGAAAGCTTTCCCACCTCGGCGTAACACTGCTGCCGGAGTATTTTTATAACCGCCAGTACCGCTCACCTTGGAAAGCGAGCGGCTAAAGCTGTCGCACGTGTCTTCGCTGCCGAAACCGAAGCTTTGAGCAATAGTGGAAGCTTCCATGATATAATTCTGAAAAAGCCGGACAGAATCTTGTGGTCGTCCTTCATTCTGGCTTCAGGTTATGACATTCTCTTTTTCCGAGAAGTCATTAACTTCTCTAGTAGCAGCTATCGATTTGCTCAGAGCTTCACGTTGTTCAAAGACCTAAAAATCAGTGACATGATTCAATTCACAGCTATATGCCGCTGTCGGTCCTCTTGCCTACAACATTACGGCTTGCGAGTATTTAAAAATTATGCACCAAATCTTGCAGAGTGCTACGCTGTGGATTGATATAAACCATGGGAGCCCTCGAAATGAGCTGTACACTTTTCATTGTTATTCAAGTAAGCGAATTGAATCCACTCAAAATGAACGGGTAATATGACCGACAGCAGTGAAGAGGATGACCCTGTCATGCAATGAGGTCCCGCTGGTGTCAGGAGTGCCGCAGGTGTGCAGCTCTGAGACCGTTGGGAAGGGTATTTCAGCCTTTCCAAGAAAACTGTGGTAGAGCTGTTTTAACTCTCAGTCACTGACCAAACGGCATTTCCTACGTCCGTATGACGAAAGGCTTGGCTTTAGCGGAGGTCGACCTGCCGTCCCAATGAGTTTATGATATCCAAAGGAGGCCTGATGAATTTCACGTCAAAAATAGCCACTTCCCTTTTCAAGAAAGCTTTCTAAAATTGCATTTGCTTCACCAGGACCATATTTTTCGCAGATAGTGCTGGTTCCATGTACCTCAAGCTTACTAAGAACAATGCTTCTTCGCCAAACCTTGAATGCTTCATACGTAAATTCTCGAACTTTCTATTGAAGCCATAGCATCTTCACTGTGTTCGTGTAGTTTTACCACTCTTGGACAGCATTTTTGTTTATTTGTTCGTTAGTTGTTCTCATGTTTTGGCTGTTCTGCTTGTATCTGACGTTTGCCTTAAGAAACGTAATTAAACTTGTACTTGGCGGTCAGCCATAGATGAAGATCCGAAAGTCATATGTCGTCCTGACCTGTTCTTGCTGTTGTTCGTCATTAGTCATCGCCCGCCGACAGATCAACATCGCATCTCTACTGCATGTCTGCTCGCACATCTGAATTAGCGTTCTTCATACAACGCACAGCGTTATCGAGCAGGAGGGAAATATTAAATAAATAATAGTACCCAACGCGGCCGCATATCACCTACGCCTGCTATTCGTGTTATTGGCTTGGCCGAGAAATGTATTATTGTTTTAAATCGAGAGCATTTTTCTCCTACGAACCAAGCTACCGACGGCATGCAGGTACGAAATAGAAAGCCTTGAAACCTGGCAGGAACTCCATTATGAGGTTGACATTGTGTTGACAGTTAACCAAGCAAGCTTTGGGACACTAACCATAGATCAGTGCTGCATGTTTCGAGCTCAGCACCTTCATGAATGGCTTACTAAGGTAGGTTGGCGCCGCGTTCTGCATGGTGAAGGACATCGCCAAGAAATGGGCTCCAACCGTTTTGGCCGGGGTCGAAGGATGGGTAATCGCGACGTGTGCTTAGCCATCGCCAGTGAGCGATCTCAATCGGTGAACGTGCTCTGCACCGCATTGCTCCGAAAGCATCGTGGGGGTCCCACTTCGCCACTCAGCTTCTCCACATGGGGATTCTGGTTCTGTCAGGAACGCTTGAATCGGCGAGTCCCACGTCGCGTAAGGTACAACGATGGCTTTGTAAAAAACGTTAAACGCGCGTTTCCTTAACGCGAAGTTCACCCGATGCGACCGAGCTGGAGAAGCGAGAATCGTTTCTGAACGAAGTTCAGCCATCCTCTATTTTCAGACGAAGCCAAGAACTATGCCTAACTTCGTCACCATCTATTAGGTTGTCTCATAAGTCTTCGCGGTTTTTTTTCAACGATTCACTGCAGATTTCGCCGTCAGTCTCTTGCATAGCGCTGCATAGCTTTCGAAAGAGAATTGTTTGCTCTATCAGAATATTTATTGCATTTCTTTCTTCATCACGAATTTTGTCAATTTTTAGGTCGTTGAAGTGAAAAGTGAAAAAGTGAAAAGTAGCCATTTGCGCGCTTGTTCTCTTCGCTTAGGTTTGTGATTTTTTGCGCAGTTTATTATAGCACTTGGAAGGCAATGTTCTGTACTACAAGAATATGTGTTGGTAATATTTTCTCACTTGCCCTTTATTGATTTTTAGGCCATCAAATTGGGACGTCCGAAGGACGATGGTTATTTTTGCCGACAGCTCCTGCTCTGTGGTTGGACTTTTTGGGTTGATGTTATACGTCATTCGAAAGAGAATGTCTTGCTCTATAAGAGTATGTGTCGCGTTTATTGATTTCTATTGAATATCAACAAAATGTCAAAAAGAGAAAAATCGTCTTCACCAACAACTCCTTCTCCTTCTTCAGTTGTTGATATTTGACAGAAATCAGCGCGAGCCAATAAACGCGACACAAATTCTTACTGAGCAAGACATGCTCTTCCAAACGACATATGACACCAAGCAAAAAAGTCCAACTACAGAATCGGAGTTTTGGTAAAAATTCGGACGGAAAAGTCGGGATTCCCAATTTGATGGCCTAAAAATCAATAAAGGGCAAGTGAAAAAATAGGACCACACATATTCTTGCAGAACAGAACATTGTCTTCCAAGTGCTATAAAAAACTGCGCAAAAAATTACAAACCTAAGCAGAGAGAACAAGTGCGCAAATGGCTACTTTTTCACTTTTTCACTTTTCACTTCAAAGGCCTAAAAATTGACAAAATTCATTATCAAAAAAGAAATGCAAACACAATCTGATAGAGAAAACAATTCTCTTTCGAAAGCTATGCAGCGCTATGCAAGAGACTGACGGCGAAATCTGCAGTGAATCGTTGAAAAAAACGGCGAAGACTTATGGGACAACCTAATATACTGTTAACTGTAATTGGCACAATAAATGTAAAATGTGAATGTAAATGTAGACAGCTGCGACATTTCCGCGTCTGCGCTAGACTACATTGTTCGCAGCTCTCAAGTCTCGTAAACTGGAAATGTAAATTGGAGTATTCACTCGTGAGTCCGTAACAGTTGCTTGATTTGAACCTAACGATGAGAAAAAGTGGTAAAACTTCCCGACGAATTTAACTCTTTGATGCTGGTTGTGCAAAAAGTAGTGTTCTGGGTCTTAGACAGAAACTCGGAAATTCCTAGAAAATTGGAATATTCGTCAGTTTATTATTAATTCATGAGATTATTTTTTTTTTAAACGGGAAATCACATTTTTTCATTTTACGCAGAACTCAACCATGAAGTTGATATCCTGTCCTATCTCCACCTATGTATAAAAGAGTTTGTCCGTCGAGTGATCTAACCTAAGTGAGATACGCCGAATCATCCACAGCGGGGGCGGTCGAGTGATCTATCCTAAGTGAGATATAGCTTAAATCGGATACCGTTCGAGGTGGTTCAGCGGTAGTTTAGATTCAGTACGCGAGCCAACCACACACCGACAGAGTAGTTTACCACAGCGTTTATCTTGAGATACTCAAACTTGGGTAATTAAACCAGGAATAAAGCACGGTAGATCAAAATGTAAGGCGAACAATCAGGCACATTAACTACCGGAGGTACAAAGTCGATTACACAAGGAGAACATAGAAGAATGATATATTGCCTGCGTGTTCAATGAGACCTAATCGGACTGGGAGATCTGCGTCGATTAATTAATACAAAAAATGAGTGTATAAAAGAGGGATAAAAAATGATAGGGTACGGGTGCGGGCGCAGGGGAGAGGGCGAGTACGACGGGTGCGGGCGCCGGGGAGAGGGAGCAGTCGCCGCCACTCGCGACGGTCAGCTGGTCGGGTACTGTCTCCGAGGGCGGGGCATGAGCTTCTGCGTCTGCGTTGCCCTTTTTGCCGAGCCCTATTCTCCAAAAAGTGCAGATCGCTGCATAGCAGCGATATAGCTCATCATCTACAGCGCGGGCAAATTTTGTTATTGAACGTGGGATGTTGCTGCAGCAGGGGAAGCGCAGCCTTTTACAGCTTAACACAACAGCACCTACGTGCGTTTCCGAGCGTCCAGATTCAAAAGCCGTGCCGCCGATTTCGTGCTATGAGCATAGGAGGACCACTAAAGGGGTAAGAGTAGAAGAGGAACTTCGCCAGCGACCAGGAAAGAACGACCTGGAGGAGGCATCGGGATGGGGGCCGATAGGGGAACAATGAAGCAGGCCAGCAGGTGGTACCAAGAAGGGTTTAGGCAATAAGGAAGGACCAGTAGGGAGTCACCAATAAGGGAGAGGGGTAGTAAGGAGGACAAGCAAGGGGGTTCATTACGAGGGGACCAGTAAGGGAGACCGGATTTAGAAGATGTGACACCGATGTCGGCAATTGGCGTTCGCTCGCCGTCGTCGTGTCATGAGCGTGCGAGGGCTATTTAATTAGGCTAGAGTAGTAAGGAGGACCACGAGGGGGAGGGGAGGAGGGATCGACAGGAAGAAGGGACCTGGAAGCGGAACCAGGACAGGGAACCAGCAAAAAGGGATCCGTAAGGTGCAGCCCCTTCACTCAACACGGCGACAACTGCGCGCGCTTCTGAGCTTCTCGATTCGGAAGACGGATCTTCTGAGCTTCTGTTTTCAGAAGACAGGTACTCTACGTCGGCTAGAAGTATCTAGGTAATGAAAATGTGTCTCAGGCGTCGTACGGCGAGAGTAGAATTCAGAACGTGAGATGCTGGTGCAGAGGAAGTGCGGCGGGCTCCTCACAGAGCGGCAACTTCACACCTTTCTGAGCGTCTGCATTCAGAAGACGGCTCCTCTACGTTTTGCTAGAAACATCTGGATGTAAGAAGATGTATCACCGGATCGTGCGACGAGCAGCCGCTTTCAGAATTCAGCGTGGGACTCTTCTGTAAGAGAGGAAGAGCAGCCTCTTCCTGCTTGACACAGCGGCATCTGCTCGTGTTTGTTAGCTTCTGGATTCAGAATAAGTGTTCGCTACTACTGTGCACGTTTCTGAGCGTCATGATTCAAAACCCGTGTCGCCGACTTCGTGCCATGAACATGGGAGGACCACTAAAGGGGTAAGTGTAGTGAGGGGACTTCGGGGGTGGGGGCCAGGAGAGCGACCACCAATGAATGACCTGAAAGATGGATCAGGATGGGACACAATAGTCAATAGGAGGGACAAAGACTACAATGAAGCAGACCAGGGGGTGGCACCAAGAAGGGTGGAGGCAATAAGGAGGGACCATTAGGGAGTTACAAATAAGTGGGAGCAGTAAGGAGGACCAGCAAGGGAGACAAAGCGTGCGGAGTTAGGAGATGTGACAGATGTCGCGCGATGGGTGACCGCTCGCCGTCGTCGTGTCATTAGCGTGGGAGGGGGAGCGGATCGAACTTACGAATGGTAATCGCGACTGCGGCGACCGCGGCAACTGCCGCCGCACCGTAAATAGCCACTGCCGCGCCGCCGCTGATGACTGCCGCATGGGTGGGGACCACTGCCGCGGACGCGACGACTGCTCCCTCGGACTTTGGTTGACTCTCTTAGTGGCCTTTGCCTAGTTATTTGACAAGTTCCAGTTTCAGCCAATTACTCCGGTAGTCAGGTTTTATTCGTTTACTTCTCCACTACATCAGAGCCACATTATTCAGCTCTTGTTGTCTCAATTACAATCAGGTATTCCTGTTTTACTCAGCAATTCTGCCCGGCCTTTGATACCTTGTTGCTCTTTCTCTTCAGCTATTCCGAATTTTCCTGGGTACTCCTTGCCTTCTATAGAGCTGATAAGTTGCAAGGCTTAAGCCAACATGCAGTTGCTTGCGAATTCGTGACTATCGCCCTGTGCTTGAAGCCACAAGGGCTCCTCATGATCAGCAAGCCAGTGTAATAGTGGCTGAAAGTCTAAAAGTGAGGAACCGATGCTATAGGAAACTTGCATTTCCTTGATGTTCCTCGGAGGATATATTTCCGATTGTCAAATCAACACGTAAGTTTGTAAGCCATTTTTTTACGAATTACTAGAAGCGAAGGATAAGAAGCTTGTTTCGCTGATTTCGTTTCAACTACATCAGTGCGCTGACTGATTCTGTCCCTTATATACAGGGTCTCAAAAAAATGTATACACTGTTTGAAAGGTGATAACCTTGCTCACAATAAAGGTACAGAAGAAGTTAAGTGCTCGTATAAAAGCTTAGGAAAATAAAAAATTTCTGGCATGTGAGCGGCATAGGATGCGCCATGGACTCGTCTGCAAATTTGTATTTTACACTCGATTGATTGTGTTTCGCTTGAATACTTGCATCATTTCTTCATAAAGTAGCCGCATCAATTGATTTGTGCTTCTTTTAAGGTTTAAAAGTTAAAAACACATAACCTATTGCGGCAAAATGCAGGAAATCTAAAAACCTAAAAATCTAGCAAAAAATCAAAAGACGGATAATGGGAATCTAAAAACGCATGTACTGTTTGAAAGGTTCTCACATTGTTGCTAGTGAAGCTTCTGAAGGTGATTGAGACTCATATGAAAGCGCAGGATAGCGAAAATTCTGTTCCGTGCAAATGGCTAAGATTGCGCCATGCCCCCGCTTGAAACCTTGCATTTTGGACTCGACTGATTGTGCATGGGCTGAATGTTTGTTACAATCTTGTTATTGCTTTGCCATATTAACCTGTGCTGTGCTTTTTTTAAACATTTAGAACCTGACAATGACGCGAAAGACACGTGACATTCAAGTTTATTGATTGCACAATTTAAGTGTGAGCAGGGGCCTCATTTCCCAAGACGGATTCCTTGGGCTGATAAAGCAAAATCACGCTGAATGGAGAGGATGATAGGCATACTTGCAGCTAATGGGCGAGAGAAAACGTTAAAAGGAGCACACACAGGTTAATGTGGCCAAGTGGTAGCAAGATGTCAACCTGCATTCAGCCCATGCACAGCCAATCGAGTCTGAAATTCAATTTTTCAGGCAGGGCATGGCGCAATCTTGACAATTTACACGCCACGGTAATCTCGTTACCGTGTGCTTTCACAAGAGTCTCAAACATTTTCAAGGGCTCCACTAGCAGGACGTTCACGTTCACACGTGACGTCGGTCAAAAAGCGCTCCCTTCGGTATTTTCGCCATAGGCTACCTCCCGGGCCATAAAGGGAGCGTCTAGGTTAATTGGTTATTGCTAGCAAGGATAGAACACCAAAGACGGCATCGATCGAACACGAGGGGCCAGTGTGCCGGACTTGAAAATAATGTCCAAAGATCCTTTAAATTAAAATGTGTGAAGAAGATCTAGACCAACGAAGTATATCAAGGAAAGAAAGAGTGGCGAAAATGTCTATAGATCCCTGTCAGGAAGCATAAGAGAGGTTGAAAATAATCCTAAACAACATGAAAGTTGGGGAGTACAACGAAATAGATAGGAAAAGTAGGGCAGAAGGACCGCAAGGAGACGGACTGAAACCACCCCAAGAACTTGTTGGTTATTTTAATCCATTGTAGAAGCCTGTTCTCCTCCCTTCACCCTTCACCTCTCGTCTCCCTTGCCACACGGAAGTCATCGCGGCCGCGGCCTGCGAGATCGCGCTGGCGGCGGCTCACGCGGCGAGTCAGTGGCCTCAGCCGCGGACTCGCCGCGATGCGGCATAGGTCGCCGCAATTAGCCATGGCGTTCGTAAGTTCAGGCCCTCACCCGCGTGGGAGAGCAACTTTATGAGGTAGAGATATAAGGGGGACCACGTCGGGGTGAGGTCGACCCAGAGAGCGACCAGGGGCCGTATTCATCAATGACTTACACTTACAGAGAAAATTACAGACGAAATCCCTGATAAGCCGCGCTTCAAGCGATATGGTGAGGCGATATGTAAGCCGCGTTATCAGAGTTTTCCGCTGTGAATTCTCCGTTAAAGTTATATAAGTCGTTGATGGATCCGACCCCAGGAAGGAGGGACGTGGAGGTGGAACCAGGGGTCGGATCCATCAAAGACTTACATAACTTTAACAGAGAATTCGCAGAGGAAGACTTAGATAACGCGGCTTATTGCTCACCATATCGCTTGAAGCGCGGCTTATCAGGGATTTCGGCTGTAATTTCCTCTGTTCAATTGCTATAAGTCTTCAATGAAACCAATGACGTTACTGGACGGTTCGGTGAGAATTCCTATGACGAAAGTAGTGAACGGGTTCACGCCGATAATGTACGCAGGAAAACCTAGATGTTAGCGAATTTTATGTTCTACAGATATTGCTTTTTGTAGGCCAGTGCAAGGCCGCGCAAGTGCGAGACACCCGTTAGGCGCATCGGAGCACTTGTTATATATAGAAGAGTTGTGTGTGTTTTTGTGTATGTCACTCAAGCGGTCCGAAACTTCAGCCCTGGGGGTGATCGAGGTCTCTGAACAAGTATATTCTTTCATTACCTTCTCATAAGAACTCGATCTCCTGGAGGCAGTGCTCACAGCGTGAGCGGAGACTGCGAGCAGGGGGATGACGCCGCAGGTATGGCCACATGGGCGCGCGGCCGCGGCGCCTACAACCAGCCGATATGAACGCCCCCCCCCCCCCCCACACCCTCCCAGAGCAATCGGCAGGACCTCCGAGGCCCTGTTGGAATCTCGCCCAAGTCACCCAACTTTCCCGTGTATGCTGATGCGAACTATCAGGGAAGGAAAGGACCTCGACTTGTTCAATAACTGGCCATTGCAAGTGACTAATATAATAATAGTCTAATATAATGTAATGCTGACCTTTCATTAAGCGTACGTAAATAAATAAGTATGTGAGTTCTCAAACGAGGCTGCAACAACGCACCCCAATCTAATTTATGGTTTCAGCAGCTTTTCAAAGAGTTATAACACCTTGGCAGACTTCCTAATGTGGTGAAGAGTCGCTTCTCTTTTCGACCCAAAAATAGTACATGGAATGCTGCGGTTGATTCCGAAACCTTGACTCGTTTGACATGCGTTAGCACACGGCACCCATATCACACCTGTCGCGCCTGATCCGGTGGGCACTGAAACGTTAGCCACAGGTGGACCAGCTCGTCACTGTCGTTCGATTTCGAACTCCCGATGAAACCGTGCGAAAAAAGGGATACATTGGAGCAAAGCCATGTCACCACATTACCGCTTCGACATCACACACGGCGGTGGGTTAAGTGCTGGATCCCGTGGTCTTCTTACGCTTCCAACGCCGCAACGCCACCCTCAGATCGAGCGGCTCTAGGGCCACGTCCAAGACCCTCCAAAAACTCGTTCGCACTTACTTTTTTAAACGTACGCTAAATAGCGAGTACTATACTGGCTGAATGCGCACTTTGACATACACACGATCACTGTAGAAGCAGGATTGGTTTTGTGCTCCAAAAAGGAATCGTTTAACGCCATGCTTTAATCATCATCCTCTGCCATAGAATCAGTTTGTGCGAGGGTCTACCTGTCGACCGTATCCTTTGTAGGCGAGGAAAACGTGTAGAGGCAGCTTCTTCCCGAACACCATGTGGTACTGGACGGATGCGACCTGAAAGAGAAGCTCTGGTGGCGGCAGTGAGCCATTGGAAAGGCCAATGCCTACTGACCGCTGCAGCGATTTGCTCAGAACAGCCGGGGTAGTGAAAGCACAGAGAGAATCGGCGGACATCGTGGCACAGCATAAGGTTGGTGCTGTCTGGAAACACTGATAGATTTATGGAATCGGAAGCCTACCAGAGAGACATGCATATAATGAGAAAACGCAGAGACAATTAGAATGCTGGAAGCCCTCTTTTAAATCAATTCAGTACAATTCATTTACGCATCCTACGATGCCATTTTAATCACAACACGTAAAGACTATCAGTGGAACGAAACTCGATAGAACATAGAAAACAAATAAAAAGAAAGTGGAAGAAAAGAAAAAACAAAAACTAGAGCTAGAGTCAGGTTGCTGTCAACTATTATACTGCTGCGCTGATCATAAAAGCAAATGCAAGCTCATTTTTAAACTCAACCATTATAGATTGATCCACTTAAATCATTGTGTTCTTGAATGCTCTTTAAATAGTAGGCAACGCAAGGGATAACAACGCTCTTCACGAGTACCAAGCATGGTGGAGAACCTGACACTGGATTGAGGCTAGCTGAAAGGCAATGTCTGGAGAACGCACGATCAGAGGCCGTATTCATGAAGCGGCGGGAGCGGGAGATAAGCGATATCATAGCGATATCATCTCTCGCCTCGGTGGCTTCCCGTAGGAAGCCGGGAAGATCCCGGGAACGTTCATGAATACGGCTACAGGAGTGCAACATAAACAAAACACTTCTGAACATCACTCTCTCTTAGCGATTTTTTCTTACTTTAGATTTTACTACTAGGTCGTTGCATACGAGATGACCGATTTTGACATAAAATTTTGACAGACCATAACTTTACTTCGAAGCAATTTTTTTCGGGCAAGAACTACTTTAAGCATTTCGTTAACACAAAAGACAAAATTGTTGAAGAAAAAAGTGCAATCAAATTCCATGGACGCTGCTTTATGCTGATGACGTGATGCTCGCTTGCGAAGAGAAAGACGATCTCGAGCGGCAGGTGCAAGCTTGGTGCGACCGTCTGGCGAGGTTCGGACTTAAATTGAACGTCAAGAAGACCGAGTACCTAACGACTGACGTGAACGAGTCCGGCTCCATTAAGATTAACGGTACTGAACTTGCACGCACTTCTGAGTGTTGGCCTGCGACCAAGGAAGTTGAAACGCGCCTCAGCGTCATGGAGACGAAGATGCTGCGCTGGACGGCTGGAGTCACGCGCATCGACCGCATTTGAAATGATGCTATTCGGCAAAAGTTCGGTGTCGCGCCGATAGCCGACAAGATGCGCGAAGCTCGCTTGCGATGGTACGGCCACGTTCTGCGTGGGAAAGAAGACAACGTCCGCAAGATAGGCCTTGAGTTGGAAGTATCTGGAAAGCGGCCTAGAGGACGCCCGAAGCAACGTTGGTCCGACACGTTACACACGGACATGAAAGTAGCTGGTGTCCACCCTGATCAAGCGCAGGATCGGGAAAGGTGGCGTCGTAACACTAGAAGAGCGGACCCCGCGACGATGCGGGACAGAAGCTGAAGAATAAGAAGAAGAAGAAAAAAGTGCAATCAACAGAAGCTAACTGAAAGCTAATCGAAATATGCACCAATACAATTAATAAACTTTCCAAAGTGACAATTGCTTAGGCATTCCATCTTTACAAGAATCAGAACCACGAGAATTAATAAAACACAGGACGTCATTTTCGATATCATATTGGTTGCTGAATTTTTTATGCTTCACATTACGATCTAATCTGAGAAAATGATAATCGGTATGGGACAGATCTGGTGAATATGGTGGATGTGGCAGGGCTTCCTATCTCAATTCTTCCAGTTTCTGGACATTAATTTTTGAAACGTGCGGACGCGCGTTGTCATGCAGGAGTGTTGGGCACCTTCGAGCGACCAAAGCCGGCCGTTTTTCAATCAACTTCTGGTGCATCACCTCAATTTCAGCACAGTACTTCTCTGCTGTGTTATTCTTTCTAGTCTTCAAGAACTTGTAATGGACTATACCAGCCATTGTCCACCCTACGGTCACCATGGTCATCTTTGGATGGAGATTTGGTTTCGGCATCTCCTTGGGACTTGACACCATAAAAATAGCCGTCTTCCTTTTCTTTAAAACGAGCTTTAATCCGTTAGTTTTCCTTAAAAAGAATTTTATAAATCTTCAAGCAATGTGTTCACTTAGTGCGCAATGAATTAAACCTTCAAAGAAGGTGATACTAATATTTTCCTCGAGCAAAAAATATTCTATTCTCTTTGAAAAGTCTAGTTTAATGTGGAAGAGGCTTGTTTTGATTTGAATGATGTTCAGCTTCATTTCAAATGCGTTAGGCTTCTTTGGAAGAGAGTCAATTTGACGTGAAAACGGTATATTCATTTGTATTTTACAATTATCAGGTCGTTGCATATCAAGTGGTCGATTTTGACTGAAAACTTTAACAGATTATGATGTTCCTTCGAAGCAATTTTATTAATCGAAATAATCACTATTACAGTTAATACACTTTTCCCAACGCGACAATAGCTTGGCCATCCATTTTGAGTGGTCATCGTTTTAGTGAATAAAACTTTTCAACAACGCAAGGAAAAAACTATTCGTAGCGAAATGATCGCTAGGAAACAAGCTTTCAAACAGTATACAATAATTCAGCGGCTTTAGCAATGAATTCCAGAAAAAAACAGAAATGTTGCAAAATTTACGACTCAACCTAATACTAAATAATACTATTTGTTGCGCTATGCGTTTTCATTCAGCAAAGTAGCAGAGGTTTTAAAAAATGTGGACAAAACGATTACGAGGGAAAATGCCCGAACCGCGCAGCGTCTGTTTCGGTGCGAGAAAATGCCCGCGACCAGGGGAGAAAATGCCAGCGACCAAGGGAGAAAATGCCCGTCACCAGGGGAGAAAATGCCCGCGACCAAGAGAGAAAATGCCCGTAGCCAGGATGAAAAATGTCCACAGCCAGGGACACAATATCTGTGGCCACTGAACGGTTTTCGATAGGGTCCACTACAACAACCACTACAACAAAACACATGGTAATCACGTGGACAGGGAGGGATACGGTATTTTTCTCATGCCGTCGAGTAAAGGGCATGAGAAATTCTCGTTACACAGTTAACAGGCAAACGGTAAAATGCTCAACGGTAAAATTAGTACCAACGGTGTTTTATGTGAAAAGAACACTTGAAAACACTGAAAGGAGCGAAAAAAGCGCTTTTGCCCGGATCTCAATTTCTAGCATGTAAAACTAGAAAGCGAGCACATCAACGGAACCTGGTAACTTAGCATTACAATACCGCTTCTAATTCGTGAACAATCGACGCTTTGCGACAGATTTTTCAGTCGCAAACCGTCCCATCTCCATAACGTCCTTCATATTTGCTATAACGAAACCTAATTTACAGCAAAACATTTCCTTCTCAATGACGAATCTGCCGATTTCCTTTAAACTAAGCGTTTTTAAAAACTGACTTAACTACAGAGCATTTTCCTTTGGTAGGCCGCTAATTGGTCATATTTCGATCTCGAACGACCGCGTGCGGCTGTGTTTGCCTAGCTCTGAGTATTCGTACTCATTTCGCCATACCGTTCGCTTCTCTACTACTCTGCGGCAAACTCCTGCTTCCATCGTCGCCTCGAGTGGCAAGGGGGCAAATAATTTCGTGCAGAACTTGCCACATCGAAAGGTATTTTCTGTTGAGTTGGCGCGGTTGCACATAGCTATGGCTACAAACGTAGCTGATCGATCGACGACCTCTGTGGCCCGTGGTCGTTCTGTTGCAGTGTCACCGAGATCATCATCCACGACGGTCGATACTTCGGACCACATCAGCCTGCTCCAGTCGTTGATGAGCAAAGGGAAGATTCCGGCCTACGTCAAGCAGGTCGTTGAGTTGATGATAGAGACGAGGATGGAAATGAAGTCGCTGAGCAAAAGGAATGAGGAGCTGTTGGAGGAACTCCGATTGCTCAGGGGGGAGAACACTTCCTTGAAAGAACGGTTAGCCAGCTTTGAGAATTCTAGAGCTGATGCACCTAGGTCTGAAATAAGGTCCCACGCTGCTCCTGCAAAGGAGGACCTAGATATTGAAAGATCGATAGTACTTTCACAGCCTTCTGACCGAGTAAGCCATGATTATACGTATGTTGCTGAGCTTCTTGATTACCTAAATGTGGAATGTAACCCTGTGTCGGTTTACCGTATGGGAAGTTGAATCAGAGTAGACCTCGGTTGATAAAAGTCGTGCTTCCCAGCAGCAGGTTCCAGCGGCAGGCGATAAAGCGCGCTCCGCGTCTGCGCTTCTCTTCTGGCCATAAAGGGTGTACCTGCGCCCTTCGTTAACGTTGGAGGAGAGAATGCGCAGGAGGGAGCAGCGCAAATCTAGCGGTGGAGTGGGAGACGAAAGCACCATGCGAATAACTCAGGTTCGCAATGGGTCTCAGTCTTCAACCTCTGTTGTGAATACACAACCTACATGAGAATGTATAAACGTAATGCCATGTAGGGCAACATAAATTTGAATAACAAATGTTTAGACATTTAGACTAGCACCACAAGATAAGTACCTTGAACAACTCCACAGGCATGACCTAGCGGTACCGTAAGCAAGCAATCGAGGTTGCGCATACACTCTAGACGCGGTATATCCTTTTAAGATCTGTGGTATATCCTTTTAACTTCTCACCCATTGGCAAATATGTTCCTGTTTATAGGCTCCGCCCAAGTAATTTCTGCATATATACCGCCACGTTCTGTAATATTTGTCGTGCTCTTAACGTGATATAGTAATAAATCAATTATTACAAGTCGCAATAGACACAGCCGTGGTGAACCAACAAATTGGTGCATCAGCCGTGGATTCAAACCCACGCAAAAGTTTCTGCGCTAGCTCTCCCCAGTGAGAGACAGAAACTAAAGTTACTCCAGTAAGCGTTCCTCGGGGAACCAGGAGAACTTTAAGAAAGCCTTCCTACCGTGTTCTCTCAGGAGAGCCCTGGAAGCATCGAAACTTCTTTCCACCGCTAGGGAAAGAAGCTTTCAAAAGTTTTTCATTACGCGTTCCTCAGGGGACCAGGAAAACTTTAAAGACTTCCCCGTGTTCTCTCAGGAGAGCCTTGGAAGCAACTGAAACTTCTTTCCATCGCTAGGGAAAGAAGATTTCAAAAAAGCACTCTATTAAGTGTTCCTCGGGGAACCAGGAGTTCTTTCAAAGCCTTCCTTTACCAGGAAGCAAAAAGTTTCTTTCCAACTCATTGGAAAGAGATTAAATCAGCAGTTCTTTCTGGTTACACCTCAACAGAGGGGCCAAAAGAAATTGCTGGAAAAGCTCGCTCATTGTGCGAATTCTCATCTGAGAGAGCCGGGAGAGCAAGTAAAAGACCGTGGCAGGAAAAGAGTTCTTATTCGAACCAATACCGCTAATATAGTCGCCCGCCGCACAACTCCATCACCGTGCAATAGTAATCCTACGGGAAACTATTGAACGGTCACCGGTTTTGTAGAAGTTTAGCAACTAATATCAGATCCATTGTGAGAAATGCTAATAGCCTCGTTATGAACTTGGCTATTCATACTTGTGACCTTGTCGTACTCACGGAAACGTGGTTGAATAGTCAGAATGAGACAAAGCCTCTTCTCGGAAATCTCTCAGACCAATATGTGGGAGTTAGGTGTGATAGACAATCCAAAAAAAGGTGGTGGTTTGCTCCTTCTAATGAAAGTCTTTTCTCCCGGATCAAATGTCCAACTGTCGCACCAGCGTGTCTAAGAGCTTTTGGGAGGTTTTTGAGACGCACTGTTTACAACAACTGGTGTTAGCGCCAACCAGACAAAGTTCTGTGCTGGACCTACTTTTATGTAACAGAACAGGATTCGTAAGTAAAGTGCAGATAGGACCTCCCATTGGAACTAGAGATCAGGCTACAGTGACATTTTCAATGGACTTAATACTTAAAAAGGAGGAAACGAGGTGGTTTCGAAACTTCAAGGGTGCTGATTACTGCCTAATCGGGACCTACCTGGCTGGCATTGACTGGATTGGCATAGTTAACTCTGGTACCACAGTCGATCAGATATATGAAACGCTCATTGCGATTCTTTACCACACAATCGAATTGCATGTCCCTTTGAAGCAACAGAGACATAGTGAACTGGGTTATCATGCTCATCTCAGAAGACTAAGTTGTCGTCGCTTCCATTGTTGGAAAAAAAAATGTGTTCCACTGGTGCAAGCGATGATAGGGCTCCCTTCGAGCTTGTGTCCAAAAAACTTGACAAAGCCCTTTACCGGTACAATAATTATGTAGAAAGGGAAGTAGCTAAATCCAAGGATAAATCAGCATTTTACAAGCTCATCAACCTGCGAACTGGTAGAGAAAACGAAATCCCCGGACTGTTAAATGATAATGGGGAACTGATCTTTACCCCTAACGGTAAAGCTGATCTATAAGGTCTTCAGAAGACGTATACTAAGGCGGAGATTGGTGAGGAAAGACTGATAATTGACAATGGAGAGGATTTACCGCGTTTCCCCCAAATGAATTCCTCTCTCTGGTCCCATATAGAAGAGGCTATTGAGGTTTTGTCTAAATGGCCGAAATCTTCATCGGTATCGCCAGACTTTATTCCCCTTAGTTTTATAAAGAACATCGTTCACTATATAGCTTATCCTTTAGAACAAATATTTAATATGAGCTATATCAGAGGGGAAATACCTGCCAGGTGGAAACATGCGTTTGTTACACCAATTTCCAAAAAAGCTCCCCGCAACGATCCAAGGAACTATCGGCCGATTAGCATTACCTCAATTTTTGCAAGAACCTTTGAGAAGATCTTCAAGAAACATATCTTATCTCATCTTGAATGTAATGATATAATCTCAGAAAATCAGTTCGGCTTCCTTAAGTGAAGATCTGTCGAAACTGCAATCCTAACTTCTCTAAATGACTGGTCGAAGGCTTTTGAGGACAAAAGCTGCACGGATATAGTGTATTTCGATTTTTCAAAAGCATTTGACAAGGTCCCTATAGAGAAGTTGGTATTCAAGATGGAGGTACTAGGAATACATCCTATGATTATAAGATGGATTCGGCAATTTCTTCTAGTAGAACATATCAGGTTGCCATTAAGGGCGAATACTCCAAAGTTTTCCCCGTAACAAGCAGTGTTCCTCAAGGCGGAGTGTTATCGCCAATTTTATTCCTGCTTTATACCTACGAACTTCCAGACTGTATCCCCAGCTTGAGCGTCTCGTGTAAAGCTTACGCTGATGATGTAAAGATCTATAAAAGAATCGATGATATACAAGATTCAGTTGCTCTCCAGTCAGCTATTGGTTTCATTACTTCCTGGGCAGAAAAATGGGAACTACCCTTAGCAGTGAACAAAACACACTATCTGATGGTTGGACCTAGATATAGTGCTCGAACACAAGAATACAGAATCAGTGGTCAAAGGCTAAATAAGGTTGATGAGGTTAGAGATTTAGGTTTTATTATATCCAGCAACTTGTGCTTTTCTAAGCACTGCAGATTTTTGGCAAAAAAAAAGCCAACTATCGCATCTACAATCTCTTCAGGGCGTTAAAGTCTAACATCCCTGATGTCTACGTACGCGCGTACAAGACTTATGTACGACCTATTGTGGAAGCGGGGACATCGGTGTTTAATCCAACAATGAAAAAGGACATAGACCTTCTGGAAAGCATTCAAAATAGCTTCACTAGGAAGCTCATGATGAGATGTTTTTCCATGGATTACAATAATATTCCAAGAGGTCCGCAGCGAGCAGAGCTATTTCGGCTCCCTTCGCTGAAGAACAGGAGAAACATTGTTGATATTATAATGATGTACAAGATCCTCGCCGGAAAGCTGTCTATAAATCCAACGGATTTCTTCGATGGGATATTGACAAGCTCTGTAAGAGGAAAGCTGAAGCTAAGGGTATCGGTTGCCAAATCACGTGTCAGGTCCGACTTTCTAACCTATAGAGCACTCAAGGAATTCAACCTCTTGCTTGGTAAGCACGATGACCTGAGGGAACTCTCTGTTCAAACCTGCAGAAGGTTTTTCTCAAGGTGAAAATTGTGGGGTGCCCAATATGACATACGCCGTGTTGATGATGATGTCCTGTTTTATTCGGCTGATGCTTTGTGTTATGTATGTTATTGTAATTCTAGTGATTGTGTTGTTGTATTGTTTTGTTTCTTAACTTGCTTACGCTAGACCCTGGTCTATGCCTTGAATAAATAAATAAATAAATAAATAAATAAATAAAATTGGTTTACGACCCTTCCAAAACTGCCCATGGCGTCTCTAGCGCGCACTTCACTAGCGACGTTCAAAAAACTTTGGAATTTTCGTTTTTGCTTAGCACAGTTGGTTGCAGCACATTACTGCGATCACGCTGACAGTAAGCAGATCTAAATTTAGTCAGCTGGTTGCATCCTGCGGTTTGTTCGAAAACACGATTTAGTCGAAGTTGACGGTTCACCTTCTGCTATGCAACTTCTGCTTCTGAATCCAAAACTAATAAATCGTATAAAGCAGAAGATAGTCTTTTAAATAATGTAAAAACAATTCTTGCAACCCAACCAAATGCCCAGAATCTTCAGCCTTCAGCCGCAAACCGCCTCATGCACGAAATGAGTTTGCTGCAGTGCCATTTTTTCTGTAGCTGATAGTCGTGTAAGTCTATAATAAGAGCAGTTAAAGAGACAGAATTGTTTTCGTACATTGTACGCTTATCTGACTTTGACATAACATTAGAAGGATCAAGCAGTTCTTTCCAGAACACTTTTATGAGCTGTTAACTTTCAATGGAAACTTGCCATTGTAAAGGTTTTCTATCGTTTCTGCGGTTGTTTTCGCTCAAATTGAAAAATGACTTAGACAGCATTTCTAAGCTCGTTGAGAGCTTTCCAGGGGTATAAAATTGTCCAGATCCAGATAAGTCGATATCTTTGACATTTCTGAGCAGAGCACTCAACAACCTCTGCTGACCCATGTCCAACTGCCGTCGCTCGGTTCGCCTACACGGCCGCCTCGCACTTGGGTGTGACGCCCAGTGGTGCTGGAGCGTTTATGCAGCGCAGCAAGTCGGCTCTAAATTGCCTCCTTCTTGCAAGACCTCGTAGTCTCTGGTACCTCCCTAACAGAAGTATGTAATTTAACTGTCTTTTACTTATTTAAGGTCTCATGTGGACCCTTGAGCACGGGATATCACCCTGCGTTACAACCAACTGAATTTTCGGGTGTTCTGATTTTTTAATGGAGAGTTTCACTTGCAAACTAAAAAAGGTTTATATGGATTGGTATCATATATATCGTATGTGAGCATGCTACATACTTTGCCTTGCGTCCTTTGAAGTAAAGTATTACAGAACGTCCTTTGAGAGAACGCGAATTTTTTTAAAGATCCGATTCATCCATACTCGAAGAATTTTCGGCGGCACGCTGTGAGTTATGACGCTAACAACAACTTTCTCTGAATTTCAGCATTATGCCGAAGGAGAAAATGTGTTGCTTAGTATATGTATTTCAATAAACTACTTGTAATACAATCTCCTTCTTTCCGAATTCAAGTTGTTAGAGTTCATAGACTATCGTATGCATTACACATGTAATACTTTAAAGCAAGATTTTCCATCTATGAACTTGTATAACCCGAAATGAAGAACATCAGCGACTTAATAATGTTGGGTACGTTCAAGGTCAAATTGGACTCTCCTCTAAATAAACTTCATACTTCCGAAATCAAAGTGAGCGTCTTCCAAATCGCAGCGAGCCTCCTACAGGTTAACATGCAAGCTTTCCAAGATGGCTAGAATAGTCTATTACTCAAGGAAAAGCTGCAATAACTCTCTTCGAAATTTTTAAATTCTGCTGCCGTAAGGAGTGCAATAATTTTAAAAATATTTTTGGGAAGAAATAATAAATTAAAATTTGTTTAAAGCGCAGCAAGGCAATCATCATTTAAACCATTAATATAAGAGGTCGCGAGATGCACTCTACCAACTCGTCACAATTTTTATTCAAATGAGTGAGGGCACATGTACTTCATAAAAATGTTTTTGTTGAATTGGTTTGTTATCGATCAAATAAAAATTGCCTCTCTACGGCAAGGTTCTTCCTCTATGGAGACAGCAATGTAAATCAATCGAGAAAAAATCAGAACACCCGAAAATTCATTTGGTTGTAACGCAGGGTGATATCCCGTGCTCAAGGGTCCACATGAGACCTTAAATAAGTAAAAGACAGTTAAATTACATACTTTTGTTAGGGAGGTACCAGAGACTACGAGGTCTTGCAAGAAGGAGGCAATTTAGAGCCGACTTGCTGCGCTGCATAAACGCTCCAGCACCACTGGGCGTCACACCCAAGTGCGAGGCGGCCGTTTAGGCGAACCGAGCGACGGCAGTTGGACATGGTTCAGCAGAGGTTGTTGAGTGCTCTGCTCAGAAATGTCAAAGATATCGACTTATCTGGATCTGGACAATTTTATACCCCTGGAAAGCTCTCAACGAGCTTAGAAACGCTGTCTAAGTCATTTTTCAATTTGAGGGAAAACAACCGCAGAAACGATAGAAAACCTTTACAATGGCAAGTTTCCATTGAAAGTTAACAGCTCATAAATGTGTTCTGGAAAGAACTGCTTGATCCTTCTAATGTTATGTCAAAGTCAGATAAGCGTACAATGTACGAAAACAATTCTGTCTCTTTAACTGCTGCGGTTTGCGGCTGAAGATTCTGGGCATTTGGTTGGGTTGCAAGAATTGTTTTTACATTATTTAAAAGACTATCTTCTGCTTTATACGATTTATTAGTTTGGGATTCAGAAGCAGAAGTTGCATAGCAGAAGGTGAACCGTCAACTTCGACTAAATCGTGTGTTCGAACAAACCGCAGGATGCAACCAGCTGACTAAATTTAGATCTGCTTACTGTCAGCGTGATCGCAGTAATGTGCTGCAACCAACTGTGCTAAGCACAAACGAAAATTCCAGAGTTTTTTGAACGTCGCTAGTGAAGTGCGCGCTAGAGACGCCATGGGCAGTTTTGGAGGGGTCGTAAACCAATTAGCGGCCTACCAAAGGAAAATGCTCTGTAGTTAAGTCAGTTTTCAAAAAAGCTCAGTTTAAAGTGTATCGGCAGATTCGTCATTGAGAGGGAAATGTTTTGCTGTAAATTAGGTTTCGTTATAGCAAATATGAAGGAAGTTATGGAGTTGCGACGGTTTGCGACGGAAAAATCTGTCGCAAAGCGTCTATTGTTCACGAATTAGGAGCGGTATTGTACTTCTCGAAGTATTGAGCTGTGGAACTGTAGGCCACCTCAATTTTTGAGTTTGTTTTTAAGCCACATGAACTCCACATGGAGTGAACAGTAAGGTACATGCACTTCAAAGTCACGAGAAGTAGGAAATGAAAAAATGGCAGGACTTATTTGGGAAATCATTTACAAATTGGTTTTTAGGTTTTACTGAGGTTTTACTGAGTTTTTCTGATGAAGTCTTCATTTTTGACCAAATCATTTCCTTCTTTACTAAAACAGGATTTGAACATAGATATTTCAATAAGTGATTTTCATCTGATACCCCGTTGGTATCGTAAATACTTGTTGTGCCCTTTTTTTTATTAAAGTTTTTCTCAGTATAAGATTTTTATTTTGATTCGCTTGGTTGCTGTTTTTCTAATATTTCCACATATCTGAATAAAGGATTTAGATATCTGAATGGTTAGTTGCAACATAGGTTTTACCAAAAACGTTATTAAAATGACCAGAACCTACGGTGTAGCACCTCGCCAAAAATCTTTCAAGCCACCCTAATCGAAATATAGAGTGTTTTTCGAACATGAAATTTCGCGAACAATTTCTTAATAAAGCTTTGATACGAGCGAGACGTTGCGGAAATAGACCATTGTATAATAATAACGATGCGTCCGGTTAAGGCTCTTCTAATGTACGGTTTTTTGCACGGTGTTTCAGACTTTTCTTAGATTCCTAAGTGGTGATTATCGCTCAAAGTTGTTTTCTTTACTACGGCGCTTTTGCTTTTCACCACATGATGGTGTGCTATAGATTCTTCTCGTCGACCCGGGAATTTTCTCCCCTGATCGCGTGCATTTTCTCCCCTGGTTGCGTGCATTTTCTCCCCTGGTCGCGGGCATTTTCTCCGCACGCAACGCGCGCCGTAGATTCGGGCATTTTCTCCTTAGACCGGACAAAACTGGCTGTCAGTGCAATGCGTTAACAGGAAGACTTCCTGTTATGGTTCGTTTCGCTCAACTACAGCAGCCCTAGATTCTGATCTTGTTGAGAAAAACACGTATGCTCATAAAACGATTGTTCATTCACGATTGCAGCTTGTACCCAAGAGTGGCCGTGCCTTTTAAAGACCATCTTAAGCTGGAGCCTACCCAGTGGATTGCTTGAAGTGTACAAGAAAAGAAATGGATCCATGTTAGTTGGAATGAAGCCTATCGAATCTGGAATGAAACCTATCGAAAGCTATACCCTCATGTCTAGGTGACCACTCGCTGAGAATACTGCAAAGCAATAGCCAAAAATTTCTCCACTTTCAATTTTTTTAGTCGTCCTTTATCTACCAATTTAGAGGTAAAATGGGCGCCACACAGTATATGTAAAGCGAAGGGTTTGATATCGTGTTTGAAGCAAAAGGAGGAACAAAACTCCATAAAACGTGCTGCGACGCGGCCCAAGAGGCTACTCACACGATTTGAGGACCCTCATTGAGCGAGAGGCGGGCCGCTATAAGCAACCTACTTCTTTTTGATCTTTAAATAGGCGGATAGCCTTTCAAATCGTATCAAATTTAGCTCAGTCTAGCCGTTTTTGTATAACCAAGTCATTTTTGCAATATTTGCTCGCCATGTCTATTCCGCGCCACATATTTATTCGGTTCTTCCGCCACTTTCTCCATTCCGGTGGTTTCTCTTCAGTGCTCGATCAATAAGTGCACAATCGCACAAGGAAAAGTCGGCTGACTACTGCGGACTCTTAGGACTCTTTCGGCAACTAAACACACATTTTATGAGGAGCGGAGAAGCGGTTGAGTACATCGTGAACGGTCTTCGAATGATGGCCTTTGAACCGGTCAGCCAACAGAAAGTTGTTCACCTCAGAGCTTCGAAGCTTGTGGAGTCCCTCAGGTTCCGAGAGAGGAGGAATGCGCAATTTCAGCAGAAGTTTTGGTGTTCCGAATTTCTAATTAGAGCCTTGCATCTGTATTCACTACACGAACGGGAACATTGGCTGCGTGGGTCAGTTGCTGGAGCAGTAGAAGCGCTGTCTGCAGACACAGTTTGTCCGTATGCTAGGTGTGGAGGCCAAATTCGGAATTACGGCTCACATGCATCGAACCCTGAAGCACGTCCTGAAATAAGGAAGCGAACATGTTCTCGATTCTCTGAAGGAGGACGAACACATTTTCTGGCCTTAGATCGTTGCTTCAATGAAAAAGCTCGATTTCGTGGCAACTCCCCTTCAGAAAATTTTACCTGAATTGCTCTGGAACAAACTCCTTGAACATCAGAACAAGTCTTGTCAGTATCTTGCCCATCGAGCCCTTGAGAAACGTAACCGTAGCAGGATGCCCCTCCGCTGCTGCTCCTATGAGCGTTGCATTGCCGAAATCGTTTTAAACAGTTGAGACCTGAGGCATCATCCTCTTTGAGGATAGAGCGCTGTCCCTCTACAATTTAAACGCAACAGGATTTGGCAGAGCGCTTCCACATTCTTGAACTACACTCACTTATAGGTTGCGTGACGTGTTGACATAGTCAACATCGCGTTTCAAAAACGCGACTCCCACACCATTTCGGACCATGGCAGAAAGACCGGAACGAAGGCAGATCTTGTGAAGGATCGCGACCGAAGGCTTATTTCAGAAGCGAAGGTTGTGCCGTATGAGATGGTCGCCCCATACCATCGAATGCTGCTCTGCATTTCGCCTCTCCAAGTTTGAAGCAGGCTGAGCTCGGCGTGCAGCAAGAGTTCGTTGGTGGTGAATAAAAGAGGAGGAAGCAGCTGTGACTACGTGCGTACAGTTACCGATAGTCACGACTGCCGGTGGAACTTGGAAAGAAGCTACATACCGACGCAGTACGTCAAGCTGCGCTGTCGGAACTCGGCATCACGAAGGCTGATCGATGCAAGGTCGAAAAGCAGCCGTGGCTGTGGACAGACGAGGCAAAAGTCCAAGTGAAAGTCGCCCTATCATGTGTTTTTCAACGAAAAGACAGTCGATAATTAGGGAAGTACAAAGGAGCCAGGAAAATTGCCAAGCAGGTCGTGGCCACTGCAAACGCCGCTTCATTACGACGTTCTCTACGAGAAACTCGAGTCGCATTAGGAAGAGCGGTGCTTGCACCGACTTGCAGAGAACCGCCATCGCCAGACGGAGGACATTAAGAAGTTCTTGGGCATCAACGATAGGAACGGCCATCTTTTTAAGGGCCGCAACGAGGAGTTGAAGAGATTTCGAGGGAATCTCAGCGGTAAGGCTTCCTCATCCATCCGTTTGTGAGGCTCCTATACACACTCCCTTCCACATAATCACCATGGAGGAGAGAGCTCTGACAGAGATGATACCAAGCAAGGCGACTGTTCACGCCGATACAAGCCGATTTATGGAAGTCGAAGTTCGGTATCCCGTTGAGTGCTTTTGGAAATTCGTGAATCAGGTCGCGGCTAAAAGAAACTAACGGTGGCAGAAAAGTGCGACGATTAGGATTTGAAGGAAGAGGGGCGGTCTTACAGACTGCTCAAGTTACATCCGTTTCGCTCGCTTATGAAATGCATGAAGGACTTCGCTCGAATGCCTGATAAACGAAATCGTGAAATCGTCAAGCGTTTCGACAACTGATGCTCGTTGCTAGTTGAAGCGCCTTCAACCGTCTGTGGTGGAGAAGCCTCAAGAAAAATAGGAATCGGCGGACCTACTGACCTACCTCGACAGGGAAAAGGCTTCTGGCTACGTAGCACATGAGTGGTATGGTATACCTTACGACAACATGCATTCAGCGGGAACTTGTAGAGTGGGTGCAAATACTCTACTGCTGCCTCAAAAGCCGATTGCGAGTTGCAGAAGGCAACATTGGAGTACTAGGATAGAGATGAAATTCCATTTTTCTGTTCTCTTACACCAAGTTTTTGCTCTTCCCTTTTCTGCTTTGCAACTCCAATGGATGCTTTTACACGAGAACCCAGCCTCGATTACGTTGCTTACCCTGCTGAGGCAATGTCCGTCTAGGAAGATAAAAAGATAAGGAAGATGCAACCGCTTGCTGATATTCGGGCTTAAGCTGAACATCAAGAAGAACAGAAGAACATCGTACCTAACCACGGACGTAAACGACTTTCGCTCCGTTGTCCCTGTAAACATACACTCATTTTCGGATTTCAAGTACTAGGGACCTGCAATGGCGTCTGATGACAATCTGATCTCTGAAGTGAACTCATGCGTTAATGCAGCATGGATCAAGTGGTGCTCATTCTCTACAGTGTTCTGAGAAGATGTATAGCGTTTAAAGTCAAAAATCTACAGTACGGTCGTCTGGATGAATATGCCCCAGCGTAATTGAGATGAAAATTGCACGCAGGTCAGCTGGAGTCATCCGCATGGACTGACCCGAAACTATGCGGCAGGCAGAAGAATTTCGGGTGTTGCGTCGATAGTTGGCAAGATGCGCGAAGCTCGCCTGCGGTGGTACGACTCCTTCCTAGACAGCGTCCACGTAACAGGCCTTTATGCCGAAGTGTTTGGAAAACGGCTTAGGGTAAGTGTTACATTAAAAGCCTCCTCTGTCCAAAGGGTCTTAGTGAGCTCGAGGGATCATCAAAGATGTCTAGTATCCTTCTAATCTCTCCTTTACATGTAGTCTGATATGTGCGGGTCTACGAAACACCTTTTCGTGCTTTGTAAGACAGGCACGCAGAGGGTTCCTCAACAAGTTTCTCTAGAGGTGTCTTTCTTGAAGTGGCTGAAAGGATCTGTAACCTAAGTGGCAGACGTTCTACTTTATTTCTAGATTATACGACGTGCACCTACGAGACCAAAAATTTAAGTGAAACCACCGCCAGCTGCCGGAGTTTCGTTTGGTCACAAAATCGAATGTGGCTGTGCTCTTTCTGACGTGAGGTATTGGTCCCTCAGATCCTGGAAGATAGCACATGCTTCTACGAGCATCTTTTCCAAAAGAGCCACTCGGTGCCTTTCGTCCATTTTGATTGCAGTTTGCTCTTAAACATTTATTCCACACTTTGTTAAAGAGCGAGCAGTTGTGGTCTGTCTGTAAATGGAGCTGATCTAAATGCTCTGATTATTCCCATGAGGTCCGAGTACGGCATGTACACAAGGCGTCTGGGGTGTTTTTCACCCAAGCTCATTTTTCAAGAGTTAAATTTCGGCTCTTCCAAAGCATCCCTCGACGATGTGTAACTTCAACATCTGCGCAATCAATCCTCAAAACAAGATGAAAAGCTCAAAGGAGAACTTTTCCTCGAACTTCATGAGACATTTTGAGAAATTGTTTTGCAGTGGGGGAGGGAGTAACGTGCAGCTTTCTCTTATCATCCTTTTCAAATATTACCATATATAAGAGGTTAATGCTACGTTAAGGTATGTAGCATTAACTTGTAGGTGTAGACGAAACGAAAGCGATTTCTGAAGAATGTTGAATACATTGATCTTAGATCACCACTAACATTCGAACCAAAATTTGTCTCGATATGGAGGAAGGGAGAGGTGGTAGTGTCTCTAAGTTGCGCATTTTGCTATTTTACATTCGCTGCAGCACAGACGATTTGCCAAGGACGCAAATTCATGCCGTACACTTTTCTGGTAGCAGTAGCTTAACGAAAGTTTTAAAAACACACCCCTGAATGGTCTTCATATTCATTGTTGCTTGGGCCTTGTTTAGTGTGCACGCGACGCGCGATGCGATGCATGCGTAGTGGCCAAATTGATCGAGCGACGCGATTGATCAATTCAGCCACTACACATGGGGCCGCATGCTATTCTCGCCCGACTCGAGGACGGTACCCGGCGCGAAAAATCGATGGCGCATTGATGTGCATACCGGGGATGTGGGCGGAGACCGCCTCATACTCGGCCGGGAACGGTTGAGGAGAGAATAGCATACGGCCCATGGCATCGCGTTGCGCGTCGCGCGCACACTAAACAAGTTAGGCCTATGGTATACTCCCGCGTCGCGCCGGCGTGCCACCAAAGGTAGGGATTTTCCCCACTTCTACGCATAATTTGCTATCTGCCACGTGTTCTTCATCGTGTCGGTGTTACAAACTCCTAGCATTATCATATTACAAGCGTCCGTCGCCGGCTTCGCCGACGCCGTAGGCCGTAGGCCTTTGTCATACCATCGCTCACCCTGAGCGACGCCTAATGACATGCACCCATATCGATTCAATCGCGCCGCCCGATCGATATGGGAGCATATCATTAGACGTCGTTCGGGGTGAGCGATGGTATGACAAAGGCCTACGCTGGACGTGAGGGCCACGCTAGGCTTCGGGTATGGCGAGCCACGCTGGGAACGTAGCCCAAACCTAGCTAGGAATGCTTTCTCAGCCAGCGTCTGTCGCCGGCTTCGCCGCTGCCGTACGCTGGACGTGCGGACCACACCAGGCTTGACGGCTTCGAAGGCTCTTTGCTAAGAGTCAGCTCTTTGCTCCCGTTCAGCTTTTTCCAGCTCGGACAAGTAAAGGATACGGATAAAGGATGGCATTAGTCAATAAATTGGTGGAGTAGGACCACCTTGTAGTCTGTGGTTTTCCGTCTTCGTAAGAAGGCCCATAAATGTCGATTTACATCGGAAATGGACAACACAATTCAATGGAACAACAAGAAGTACAACACAGCAGTGTTGAATAACAGTTCCATTTTCGCGCAACACAAAATGCGTTATGGGGTGCCTTACATGGTGACCCCCTCTTCATTCGAACCTATTTGCACAAAGTTAATAAAAGCGTGCTTCTACACATAATCACTGTGCGCGGTTTGAAATTCGAGCTTGACCTAGCTTTGATAAAGAATGTCGATTTTACGTTCATAGAGCGCGTTTTCCGATGGCGACAATTCGTCCGCAGTTTTAGTTCACATTTGATGAGGAACTGCTTTGACCTGCACATTGTTAAACAGAACATTTTCTAACGCACTAGAACCGCATCGGACGCGACGCTCGGCAACGATCTCGACGAGCTTCCGTATGTTCGAGACGCGCCGGCCTACACACACGCAGACTCTAGCATACGATTACAATACGCAATAACTACCGAAACCGACGTAGCAAAAGGAGTGCTAGAATACGCAGGCACATAGACTCGTTGCAATTGGGAGCACGCAATAAGAAAGGGCTCTCAACGACGCCAAAACTGCTTGAAATGGCCCACAGAAATATTCAAAGTTAGCATTTTACTGATACAAGCATACACGTGTATTTTGTAATACATCGTCACCTTTACCTTTACAAAAAATTGCATTTTATCACTTGAAGATGTTTATCAGGCTTTTGTTTGTCAAAATCATAGTTCACTATCACTTATTATCATCAGTTGAAACAGCCAGTATAGGATCAACAATACCTAGAATACGCATAGCACAACTATAGTTATGCTTTCACAAAATTTTCGAATATTGGAATGGCTTCAAATGCCCGCAATTTTCGAGTATTCGAATTCAAACATAATCGAAAAGGTGTTTTATGAAGATTAGGATGCGAATACATACATACGAAAAAAGTGATTTTTTAAAATCCGAATTAAATATACAAAATTCAATATCGAATGAAAATCATTGGAATATCTGTTCGAATAGGACATTCGAACAAAACTACACACAACACTAGGCATGAAGATGAGGTAGTACCCAAAACCATCATATCGCCACCAGAATCGACTAGACTGCAGTTTCGTGACGCTGCCTAATGCTCATGAGATTTTCGAGAATTCTCAGGGATTGTATTAACGTAGAAAAATTGGACTCTTACATCCTAGGTATGTTCAACAGCAACGAAGAAAATATCGCATTATCTCTAGCTAGCTGCCACCTCTATTTGAACCTCCTCTCTAAGGCCACTGTTATACTCCTGCCGGAGCATCCGCGGAACGTCCGCGGGCTAGGGGTGCACCGCAGACGGCAGGCGTGGCGGGGCGCGGCCATTGGCCAGGCGGGGGATCTTGGCGCGATTTCCGCCATTTCGCGGACGCTCCCGCGGGAGTATAACAGTGGCCTTAGGCCTCGTTTATACTTCCGACGCCGCGCGAAGTGACTAAACGTATAGTGGCCAAATTGATCGATCGCGTCCCTCGATCAATGTGGCCACAATACGTGGCGTCGCGCCGCTCGGCGTCTAAGTATAAACGGGCCTTAAGGAGCCATTTAATGTACACGTGACGCGTGACGCGATGCATGTATAGTGGCCAAATTGGTCGAGCGACGCGATTGATCAATTCGGCATCGCGTCGCGCGTCGCCCGCACACTAAACGACCCCTAATTCACTGTGACGAATCCCTCGCTCTCAAGCATTGTTGGATTTCGAAATGCGTTCGAACAAAACTTCGCGATTTCCAAATTCGAACCCTCCAAATGAAATCGCAGATTGATGATCGCGAAAAAGCATTGCTCTAATATTGCTCGAAATCGAACAATGTTCGAACAATGTCAAGAATTGACCACCAGAACCCTCGAAAGGAAATCGTAAATCGTTCCAGCCAATTCCCGGAGCGAGGCGCAGAATCGGAGCGAGTTTGAACGTGGGTTTTTCGGGGAACGGAGACGACCCATACTCAGGCGGCCTTCTCTTGATATTCTTATACTTAGGCGTATACCCCATACTCAGGCGGCCTACTCTTGATATCCGAACAATACTTTTTCGCAATATTCGATTACGAACAATATTCGAACAATGCTTTTTCGCCACATTTCGAACATTGTTCAAACAATGCCTTCCCATCTTCAATTTCGAACAATGTTCGAATAACGGTTTTTCACGAAAGTCGATTTCGAGCAATGTTCGAATAATGGTTTCTTGCGAAAGTCGATTTCGAACATTGTTCGAATACGGTCTTTCGTGAAATACGATTTCGAGTGACGTTCGAACAACAACGATTTGCGATTTTCGAGTAATCGAGCAACTAATTGTTCGAAAACGGTCGAACAATTATTCGGCCCGATTAATCGAGCTCAAGTCTAGTGGGAACCGACATCGGCTCGGGTGCGCGAGATATCCGGCGCATTCTTCGACTGCTATCACGGACAACCACATTTGTTTAGGAAGGATAAAACAAAGGTTTTCTTGAAGTGAGTAAAGTTGGTATTAAACTGGAATGATTAAATTTGGTAAATTTCTTGGTCCAGTAGTTCAAAACTTGTTGACGTCCCGCTCCTAGCCATTTTTGCATTTCTTGGTGTATAGGAGTGGCGTTTAGAAGGTCACATTTACTTGAGCTAGAAAACGAATCAAACCTGCAGCGGAAAAGCATGCATTTAAACCGAGATGGTATAGATACTATACAAGATGGGACTTAATCGTGGTTTTAGGTTGCTTTGAAATACCCAAGCTCTGTTTCTATTATTCTCAGAGCATCAATGATGTACAATTAATTAGTCGGAGGGGGTAGTGAATTGTTTGTGGTTCAAGCCTCCACTCAACAAAATAAATGCCCCTTTTTTGCGATAAAAATGAACCTTCCTCCTGGCTTACTGCTATTGACGTGTTTTCGTTGTTAGCTGACACGGCTTTAAGCAGAAATATTAACACCGCTTGGTTGTGGCTACAAGTGGCAAGACGAAAACTGCCGGACTGCGGAGCAGAACGCTGGCCTCATGGAGAGGAAATCTCAGTCGAGATGGAATGAGCTGGAGAGGCAGCCAGCGAATTGAGCAAAAAGCACGTATGATGCAGAAGGAAAGCTTTTACTCTACAATCAGCTAGTTACATAATCGTGGAAAGAGGGATAAACCTGAAACCGTATTAAGAGCAATGGGACGGAAACAGTAATATCACAACAGTAATATCTGTGCCGTCTTTGTTATCCTCAGGAGCTGGTTTCGACTATGAAAAACTGTTTCAGGCGTTCCTTCCCGAAAAATGTAAGGCCTAGTTCCACATAGACCCCATGAATTTCTCGCTGTACGGTTACTAACCGAGGTCGTCATTGGCACGATCTATTGAATGCTTTGAACAGAAAGTAGATGTGCTGTCACCTGTTTTTCGCTTGTCAAGCACAGTACTGTTGGCCGATTGGAAGAAAGGCGGTGCTCTGCGTCCTCGAATGGGAGGGTGAATTGCAGCCTAAACGAAGTCAGTGGAGGATTAATAACAAAGGACAGCCGCGCTGAAGGACGCCATGAGCATGCCTAAGCACTAGGAAGCACATGTCTCTTTGGCTGCTTCAGAACCTAGCGAGCGATAATCTTACCAGGAAAGCCTCGCGGAAGCAGTTTTCGAGATCCAACTCGTAGCAGTGGTTGATGTCTGTCGGCGAGTTGAACAGGAAAGCACACGAAGTTCGCACAGCCACGAAGAAGGCAGCGAACGTAAACATCACAACATGATAACTGCAAAGAGACCTTCTGAACACTGCCAGTGGGGGAACGTGGACGCGCTCGACAACTGCATCATCACCTTCGCTCAAAGAATAGGAGACAAATCCTTAAAAAAGAGGCTGGAGTGAACAAAACATCTAAAGTTCCTGAATGTCGATCAAGCTACTGTTCAGCCACTTCTACCGCAGAGAAACAAGTTTGCCACTGAAAGGCAAAGACAGCGACACGGAAGGTGGGCGATGACGCTTCCCAAAAGATTTGTGAACTCCTCCAAGTCACCCCTCTTCAGAATCTTAGACAATGAGTCGCAGATTTTTAAGGCAGATCTCTACTCGAGTAGTGCTAACAGCGCATTCCACTTAAACTCACAGTAAGATCCATTCAGTGGTATTCGTTCAAAGCAACCAGAACCAAAAATCATGGCCAACCACGCAATAATAACTAGCATGTGGAGGGTGAGCGCTATTTACTGAATGTCACAGAAGGTTTGCCACTGACCACGATGCGTGTAGCGCAATTCGAGAAATTACATCCTGGAAGGAATCACCTTAAAGACAGCGGATATAATCGGAGCAAGTCGAACCATCTGACACCGGCATACGTACAGTCAGGTCACAGTCAAGCAGCTCTTCCTTCATTCATATTTCGATCTCTGTTTTTTTAATCTGACCCTAAGAGCAGGAAGGTCTATAGGAAACAGTGCACCATGTGTTATGTTGGGTAAAAAGATTGCCCCTTCCCATTTAGCTGAAGGCGTCTTAAAGATGGCGAGTGTTCTCTATTTCTATATAGAGAAGAACATGTGGTTGTAGGCGCACAAAAATTAAGCATCACCAGAATAGCCTGATTTTCGCGTCGTGGCCTTCATGAATTGATCATCGGAATGTCGTGGTGGAATTAGATCAAAACTTTAGACAGAATGGACTGACGAAGAGAAATTAGCAACCAGTCGACATGAGATGCTTCGCTCTGCAGATGCAGAACGTCACATTGTTGGTAAGCTTTGCACAGTATAGGTCCTCTCTAAGAAAGGCAAGAAAAACGAGCTCATACGTCTGTCGTTTAATTTAACGCGAGGTTTAAGCCTTCGTGTCCATACTGAGAAAGAGGAAAATCATTTAGACTGAACTGTAGCATCTGGCGTATCGACAAATGAGGTGACTACCGAAAACTTCTTGCTCCTTCTCAAAAAAACGGGCATTATTCAAACACTGGTTACCCCTTTTTGAAAAACAGATCATGCGCACCAACACGTAGAGTTTTGGAAAAAATGAGCTAAACTTAGCTCTTTCAAAATATCAAAAACTAGGGCCTCTCAAGAAACATTTTTTATTTATAGGTCTTTTGTTGCCGTTTCTCATGGAAAAATCTTGATAGACAGCTGCAAGCCAAAGATCATGCACAAAGACTCCAAGTTCAAAACAGCTCAAGAAGCAGTGCTCCTAATGTCAGGATTTGTTGAAGAAGTCACGCACGGATGACATGAAGTTAGGAGACGCTTTACAGATGCCATATTCCACATCGACTAGTGATTTCCGTGCTCCAAATTGTAATACTTAGTCCACCGCTTTCAGAGCAAGTCTCACGAATTTCAAGTTTCAACGCTAGACTTCATGAAATCATGTTGTGAATTTGGACACCGAATTTGTTCTGCACGACATTTCGTACAGTCGACACATAACTTCTTTGAAACCGCTGCTCGTTCTCCGATCACCAGACTTTGAACCAGAGAATAGGATAGATGCTAGTAATACTGGAGAACGCCATTATTTCCATGAGCAGAGCCAAAACTGGGTGGTCCCACTTGGCAGCCAGCATGAAGTGAACTTGGCGAATGTGTTAAAGACATTCAAAAATCCTCATTCAAAAGATAGCCAAAAATCGCGGTTTGGTAAGCTACCTCACAGTCTGTTTCATACATGGACCAATGACCTCGGAAAAACCCGTCTTGCTGGGATTTTCAAAAGAGTCCGGAATGTGACGTTTGAGGTGGTTAATATGAGAAACAAGGTCTTTGGATCCCGCAGATTAACCTAAACGGCATCGATACACTCCTTCCTTCATCTTTACCTGTCACTTGGAAATCAGAGGTGTGCTGAAGGTATTTCGAGGGAAGAAATCAAGCTGGCCGAAAGAATAGCCAGCATACTGAAGGACTTCGAAGATGTTGAGCGTTTATACATCATTATGTTGAATAGCCTTCTCATTGGCTTGTGGCTAGAAAACCGGTCAGTAATAAACAAGTCGCAAAAAAGGTACTCTCCACAGCGTACAGCTAGAAAAATGCGCAGAAAACGTCTGAAAATGGTATAAACGCCAGAATCCCCAAATCTCAACCAGTCAGTCAGAATGCAAAAATGCAGCAGCGCAGAAGAACCGAACCCCCGTCTTCCCTTCCATGAAGCAACGTCACTATCCACTGCGATTCAAGCCGCCGGCTGGCAGATGCATCGCGGGCGTACAAGACCCCCAAACTGTTGACTGTTGCGTCGCATTCCATTGTAATTTCAAGGTTCCCCTACTCCTTGGGTTTAACGAGTTGGCAAAAAATAAACACATTTTTATACTAACTGAGGGATGGGGATTCCCCCTATATGAGTCGCTCCTCCCGTTCAGACATATGTACGCTTCAGACCTTTCCCTGTTAGAGAAAGTCATAAAAACATCCTTCTATGCAAAGAACTCCATTTTTCTTTAATTTTCGTTCATTGTGTTGTAACTAGTAATAACCATTGCGTGGTCAGCGTTGAAGCTTTTAAGTTTGTTTAAAATTTTAATGCGATTATTTGATTTTTAAATAATTTCCGAATAAGCCTACCTATCGTTGTTCGAATTCGGATGAATATTCGAAGATTAATCAAATAGTTGAAGTCAGAGGTGCGTTTTGCAATGAAACAAAACAAAGTTATAACAGTGAGTGAAATAGAATGTGAGCTCTCATAACAGTGTCTTGTTGGGAAACTCTAGCGCTAGGCGGGACTCGGACTGACTCCACGCCGATAGCGGCCAGAGGCCGGCTCACCAAGACACACGTGTGAGGGCTGATGGGTCCCACGAGTTGTGGTGTTGTGTCCGATCAGATGGAGCCAGTGCTGTATTGGCGTAGAGCATCCCCGCCCGGCCAGGAGGAGGTGCGGGTTCGATTCCCGCCTGTCGCTAGAGATTTCGACGCATCAGGCATCGTTATAAGAAAATAGAATTTTTCTCGATCCTATTAGTCCGAATAAAAAAATGTTGGTTTGAAAACACAGCAGATCAAGCTCATTATTATCACGGAGAAATGCAAAAATTAATTGATTCAATTATTCTAATCGAAATTAAAAATAGCATGCAGGAAGGCAATGAAAATGAAATGACTTCCACGAAATCGTTATTGATTGATATTGTTAATGTTTCTGCAATGCGCACTAATGTGCAGTGTAACAATAATATTAATAATAATGACAATGAATAATAATCATAACGAATAATAAAGTGGATGAATCAAGGCGAATACGAAAATTATTTCGGTGCATATATGGTTGATGTATACATACTTACGTGTCGATGACCTGAAACGATGCATTAACAGGTTGACGACGAGAGCGAGTCTTTTGGCGTGTCTGGCCCGTGGGACGAAGCACGCCGCACAAATGTGACACGACATACCGTGACCCAAACTTCATCTAGGGATAAATTTGGAATGCCAAGATTTGTCTTCAAGTACAGCAAACATGCAAGCATATAGCGCATTAAAAATCCAGGTGGCGCCATGCCTCCAAAAATTTCGCCGCAACTTTTATTCGATTGATAGTGTGAATGCCACTTACATTGACCGTCATAGTGAAGGGATTGTGTTCTTTACAGTGCTTCTTGCTGCATCATTAACAGATGTCAAACTCCACGCAAACAGAAATTCTACTATCAATCGAAACGAAATCGCGAGCTCTCGGGAGAGGGCATGGCGCAATCTTGTTTTTGACACTAAAAAATGGCCGCCTTCCTGCTCGTCAACACAAGGATTAATCCATTATTTTTCCTCAAAAAATAAAATTTTCATAAAATTTCGAACCGTGTATTCACTTACTGGATAACTGAATTAAAAATAGGCCCTGATACAACTGTCGATTAAGGAGGAAGCCGCCCGTAATCGTCCAAAAGGAGATCGGCATCGTGTTCAACATCCCGAATAACCTCTCTGCACGATGTTTCGATGGATCGGGTATCATTCTTGTAAAAATACTATACCGTGGCGCACCATTGAGCGACATTGTCGTCAAAGTGTTAAAGAATGGCAGATAAGGATAAGGAATAGCGAAAATCAGAAAGTTTCGAATGTTCAATTGATTGAAAAATTATTCGAATATCCTCGTTCACAACTACATAAAACGCTTACTTTACCGACTTTCCTACTAACTTGCTTGTCCCCGCCCCCTCTCTCCCAACTGCACACAGACACTAAACATTTTTACCGCAGTATTTCAAACTTCCTGCACTTAGCGAGAGACTAGAGTTTGTGCAGCTTAGAACTGTCGGAACGGCTAGCTATCCCGAGCAATGAGTGGAGCTGGTTTAGGAACGCTGCACTTTGTGCAAACCTCTGGCCAGAGCCACTAACAAGGTAAGGATAGGAGATCGTTGCGACCCTTTGAGCTATCAATAAAATGCATCGAGAGATGCTGCTTTAAACGTTGATTCTTGGGTGTGTTCCAGCCCTGTGCATGATGCAAGCCAGGAAGATCAAGTACGACGTCATCGGACTGACCGAGACGAGAAGACACCACCCCCTACATGCCGCCTACGACTCCGGAGAAGAACTGTTCCTCGGAACATGCGACAGCAGGAGAGTAGGCGGCGCTGGTGTCCTCGTCAACACGCACTTGGCCATGAACATCGATTCGTATGAGTCTCTGACAAGCCGAATCGGACGTCTGCGACTGAAGCGATGTGACTCCGTGCCAGCCTTGACTGTGTTCGTCGCGTATGCCCCAACATCCGACTACGACGACGAAGACGTCGAGGCCTTCTACGTGGAGCTGGAGAAGTTCTATAAGGAAGATCACACCTTCTACAAGGTGATCGTCGGCGACTTCAACGCCAAGATCACATTCGACCGCGCGCGCCTTTCGCGGACGGCTGCCACCTCCCGTCTTCGTGCGATTGAGATAAGTTTTCGTTTCTTTGTTTCTATTCGCGGTTTTTTTTCGCATATTGCTGCTAAATTGCATTTTGTTAGTTCGTATTCGCTGATAGGGTAAGTGACTTAGCGATATTAAGTACTCAGTGTTAGTCAGGGTGTTTCTTCATTGAAGCGATCGATCGTCTTGCATTGATTGGTGATCTCGGCCCTTCTTCCACGTAAATCAAATCGAGTTTTTGTTGTTTGAGAGGAACCTTGAGTGTTTTTGAGCTTCCCCATTATGTCACAATCTAAACGTCAGGCCCAAAAAAATAGGAATCTCCGTAATGGTGCCCAGTCAACAAGCGTGCAAGTTGACTATTCCAATATGATCATTGCGGAGATTCTAGGCTTAATGGCCGAGCGCAATACCGACCCGGAGATCAGCAAGATGATTGATGCTGTTGTGAAGAAACTTCCGGATGAGTTATCGAAGCTATCTATCAATGCGGTGGAAAGTGAAAAAAGGGGTCGTAGCCTGGTTATAAGTGGCTTACCTGAAGCTGAGCCTAATACTTCCTTGACTGCGAAGCGTAAGGATTTGGAGGAAAAAGTGTCCGGGGTCCTAGAAGTTTTGCAGGTAGACTGCTATCCGCTGGAGGTGTATCGCATGGGCAAACCAGGCGGTGCGCGTCCAAGGCTTGTTAAGATCGTTATGCCTAGCAAATCTTACTGGGCCGCGGCACTCTCCAATGCTTATAAGCTTCGAGGCTCTGATCTCAGGGATGTTTATATTCGCAAAAGTATGACAGAATCAGAGAGGAAGGAGGACTATGAGCTGCGGAAAGAATGTCGTGACCGTAATGCAAAATTAAATTATCGTAAATGGGTTGTCTATCGTGGTGCAATAACGGATGTAGACGACCTCCCAAATAGCCGCGTCACGGGAAACTCTCAAACCAGCACGGCTTCCTTCCGGGTATAAGGTGTTATTTGATGAATGCTCGTAGCCTTTCGAACAAAATCTCGCACTTGCATTTATTTCTCAATACCTTTGACCCCGACTTAGTCCTTGTCACAGAAACGTGGCTTTCTTCCAAAATGAACAACTCTGAAATCACGTTTAATCTTCCGTATACAGTATTCAGAACTGATAGGAAGCTTAGTGGAATTAAAAAATGCCGAGGTGGGGGTGTATGCTGCATTGCAAAAGACACTATTAACCTCTACCCTATCGCAGTTTCCGCAGTTTCTTCCTGCATTAAATCAGATCTTCTCTGTCTCGAGGGATTTGACTTTGTCAGGTCGTTTAAATTTAGGATGATTCTAATCTATCGACCGCCTAAGTCTTCTGTTGAGGATGATGACTCTCTTATTGATACCCTTTTGGATTTATTTCTTTGCGACTCGCATCTAATTATACTAGGCGATTTCAATTTGGACATAAACTGGGATTTAAATCAAGGACGAAATTCCACGTCAGTCAAATTTTTAAATTTCTTCCATAGCTTTGGTTTGAAACAGCACGTTATGAATCCAACTAGATGTTCATCAGTCCTCGACATTATCCTGACGTCGGCCCCCATTATAAAAAACATGTCATTACATCCGCCACTTGGAACAGCTGATCACAACGTCATTGGTTTCGAAATATGCGGAAGCTTTCCCAAGCCGAGGGCGTTACCTCTTCCAAATTACTACGGTACTTCCTTTGAGGATCTTTCAAATCATCTTTCTATCATTGATTGGTGGCAGGTCTTTCAAGGATATAAATCTCTCAACGACCTTTATGAAAGATTTTGTAGAACGATTTATTCTGCTCTTTCTCTATATGTTCCTTTCAAACATTTCGAGTACAGACCTCCACGGTATCCAAAACATATTTCCAACCTAATATCCCAGAAGGTGCGCTTATTTCACTCCATGCGTGATCCAATATCCAGCCCGCATTTTAAGCGCGTGTGCAATGAATTGGATTTTCATCTAAGGCGTTTTCTATGTAATCGTGAGAAACATCTTGCCAAAAAGCATTTTGGTAGACATATGTTTTCTCTAGTAAAGCTCAAGATGAAGGGCCAAGGTAAAATCCCAGTCCTAAAGGATGCTTCTGGGAATACATTCATAAATGATACTGAAAAAGCAGAGGCTTTAGCAAACTACTTCGCTTCCGTGTTCACAGCAAACGATGGCTCAAGATATGAATTCAGTTTCAGCAATTCCTCCGATGCCCTGAATGAGATTTTAATCTATCCAAAAGACGTGCTAAGAGTTCTTGCATCGTTGAAGGATTCCACATCGTCCACATATGATGGTATCCCTCAGATTATTTTTAGAAGATGTGCTTTATCACTTTCTAAACCACTGTCGATAATATTCAATAGCTCTCTATTATTTTGTGAAGTTCCTGACATTTGGAAAAATGTGCTGGTCACTGCCATTCCAAAAGTGCAAAGTCCTTCTCTCCTCTCGGATTTTCGTCCTATAAGCATCTCGCCAACGCCAATCAAAGTACTGGAAAAGCTTATAAGAGATAAATTAGTATCTTGGCTCGTTAAAAATAAAGTTATTCCTACTGAGCAGCATGGATTCACAAAGGGTGCCTCTACTACAACTCAATTAACTGATTGCCTTTTTGATTGGAGTACTGCGGTCAATAAGGGTGATTGTGTCGACGTAATCTATTTCGACTTATCCAAAGCTTTCGATAAAGTCTGTCACAAAAAGCTTATCACCAAGCTATCAGAACTGGGTATTGGAAGACGTTTACTTTTGTGGATAATGTCGTACTTAGAGAACAGGTACATGTTTGTTAAGGTTGGTAATTCCTTTTCGGGGCGGCGCCAATGTACCAGCGGTGTCCCGCAAGGGGGAGTTCTATCACCTATCCTTTTCATGGTTTACACATGTGATCTCCCGGACAGACTCAAGACGCACGCTGCTATTAGCGTTCAAATGTTTGCAGACGATATCAAAGTTTATGGCACGTATAATGCTTCAAATCAATCGTTAGTCCTGAAGGCTTTAAATCAATCAATTCTTAATATGATTACGTGGGCTAGTAATTGGGAGATACCAGTAAATCTTGCCAAAACTTCCGTGATGCATTTTGGTCCTGGAAGGGCACCTGATTACAGGTTCGGTAATATTACTTTAAGGCATGTTGACGCGATCAAAGATCTTGGTATTCATATGAATAAACACCTAAGGTTTGATGCCCATGTTGATTTAACTGTACGTAAAGCCTTTTCAGTACTTTATGGTATGTTGAGAAGCATCTTTGATAATGATTCTGCTACACTGCTGAAGCTGTACAAAGCATATGTGCTACCTATACTTGAATATGGATCACAAATCTGGAGTCCTCAAACAAAAAAGCTTCAAAACAAAGTTGAAAAAGTACAACAGACGTTTACTCGAATACTGGTTCGCAGATGCATGCCAGATCTACAATCTTTAAATTACGAAAGTAGATTGAAATTTTTGAAACTAAAATCGCTTAGATACAGACGTATCTATAATGATTTGGTACTCTGTTTCAAGTTACTAAAAGGTGACTTAACCTTGAGAGCTAGTAAATATTGGACATTTAGGCCATGTAGAAATCGGACCAGTATATTATCACTGCAGTTTAAAAACCCTGGTAACAAATTTCTTCGTTGCAATGCCAATTTTGTGCTCTCTCGCGGAGCAGTTTGGTTGCAGAAATTACCTGATCATGTTTTAGAAGCACCTACCGTCGCCATTTTCAAGAGTAGGTTAAAAAAGATTGATCTTCTGAGTAGTCTTGAATTGCAGAGCTGACTGTTGTATCGTGGCGTTACCAGGACATCTGAGTGTAGCTTCATAAATGGAGTGTATGTCATCTTGTGGAAACTCTTCAGCGCCATGGAAGACACTATGGTTGCCGAGCGATTCGTACCCAAAAATGGATGTCTTGTTTCCTATTCTTCCTCACATTGTTCAACGAGTCATTAGGCCTGCGTTGGATATTTTTTACTGAGTATTAGTGGCTGTTCAGAATTAGGGTCGTTCAAGAGTTGATGTTTTTTTTCTTGCGTTTTCCTTCTTCTCACATGTCTTACAGTGTCATTATGCCTGCTTAAACTTCTTTTTTATCTCCTTCCTTTTCTGATTCTGTTGCGGCTGCCAGAGTTTAGGTACAGAGGAGCCTATTAAGACCCAGATGCTTCTACTCTTAGTCACATATTTTTTATACTGTTTCATATACAGATATAATCTATAGGTTGCTACATTTAGATATGCTTTATTGCAAGTTGGTTAGACTAACTCAGTTCCTATGGAAGCAGCTTCGAATGGAAGCGTAATGAAGGCCTGGGTATGACCGGAATTAAGACCGGACTCCCAGGTGCTTCCTTCTTATAAGCTGCTCGAAAGTGATTTCCCTATTCAATCGGAATCATGCCATAGCTATACTGGTTGCCTAACCAACCTCTGCACCGTTATACCTGAACAAAAATAATTATAAAACAATTACGCAAGTTTGAGTGATTAAATTACTTATTACTATATTTTCACGCTATACTATATTCTCACGCTACGACTACCCATTGGTTCAGGCTCCTTGTACTTGAGCTTTTGAATGGCCGGACAACACTGAAAAATTACAGAATGCAGCGCATAGTGATACTACGTTTCTCATTGTTGTTCCGCGTTAGATTGTTGCAGTTGTAAAAGATTACTTGTTCGTTATCTCCTAGTTTGAGCGCACTTAAGGTGCAGTTATAAATAAATAAATAAATAAATAAAGATCGGGCCACGAAGGTCGCCGGAAGAACTTCACATCGGAACCCACGGCTTGGAGTGGAACGAGCAAGGTGAAAGGCTGTCTGAGTTTATCATGTCGACCAAGACCATCCATGGAAACTCGCAGTTCCAGAAGCCTCCCTCCCTACGATGGACCTGGGAATCCCCCGGTGGCCAGTTCCACAACGAGATCGACCACATCATCTTCAATCGCAAGTATTGCCTGACCGATATCTCCGTTGTCCCCAAGTTCTACACGGGATCGGACCACCGCCTCCTTCGCACGAGGTTCCGCTTTTCGCGTCAAGGAGAAAAGGCCGCAAAGTTCAAGAAGAGGAATCCCAGAACGACCATCAACTGGGATCTCTACACCTCTCTTGTCGGCCTTTGGGAAGATGCCGTGATGGACAACGTCGACGAGGAATACGATCGCTTCGTGCACCATCTCCACGATAGTGCTAAGGGAGCCGAGAGCTTAAGGACCACCAAGAGACGCCTGTCTCCGGAAACTCTTAGCTGATACGCCAGCGTGGAGCAGCACGAGCGTCAGTCAACTACCAACTGACGTCCGAGCTTGTAAAGCTATGCTTAGCGGCGATAAAGGAAGATCTCAAAGAGAGAAGGGCGGAAGTGTTGGCTGAAGCAGCAGAGGCAGGGCTGAGCATCCGCAATGCCCGCCGGAACTTCGCCAACTTCAAGACCAAGATGACCGCTCTCCGACGTCCTGACGGAACCATCACCTCTTCCAGAAGGACCATGGAGAAAGTCATCCACGACTTCTACTCCGATCTCTTCGATAGCCACGTCCACCTGCCCCCATGCCATCTTCCGCAGGATGGATACGTCGTCCCCTCTGTTCTCTCTTCCGAAATCCGACACGCCATCTCGTCGGTGAAGAAACGTACAGCACCCGGTCCCGACAGGATCAGACCCGAACACCTGAAGAACCTCCCGCCAGCGCTCATCAACACCTTGGCGCGGCTCTTCACACGCTACCTGTCCGAATGCAAGGTTCCATCTTAGTGGAAGACCAGCAAGACCGTTTTGCTGTACAAGAAGGGAGACGTGCACGACATTGGCAACTATCGCCCGATCTGCCTGTTGTCCGTAGTCTACAAGCTGTTCACTCGAGTCATCCTGAATAGGATTAGTAGAACGCTGGACGAAGGACAGCCATGCGAACAAGCAGGATTTCGGAGAGGATTCAGCACGATCGACCACATACACACCATTACGAAGCTCATCGAAGTGTCGCGAGAGTACAAGCTGCCGCTGTGCCTTACGTTCATCGACCTGAAGAAGGCATTCGACTCCGTCGAGACTGAAGCGGTCATGGAAGCCCTGCTCACCCAGGGCGTTCCTACTCAGTACATCAGGGTCCTTCGAGAGCTGTACAGTGGATTCACGACCAAGATCTCACCATTCTACAACGACGTCGTCATCGACGTGAAGAGAGGGGTTCGGCAAGGGGATACCATATCCCCGAAGCTCTTCAGCACCACCCTCGAAAACGTCATGCGCGAACTAGAATGGGAAGACATGGGAGTGAAGGTCGACGGCCGGCAACTGCACTATCTTCGCTTCGCTGACGACATCGTGCTCATAACACCGAGCATCAGTCCGGCGGAACGAATGCTGGCCGACTTCGATCGTGTATGTGGAAGCGTTGGACTGCAGCTGAATCTTACGAAGACGATGTTCATGAGGAACGGATGGGTTTCTGATGCCCCATTCTCGCTCAACGGAACGAACATCTCCGAATGCTCCAGCTACGTGTATCTGGGTCGCGAAGTCAACATGGCCAACGACCTAGCACCAGAGCTGAGCAGGAGGAAACGAGCGGCTGGAGGAGCTTTCAAGAGCGTCGAAGAAGTCGCGAAGAAGACGAAGAACGTCCGACTCCGTGCCCACCTATTCGACTCCACTGTTCTTCCTGCCCTAACATACGCCTCAGAGACCTGGGCTATACGAAAGCAGGATGAACACGCGATCAGCGTCGCGCAGCGTGGAATCGAGAGGACGATGCTCGGAGTGACACGACTCACGCAAGTGAGAGAAGGCCTCCGGAGTTCCGAGCTTCGCCGACGTTCGAAGATCAGAGACGCTGTCGCATGGGCCAAGTCGTCGAAAATTAGGTGGGCCGGCCACGTAATGCGATTCGCAGACACCCGCTGGACGAGAGCCGTCACAGATTGGATTCCGCGGGATGTCAAAAGAACACCAGGACGCCCACCAACGCGTTGGTCGGACTTCTTCGTGAAAGCCCTGAACGACCGATATGACGCTCTTCGTGTCCCTCGAGCGAGGAGGATCCATTGGACCACTCTGGCACGCGACAGGGACGAATGGAGACGCTGCTGGCGCCCGCTCGAGCAAGTCGATGATCAACGGGACGACAGGTGATACAGGTGATACAGGTTCCAGCCCTGTAACGGACACCGGGGAACGAACCGTCTGTGACCGCTTTCCGCTTTGCCTTGCCGCAAACCGCCGCTGGAGCTCGAGCAATGTTTGTGCAATAGATAAAGATGTAGCTTGCTGAGGAGGTAAAGGTTCTGTCACGACTCCCAAGCGAGATTTTGATATTTTTGTACTTCCTAAAAAAAGATTCTACATGATCAATCGAAGCTTTACATGTGGAGTCGGAACGCAAAACTTCTCCGGAAGGAAGGCCAAATCCCTGGCGCTGTGGCACTCTCTCGACTCCATAGGTAGAATACAATTTTGCCCAGACGCCCAGGAGGTTCGGGATGATTATGGGTAGGGTAGAGACCGTTTTGACCAGTACTCTACATGCCATGTAAACATGGCATCTAATTAAGCGCACCATAGCTTAACGCATTCTAGAGTGAAACCGAAAGCGGTCCTCATGTTCTTGCGTAGCACTCCAAGTAGCCATCCTAAGCGTTGTTCAGGCAAAATCGGTGACTGCACCATCTTCGAGAAAGCTTTTTTTAAAGTCTCTTCGTGTCGAACAATAATTTATAACAGACTGTGTCTTATCTATCCATACGTACCGTAACGTACCGTAGCGGATCGAACCTTCAAGGGAGGATCATGATGAGCACCCAAAGTAGCCAAGTAGCCAAAGAAGAAATCTTTTCTACCTGTGTGAATCCTAAAATGCCAACGAATCTGGTCTCCTTTCCTGGTCTCCTTTTTGGTGGTTGAACTTCAAACCCTTTTTTCATACCAGTTGCTCTTCTACCCATTGGTCCACCACTGCTGTCCTCCAGCTGTGCTTGCGGGCTACTTCAGCTTGCGGTGTGTGACTCAGCGGCTCAGAGCGCGAGCAGCGCTCAAACATGCGAAGATAGTTCATAGCCCCGTTCCACAATGTCCACTGAAGGGGTAAAACTTTAGGTTCCGCCTGTGTTCTCCGCCAGCGCTTTCGCCAAATTGGCCAGACTGTTCCATAACGCGTTGTATGCTCTCAGAATGATCACATTCGCTCCGAAAATTCGATTTCTCTTTCTCAATTTTTGCTTTCAGTCCCCCGTAGCTTGAATACTCAACTGCCTTGTTCACTATGCGAAGATTCTGCAAAGCCAATATAAAATAGGTGTGATGCTTTAAATAATAGTCGTTGGTCGTTGTTCTGCATGATATTGTCCTTTGACCACGACTGTTGTGCCGTTGTATTTAAAGTTGAAGAACTATCAGAATAATTTTTTAAACATTTCCATTGTGAATGAATAACATAATAATAATTTAAATTATTTCACACATAGATGTACACCTCATTCTATAGACTTTGGTAATCGATAGTATCTCATATTTACGCTGAAACGGAAAGGCTCTTTTCCTTTGGTTGCAGTTGCCGGCAGATCACATGAGATTGGCGGCAACCAGCAAAATACGCCAAAATGAAGGTCGAGCAAAGCCATTTTATAAAAGAATAAATAATCGCGTTCGAAAATTATTGTTAAAATCATTACAATCAATTAGCTGCTCTTATGAGTAAGATGGCATGAAGTTATGTTGTGCCCTGATTAGGGAAGGAAGACAATATTTGCTCAGGAAACCTCTGAGTAAGTAGATGTAAAGGGTTTCGAATAGCGGAATAAAACACACAAAACCCTGGTTTAAAGAATCGAATAAATCGATTGACGGAAAAGCAAAAAATCAGAAGGAGAAGACGAACAGCACACCAGCTTTCCCTATAGAGTGGTTGCTCTAGACTGGCAGCTTCTTTTACTTCCATTGCTTGCTAGACGGAAGGAGGGGACAGCACTCTGAATTGTTGCTGAAACGAGGCGTCCTAAGCTGGCTGTTCAGTTAAATGGACGCGTAAGGACATACGAGATCTGGGCAAATGCCATGACGGTAGAGGGCATTTGCTACCTCAATTTCTGGTCGATTTTTCGTGCCTACGAGTGTTTCCCTTTCAGGCATTGCATTAGTTTCTGAAAGCGCAGAATCTCCTCTTTGTTAGAGGTAGACCGCCATCACTCCTTAACGACGACCAACTCAAAGCCATAGTGGAAGCGACAAACTGTGAGAGAACAAGCACAGCATTTTGGCGTTGACGGCAGCGTCATCAGCAGGGATGTGCAGAATTTCCGTTTGTTCAGAATTCCGGTTTCCGACCATTTTGTGCTCTTCCGTTCTGTTCCGTGTTCCGCCTGTTTTTGGGCCGGAAGGTGGAAAGGGAAGTGGGCACTGTTCCACACTGTTCTTTATTGAGCACAGTCAGCATATCAATTAAAAAGAGTCCTCCTTCATATAATAGTGAGAGACATACTGTTTCACAACTGTTTTAGTATTGATATTCTTGAAATTGGTCAGACTACCAAAAAACAAACTCTCAAAAATGCAACGGCTGGGTGCAAGGCAAAATTAGTGTGCCACAAAGGCAATGTATGCATTGTATGTTAAGAAAATGCACCCAACGTTTGAATGATCATAACATTCTTGATCCATTAGTTACAAATAGCTACAAAAACTTTGTAAGTATATGGCGCAGTATCATGAAATAAAGGGTTCAGTGAAGCTTATGGCATGCGGTTGTCTGCTCCAACATTACATCAGTGTTCCTGATCAAAGGTGCAAATTTTAATTTTTAGGTGTTTCGTTAGGTGTGATATTCATCCATATGAAGTTATGCGCTTCATTTTTAACGAAGCACCACGAATATTTACGATGAGCTCCAACTTAGACGCTCTTGAAACCTGGGCATCTTAGACGTAAGTTTTAAAAAATTCTTTTTGCCTTCCAGGTTTGGTAGAAAATCTTTATTTCGACCGACGTTTCGACGAGCTCGTCTTTCTCAAGGCCTGAAAGAAGCTCAAAATGTTTTTGACTCTGTGAAATTCACTGGATCAAAAACATCGCGTCCATCTCTTTACCAGGAACAACATGCTCCCAGGAGTGCAAGAAAACGTTACTACAATACCACTCGCGCCGCACGGTCAAAAGTGGGCGAAAAAACGCCAACATAGCGTCGCAAAGCGTCGCACGCTCATAACTCCTTCAGTTTTAGGTCTCTTGAATAAAGGTTGGTACCATTCGATTCGCCTCTACGAGATCTACACAAATATGTTAAAACTTTACCGGACGCCGGTATTTTCGACGTGGGTGGTCCAAAATTGGCTGGACGGGCGATTAGAGCAGCTTATTTCCCAGGATATGCGTGCTTTCGGAGTATCTCAAAGATGGCGTATGTCGCCAGTGTTCTGTCATTCCAGGAATGCCCGAGAGTGCGCCGTGCACAATGCACACAGAACCTAACCCATCAATCGAGTGGGCGAGCGCATGTCCCCTGCGCTTCTATCTTCTCTCACTGGGAACTGCGACGTTTTCAAGACTATTTCGAGCCGTTTGGAGAATGTTATCAGAAATTTCCCGCCACCCCACTCAGGATTAGCTCCAATCTGTTCCAGCGAAACTTTGGTGTGCGCCGTGAACAATGCATACAGAATCGAACCTTTCAATCAAGAGGGGGGGGGGGACAGCTTGTAGACTGAGCGTTTGGGGAGTTTTATCAGAAATTTCTTGCCACCCTAGTCAGGAGTTGCTCTAAGGCTGTCCAGCGACTTTGGAATGCGCCGTGAACAATGCATACAGAATCGAACCTTTCAATCAAGGGGGGGACAGCTTGTAGACTGAGCGTTTGGGGAGTTTTATCAGAAATTTGCAGCCGCCCTAGTCAGGAATTGCTCTAAAGGCCGCCACAGACTTCTGCGGCGCCGCTCAGCGGCTTGACTCATCATCAGTGGGAGCGGTGACGGCGAGGTACTGTACTGTTTCTAGTGGGGACCGACTGGTGCTTAACAATAACGCGCCCCGATGACGATCGCGCGCCCGCATCGACCGTCTGGATCCCGCCGCGAAAGGGCAGAGCGCAGAGCGCAGACAGACAGACGCTGGAGCGGCGCCGCCGGGTGGAATGATTCAAGTCATTTCCGCCAGCGACGCCGCTGGCGGCGCCGCTGGAGGCGAGCTCTGCGTCTCTGCCCTATGGTTAAGCATAGGGCAGCGGCGCCGCTCAGCGGCGCCGCAAAAGTCTGTGGCGGCCTTAAGGCTGTCCAGCGAGCCTTTGGAGTGCGCCGTGAACAATGCATACAGAATCGAACCTTTCAATCAAGGGGGGGGGGACAGCTTGTAGACTGAGCGTTTGGGGAGTTTTATCAGAAATTTGCAGCCGCCCTAGTCAGGAGTTGCTCTAAAGCTGTCCAGCGAGCCTTTGGAGTGCGCCGTGAACAATGCATACAGAATCGAACCTTTCAATCGAAGGGGGCGACCGCTCGCAAATTGCACGAATGGGCGTGTTCGTAGCGCAATAGCTCTGTCAAGTTGTAACCTTTCATGCTGCAGCTTGTAGGTTTTGTAGGCAGTCGAACGTTCTGTACGTACACCAAAGTAAAATGGTTTAGCTTAGGAGGGGCAATGTTATAGGGGTGCGAAAATGCAGGTGAGGATTGTGTGAAGCATTTTTTTCTGATTTCCGTGGACCACTGCGAGAAGATGCGGCGAGCTGACGGCTTTAAAATACGTACGTGAACAGAGTGCCTAAGGTACGTTACGACGATATGCTCATAGCTCCTCAGTTGCCTAAGCTGCCTTAGCCTCGGCTGGCGTTTTAGAGCGGCAAAAGCTAGCGGTTAGAGTTTCTTGCGCTCCTACTCGCCCAGATTTGAGTGTTCGACACTCGGAATGGCACAATTCCGTTCAGCATGAAAAGCGCTATCGAACGGTATCAATCTCGTCCAATCAACGGCTCTAAGACCGATTTTGGAATCATCAATTTTTTGACTGTTTAGCATAGAGGACGAGGCCGCAGCGGAAGGACGATGACGTCATCGAAAAAACGATGTCTTCGAGTTGGGCCATGCTTGATACCGTTCGATAGAGCTTTTCATGCTGAATTGAATCGTGTCATTTAGAGTGGGAAAAACTGTAATCTGGGCGAGAAACAGCGAGGAGAGCGTCTGCCGTTGTTGCGCTAAATTGCACGCGCGGGCGTGTTCGGAGCACAATAACTCTGTCGAGTTCGAATCGTTTCGGCTGCAGCTTGTGTGTATTGTAGGCAGTAGAACGATATATAAGTATACTAAAGTAGCACCGTGTATCGTGTTCGGCACCCCGAATAAGTCCCCGAAACTACACGAATTTTGAACAAAATCGATGATCCTGACCCGACCACCCTCAATTATCCAGAAGAAAATCCAAAACCTACCGAAGTCGACGGAATTCTCAAAAACGGACGTCGGATTCGTAATCAGCGCCCCAAATAAACCCTAGACGATTTTGGACGAAGTTTGCACGAGGAGATTTGGCCAATTTCGAAAATACCGGTTTTGATTACGTCATCGTCCGCGCAGCTCGGCCTAGGGCGCCACGTCCTCGATGGAATATTGCCGAAAAATCTATGGCCTCTGTTATACTCCCGCGGGAGCATCCGCGGAAGGGCGGGAATCGCGCCGAGATCCCTCACCTGGCCAATCACTGCGCCCCGCCACGCCCGCCGTCCGCGGTACACCCCTCGTCCACGGAGGTTCCGCGGATGCTCCCGCGGGAGTATGACACAGGCCTACATTTCCAAAATCGGTCGACATTGGGACAATTCGATAGCGCTCTTCAAGCAGAACAGAACGATGTTACTGGGAGTGTCGAAAACCCACATATGGACAAGTAAGAGTGCAGGAAACTTCAATCGCTAAGTCCGCCGCCCTAAAACGGCAGATGGGGCTAAGGCAGTTTAGGCAGCTGAGAAGTTCTGATCACGTCATCGTAAAGTACCGTACCTAAAGCGCGCTGTTCGCGTACGCATTTTAAGGCTTTAGCTCGCCGCGTCTTCTCGCAGAGGTTAACCGAATTCGGAAAAAATTCATCACGCAAGCCTCACCTGCATTATTGCACCGCTGTAACATTGCCCCCTCCTAAGCTAAGCCATTCTACTTTAGTACACTTATATATCGTTCTACTGCCTACAATAAACACAAGTTGCAGCCGAAACGATTCGAACTCGACAGAGTTATTGTGCTCCGAACACGCCCGCGCGTGCAATTTAGCGCAACAACGGCAGACGCTCTCCGAGCTGTTTCTCGCCCAGATTACAGTAATTCCCACTCTAAATGACACGATTCAATTCAGCATGAAAAGCTCTATCGAACGGTATCAAGCATGGCCCAACTCGAAGACATCGTTTTTTCGATGACGTCATCGTCCTTCCGCTGCGGCCTCGTCCTCTCTGCTAAACAGTCAAAAAATTGATGATTCCAAAATCGGTCGAGATTGATACCGTTCGATAGCGCTTTTCATGCTGAACGGAATTGTGCCATTCCGAGTGTCGAACACTCAAATCTGGGCGAGTAGGAGCGCAAGAAACTCTAACCGCTAGCTTTTGCCGCTCTAAAACGCCAGCCGAGGCTAAGGCAGCTTAGGCAACTGAGGAGCTATGAGCATATCGTCGTAACGTACCTTAGGCACTCTGTTCACGTACGTATTTTAAAGCCGTCAGCTCGCCGCATCTTCTCGCAGTGGTCCACGGAAATCAGAAAAAAATGCTTCACACAATCCTCACCTGCATTTTCGCACCCCTATAACATTGCCCCTCCTAAGCTAAACCATTTTACTTTGGTGTACGTACAGAACGTTCGACTGCCTACAAAACCTACAAGCTGCAGCATGAAAGGTTACAACTTGACAGAGCTATTGCGCTACGAACACGCCCATTCGTGCAATTTGCGAGCGGTCGCCCCCTTCGATTGAAAGGTTCGATTCTGTATGCATTGTTCACGGCGCACTCCAAAGGCTCGCTGGACAGCTTTAGAGCAACTCCTGACTAGGGCGGCTGCAAATTTCTGATAAAACTCCCCAAACGCTCAGTCTACAAGCTGTCCCCCCCCCCCTTGATTGAAAGGTTCGATTCTGTATGCATTGTTCACGGCGCACTCCAAAGGCTCGCTGGACAGCCTTAAGGCCGCCACAGACTTTTGCGGCGCCGCTGAGCGGCGCCGCTGCCCTATGCTTAACCATAGGGCAGAGACGCAGAGCTCGCCTCCAGCGGCGCCGCCAGCGGCGTCGCTGGCGGAAATGACTTGAATCATTCCACCCGGCGGCGCCGCTCCAGCGTCTGTCTGTCTGCGCTCTGCGCTCTGCCCTTTCGCGGCGGGATCCAGACGGTCGATGCGGGCGCGCGATCGTCATCGGGGCGCGTTATTGTTAAGCACCAGTCGGTCCCCACTAGAAACAGTACAGTACCTCGCCGTCACCGCTCCCACTGATGATGAGTCAAGCCGCTGAGCGGCGCCGCAGAAGTCTGTGGCGGCCTTTAGAGCAATTCCTGACTAGGGCGGCTGCAAATTTCTGATAAAACTCCCCAAACGCTCAGTCTACAAGCTGTCCCCCCCTTGATTGAAAGGTTCGATTCTGTATGCATTGTTCACGGCGCATTCCAAAGGCTCGCTGGACAGCCTTAGAGCAACTCCTGACTAGGGTGGCAAGAAATTTCTGATAAAACTCCCCAAACGCTCAGTCTACAAGCTGTCCCCCCCCCCCCTCTTGATTGAAAGGTTCGATTCTGTATGCATTGTTCACGGCGCACACCAAAGTTTCGCTGGAACAGATTGGAGCTAATCCTGAGTGGGGTGGCGGGAAATTTCTGATAACATTCTCCAAACGGCTCGAAATAGTCTTGAAAACGTCGCAGTTCCCAGTGAGAGAAGATAGAAGCGCAGGGGACATGCGCTCGCCCACTCGATTGATGGGTTAGGTTCTGTGTGCATTGTGCACGGCGCACTCTCGGGCATTCCTGGAATGACAGAGCACTGGCGACATACGCCATCTTTGAGATACTCCGAAAGCACGCATATCCTGGGAAATAAGCTGCTCTAATCGCCCGTCCAGCCAATTTTGGACCACCCACGTCGAAAATACCGGCGTCCGGTAAAGTTTTAACATATTTGTGTAGATCTCGTAGAGGCGAATCGAATGGTACCAACCTTTATTCAAGAGACCTAAAACTGAAGGAGTTATGAGCGTGCGACGCTTTGCGACGCTATGTTGGCGTTTTTTCGCCCACTTTTGACCGTGCGGCGCGAGCGGTATTGTATCTGTGCTTTCTAACTCATCGATCCCTCCAGCGCAAAGAAACCGGATCAACTGGGCACCATGGAGCAAGTGAGACCTGCTGGTATGGTCAAATATACCGCTCTCAGTGCCGGAGAGGCGAAAATGTGCACAAAGCAGTACACGCGATCTCACAGCTCACATAAACGGATGGAAGGCAAGAATTCACTGGTAATGGAGATGCATTCGTTTCTGTTGTTCTTGACTGGATTTTGTTCGTGAATCCAGAAAGCCTTGAGAGCCTTTCTGGTCCCTATTTCGTTCTCATGATACAACATCGTGCATTTTACACTGAAGTCGTCACCGGAGTGAGCTTCTCTTCGGCGCTTATCAAGCGGCGTTAGTAAGCTTTACCTTCTCTTACCAGCTTTACCTTAACGCGAGTGCCTAGCACTCTCCCAGTTTCCCTAACGTATAGATCGCCGCAGGTCAAACACTCCAACTACTAGATGACGTCTTTTTGTGCGCAATCTCCTGTCCTCCCATGCGGGCACTATGGAGACACGGTCATATAACACTGCGAACAAGCTGCCGTTTTATGTTGTTTTTTGGCATATTTACCAGTACGACATCCATATCCAAGCCTGCTCGCGTTAGACATTGGCGCACAGCTGCAGTGACACTGTCCGATACGAAAAACAGTGAAAGACAGATTTTGTTGCTAAACGCGTTCATATTGGGCCCGCGTCGCGCTCTGCTTTCTCGCACTTCATCATTGAGCTTAGCAATATTGCAGGCAAACGTACGTGACTCTTTGCGCTCCTCGTCACCCGTACACATCCCTGTTGCTGTTCTAAACATGTTGCGAAGCACAGCACGTTTCACAGCAGAAGGATGAGCTGATTCGGAGTCTGCTTGTGAAGCGGAAGTTTTATTGACGTTGGTGTATAAGGCAGTCACATCAAATGATTCAATTACGCAACCCGGTTGAAATCTGAAAGCTTCCAAACGTTCCAGTAATTCTCCCTTGTTTTCTAAGTGTGAAGCTACATGGTTGAGAAGTTGACCAACGATCTTGTTGAGGAACCAAGACATCCTGTCTGTTGCTCCGTCTACACAAATTATTATAGGTCGAATTTACGTGTCCCCCATACCGTGTTTAATCTGCGGCATTGTGAATGAAAAGCCTTGAGCTACTACTACCATGAGCTGTTATTTTGATTGACTATGGTGACTTATTGAATTCTGACACAAAACTATTGCCTCGAGAACCACCTAGGATCTGTCCAACTGTGTCATCCTGGGTGAAGGGTTTCTAGGCTGGCACAGACTGAATATTCCTGTTGAAGTGTGGACCCGCCATGACTGATCAGTCATTCAGTTATCATCTTAGATCCCAGAATGAACTCAGAGTACTAGTTTTGGTGGTTACAATGTAACAGGTAATGTAGAGTATTCAGATATCTGTGCAGTCACGCCGTCCATGATACCACAGGTTTCTAAAGGTGTTGAGAGGAATCCCTTACCTAGACAAAATGATCTAGGTGGCTACTCCAGTTTTAGACTTTACCCAGTCAGTTTTTTTAAAATGCGGATCTGTAAATAATCTCAAGTGGTTAAGTCGGATAAGTCTACCGTTTAAAAAATAGCAGCATCAAAAAAGTCAGCGAAAAACCCGTCGCAGGAACTATGGACTATGGATATGGAAAAACTGCATGGTGAAATACTGAGAAATAGTGAGATAAGACCCTGTATTTTGTTTTCGTTTATTGCTCCAGCCATAGCTAAAAGGTTATCATAACAATACTATGAACTCATGCTTCGTTGTGTTATGTTATGATGAGGATGAGTATTAAACTGACGAAGACTGCCCGCAAAGTTCTGAGCAAGAAAAGTGCAACAGAAACCGCTTCTGACGCCGTTTCAGATGCACTTTTAAAAAATTGCGAACATGTGTCATTTTCGTTTCCACGTTTCGTATTCCGGTTTCCGGCCATTTTTGAGCGTTTTCACTCCGTCTTTCGTCTTCCGGTTTTTCCAGAAAAATTTCCGCACACCCCTGATCATCAGTCACTAGTTCAGTGCGATCGAAAAAGTAAAGAAATTGGTTAAGTGGATCCTGCACGATGCTGAAGCGCCACGACACCTGAGTTACGTTAAGGGTGCGCAATCTAAGGGAGCCTTTTTGGACAGGATCGTGAATCGTCGTCGCTCTACACAATGGCTAGACAAGTATGAGAGTACCAAGTAGATGTCAAAATCAGGTCTCCATCCAAAGAAGACCATGATGGCCGTATGGTGCACAGTGGCTGGTATAGTCCATTGCAAGTTCTTTAAGACTAGAGAGAATAACACAGCGGAGAAGTACAGTGCCGAAATTGAGGTGATACACCAAAAGTTGATTGAAACTAAGCCGGCTTCGGTCACTAGAAGATGACAAGATGTCCAATCCTCCTGCATGTCAACGCGTGTCCGTACGTTTCAAAAATTATTGTCCAGAAACTGTACGAATTGGGATAGGAAACTCTGCCACATGCAGCATATTCGCCAGATCCGTCCCCTAGCGATTATCATCTTTTCAAGCATTTAGATCGTAATGTGAAGCATAAAAAATTCAGCTACCAAGATGATATCGAAAATGACGTCCTGTGTTTTAATAATTCTCATAGTTCTGTCTTTTATAAAGATGGAATGGCTAAGCTATTGTCGCGTTGGGAAAAGCGTATTAACTGTAATAGTGCTTCTTTCGATTAATAAAATTGCATCGAAGAAACATCATAATCTGTTAAAATTTTCAGTCGAAGTCAACCACTTGGTATACAACGACCTAATAATTGTAAAATACGATTAATATATACCGTTTTCACGTCAAATTGGACTCTCTTCAAAACAAGCCTGACGAAAGAAGGTGAACATCTTTCAAATCAAAACAAGCATTTTCCACATTAAATTAGAATATTTTTTGCTCGAGGAAAATAATAGTATCACTTTCTTTGAAGATTTAATTCACTTACGCATTGAGTGAACACATTGCTTGAAGATTTATAAAATTCTTTTTTAAGGAAAAGTAACGTATTAAAACTCGTTTTAAAGAAAAGGAAGACGGTAATTTTTTGTTACTGAAAGAGAAGATTGTGCCACGCCTTTGTCCGAAACGTCGCGATTTTTATTCGAGTGATAGCAACAATTCTGCTTGGAGTTTCATACCTATAAATGGTACAACAAATACAATTGTAAAAAACAGGCATATGCACACCTTGATGCTTCATGTAAACAGCATTTACACTACCAATCAAATAAAAATAGTGACGAGCTTTTTGAGTGTTTTTGTGTGTTTTGTTTGACAAAATGATTGCTGTCTTGTTGCGCATAAAAAATATGGACAACTTCTTCCCGAGAAAAAATGACAAAAACTTTTTTTTTGTAAAATTATTACACGCATTCGAGTAGCTAAACTAAAATTTTTCAAAGAAAAACAAAATTTTCATTAAAAAATTATTCCAGCCATCTTGTAGGGTCTATAGTTTGATCTGTAAGAAGCCCGTTTGGATTGGAGGACGCTTTGATTTCAGAAGCAGCAAGAAGCGTGTCGAATTTAACTTGAAAAGTGTCCAACTTGACAACGAAATTGTGGACATCTACCAGCTCGCTGAGCCGTGTAAACATAAATGGTAGATAGGAGAATCCACCCGGTATCAGGAGACGAAAAGTGAACGCACGGCGGATCGCCCAAGGATTGGTGACGAGCGGTTTCACCCCTCCGTTGAAAGCTGTCTGGAGGCGTCATCTCGCGATGAGCAGCGCAGGTCCGCGGTCCCAAGTCGGATCTCGGGGAGGACCCGCGAAGGACGAGAGCGTCCGTGGGGGCACTTGCATAGACGATTAGCGGCAGGTTGTGGCGGGTGGCAACGCGCCCGTCCGACGACCATTGTGCCCCTCTCCCTCCCAACGTGCACCTGCATGACCCTGCACTTGGGCAGTATTTCCAGGCTTACTCCACTCTTGGGAGAAGCGGCGGCCTCCTCACCATTTAGGACAAAGGCGCAGTTTCTAACAACTGTAACAAGAAGGCGCATACATTTGGAATGTGATAAAGGCGATACTAGAGTGGATATGAGTCAGGAGAGGACGACATCCAGCAGCATCTAATACCGTGGTGGAGAACATGGGAAGCAGAAAGCCGAAACAGAGGATTAGCAGACTTCAGGCGAGCGACATAGGTCCCATAACGGACGCAGGTGTTCTTGTGAGAGCTGCGCTAGCCGAGGAGGGGTGGCATTGAGCGGAGATGAAATGCGCCTACGAAGTTTTCGCCTGTGAGTGGCTCGATGAGATGAACATTTTTCATGGACTTCGCGACAATCGAGAATGCGACCGATATGATGAATCACCAAGCGCTCCCTCGGGGCAAGCGCCGTCTCCAAGACGCACATAGGGACCTACTTAACGAACAGGCTTAATCCTACAAACAGGATGAAAATCACTGTCTGCATGTTTAACAAACTTGGCGATGCATACATGGAGTCGCGATCTGTAGAGAACTTAGAGATGGAGCTTAAACATTCGTGTTGAATTTTTGGTTCATGAAGCTGGGCACTGAGATTGCTGCAGCACTTCATTCGGCTTACGTTTCAGCGGTTTCGCCTTCCTCAAAGCCTGAAAGAATTCAGATAACACTTGGAGAACTATTCTGCCAAAGGTCAGTTCATACGACAGAGAAAAATTCAAAGATGAATGGAATGAAGAAAGCGATGTGGAGAAACGACAGGGGGCTAACCAATAAAGCATTCGGTTTTTCTTCTCGTTCGTAACCTGAAATGATGTGACCCTGTTCAGGGTTCACGCAGTTTTTGAGCTCTTTCGTCTCCCCTCCCTCGTCCTCCTGCCTTCTATAAAAAGGAATACGAAAAAGGAAAAGCTCGCTTCAGCAGTCAATGATGAAAACGGCGCAGTTATTGCTTCTCACCTCGGACACTGGTAGAGTCTGATAATCCGCCTCGTCGCATATAATCCACAAAATAGCTCTCAAGCTCAATAGTTGAAGAGATTGAGGGTGATGCAGCAATACGAATGCAATAGCGCTTGGAAAAGATGGCCTAAACAGTAAATCAGAGCAGCATACGCCGGCAGGCACCGATGTCAAAACTAAAGTCTGTGAGCGAGCTGTGTATTTAACTACGGCTTCTGATTAGAACCATCTCTCGCTCCAGGTCTTCCTCGTTTCTCTTCGCACAGCAAGGCATGACACTACAATGGTCTAGAGGCGCTTAAAAATCTCTGAGATAGAATGGAAATGTAGATTTAAGCTACGAACGAAAACCAAGACGGGAGCAACTAATTCAAGCATGATGGTACACACTTTGTGGTATAACGTGCACAATCTACTGCGACACAACATAGTAGTAGCTCATTTCGATTTAGGTGTGATTCAAGATATATGAATGGTTCTGGCCGTATCGATGTGAATGATTCGGTCTAGAAACGTTGGCTGTACGTTGAATATATTTCGACCCGCTTCTCTACTGTCTCGCTAAGGCCGTCATTTAGAGGGTTCCGCAGCTGCTACATAACAACGTGCCCAAGCGCATTCGGAAACCCTAGTCGAAATAGTGTCTTCAGCCAAGGCTACTCGTCTGACAGTGAGTGGAGACTCTCTGAACCACTTTGAGGTGGCATGCTAGCATTTCGCTTATACTATTCTAGCAATTAATCATGTTCTGTGAGAAGGATTCTTCGTCGGTCAGTGTGACTATCTGGCCCCATGTTGGAAAGGACCCTATTCCTCCAGTGCTTGACTTTCGCAGCAAAAAGGCGATTGTTTTTGTGCATGAGCAGGGGAATGCGCAGGACTATAAACAGGACGGCTCAAAACAGTTTCCGCAGCTATTCAGTACTGCCAACAGTGATTCATGAGTAATGTGTGAGCTATGCAGAGGAAGACTGCACGGCTTGTTAGCGCTCTGAGACCACTGCCTCGGTACGGTGGACTTCGAGTACCCCGAATCCGCATCCACAATTTGTGTCTTTTTCTAGCATGCGAGAAATCCCCAATACTATCTAGTACTCTTTTTGTGGGGAGCATTTCGTCATCGCAAATCACTGCATACTAACTGAAGTTAGCGGATTATCATTCCAAAAATAAATCCTTCATCAACACCGTTACATGTGCTCCCCTACCTCTATACTAGGAATGTCAAATGCATCACTCGTCATCATGAAGATGCCAAGAAAGGGAAAATAATCAATTGTTATACAAAATGCCTCATATTCTATCTGTGTAACTCAAGAAATGACTCAATAAAAATGACTGCACTGTGGTGTAAAACTGTACTCTGGGTTAGCGCAACATCGAGTAGAAAGTTCAGTTGAGTTTATTCTAACTGTAAAATGTTGGACAGAAAAAGGCTGGTGTGTTACATGGAAGGACTGCGACTTGCGAAAGATTCATCAATACGTCGCGATGTTGATTTGAACGACATTTTACAGTGCATGTACTCATACAGATCTAGAAACAGCGAAGCAATTCCATACGAAACACGTCATTATCCAATGCACAACTACAAACAAACAGCGTTTATACTTTTAATAAAATAAGCATGGTGACGTGTGTACTAGTGCAGCGTGCAATCCATCGAGACTGGAAATCCCTTGTTTCCCAACTCCTAGAATAAGCTTGAAGATGTTATTTTAACTGTGATAACTTTTTTTTCAATTTCAGCTCCCTTAACTCCCTTATTCGCTGTGCTTGTAAAGCCAATGTGAAACGAGTGTGGTGCTTGAAAGAATAAGCTTTGGAAAACAAATGAAAAAAAGCTCTGGAAACCAAAAAAAAATAAATTCGACACTTTTTAGAATAGAAATACCAACACAGAATATTCTTTGTTCAAGGAAAGTTTGGTATAACTTCCTCTGAAATTTTTTAGTGCACTTGAGCGAAGTGAATAAGTGAAGTCATTCTTTGAAATTTTATTAAAAAAAGTTGTTTTTAGAAAAAATTTGAATTACGTTTTGTGTTAAAGCACAGAAGAGCAACAGTCAGCATATTACAAGAGAAGATCGCGCCATGCACTCGACTAGATTGTTGCGATTTTTATTCGATTGATAGCAAAAATTCCGCTTGCGGGGAGTAACACAGTTGAAAGCGGTACAACAAAAACGGCCATAAAAACACACTTTCATTACTTTTTTAAAATAAGATTTTTATAAAATTTCAAACAGTGGATCCACCTATTGAGACAGGTGAGTTTATAATTTTCAAAAAAAAAGTTACACTAAATTTTCCTTTTTCTTCAACAAAAAGTTTTCTGATCATGTTGGGGAACTTCTAGTTTAATTCCGAGGACGCCCACTTTGATTTAGAAGGTGTTCAGTTTGATTTTAAAAGCGTCATGTGTACTTGCAAGAGTGTTCTATTTGATTTTAAAAGTGTCGATGATGCCCCATTCTTGCTCAGCGGTGCGAACATCTCCGAATGCTCCAGCTATGTGTATCTGGGTCGCGAAGCCAATATGGCCAACGACCTAGCACCAGAGCTGAGCAGGAGGAAACGAGCGGCTGGAGGAGCTTTCAAGAGCGTCGAAGAAGTCGTGAAGAAGTCCGACTCCGCGCCCACCTATTCGACTCTACCGTTCTTCCTGCCCTAACATACAGAGACCTGGGCTATACGAAAGCAGGATGAACACGCGATCAGCGTCGCGCAGCGTGGAATCGAGAGGACGCTTGGAGTGACACGACTCACGCAAGTGAGAGAAGCGACGTTCGAAGATCAGAGACGCTGTCGCATGGGTCAAGTTGTCGAAAATTAGATGGGCCGGCCACGTAATACGCTTCGCAGACGCCCGCTGGACGACAGCCGTTACCAACTGGATTCCGCGGGATGTCAGGAGAACACCAGGGCGCCCACCAATGCTTTGGTCGGACTTCTTCGTGAAAGCCCTGAACGACCGATATGACGCTCTTCGTGTTCCTCAAGCAAGGAGGATCATTTGGAGCACTCTGGCACGCGACAGGGACGAATGGAGACGCTGCTGGCGCCCGCTCGAGCAAGTCGACGATCAACGGGACGATACTTGTGATACGATGACTGCCGAAAAATAAAATTTTAACAATTTTCCGTGGCAGCAAAAAGGCCGACTTTCACGTCATTACGCTTTGTGACTAGATCTCGAACAGTATTCTCAATGGCGCTGTTACGAGAGTAAGACTCGAGCATCTGGCCATCTCCATCGTCATTCGAACTAACATCGAGAAGAGCGTTGCAGCGTTTGTGAAAGAAAACTGGAGCGAATTTTTGTGAAGGAATTATCTCCCGGATGTGAAATGACTGACATCTGAGAAACGGCACAGAAATAGCGAAATGCACGTCAATTGTGGGGCAGCTCATTTGAAGCTCCTGATGAACATTCGATTTCACAGAAAGGGACAGGTTTCCGATCACATGAAACCTCCATGTCAAAATTCTCGAAAAAGGCGGAAGATATCTATGTCTCTTCACAACAGAAAAACGAAATCTGGAACCTTAAAAGATATTGAAGAAATTTCCATTAAATCGTCGAGTTTTGCAGAAAATGCTGGGCCGCGTACTATTATTATTGAAGCAAATTAAGACGAACGTCTCCAAATCGAACTATACACGCTTCAGAAATGTCGAGATAAATTTTTCGATTTGATCAGCATTCAATAAATTATCGATTTGAGATCTTAGTTATGGTTTCCTTCAAAAAACACTTATCATCCGCCTGCACGCAGACAGCGAACACAGTGTCTTTCTTCAGCGTCTGTTCCGCTTCGTAACGGGTCCCAATCCAGTGCAAGACAACGTGGACACCGGCTGCTTTCAAGTGCACACGGAACGTATCTGACCAGCGCTGCCTCAGGCACCCTGTAGGTCACCTTCCAGACCCTCGAGGCATAAGATCTATCTTGCAGCCCTTGCCTTCTTCGCCACCATCGAGCTTCGCGCACTGTCGGCGCGACACCTAACTTCTGCCGAATGGCATCGTTTCGGACGCGGTCGTGCGCGTGTCTGCGGCCGTCCGCGCATCATCTTCGTCTCCGTAAGGAATACAGTAAACACAGCGCCTAATAAATCTTCAGTCTTCAATCCTTCTTTATTACGAATTCCTAAATCTTTGATAAATGTTTGGCTAAAAAATGTTTTAAATTTTTTAAGTGTGCAGAAAACCGTTTTTTGATGAGTCCTGAGAAGTGATCGAGCAGTGCACTCGATAGCACCCTGCGGTTTTCATCGACTGACAGTAAAAACGGCGCTCTTCTTGAAACGCATTTAAATTGCTGCTTTCCTGCATTTAGTAAAAGTTTCAGAGGAGCTTTTGGGAAGGATATGAATAAGAAATTCTTAGGGAAGGCCAAGATAAATTTTCCAATTCTTCCTAGAGAGCGCCTCTAACAATTTAATTTGGAAGGCGCTGGTTTGGATTTAAAGTTCCCAGTTTGCCTTAATAAGTGTCCACTTTGACATGAAAACGGTATATTTCGTCTTCGATCTATCACTTTTCTTCTAAGTTTGTGAGAGATCACCAGTGGCGATCTCGAGACATGAAGGCCCTTAACAAAATGTAAGAGGGGAATGGCGAAGCATGAGAGGCTGTCCCACCCGGCACATGCTCAAAAGGGCCCTCCTTCTCTCGACATCAATTGCTTTCAGCAAATTTCGCTATTTTATGATAACATTCTTCAAAGGTTTCCTTCACATATTTACAGGTTGAGAACTGCATATATCGGGAGATCTTGGATTCAAAACGAATTTTTGGGAAGCTAATGCATATGAGCGACGACGACAACGAAAATGGAAGCACTGGAAGACAAATTCCCGCAACCTGCTACATATGTGCTCATTTCATCCGTTCTTCAAGATTCTAGCTGAATTTGAACATTTTTAGGCGCACTCCTGATCGGTAGCATGGGAGCAATACCAGTCAAACTGGAAAAAATGGTTACATGTGCGCGCATTCGCTCTCGAAAAAGTGAGAAAGCGTAATATAATTAGGAATAGTGCTCATGCGCCAAACGGGTGGCCAGGTTTCTGGCTGTTTTTAGATAGACCTAGATGTGAAGACCTAAATGCAAATTGTGGTTGTATGTGAATCATCTGGAGATCGTTATGAACATGCGACAAACAACCGTCAAACAAATCAGCAATTTAGGTCTATCCAAAAGCAGCCAGAAGCCTGGCCACCCGTTCATTGAAGAAGTGACCAGGATTCAAAGACCGTAATGTTGCCAAGAAACGTCTGCATAAACTTAGATGCAAAAGAGATGCATTGTTACTCAGCTCCGGTTCGACATACATGCTTCAACTTCACTTTCATTTACTCCATCCTGAGATGTTGTTGACTAGTGAACAAGTACGTTAATGGAATTGGGGGCTCGAATGTTATTCCGATGACCAGACGAATACTGCCTCCGTAGTGGTAGTCGCTCCTTTTGAAGTAGTGCAGTTCCAGCGCGATGTTGCTGTGCTACACCTCTAATGACCGGGAGCTGTGAGATGTTCAGGAAGGTGACCGTTCGCCTGACTGACGTGGAGAGCACGTGTCTGCTCAGGTACCTTACGTAGGTGAATACCGTTGGTCTAGGAACATGCAAACTACCGCGAACAAAGCTACAAGGATGGCGTTCTTCGAAGCTGACCTTCCTACACTTTGTGAGCGCCGACGTAACACGTTGCTAGGGCGCGGGGAGAAATCACGAACTGAACGGCTTATCTCGCACTTCGAAGTCTTCGGCACTCTTCCAAGGAACAGTTCTTCCAAGGGAGTTGTAAGCTGCCAAGTCGGATTGCTTTCCTAAGGAGATTCCATGCCCCAGCCAGAGGGTTTGTCTGAAGAAGATGAAGATTCTTTTTCAATCCATTCCTCACAAGGAGGCTAGTTTGCAAAAGCGCCGTCGGGAATTGTCAAGCGACTGTATAGCTAGAGATAATCCTTCTTCCATGCCACTTGGGCAGCATTTATTCCTCTGAGGACCTCATGATGAGCACAACATCATCAGCAATCCTTAAGTTATTCAGCCGCTTTCCGTTTGTCCTGCTACAATCGCTTCGATTACAGCGAAGAATGCCGAATTTGAAAGAGACATGGTGGATGTAGTAGTTTAGAAGAAACAAGACCTCTTTGGCAGGGTGCGACATAGAGCATCTATTCAGGTATTTACTTCGTCTATCGTCTCGCTCCCTCATAAAGTCTACACCATCTTAGCCGTTTCATACATTAGCGACGCTTTTTTTCAGCAGCGGACATTTCCACATCCAAAGCATGACAATGGCAGTTAGGGAAATGCCTTCGAATATTTTCCTCGTTGTCTGCTCGGTATTTATCTATTTAACCAAAGCACATGATAGTGCGTTCAATTCCAAGAATTAGGAGCATTCATTATAAAAGCATGCTGTGCAACCTCATCACCTGTCGTCCCATGGACCATCGAGTTTCCCGAGCGGGCACCAGCAGCGTCTCTATCCGTTCCTGTCGGATGCCAGAGTGCTCGATGGATCCTCCTCATCTAGAAGGGGTCGTAGAACGTCATATCGTTTGCTCAGCGCCGTCACGAAGAAGTCCGACCAACGCTTTGGGTCCTGGAGTTTTTTGACATCATGCGCAATCCAGTCGGTGACGGCTCTTATCCAGTGGGTATCAGGAGCACATCGCGTGGCCGGCCCACTTAATGTTCGACGACATGGCCCATGCGACAGCGCCTCTGATCTTCGAACGTCGACAAAGCTTGGAACTCCATAGAACTCCTCTCACTTGCGTGAGTCGTGTCACTCCGAGCATTGTCCTCTCGATTCCACGCTGTGCAACGCTGATCGCGTGTTCATCCTGTTTTTTTTATAGCCCTTTATAACCCAGGTCCGATATGTCTAACCAGTTCAACAAGCAAAGTCATGAAGCGCATTCATCTGTATCACCTGTCGTCCCTTGATCATCGACTTGCTCGAGAGGGCGCCAGCAGCGTCTCCATTCGTTCCTGTCGCCTGCCAGAGTGGTCCAGTGGATCGTCCTCGCTCGAGGGACACGAAGAGCGTCATATCGGTCGTTCAGGGCTTTCACGAAGAAGTCCGACCAACGCGTTGGTGGGCGTCCTGGTGTTCTCTTGACATCCCGCGGAATCCAGTCGGTGACGGCTCTCGTCCAGCAGGTGTCTGCGAAGCGCATTACGTGACCGGCCCACCTAATTTTCGACGACTTGACCCATGCGACAGCGTCTCTGAACTTCGAACGTCGGCGAAGCTCGGAACTCCGGAGGCCTTCTCTCACTTGCGTGAGTCGTGTCACTCCAAGCGTCCTCTCGATTCCACGCTGCGCGACGCGGATCGCGTGTTCATCCTGCTTTCGTATAGCGCAGGTCTCTGAGGCGTATGTTAGGACAGGAAGAACGGTAGAGTCGAATAGGTGGGCGCGGAGTAGGACGTTCTTCACGACTTCTTCGACGCTCTTGAAAGCTCCTCCAGCCGCTCGTTTCCTCCTGCCCAGCTCTGGCGCTTGGTCGTTGGCCATGCTGACTTCGCGACTGGGGAATCAGAATCTTGCGTGTTCCTCATGGGCATCGTCTTCGTAAGATTCAGCTACAGTCTAACGTCCCGCCTGCTGGAAGTCGGCCGGCATTCGTTCCTCTGGTCTATGATCGGTGCTATGACCATGATTTCGTCAGCATGACGATAACAATGACAAATTATTAACCAAGCTGGATGGTCAGGAACCACTCTGAAAGCTTAACATTCTTAAAGTTTACGTTATCCTAGACGTTGTTTGTTTATGTTTATAATATACGTGACCAATAAGCCGACAAAACAAACAAAAACAGTTTCAGTTTCTCTGCGTTGCGCAGATTTAGCTGAAATTAGGCTTTATTAAGCCTGACGTTTCGACGGTATTGTTCTCACCAAAAGCCTGAAAGAAGTTCGAATTTTAGTAGACTGCATAAACCCATCGTCAATTGCTCCAGCTTTCCCAAAACACCTCATATCAATGGGATCCCAAACATCTCAAGAAGAAGCAGCTCCAACGCCGCTCACTGCTGCTGTGCCAGCAGTGAAAGGCTGCCCAACTGTGCGACAACCATTGAGCAAGTGAAAGTGAAAAGTGAAAGCAGTGGAATGAAGGTCAAAAAGTCAATGGGAACGCTCTAGTTCCTGCTAGTCACAAGATCGTGGATCCAGAAGGCCTCCAGCATCTTCCTGGCACCGATTTAGCTTTCGTGCAGCAGTATCGTGCATTCGATGTTGAAGTTGTGCCCATCGAGGGTCTCCTCGCCGTGTCTACCCAGTGAGACTAATAAGCTTCACCTTCCTTTCCAGCTAGATGCTCTCTGATGTGAGCGCTCAGCACTGTGCCCGTTTCCCCTATGAGTAGCGAGCGCACTACGACACACTCACTTCACTGCGAAGAAGAACGGGTGCGTTTCCTTTACGAGTGACTTCCTGCCCTTTATTTCACTATGTGAGTTACCGCGTGTGTTTATGTGCTCAACGGTTGTTGGATAGTTGGGCAATCTTCTAGTGCTGGTAAAGGAGCAGTGAATTGCGCTCGTACTGGAGTAATTTCTTCTTGACAATCTGGGATCTCATTGGTACCAGCACAGCGGAAAGAAAACTAGAGCAAACGGCGGTGTGAGTGCACAGTCTACTGAAGTTCGAGCATCTTTTAGGTCTTTGATAACATCGAAACGTCATGCTTTATAAAGTTGAATTCCAAGAGCTGCGTGGCACGGAATATAAACATAATAAAAACTGCAATCAGTCATGTAAGAGAAGGTACGCAGAGTAAGAAAATATAACCAACATCTAAGAGTCAATATAGAGGTGAGAGATAGCGGACTCACAGGAGAGGTCGGCTACGTGTCGCGTTCAGTCCAGTCAAGCCTTCCGTCCTTCCTGGTCAGCAAATTGGATACGGTTTTTTTCCTACAAGAACGGAATGCAGACTTGCTCATCGGCTGGCCACCAGAAGTTGTAATGTAGCCAGAAGCGCACTCGATTCTCTTCGACCCTCTAGGTGTAGAACGCGTACAAGTACCTAACAAGGGATTTAATAGCAGCGTGCTTTTAGACCTCTACCCTATTCTAGAATGGTGGTTGATTCAAAAGTGATATTTACCGTAGTTGCCCAAAACTGAATTAAACGCAAAGCCATGAGCAGTGCTGCCACCCGTCTCTGTTTTGGTGTGCAAGACGATTTGCACGGTCTCTATTTCCGTTAAAACAGGTAATCTCGGCTAGAGTTTTACCCAACCAAACAAGCCACTCATTGGTTAAGGAAGATCGGGAAACTTGGCGGTTCTAAACGGAACTCCGCTTTTTCCGTGAGCATGAATGACTTCCCTTGCCCGCTACTAATTCATTCAACGTGTTTTAGGTCAAATTCTAGCAGTTGAAGGCTTGACGTCAACCACTACTGCTTGCAATCTGTTAAACAAATGGACAGAAAAAGCGAATTTCCTGAACACTTGCGACAAAGGCTTAAAATCGACATCCGAGTGCTCGTCGCCCTAGTTGTCCTGAAAAGACAATGCATGACAACCGAGCAAGTGGTTCACTAAACCTCTGCAAAAGTTTGAAGAATTGGTAGTGAAGCAATCAAAGCGCCTATTACCATAGTTTTTCTTGTGTCCAAAAGATGTCATTTCCTAGTGAGTCCGGCCTACATCTGCTGGAAAAGACATGTGAACCCCGATGCGTTCACAGAAAAGGCAGCTAGTTCTGGAAAAATGTCCTTAGCTCAGGGGATTTCGAGAAGACAGCATTTTTATTTTGTTTGATAAGTGATGTCACAGGGAACGACAGTGACAACAATACCTGATACGCTTCTTCCAAAGAAAAGAGAGGGCAAGATGGAATGCAATCGTTTTGCGAGACAACAGTTCCGGGGCTCATGTATTTTGTATTCTCTGAAAGACGGGGACGCTCGAACGGCTGAAAAAGGAGGGCGTTAGTCAACCACTTTTGGGACGCGCCACGCATTCTGCTTCGGGAATCATTGGAAGCGATTTGAAAGCGTATCTGGCCTACAGAATGACTTGCGGTGGCTAGCCGATGGAGAATTCAGTGCTTTATCCTCCCCAGACAAGCCTGTTACCTTTTCACCGATCCCGGAGGGATGGAAGGCTTGGTTGGCCTGGGCGGGAAATCCGAACCAAGACCCTGGGTATCGGGTGCAAGCGACAGCCGGCACCTCCAACATCCGGCTACACGCGCCTCAAAGAACCATACCGATGACTATTAGGGCCTGCTTGATGTATCAGAACATTCCCGTCGTGGGAGGCCAAGCGCGACTGGGTAATGGTGCCGTGAGAGACGGTGCCTGGAGGAAGCATCGGGGGAGTTGTGGGAGCGCCACAAACTCCAGAAAACCGATAACGCTGCCACTTAGCGCGGAGATTAAGAGATATGTCGAGCGGTCAGAGCGCCGGAGCCGTCACGGCTGCTCGCTTCGCTGCAACAAAGCGCCGAGTCCTCTTCAGCCGCAACTCCGCTAATACGTCTATGGATTTGGAAAATGTCAGTGATCCATCGACGGGCGGACGCGAGTAAGATGAATGAAAAGCGCTCGTTATCCATTACGGGGCAACTGCCGAAGCGGAGCCCGGTGAGGAGCAACAGACCAGTTGGAGGGAAAAACTCGAAGCGCTGTCGTGTCCTTAAGGACACCGCCTCCTGCTTAGCTACCTAGGACGTTTGGCAGCTGAGAACAAGGTAATTCTCAGTGATCGCGAAGCGCTCTTGCTTAGAAGAAATGGAAGGCCCGAGCAGAACTGCACTTAGCCGCTAAGCTCAGTCGTGCAGAATAAACTTATGTGAGAGGCGCATTCATTTTCTATCACTGAGGTAGCAAACGCCTTTGTCGCAGCGACAATTGATCAGAGAGAAAGACGAGAGTTTCGAAAGCCGAATGACTCGTTCGCGGAGCAGGCTGAGAGATGTTTGGTGAACAATATTAGGCGAGCGGCTTAATAGGGAGAACGGTTGCAAAGCACCAATAAACGCAGAACGAGAAGAAGAAAAAAGAAAATAAGCATATCGATAAGAGTACTTTTATATGTATGTATAAAGAGCATACATAAAGATGGAAGACGGGTATAGGATGCGCAACGCATTCTACTTCTACGGGATACTAACCATAAGGAGAAAATCTAAGCCTTTGTATTCTTGGGTTATAAAATGTACCAGGAAAGATTGATGCCGGAATTACTTGGGAAGGAGAGACGCGACCTGCGGTGGCCAGTCGATGGACGTGTCAGCGTCTTTCCTCTCTAAACACTCTAAACAAATATGTTACCAATTTTGCAGTTCACGGAGTGCTTTTGTTGGCCTGGTTGGGACTAGAACCAAAAATCGAGGTGCAGTTGACAGCCTGCTCCTCCTGAAAGTGCGCTACTACGACCCATATATCAAAAAGGTGAAAGCCTTAAGGTGTTCGACATTTTTTATTCTTAATTTTTTTAATCAACATATAATGGGTCTCACTCAACAATTTAATCACCATCGTTACTCACTGCAGATTTAATAGGCAAGTCAGGGATTTCCTTTCCCAGAACTGGGAGACGGAGGGTCAAGGAACTCGCTGCCTGCCTTTTCAACATTTCCAACTTTTTATGAATTGTTCTTTATTCGATTTGCCCTAAGGAAGGGAAATAAGTGATAGTCAGAGGGGCAATATCAGGGAATGGGTAGGTGGGGAACTGTGTCCCAGTCCAAGCTCCTCCATTGTTTCAAGTGCCTCTTTAACTAAATGCGGCCTAGCGTTGCTGTGAAGGAGGTGGGCAGATGCTTGTCTCGGACAGCGTCGTCCGACAGCTGACAAATGGATACCCGGGTGGACCTCACGTTATCGGTAAAGACCATCGAGTCAGCAGTTCTTTGTTGCCGAGTGACTGGGGGCGACTGGGAACTGCTGGTGGGTGCACCCGAGTCTCGTCGCAGGACTCCTGGCCTCAACCTGTGGGCCCTACTTGACAGCGTCAAGAACAACGCAGTTTTCCACCGTGTGTGGGCGTCCCGACCGAGGTCATCTTCGAAGCCCGCGTCTCCTCCTCTGAAGCGAGCGAACCAGCGGTTGACAGTGCTGAAGTGGTGGGCTCTCTCAGTGCGCTGTTGATGTTTCCTTATCGCGGCTCCTATGCTACAATGTCGTTCGCAGAAGACGATGGTTCAAAGCTAGTCTTGTGGAATCGACATCGTGGTTAGAACTATGGAAGGCAACATAGCTATATGTGTATACGTACCACAGAGAAGTTTCGAGAATGAACGTGCTAGATCTTGGTTACAGATCAATAATGGAGACTCAGGGATTTTTCAAAAAATCATATAGACTTTCTTACAACTCTAATATAATCAGACTTTAAACTAGCATCAATAAATCAAAGTGTAGAGCGGGACTTTGATGCTGAGATGGTTTGTTGAATTTCGAAGCAAGATCTGAGTAAATGGAGTATAATTCAAGAGCAAAGATGGATCACAGGGTGACGTCCCCGAAGAAGAAATTGCAGAACACTCTCCATACATAATGCAGTTAAGTTAGTTGTTTTGTTTAATATTATAGTTTAACTTCAAATCCCACGCTGTTGTCGAGCAAAACAATGGACCGCACCCCCTCTGACTGGTGTAGATCCTCTGGGTTTCGCGATAGGTATGAAGTACACGTAGAGGGAGCGGTGTCATTGTTATGATTAGTCCGCTCAACAGAACGGCGCTTGGAACAGCGAAAACTGACGCAGCTGTTTCACCGGACAACGGAGAATGTCGTTTGGGGTGAACTCGCTGTGGTTCTCCAAGCTGTGCTTGGGCGAACTCTCGTGGTTGGTGCTGTACCTCAGGACAGCACCGCCATGATTGCACTCGCAGTCCATATTCCCAGTTGCGGAACGAAAACGGCACAGCATTGAGCGTTCACCGCGATGTGGAGAACAGCAACAATGCCTAGGTCAGGAGAGCGTTCTTAATGCAAACTTTCAGCGAATTTGAGTGTGCGTTGAATTGAACTGATACGATATGATAACTTAGCATATCATATTAGTTGTTACTGAACTTACAATACACAGCGGTACAAAAAAGGGGCCGAAGACGGAAATTGAGTCAACGTTACCCCCGCATAAATACTATACAGTTTCGACAACGAAATTTCTTCTCCATGTTCCTTCAGCATTGCCTTCAGCTGAGAAAAGATCCTGGTGTGTCTCTAGAGCGATAGACCTTCCCCATATGTGCAAGACACTCGCAGGGGCTGAACTCAGCTGGATTATGAATCCAAACCGTGGCAATCGTGTGGATAAACCAGACAGGATAGAGTGCGAAGCACATATGTCTGACTTCTAGTTGCACGCAGAATGGAACCAGTTGGGACAAGGCGAATAGTCCCAAAATATATCACTATACTACAAGCATATTCCTTAGTGGGACGCATAGCAGCGCAGTCGGAAGAAGAGCTGGCCGTCGCATGCACTCCGATACGAGATTCTCGATTCGGGTAGTGTCCAGCCCAACCAAGTCTTCCATCCAACCGAGGTCGGTGAAGGGGTTCCAGACATGTATGGTAAGTAGAAAACATTTCCCTTCTCATCGGCTGGTCCAAGTCATTGTATAGAACAAATGCACAATCAAACTACAACCCCACTATAATCAATAGATGTAGAAGCGTGTCGCACCCCAAATAGGGAGTGATTAATGCCCGTCGCCCGTTCTCCTTCTGAAAAGACCAGAGGACCATCAATAAAGTCTGGCACTAGCGTTCGAGGCACATAAAATTAGGGCAAGAGGAGTCCGCGAAAAACTTGGAAGAGCGTCATCAAGAGCGGTTTCGCGAAAATCCGCCGTGCGATAAAAGACCGTCTTGATAGGGTCCATTGTGGATCAGCTAGAACACCAGACCGTGTAACAGCGCAGAAAGGAGCACTCAGCTAGAAACGAAGAAGCGGAGCTCCACAAAAGTCCAAGCGGAGGCCCAAACGCTTGCTTTTGCTCCTTCAGCTGGCTCACTAGCCATTAGGGGGCAGAAATGGGTGCTGCTCCGCGCAGCGAATAAGGTAAGAACCACGAGGTCTGCATCAGGTAATGGCCGCAGCGAGCAATACGAAGAGTAATGTGAGAGGACAACAACGGATGTATAGTGGGCGGCCCCGAAAGGGTGCCCCGCCCTTTGTTCGACAATTTTTTTGCGAATTGATGGCGCAATTGCAGAATGTCGCCCGGGCTCCCCCGGGAACAGCAAACAACACCAAGCGACGCCTATGATTAGCCGATTCATCAGTCACGGCGTCGTGACCGCTTGTACGGTAATCACAACCAGAGGTGGGGGTTGCGGGTATCGAACGATTGCCCCAAGGGTTCATCGAGGCAGGTGAGGTGAACGAACATTGAGGCTTTTTCGAAGTTGTTGGAGACTGGTCACACCCCAATGGCAAGCTGTCGATTGTGTAGACGTGAAAGGCTCCACCCCATTATTGAAAGTCCACCTCCTGTTACCTGGTTTAATGGCGAATTGAAATGCAACGTCACAAGAAATACAAGGATAAAGGACGGGAGTCAGCATCAGTAAACAACGTTGAGGGATGCACCACTGTGTTACTTCTACGCGATATCTCTTATTGTGATTCAAATTGAACGCTTTGCGAATGATAGTTGGTCACTTGCAGTTAACAAGTCATGTAGTTGTAAATATTTTGTTGTTCCCATACAAGTATAGAACCAGTTCACCGGCGAGGCATCGACGAATTGATTGAGAAAGTGAAAAAATGAGGTGGGCAAGATACATCCAATGAATTCTTGGTCCACAATGACGTCTCTAGACTGTCGCACAAGCGTCTGTAAAAACCAGTGGACGTGCTAATGCATTCTCTATCTTGAGCTCCTCAAAACGCTATTCCAATACTTTCATAAAAACGTTTTCGCTGCATTGCTGCCCATATCTGTAATCAACTCCAAGCAACTACCTTTGCGGAAAAATGGAGCGAATGTGTACGAATATGATCAGGTGAAGTGCGCTAATATGAAACGTTTAGCTTTCTGGACAGAAGGTTTACATTGAAGGATAGTACAAAAGGAGCTCGTGCGCCACAAGATCGTGGTAGACGGCAGTATTGATGCAATAGACGCGGACGGAAAGCGGAACCCCCACCGCCGGGTGGCTGTCACATGCCCCCTTTGACAGAAGGATTTCGTGAAACTGTCTATTGGTGGCTCGCAGGATAATAGCTGGACTTAAACCGACTTCTCTCCGAATAAGCACATGTGACGTAGTCAGCAGAAGGCATCGCATCTCGCAGAGCTCAGAGTCGATTTTGACTTCGATTCACGCTCGGACTAAGGGATTCCGGATGTACATGTTCACAGAGTTGGTTCCAAAGATGTCACAGAGGAGTAGAAGAATTTTTCGGCTTGTTAGCACTACCTGTTTGTCTAGACCGAATATGCATTCGAAGTACCCACCATAGTGGCCATCAGGAATGGGATAGCACCATCAGGGGAGATATTGGTCGGCTGTTGATAAAGACGGCCGAGGACGCTTTCAGTAACGTTCCGGCGCATTGAGCTGCAAATGAATCGTGCCTTCACAGAATTACCCAGACCAACTAAAAATGTATAAATTGGAATCGAGAATCTGAATTCTAGAAAGAATCTTCAGAAAGCACAGTGATCAGCTGAACATTTTCGGTTTTTGTTTCGATACTCTTACTTGTTTAACACGCGTAAGCGCTACTCTTTGAACACTAAAGTTGCTGCTGAAGTTTTCTCATTGGCTCGGAATTGCCGTAGATAGCCGATGAGAGACTTAACGATAGTGAAGTGAAGGGAGGTGGTAAGGTTGTAGAAGTATGAGGGGAGCATGAAATCAGCTATGAATGAGGAGTGGTGCAGGCCGTAGTAATGGCCCCCGGTATGGACAACAGAGACAACGAAGTCAATAGAGAGCTGGAAGGATGAAGCGGAGGTGTGGGGCGGAAGCGTGGTAAGACAAGCTGCACTGACGTGTGGGCTGCATGGCTCTGAGCTGTTCGCGAACTCCCTGAAACGCGGAGATGGAGGGAGGTGCTGAATGCGGAACCAGAATCACACCTCACAAGCCGTCTCGAGCTGTCAGTCTCTGGCAGCTTGTCAGTCTCGAGCTGCTATGGACTGTGGATTTCGAACGATGCTTGGATCGTGTATAGATAGAAGGCCTAAAACAGCAGAAGCAGAAGTGGCAGCACGGACTGGAGCTGTGCTCTGCAAGAATGTCAGGTTAAACGTATAAATTATATAGGGAAACCAGGATGGAAAAATCAGGCAGAACCTACTCAGCTGCGCAACCTGTTTTTCCTGTCTCTGCTTTGCGAATCACAGCACTTAATTCTTCTGAAAGATGCCAACTCAACCAAGCCCGATAAAGCAGAGCAAATGTGTAGCCAGAAAAATGAGCTAAACATTTGGCACGCTCGCGAGCAAAGTCTGTTATTTATTTATTTATTTATTTATTCCGAACTGTAGGACAACAAAAGCTCATGTTGAGAGCCATAGCGTTTTCCTCGCAGAATTTTAAAATTCCTCTTATTCCCATTTATTGGAGCGCTAGATTAAGCAGTGCAAGGGTCTCACGCTCAACTTCTCAATTATTCATCAGGCGCTTCTATATGTAAGTGATACATCGTGCGGCGCAACCTCTCCTCTCATTCCCACAGGGTCGACGGTCGAGGGACCGACACCAAACTGGATGCTGAGAAGAGCTCTGTTTAAAGGGAGGGAGCTCCTCTTTCAATGATTCGTTTGCAGGAGCTGCGCTTTTTGTTAACTTTACTTCTTCAATGTCTGGATAAAGCAAGTGGGTGAGTTCGAGAAATATAAGGGCGAATAGCGGTGAAACACAAGGTGGGGAGGAAAGTGGAGACGTAACACAAGAACCTGATGAAATTCGTTGAGCCACTAAAATTAGGTCAATTTTTCGTTAAACGCTTTATCTATGGCGTTTCCGCAAAGGAGAGAGCTCGTTTTTATAAAAGTACAAAAATGGCAAACGCTGGCGTTAGTCCATCTGTTTGTGGAAGGCGCAACCCATCCTACTTCTACAGGATATCATGAAGGCAATTTGAATGCCTGTTTGGGCTATGCGATGACTTGCGATGGACAGCCGACGGGCAAGTCAATACGTCATCCTTTGCAGACATGTCCGACCTCAGTTAACTGACCTTGGATGGATGAAAGCTTGGCCAGCATCCTGCGATTTCGAATCGAACACCCAGCTCGGGATGCACGAGACAGCCGGCACCTCCGGCTAGGCTACCGTGTGTCCAGCTCGTAACAAGGAGAAGATGTATCCATTACGAGAGGACAGAACAGGAAGGGAACTATGTGCTAAAAAGAAACATCATAGAAACGCATGATCCACCATCAATGCTGATTCAAATCGAAAAAAACCTTCTAGGACATATAAGCCACAAAAGGACATGCAACCGTTTTCTAACTACATATTTGTTCGTTATGATTGGCAGCATCCTGACTATTGAGTACTCAGGAGGTTTACGGTTTTAGTTTCTGCTCCGTGCGGGTCCCGCTAGCGAAAGGAAAGTGCGATAGAACATGACAGAACATACCATTTACCCTCAAGAATTCTTGGACAAGGAGCTGATGGGATCCGTGACAGGAAAGCTCAACCACTCCCTTCCCTCTCACGTGGCTCTCAGCTTAACTGGGAGGGTTTTGTTCATCAGACATAGAAGACAGCGTTGTTCAGGAATGCCACTAAGCAGAGCCATCGTTGAGCACTCAGCGATGACTTGTTCAGCGACAAAATGTAGAATCCGGGTGAGACGTCTGGCAAGCAGAGCTCACTTGTGCTCACAAGGCTTTCAGGAGCAGCGCAGGTCTGTGTCTCACCACGCCGCCCCTCTACCCCCTGCGCTACCTCTGCTCGGCCGGCAGCGTAAAGCTTGGAAAGGAAGAAAGATGAGTGATTTCAGAGGAAGAGAAGAAAAGTATAAAAGTACGCCACTGTTGTTCAATGCTACGATAAGTATGCATGGCATCCTTAAATGTGGTCTCGTGATTTCGTGAACCAATTGGCACGATATGTGGTCACTTTGACGTCGTGGAAAAAAGGATAGGACATTAACGAACAATGCATCCTACTCGCAATCAGTATTTCCCTTCCTGTTATTTTCGTCCTCTCAAAGTGGTAAAATTTTGGTTAAAAAGGTCCCGAAAAGAATATCAGCCCATGAGGACGAAGGAAAAGTGGAGCCAAAAGCGTCTGCTCGATGGTTCTTGCATTAAAGGTTCGGTAAGCTTCCTGGAAGAAAGATTTCGATAAAGGTGCTACCGCTGTCTTCTTTGGCATTCCATCTGCTGGCAAGGAATTGCTGTGTCTTGCTCGGTTAAAGGAAAATGTCGTTCTTTCAATGGGACCTGCTTAGGAATGCAAGAAGACGGCTGGGCATGGGCACAGAGCCATGAAGGGCAAGATCAGGACCGGCGGTAAATGAGGAGACGAGCCGGGACGGGCCGAGCTGTCAGCGCGGAGACTCATGAGGCAGGCAATTGAAGTCTGTATGTATCAGCGGGCATGACAGCGCCAGCAAATGCAGAGCCTCCTGACGGGAGAGGCGAACTGCCAGGCCGTCGTCTACAACAGGGGTGCACACGAAATTCTGGGCGTTAAATTTTCTTAACGAAATTTTTTAACGGAAAATTTTCGTTAAATTTCCGGTAAATCGTTAAATTTCGTTAAAAAATACATTTGGCTGTAAACCACTATTTCAACTGAAAAAAGGAAAACCTTATACGTTTCAACTTTAAGAGGTCAACAGGTAACGTTCAAGGAATGGAGTGTAACACTGCGATGTAAAATAAACAAATCTTCATCAACGAACACAGAAAAATAAACAACCCTTCAGCAACAAATTATCTACAGGGTACAGAATAAGGACAGCTATGGAATTACCATTCAAGTCAAGATGATCATCGGTAATGCATCCTGATATGTGCGATCAGGCAGGTACCCGGAGTTCCACCCTTTCCAGTTCTTTTGTTAGACTGTTCTACGAACATGTGCAATCTCCGTGCAGGCACCAGCCCACTAAGTACAGAAAGAGTTAATAAAAAATACAGTAAAAACCCCTTTAGTGGAATGTTAACACGTTGACGAACGCAAAATTTTTGAGTGCCTGGTGCGTGGGATCAATCATATTTTTGCAACGTCGGAACAATGATACGACACCGTGTCACACGGTCCCACACTGCCGAGAAGGTGTGACACGCCGTCTTCGGGTTAACGTGCAGGAAAGGTAGCTTTCCTAGTTTTTGTTATTAGGGTTTTTGTAAAATAGCTTAAAATACGTTGAATACCTCCAGCGGCTGAAAGCATTCGCTCCGTCTCGACTGCTCCAGGTGGGCAAAAGTATTCTGAGATGAGCAGCGCCGGGTGAGAATAGGCATGTCTTACGAGGATAGACCAGTATCTTTGTGGATCCGTTGACCTGCTCGGGAACTCGGCGAAGAAATTTCTAGCTCCAAAGTACAATAAAGGATAAGGATAAAGGATGGCGATACTCAATTCCTTCTGGGATACGCCGCTCTTTCTACTTCTACGGGATACTCTGGAGACAATGGCTTGCGGTGGCCAGCCGATGAAACAATCAGCGCTCTGTCCTTCCCAGGCAAGTTCGGTACCAATTCACCGACCCCAGAGGGATCGAAGGCTTGGTTGGCCTTGGCGGGAAATCCCGGAGAAGGACCAGCAACCTGGTATAGGGTGCACGCGACAACCAGCACCTCCGACTGCGCTACACGTACCCCCAAAATGCATTATTTCTAAAAATTCAAAACGAATTGAATTGGTGGCACTATTGTACTTAATGTACCGCACTAAATCTTGTTCAAAATAGGTCTTCTAGGGCAATCTGCCATGGGAAGAACGAATGTCATAGTCGTTTCTTGCGCAAATGCCTTATAAGCCCGCTTTATTAAGTTTGAATCACCCAAGGCCTTGCGAAATAGCGCGCGCTGGTAAGAGACTCCGCCCCCAACCAGCACGCATTCGCGGCCGTCTTCGAGGGGGGGGGGGAGTTACCACAGCATGCGGTGGCGTGCAGGCTTGGCAACTAGATACACACAGCGAATGTAAATATACAGGGTGGCTGAAAAGTTCGGGCAATTTTTCAAAGTATTTCAGCAGTACGAAAAAACTACATAAACGCCAAAGATTTACAAACAAAAATAACAGAAACTTCATTAGATCAACAACAACATAATACAACAAGAAAATTCACAACAAGTGCTCAAAATTTCCTCCTTTGGCTTCAATACATTTTCGCAGTCGTTTTGGGAAGTCGCTGATGATGGTCGCACACTGCTCCGCTGTAATCTCGTCCCAGGATCTCAACAACGCCGATTTCAGCTGCTCAACGGTGGCGTATCTTGTAGTGGAGATCTTCTGCTCCATGATCGACCACACAGAATAATCCATCGGGTTGAGATCAGGCGAGTTGGATGGCCAGATGTCCCTGCTCCAAAACCCTGGGAAGAGCTCCTCGCAAACGGCGATCGTGGATTTGGCGGAATGCGCTGGTGCCCAGTCCTGCTGAAGAGAAAATCCGGTTTCGCCAAAATGGCTCGTCGCCCACGGCTCCAGTACGTCGCGGAGGACATATTGCTGGTAGCTGGCAGCGTTAATTTTGACGTTCTGCTCCATGAAGACCAGCGGCGTCTTTCCGGTAGCGCATATTCCAGCCCACACCATCACCGAGGCTGGAAAATGGCGGCGGCTGATGGTCCTTGCGGCCGACGTCTTCTGCTGACCCTTCTTAAGCAGCTGCCGGCGATTCTGATGGTTGTGAACCGGCTGGACCGTGAAGATCTTCTCGTCGGTGAACAGCACCTTCGACATGCGACCATCGCCGACCAGCTGACGCATTCGCCTGCATTTCCTCAACCTCTCAGCTTTCATCGCGTCGATGAGGAAGTGAATACGAGCTACTTTGTAGCTGCGTAATCCCAGCTTCCTCCTGGCAATATGCTGCACTCGTTCCCTACTGATCCCGAGATCCGTAGCCATCTTGTTCATCGATACCTCAGAATTCCGGCTAATGCGACAACGAACCTTGTTGATGTTCTCCGGTGTTGTCACAGTGGTGGGACGGCCGCTGCGGGGACGGTCCGAGGTCCCGCCAGTCTCCTTGTAGCGTCTTACAATCTTGTAGACGGTCCTTTGTTTGAAGCCGGTTGTTCGAACTATGTCCGCGGTCCTCATTCCCGTCTTGTGCAGCTCGACGACGGTGATACGCTCACTTTCACGAGACATAACGCAAGCACAACTGAAAACGAGAAAACTGGAGCAACAGATTCTAGATCAAAATTGCGCGAGGAATACAACGGAAACAACAGAAATAACAAAAAACCTCAATTTCAAGGCCAAAAGTAGCGCCGCAAAAAATTGCCCGAACTTTTCAGCCACCCTGTAGTCTTATCTCATCTTTTCGATTACAGATTCGGGTCTTATTTTCTTCCGAATTGGGCAAGGGAGGGAACTCTCGGTCTCGGAAGATTTCAAGGCTTCTGCCCTTGGCTAAACTCTGCTGCAGACTAAAGACGGCGGAATAGTGCGCATCAGTAGGAGGCGCGCACTGTGCGTCTCTTCCTAGCGTGCGCTATTTCGCAAGGCCTTGGGTGATTCGAGCTTAATATAGCGGGCTTATAAGGCATTTCCGCAAAAAAAAAACGACTGTGATATTCGTTCTTCTCATGGCAGATTACCCTTAGTAGACCTATTTTGAACAAGATTTAGTGCGGTACACTAAGTACAATAGTACCGAATTGATAAAAACATCAAAATATTCGTGCTGATTTCAGTAGTTTTCCAGGAACAGTCCTAGTTGGGAGGATGGGATCTGCAACATTAGAGAATACTGAAGGTAAATGTGATAAACTCACTGAGAAAAAGGTTCGTTAAAAATTCCGTTCAATTCCTAAAAATTTCCGTTAAATCGTTAAGCCAGATTTTAACGAAAAATGTCGTTAATTCGTTAAATTCGTTAAATCGTTAACCGTTAAACGTGCACCCCTGGTCTACAACAGACACCCGAGGACCCCTGGCGTCCATTCGTTGGCTCCTGATAGAGATATTCAGTGCCCTCTCAGTGCTCGGAGACATCCGAATCATGCATTACCGGATATCCGGTCGGATTTACCCGGTTTCGGATTATCCGAAATACTGTTCGGCGGAAAACGACGTCACCTGAATCATCCGAAGAAGCTACAATGATTTGGATAAAAATCGTATAAACAGAGCTTAACTCGCCGTATGGCGAAGCCAGCCAACTTATAAGTTCTGCTAGTATTCCAGACCATCGCAAACTATGCTTTCCATCTTTCTTGGACATATGAATTGGTCCAAACCGTTTCTGGAATGTTAACGGCCTAGCTTGCCGGTTGGCTGAGACCTGTGATTCGTTGTAAACGTCATGCTAAACCCGCAACTTATCGTCAGAAGAGTTGATGTCGTATGTCCCTCTTAATCCTACTATTTAATGTAGTGATGTTACAACTTCTCTATACGTAAGCTATTATAAATACCACCAGCTTTTGACACAATTTAAAAATAGCGCCGTGCCACGTACTTCTCTCCTAAAATTAAAATCATCATGTGAACAGAGCGTGAAGACACTTACCAATAATCTTAACAATAAGGCGAATTGGCTTACTTGTAGACCAAACACTGCAGCCAGGCGGCATGATTGACATCCAGGAGCCTTGAAATGCTCATAATCGTTTTGAATCTTACTACTTCACGGGACTTGGGATTTACTTTAGATTCAACACTGTCGTTTCAAGAACATTGTGAATTGATAGCAACGAGAGGAATTAGGATTGTGCACCATCTTTAAGTCATTAAAAACAAATTCTAACATTCACATGCTGCTAGCCTACAAAGCCTATTTCAGGCCCGTGTTTGAATACGGTACCACTGCGTTTAGTCCTAAGTTAAGCGCGAAATCGCTAAGCTAAAGTCTGTGCAAAACAGCTTCACAAAAAGGATCTGGATAAGAGTACACGGGTGTGATTACACCGCAATTCCACCTGCCGCTGCAAGAAACAAGATCTTCATGCTGCAGTCTCGTGCTTGCCGTAGAAGACGATACGATTTATGAGATGATAAGCGGTACTTTAAACCTTCATCTCCGAGATTTCTACACTGAATCACCTTCCAGCACTAGAGGTGGTCGAAGTAAGATACAAATAGCAAGAGCTAGAACTAATGTACGATCGGCCTTTTTTACACATCGGGCTGGCTCTGAGTTCCTAAAGTTCTCTAGGAAAATAGGAATAGAAATACAAAAGGCTTGTTGACCGGTATCTTCAGGAAGCTTCTTAATAGGTCGCCAAATTGTCCTCGTTTGTGCTAGTTATCGCTACTTGAGTAATCCTGTTCATTAACATGTTCTCTTTTGTGTTGTTTGTTGTGTTTTAACCTGCGCGATTGTACACATACAAATAAGTAAATAAAGAAATCTGCTCCGGCCGTGAGCCCTTGAGTGTGCATGAAATGGCTATTGATGGTTAGCATCTGATCCACTTCAAAAGCTTGGCTTCGCTCTGTTATAGGAACATCCCGAGCTTCTGTGGCGCGTACTCCTTTCGTATACCAGGTGCGCATAATTGGGATCCTATTCCTGGAATAATTGGGCTTTTAAGGTCTGATATTAGTCTTACAGAAAATGGCACCTGTGTATTCAAAAACAACGAAACCACCGATGTGTTGGCGTGGCAAACAGCGAACAATCTTGCAATCTGAATGGCTAAATACTTAACTTCACTGCTACTGTATAACAGAAGTGGAGGTCTGTGTATGTCAGATTACCCATTTGCAGTAAGTTCTATTCTGCATTCTGCAGGAAACCTCTCCGTTGCGACTCGTCCTCCTTGATTTGGCAAGAATTTGTTCTCCTTGCTAAGGGGAAGTCGTTTAGCAAACGCAGCATCCTTGTAGTTCTATCCATTTCCCTCCACTAGTGCGTTTTGCGAGAATTTTCTTCATTTCGCCTGAGCTCCTTCAATACTCTTCTTGCCTTCATCACGGTTATCTCCAAACCTATGAATTTACATGCGTTATGATTTATTCAGCATCCAAGACATGCTCTCTGATTTCCATTCCACCGAAACAGTTACATCTGTTAATTTTCGCGGAAGGGCTCAGCTTCCAAATGATGTAGCTATGTGAGCGCCCGCTAAATGAGAGCAAACCAGCGGCTTGTATCTGATACACTATCCCTGATTAGCGTCACCCATCAAGCACCATATTTGCTGAATAACATTGGGCAATCTATGGACAGGTAGATGCAGCTGTTCATTGCGGGACAGTTTTTATTTTAAAATCCAGACAAAGCAAGGATTTCATTGCTACCAGAGCGATCAGTGGACTCAAGTGAAGCGACTCTGTAATTAGAGGTTGGACGTGAAGGAAGGAATGAATGTTCCCGATTACGAAAGAAGTGCTAAGGACGAGCTCGAAAACGGCACTTCCATAACAAAAAGGAGGAACATCAACGGACCCAGGCAAGTTCCTTGGGCTAAATCACTTGGAGTTCAACATGACCAGAATAGCCTTTCATTATAACATACCGCAGCCTGCGGGTTAAGAAAGATCCCAGGAGTTCGAGCAGCTGTCTACTTATGCCATAACAAGACAGTTTTCCAAAAGAAGCCCAATTGAAATGGAGTCAAACGCCTTCGCGTAGTCTATGTAACAGACAGAAACAATGCTCCCCTTGTCAAGTTTTCAGCCAGGTTGGAATCGTGGACATTGATGCTGAAACAGCAGATTTTCTCCCTAAAAAACCATGTTGATTTTTATGAATTAAGCTTCTCTTGTCGACGTATTCCGTTAATTTTGACAAATAATGCGCTTCATGGCTTTGCTTGTTGAACAGGTTAGACATATCGGCCTGTACATAGCAATGTTGTTTCTAGAGCCTTTCTTTTACGACTCCATGCAGCAAAAAACAATTGAACATCAGTGTTAGTGAAGATTTTAATCCAAACTCTGCTTTATTGAGGAAATAGTAAGGTATGTGATCAGGAGACATGGATACTCGGCTGGTGAAATGCCGTAAAGTGTACAGTATTACAAGAGATGTCTACCCAGTCCAATTTGTCATTTGTCATTGAGTGCCAATAACCAAAATTGGCATCATGATCGGTTTTGTACGCTGACTTAAAATATTCAGCAAAAAGATTGGCCTTAGCTTGACCATTTTTTACCTCCACGCCGTCGGCGGATGTAAGTGTTGTAATGCAATCACCAAGTTTGAGCTCTTTCTGCAGAAGTTTTTGTGCTTTTATGCTTTACGAGTCGTCGTTCAGACGAAATGTTGTGACGAGCAAAAGCGCTTTCGAGCCTCGTAGTGAGCACTGTAGCGTCCATCGTTGCGATAATATTGGCTGTCAACTTTGAACTTAAGGAAGCGTATTCGCCTAGGACATTATATATATAACTTTTTCAAAAAATAGCTAACTCAAAATAACTATTACTTATATACACCAAAATTAATAATAATTATTATATATACCATTTTTAACTCAGACTGGAGTTATCAAATCAAATTAAACGCACTTCAAATCAGATTGGGCACTTCTTACGTCAACTTGGACACTCTTCTAAACATACTTGATGCTTCTGAAATCAAAGTGGGCGTTTTTCAAATCAAAGCGGGCTTTTTACATGACACTCTAAGATGTTTAGAATCACTTTTGTTCAGGGAAAATTTGGTATAACTTTCTTTGCAAATTTTAGTTCAGCTGCCAGAATAAGCGTAATGATTTCATAAAATTTTTCTTCGAGGAAGAAATAACTATTAAATGTTGCTTCAAAGCGCAACAAAGCAGTAGTCATTTATTGCATTAAAAGGCGAAACCGCGCTATGCACTGAACAAGCTTGCCGCGATTTTCATTTGATTGATAGTATAAGTGCTGTTTACATGAAACATCAAATCGAGTATATGTTTTCTTTACAACTGTGTTTGATGCATCGTTCACAGATGTGGGACTCCATGCAAGCAGAAACTTTGCTCAAATGAATAAAAACCGCGACGTCTTGGACGAGCTCCTAGTGCCCTCTTCTTTATTACAAGAACTGGTCTCTCCCTGCCCTTTGAAACAAACGTAGAACCAACACTTCTAAAAAATGATCATTTCATAAAATTCCCAACAATGTGTTCACTTATTGGGCAAGTGAATTAAAACTTTAACGAAAGTCATACTATTTTTTTCTCAAGCAAAGATTATATACTATAGGGCAAAGAATCAGCAATGCTTAGAAACAGAAAATCGAGGGCTACTAGTGGAAATTGAAGCACGTTGAAGCACGATACTCGCACGTCAGAGTTGGCATCAGAGCAGTGTTGCTCACAAAGTCTGCTCCCAATGAGACGCGTCACACCACACAAGTGGCTACTGAGTTAGGGGGGGGGGGAGTGCTGAAAGTTTACGTCGGTCTGCGTTCCAGCGCGGGTCTCTCTGTTTTGAACATAAATGCTATGGCCAGCACAGGAGCCAGACGCTGACCGACGCTAGCTGGAGCATAGCGGAGCCACCTCTTGTGTGAGTAATCTTCATCCTAATGTATCCACAAGGCCCTGAATCTGTGGTAAAGTACAACAACTTATATCTAAAACAGATTTCAAAAGCCCTGCGACGAGATTATAAGGCTGGTAGTCCAAGATACTTAGTTCTGATTGCTTTCGGTACACGTGAATATACGAAACTCCCTATTCTAAGAAGAGGCCTCCTAGTGAAGTTGTTCTGTACCTTCTCTATAGTATAGATGTCCTTTTCTTATACGGAGCTAACGATAAGACAGATATACTTGATTCAACAAGGCGACGTATATGAGTACACCCTGAAGAGAACAGAATTATTCCTAGTGACTAATGCCTTAAAGATGCTATATGTTCGTAGCATAGCCGTATTACATATAGCACGTATATGCGTTCCAAAGTCTAGGTTATTGCTATAAGAAAAACCCAATTCCTTAAGGTCTATGTCATACCATCGCTCACCCTGAGCGAAGCCTAATGATAGGCTCCATATCGACTCATCGCTTCGCGCAATCGATATGGGAGCTTATCATTAGGCTCCGCACGGGGTGAGCGGTGGAATGGCATAGGCTTAACGGAGACCATATCCCGTAAAACACACCCTTCAATGTTGTGCTATGGGAAAGCGAGATCTGTTGATAAATCTAGCAAACAAAACATTGCCGGTTGAGGAGTGGTCAAGGCAGAGCACATCCGATTTTCTAGAACACCGAATGGAGGCATCACTCCAAAATTGCCTTTGAACATGGAATTAGTACAGCAAACTCCTCCTTTATAGCATCCTTTACGATGGACATGAGAAATTATATTAATAGGTAGACAAGCGAGAGGTTCACAATAGGAAACTCTATCAGAGCTCAAGATTTCTGTCAAGAGAGCCATGTCAGGTTTTTAATTTGCGGGCAGTACTTGAAGTATTCAACCTTGTTGAACAAGGGCATTCAACAAATAAGATTACGAATGAGAACCATGAGGTTTTCGTGTTTTCTGTCCTCCTAAGACGTTCGGATGAGCGTCTGAGCTCTCCAGGTGCTCAACCCGCTCGCTATCAGGTCTACTAACTCATGTACCGCCACCTTAACTCGTATTCGTGTCTTATGCCCTAGCGTACTCCATTTAAGCGATGGAATAAGGCACGAATACGTGAGGGAAGCCGCAACTGTGAATCATTCGCTCGCTAGCAGGGGCACGCGCCACTGCGTGTTGGAGGGCAAAACGACTTTTATTAAAACGAGGTCGCTTTGGATCTCGTCTTGCTATGACGAAAACCTTGAGAGGATCAGAAGATCGGGAATCTGGATGCGTTGCTCTCGAGGGGCACCTGCCTTTCGGAATGAACGAGATTCTGCGATTCCGGTTCCTCTGATCTACATATTGCAATGCTTCGTGCAGTCAATTCCCCCTTCACAATGTCGGAAGATCATTTTTTAAGCTGCGGCCATCAGCATGCGTTCAACAATCAGATTCTTATTCCATTGCACTCTCATCCCAACCCGTTAGGTTGCAGACTTGGGCGAAAATTTGTCTCCTCGAGCAGTTCTAGGTTGTTGTGCTTCCACAATATTATGCCGAGTAATGCTCCTCGTAATTTTTTTTCGATTTGGTGGTCCAAGACTAGCTGTGAGTGATAGAGGCCATGTTGATTTTAGATTTACATAAGAGGTAAAAATTGACCATTAGAAAAATATATAAAGAAGAACCTATTATTTATTATAACAAGAAGGTAACAACGATTCCAACGATTAGCAGACGAGAACGATGACGTAAACTAGAGGTGAACGAGATGCCAAGGCAAACAAGCTGCGACTCTCAGAATCTTTTGAGTTGGCGCCGAAAAACTCTGCCACTCCTGAGCAATGATACGACGGTAGTTATATAAGGTGAAAGGTGCTGCGAATATTTTGCTTCATTTTTTGCCGGTTTGGTAGGGTTCTGTGTCAATTAAACTCGCGCTACTCGAATGCAAAATTTACGCCCTCCAGTCAGTCACGGCTCCTCTAGCTGATAGTTGCCTAAAAATCTACAAAAGCATGCACGACGATCGCTACAAAGCAGATCTTCAGGTCCCCTTCAATGATGAGTGAAGGTAGCTGATAACCAGTTTACCGCAACATCGTATTCTACCAATTTTGATGATGGCTGGGACTTCTAATCTCGAATAATGCCGCTGAAGATGCACGCAAAACGTCGTTGCCTTCCTCCCGTCTATCGGCGCTCTAGAGCAGAAAGGGCAAAGTTCTAGAAATGGATGAAGCTAAAGATGTGTAGGACTTGCGAAATGACTTCCCGTTTGGAAGGATAGTAAATTCTGGCCAACGCAAGATGGACGAGTCGCCATTTTTCCTCCTTTTTACAATCAAATAACCCATAAAAGCTTCGCAGAGACTTCCAGGAAAGCCAAATGGGATAAAATACCAGCTGCTCCCATTTTCCTACCTCCCCTTCGTTTTATCTGCCACCAGCGTCGGTCGCCGACGCTGGAGTGTGCGGGCCACGCCAGGCTAGCCGGGTAAGGAAGCATCCGCAGCCTCGAGCACGTTGAAATTTGCGACTATTCCAGACTGATTCCTAGCTTGGTGCCACTCACATCTCAGTATAGCACGCAGAAGAATGTCCTCAGCCTCAAATGATCGATAATATCGATCGATATCGACTGCCTGATCAAAACGCCCAATTTACTGTGGAACGCTCCCGTCGGCCGACACAATCAGACAACTCCAATCTCGATCGGTTAGGTCTGAGAGAAAACCGATAGCACCAGTGGTTATTTGATTGGTGACGTAAATGCCTCTTACTTGAACCGCCAAAGTGGGGATATGTGTGTTCCTCACTGTTGTATTTGTTGTTAGACTTACGCTATCAATAATTATCGCAACGTCTTGGAAGGGGGCCCAAGCGATAAATAGGAATCATGAGTGGGCGGGAGAAACTGATGCATGCGCTCGACACAACGAACTTAGAACAGGAGAATCTTACTTACAGACTACTAATAAGCAAGCATATAGCGTAATAAAAGACGAGATCGCGCCATGCCCTCGAAAAGTTCACTGCAGCTTTTAATCGACTGATAGTGTAAAAGCCACTTAACCACAAAGGGGGATATGTATGTTCCTCACCGTTGTGTTTGTTGTCCAACTTCGCTATCACTCGAATAAAAATCCAACAGCTTGGAAGAGTGTAGGAAGTAGGAAGTTTAAGTGGGCGGGAGAACCTGATGGGCCCAATCCAAAGAACTTAGAATGGGAGAAGCACACGAGTGTAGATATGAGTACTACGACTACCAATGAGGCGCAAGTAGGCTCGGACGGGAGGGCCACGGCGTAGGAACGCCCAATCCATCGTTTTGTTTTGCATGAAATTCAAAATATCAGCAGCACTGGTGCGTTCTAGCCCTATGGTGAGCCGAGTTGGTCACCACTGCTGTGAATGGGCGTACATGTGCCTTCCTACCAAGGCGCATACTCTAACGTGTAGAGCGAGGAGCACTAGAATAGGGTCGCAAATTCTCACCACAACACTGACATTAACTTAAAAGGCTGTCGAAGAAAAACAAAGTGAAATGGTGGCAAAAGCAGTAACGAAGAGCGGCAGTATGGATTAACACAGAAGGAGCTGTTCTCAGAAAAGTGAAGGCGGAAGCTCGCACACATCAGAAGGTTATGCCCGAACACAGAGAAGGTAGCAACAACAGGAATGAGCAGTGACCTCGGCCATGGACACAGGCGGCAGAGTCGTACCCTGCGGTAACACAACTGTAGCAGCACCTAACTGCAAGCACTAATAGACGGTGGAAGTTGAACCTTGACGGTTGGCTGGCGTTTGAATCGGCCATTGGCGCGAAAGTCAAGCGCGCGTTGGCGCTGGAGCACGTAATCTCTTGCTGTCTGCGCCCTCCTAGCTTAGAGATCACGCGTCGGCGTCCACGTTGACATTCAATCGATGTCTTGTGCTCCCGCGATGGCACAACGGGCAAGCAGGTTGTGGTGCAGTGGAAGAAGTGGCGTCGATTCATGCGAGGGAGGTCGGGGTTCAGTTCTACTGCGTTGTGGCATACTTGCATTTCAGCTTTCTACTTGGGGTTCGAGGGTTCGACCCGTACGCAATTTTAGGGCATTTTTTGCGCATTTTTCCAGCCGTATGCTCTTCGCCGCTCTTCGAGCAGAAACCTGCCGCGGACTCCCCCTGACCGACGAAGAGAGCTTCCACACTAGCAGCTTGGATGGCACACACCCTGGAGTCCCTTCCCTAGCCTGGTTCTGCGCTCGAAGAGCATAACCCTGCCGCTGATCCAGCCTAACGCAGCAACGGAACATCGGCCCCATCTTTTAAAGGCAACTCCTGTTGCAATCATGTGCATTGCCTCTAAGCAATATTTCCCACACGAGTCAGGAAGATGTTGAAATTCCATTTATTCGATGTTGTTGACAAACCAGCTTCTCCAATAGACATTCCTCCTTTTAAGTTCCCTTGATTTCCCCTGTCTAGTTACACTTAATACACTTAATAGATTTTTCAAGTCATCGCCCTTTTATCTCACCAAGAATCGCCTTCCACAGCTCTCTATCTGGAACTAGCACATACCTTCTATACGTGCTTTGCGAAATAAAAAATGGTTGCAATCGATTCCTTCCCCCCTTGAAAAATGTGTTAATGAAACGCATTCGTCAACCAACCCACCACCGGTCGCAATAGAGGTGTCGAGTGTTCTGCTGTCCGGACTCTAGGACGGCGAGAAGACAGGTAGTGAGCAATGCAAGGGGAATCCATAGTCAGGATGGCCTGATGGATCGACGAATAAACGAAAATATGAGTCATGGTCGTCGCTTGCCCTATAACTGTCGAAGAATCAGATCGCACTGACAAGAGCATCGGTTTCCGTGCTCCAGCGTCAACGCGAAATTTTTGCGCCAAGGGCCGATTCAAACGCCAGCCAACCGTTAAGGAACAACGGCCACCCTAATTGACCGGTAGCAAGGACAGGAGCCTTCAATGGGGTCAGTTCGAGGCAGTAGCTACCCAACACGTGAGCAGACAAGGCATTGCTCACCTCCCGGCGCTCCCCTTCGGAGAGAGAAGTCCAGAACCTGCCTCAGACAAAAATCCCTCCTCTCTCTCTCTCTCTCTCTCTCTCTATATATATATATATATATATATATATATATGGTGGGATTCCACCACAACTGGAGTCGATTGTTCGTTTTTTTTTGGGGGGGGGGGGTGGCAACCGGAATTCCGCGGCTCAACTACACGAACGAGTATGCGCCTGATCTTCAAACTACGTAGTAAGATGAAAGAGCTGGAGGCTATTCTATTACTACCCCTCTGTCGTGCCCCGGGTGAGTCCGCTGCATCGGTGGTGGAACTCATGCGGCCCTCAACCCGAGGCCACGTGTGAGGCACAACCGGTGTCGAGGTCTTACCTATGCGCGCTAGATCTTACCTAACCTGCCACGTGAGGGTGTGGCCCTTATTGCCCCGACTTAGCACACCTCATACCAATGCGGATGTTATTTAGGATCTCCTGCGCGGATTGCACCTGCGCTGGCCCCCCGACGACTCTCGACCATCTTCACATCACTCGAGTGATACAATTGAACCAGCCGACCTTCTGCAGTATTGCCACTGCGCTCGGAATAAACCTTCCCCCGCTCTCGAGTTACATGACAGTGCGCACCAGACACTATGCTTCTTATCAACCCAGCATACAGACAATACGTATCAATATGGAACACAAAGCCTACGAGTAAAGGCTGAGCCCCGCCAGCTTACCTACGGGTCAGCCCCAAGCACAAGCCGCAGATCCTTCCTCGCTCCTACCCTGGAGCCTGCGCTCACGAGGGCGGTGGCTCGGTCAGTATCTGCGGTTACCTCTGTAGTCGATACTGCGCGTCCTGTCCTGGTCGTCCTGGAGTCCTGCACGGCCTGTCGAGTCGAAGTCCTGATGGTGTGGACACTGCGCTGACGATGGAGTGTCGGAGCGGAGAGCGGACCGACCGCTCGGAGCGACGACGAAGCCGAAGACTGCCGGGTGCGCGCGGGAAGGCGTTTATAGTGCGTCGCGGCGCGTGCGTGCGACCGTATGCCCTGCGCGGCGGGACCAGTGCGCCTCCCAGCGTGTGTGCCCTTGAAGAGTCGTGATGGAGCGTGGCGAACGTCACGACACCCTCGCTCCATCCGTCAAAAGCCATTGTATCGTCCGAAGGCAGAAGCAAAGAGCCTCAGGATATTATACATGAATGGAGCGTGGCAGCAAATTACTTCATACTACGACCTGCCTTATATTTGTAAAATATCAAAGAATTTTCACCGAGGGTCAATCGTGGAGTACGATTTTTGCCGAAAACGCAACCCTCTTCACCACACTTTGAATGGTTACCTATTTTGGTATTTTAACCTTTTAGGTGATTTTTATTCCAGAACGGTGTGGGTGTGGCTTTGCAGGTGTGGCTTTGCCGTTGTGGATCTTCGCCCGCAGATTTCTTTGTGGAAGAAAATATTTCATCAAAGTGGAACAGAATCCTGTAAGATTTCGAATTATGATTGTCCTACAGTAAAAAAGGGTTTCCCGGATAAGTCTTCAAAAGGACGGGTTCAACTTTTAGTCGATTTTAGCGGGTTGTCATGGCATAACACATTTCTATTACCTAAAGAGGAAAAAATAAAATAAAATTGTGAATTAAATTTAAATTTTTATTTTTTCTAAAATTTAATTTTGTGCTCGATAGAACAATTTTAATTGTTCTGTGCCACGCAGGTTTGTTAAAATAAGGATAAAGGATAAAGGACGGCGTTACTCAATCCCTTCTGGGATGCGCCAGCGCATTCTACTTCTACGGGATGTCGTGGAGGCGACATGAATGCGTATTTGGCCATACAATGACTTGCGGTGGCCAGCCGATGAACAAGTCAGCGCTCTATCCTTCCCAGACAAGTCTGGTACCAATTCACCTACCCCGGAGGGATGGAAGGCTTGGTTGGCCTGGGCGGGAAATCCGAACCAGGAACCTGGTATCGGGTGCACGCGACAGTCGCGCCTCCTCCGACTGCGCTACACACGCCCTTGTGAAAATACGCTTTACTAACCGAGTGGTAAGTATGAAATTTCGACGGCTTCGTCACTATCGAATACATGAAAAAGTCCGATTTTTTGAACACTGAGCACTCATACCGTCAGTTGCTCCAGTTTTTGTAACACTGCAGCGCCAAGGGGATCTCAAGAATGTCAAGTAAGCATGATCCCAATGTAAACACAATTCACCGCCGCATCATCACCGAAAGACAGCCCAACTATGCGACAACCATTGAGAAAGTGAAACACACTCGGTGTACAGTATACATTGGATCCGAATGAATCGTTTCCGGATATTCTGTTCGTATAACCCGATCCGAACCATCCAATTATCCGGTCCCCGCGAAATCGCGGTTATCTGATTCATCCGAAAATCTGGGGTCTGCAAAATCGCCCTTATCCGAATCACTCAATTATCAGAAGATTTTCGACCGGATCCAATGTATGGTATTCAAGAGGACAGGACTTCGAGGAGCACTGTGTCTCACACCTCATACAGTGGAATACAAGACAAAAAGTCGCTTGCGCTCTATAAAGTTTTGATGCTGACCGCTAATGGTAACTTAAGTCTTTTTTAAGATTTGTAATTTTCACAATGCACGAAGATTTTCTGAAGCGCTCTTTGATTCGATCATGAGAGTCGTATCCGAAGGCTTGACTTGTCCCGGAAGTTATTGTTTCCTGACTACAGGAGACAGCTTTTGGAGGAGTATTCGTATCCCGTAAAATTTCGTGCCTTGACGAGTTAATATAGTAAGGAATGAAGCTCTTCTGCTGCAATCTTCAATATGAATGGCGGTGGCATTCAAGATCGTCGTTTTCATTGAAATAATCTTTGTTTACATCTAAAGTTAGCGATTTTGACACGAGGTGAAGCTTCACCATATAAAATTTCATTCCTTGATCAATGTACAGTAAATATGTCTTTCTGCATCGATATGTTATGCATATGTTTAGCGGTTCCCAGGAAGAAATCGGATCAACACTCCCTGGTCAAATCGAGGATCGCTGCACAAAATCATGCCTTTTGTAATGCCTAATAAACAACACTCAAAGTTCACCTTCTAACGACGTCTCCATAAGGTAAACAATTCTCTCCGTGACAACGCGGTCTTCGCATACGGCCGAGACGAAGCCAGAGCGTGCAGTAGCTGACACGCAAGCAATCGCAAGTTTTCGTGTTTCCGATGGACTGATAGCATATCAATGCACAATGCATACAGAATCGAACCTTTCAATCAAGGGGGGGGGGGACAGCTTGCAGACTGAGCGTTTGGGGAGTTTTATCAGAAATTTGCAGCCGCCCTAGTCAGGAGTTGCTCTAAGGCTGTCCAGCGAGCCTTTGGAGTGCGCCGTGAACAATGCATACAGAATCGAACCTTTTAATCAAGGGGGGGGGACAGCTTGTAGACTGAGCGTTTGGGGAGTTTTATCAGAAATTTGCAGCCGCCCTAGTCAGGAGTTGCTCTAAGGCTGTCTAGCAAGCCTTTGAAGTTCGCCGTGAACAATGCATACAGAATCGAACCTTTCAATCGAAGGGGGCGACCGCTCGCAAATTGCACGAATGGGCGTGTTCGTAGCGCAATAGCTCTGTCAAGTTGAACCTTTCAGGTTGCAACTTGTAGGTTTCGTAGGCAGTCGAGCGTTCTGTTAGTATGCCAATGTAGAACGGTTTAGCTTAGGAGGGGCAATGTTATAGGGGTCCGAAAATGCAGGTGAGGCTTGTGTGAAGCATTTTTTACCGAATTCCATGGACCATTGCGAGAAGATGCGGAGAGCTAACGGCTTTAAAATACGTACGTGAACAGAGCGCTTGAGGCAATTTACGATGGTGTGCTCATAGCTCCTCAGCTGCCTAAACTGCCTTAGCCTCGGCTGGCGTTTTAGAGCGGCAAAAGCTAGCTGCCCCCCCCCCTCTCGATTGAAAGTTCGATTCTGTATGCATTGTGCACGGCGCACTCTCGGGGCATTCCTGACATGACGGAGCACTGGCAACGTACGCTATGCTTGAGATACTCCGAAAACACGCATGTCCCGGGAAATAAGCTGCTCTAATCGCAAAAGCCCGCTCCAGTCGTTTTTGGACCACCCACAGCGAAAATATCGGAGTTCCGGTAAAGCTGAATACATATTTGTGTAGATCTCGAAGAGGCGAATCGAATGGTGCCAACCGTTTTTCGAACAACCTAAAACTGAAGGAGTTATGAGCATGCGACGCTTTGCGACGCTATTTTTGCGTTTTTCGCCCACTTTTGTCGGCGCGAGCGGTATTGTAGAGAAAAATGTGAATTCCTTGACCTGAAGAGCAACTTCTAAGGTTGCCTGCTTCTGTGATCTTACCAAGTCAGGCCTTTGATTGAGATTCCGGGAGTGAAGAGAGCTTCAAAAAGAAAACATGGTACACCGAAAAATAAACTTGCAACTATTGAAAAAGCAGCTAAGTTTTCAATAGCAATTAGCATAACGATTTTGTAGAGCACAGTTGCAAAGATGTCCTTTCTTTAGATAGTAGAAACGTTCGATTAGAAGAGCGCCTCGAAAAAAATCTTGGTGCACCGTCAAATAATCTTGTAACCATTGAAAAAGTATTAAATCATCACTGGCAATTAACATCAAAATTTTGCAGAGCCCAGTTCCAAAGATGTCGCTACATCAGATAGTAGGAGCGGTCGTGCCGTGTCATTTTGCAAAAATGCCAAAAAATTGAACCGGTCCTGACTGATTTGAAAACGGTCCTAGAAATTTTTTATTTTTTACTGTGGAACAGTCAGCTTTTAGAACTTCATAGGATCTTCAGTTCCGCGTGTTCGATGTTCATGACTTATCTGCTACAGCAAACAAAGTTGCAGACGTATGAGTATTGGAGAATACAGTGACATCTCGATAATTTAGTACTGGCCTCGGAATGTCTAACTTGTTCAATGCGACCTGAGCGCGCAACTGAATACCACCCAAATTTTCTCATTACATCCTAGTGTGAGAAGATCTTACGGTGGGGTTGAGCATTAATGAGTGATAAGACGCTGCGGTTGCACCTGTATTATGGTCAAGTATATTCCCAGCTGTGCATGTATGTAGCAGCTTCCAAGCCAATCAGTGGTATTTACAGCTAAAAGATATCGAGTATTTGCGACACGTTAGCAATGGGTTTGTTCGTCAGAGTTCATTCTATCTAGTGCTCTCCACCTGAAAAACCACGTGTGGCACATATTTATTTATTTATTTACTTATTTCGTGGCGTGAATCACATCGGAAATGCACGCATAAAATAAGGTATAAAAGGTATAAACAAAACGAAACGGAACAAATAAACCCAACTGCAAGGAATCAAAAACATGCAAGTGAGAACGGAAAAACCTAAGAAAGTTTACTTCGAATGAGCAAATGCTTAAAATGAGAGACAGACATAGCAAGAAAATCTTCATTATCACCGATGAGAAGGTTTAGCTCCCTAAGGTATCTGTAAGTGAGGAAGTTAGACCTAACCTTCGACCTTGCAACCGCTGTATACAATCTGAATCTACCTGCTCTGTTAATCGTAAGTGGTACTCCAAAAAACTCCACAGGATCTACAGACAGTTTCCTGGTGAGGATTTTGAACAACATAATTAGGTCTGCTCTTTTTCTTCTTCTGCTCAAACTGGGTATGCCAAGCAGCTGAGCCCGCGTGGAACCGTTAGGGATGTCTTCGTAACCCATTTTGTAGCACCTCATGAACAACTTACGTGTGAAGTTATTCTGAACACTTTCGAGAAAGTCGGTGTCCTTTTTTTGACAAGGGTTAAAAATAGAGCTACCAAACTCCATAATTGGTCTTACGTAGCACTTATAGGCACGCAGGAGAGCACCCGGATCATCTGTGCATTGGTATAACAGGATTAGTGCATTCGTTAGCGCGAGGGTCGGAGAAAAAGGGGACCTTTGTTCAGACCTTGTGAGGAAGCATCACAACATGTTGGGAGCTGCGCAAGTTCCAAGTGAAACCTCGCCCCGCATATAGCGTAAGAGTGACAGCGCCAGTGATTTTTAAAGCCAGCGGAGAAGATTGAGAGTACGCGACTTCCAAGAACTCAAATGAGTCGCGGAGGAGTGCTGGGTGAACATCTCTCGCCGCAAGTATGATGGGCGGCTGCTTGCAAAAGGAAAAAGAGATGAACAACTGTAACGAATGAGTGAGTGGTAGGACCATCCGTCAGGGGTGATTGGCAGCCGGAGCAAGTGCGTCGAGTCAACGAATCCATTTATCGCTTTTTCTGAGGCGTAAGTCGCCGCCGCGTAGAGCGGTCTGGTTTACGGCAGCGGCTTCGGGCTGGCAGAGGGCAGCTGGCGGGAAGCGCCCGGCCGGCGACGTGGCCGGCGAGGGCGCTGTTCGGCTAGGAGAGGTGGGAATCGCCTAAGTGGGGAGATGTAATTGATCACAAATTCAGCTCACACTCCACTACGCAATGCGTGTCGGATATGACGAGCCTCTCTCCGAGCTCCGAACTCTCCACAGCTCGCGCTCATTCCCCTGCGCTTCGACGAGAGCTCTGAATGGACCGGAGAGTTGAGCGTTCTGAAAGAGTCCCGAAATTCTCATTCAGAGCGAGAGGCCTAGCAGCGGGGAACACGTTGTGAAGACAATGAATAAATGTTGCGACACTGTTTTCACCGTATACAGTCGAAACGTCGAAGAGGCATGTGTAATGCAAAGCATGTGTAGTGCATGTGTAAATTTTCCTTCAACAAAAAATTATCTTTACCTTTTTGGAGAGTATCCTGTTCAATATAGGAAAAGCTAGTTTCGATTTGGAAGAGTTTGGCTTGATTTCGAAAGTCTTAGGCTAGCTTAAAGGATTGTCGATTGATTGAATGTTGATTTGAATTAGAAGGTCGCTGCAAAAATGGTATATATAATAGTATTGTAGAATTTCTGCATGTTTTTCACATATACACATTTTACAATTTTGAAAAAAATATTTGATAAGTAGTCATTGTCATTTGGTTGGTGAGCTTGTATTATTGACATGATATATTCATTCTCAATTGTAAAATTAATTTGCTAGTACATGATTGAAGACGACTACTAATATGTACTTGTGATGTACTGTACGAACAATTAAGTTAATTAATGTTTTGTACGGAGATAGAGGCGAAAGAAAATATGTTTACTGTTGTTGTTTGCTGTCGTAGTTGCCACTGTTGTTGCGATTGTTGTTTCGTTGTGTTTTGCGCTATGCACGTAGTACCACGAGAATATGAAGATTCTTTATTTATAGGTTTGCACCTAATTCTAGGGAGGCAGATGCTCGGTTGAGAATGGCCGTTTTTGTTTACTGTTCCAACGAAGCAGAGAAGTGCTTCACAACAGGAAAAATTCAACATAACACGTTTTCTGAGCCCACATAAGTTTCGAGAAATTTCAGTCACTATTCGTCTATTTATCCGGTCGCGGTAATGCTTCTGAAGCAAACATTTTGCTTCAAATGAATAGATATTCTTAGGAGCTTCAGATCACAAATTGGAAGCGCCTTAGAATTAAAAATAGAGAAGAAATGCAAGGAGTCATTCAAGAGCGGCAGACATCGACTGGCTCGGCGGCAAATTCAGTACTGCGGTGCCAGCGCACGACTAGCTGCGAAGTGCGCTGGCCAAACGAGGTTTTCACCTTCGTTTCGTCCATCAGACACATTACGTGAGTCGAGAGAACACCATTAGATCAAGACGCCAACGCCGAGGAAGTTCAGCAGCACTCGCAGGAGCCAAAACACCGAAGCACCACCCGTCAAGCCGTCTGCACCCGAAATCCTCGTGTTCGCTTCGCAGCTATAGAACTTCGCAAAAGGAGCGACAACGAGCGGCGAAGCCCCACGTTAATGAATATGTGCTGCGGCGGCCTCGCATGAAAACCTCGGGAATTGTGGTGCCGCGAAAACAACGGATATACAGCTTAGAAGGGGAGCCGCATACCGCTGCTCGGAGGCCTCAACGCGGAATCGTCTTGCACGACTCATGGCTCCAGCAGGAAGGGGTGGGGTGGTTGCAGTCCAAGCGCCCCGCCTGAACCTCTAAAGAACAGCATGGCTACTCGTGTCGACAATTACCAGGACTTTTCCTCCCTATGTTCCTCCTTAAGCAACGCTTTTCAGCTTCATTGGTGTGAAGCAGGACAGACGGACATCTCCTTTAAGCAACTACTCTTTGCTGAACAGAGCAGTCAAAGCATAATATATATTTGCATATAAAAAGCCAAAAAAACTCAATCACATAAAAGCGGTAAGCATGAACCAAATTTGGCACAGTTTGCTGCTTCCATATAGCGAGGTTGGGTCCAGAAAATATGGTTTCAGATTCTCCATGTTCTCTCTACGTAGTACCTCGGCATTGTTGAGATGTTTCAAATACTTCTGTGTCGAACGAGGTTGCAAGGTGTATCAATTCTTAATGAGCAGCCTAACGGCGTTATATTTTTGTGCCTTCGGTTAAAGGTTTTTAACGGTTTTCACTCCCTGCACAACGAGCCACACCCCTCACTCAACAGGCAACTCATGGCCTTAACAACTTTTAAAGACTTAAAATCGATTCATAAGCGCAAAGGGTAAAAAGATTGATCTGCGATAGCGTGGAATTCGACCGAAACTCAATAATCGCTTAGTTGCAGCCACGTCGATTCCTTTTATCTCAATTTGTCCGGATCATTGCAAGTTTGAAGACCCCGGGGCTTCGGATGTTTCAGATGAGTAAGATTTTCGCTTCACCGGATTTTTGGATGATTTAAATCACGTCATTTTGCTTAAAGCCAGATTTCGGACAACTCGTAACCGGGAAAATCTTATCGGAACATAAGAAAATGCTTGAATGGGATCCTATGTATACTGTTTGTATAGGCCACGAACATATTCAAATTGCCACCTCGATATCCCATGGAATAGACTGCGTAGCGCATCTCGAATGAGGATTTATTACCGTCTTTTACTGTCTTTTATTCCTTATCCTTTAGTGGGCAGATCGACGTTTCTGCATGACATCGCTCGTCCAACTCTTCAAGGTGTTGTCCGATGACTATGCTAGAATTTTACAGCCTATCTCGTCCGCCCTATTCACTCGGCAGCTCGTTTTTTAGACTTTTTTCAAAGGCTTGAAAAGCCTTCACCAGGGAAATGCTTTCAGCAGTCAATGGGAAGACGAAGACACTATCGGCCTTGTGATCTCAAGTTACGTGTGAGCGAATTTTCGGCCGCCTGTGTCCTGTAACAGCAGTGCGTTTGACACGATTGAGCGAGTCGATGTTGAAGAAAATTATCTGTTTTCGAAATCTTTAATTTGGACAGATAGTTTTGTACTCAATGGCTCTGTCTAGTTGTTCTAGTTTAGAAGAGGAAATTCTAGCCATTAGAGCTGAAATTGAAATAATACCTACTTTTCCACAATACTACCCCAAGAAACTGTGCTTAGCACAGATACGTAGACAAGTCGCTCATAGGATTTGAGTGGCGGTATAAGAAGACCCCGCGGATGTCATTCGTTAGAGAGTCTTCGTACTCTCTTGTTAGCACATTGACGACAATGTCGCTCAATGGTGCGCGACAGTACATATATTATGTATTTTAACAGGAATGATAGCCGGTCCATCCAGAGAGGTTATTCAGGATGCTGAACACGATGCCGACGTCCTTTTGGACGATTACGGTCGGTTTCCAAATTTTCCTGATTCTCGTCGCGGCTCGGATGCCGAATTCAAAGGTTTCCTCATTGTACGTGTACTTTATCGGAATATCTTCTATAAAAAGAAAAATAACAGGAATAGGCATTAATGTACCCAATATTCGGAGACGCCATGCATTGTTCTTTTACAAGATGCCATGGAGGCTATCTGAATGTGTATTATGGTTATACAACAACATGTGATGATATGCTAGTGGATAGGTCAGTTGCCAAATCCCATGCCCGTCAGACCGACCAAATAGCATTTTACATACCACGCTATCACGTGCCTCAGTTTTGCTATACCGCTCTCAAACGTAGGTTAGACATGAGAGGAAGAAGCCTAGATCTATGGGGTTGCATGCATCGACGAGGAACAGCGGCGGCACGTATTCGCAACGAAGTACATAAGTAACGCTGGCATGCATAGAAGAAGGCAGCGTAGGAAAAGTGCAAAACACTCCTGACGAGGCTATAGTAGAAGGCTTTCAGCGGATGGCAATCGCTGATGAAAAAGCTTTTCAATGCAGCGAAACATTTGAACGACATGCTGGCTTTCCCAACCCGTACTCTCGTGGTGCAAAAAGGATGGAACCTCCTAAAGTGAACAAAGCACCGTGGTGTTCATACAGGACAGCACCAGGAAACCTTCGAGTACTCCGGCAGACAGGTCAGATTAATCTCGACGTCAGAGCTCTACGGTCCACCTACGACTGGTAGTGAGGGAGAACGTCCCCAACTCAGGAGCGGCTATGATTTATGTTGTGTGCTAACCACCCAAGTGAAACTTGGATTGTTAAATATGGAAATATTTATTAGTACCTTGAATGGCGGAATCCATCCCTCTAAGTGGCTCCTAAGGCCATTGTTTTTCCGCTTGAAAACCTGCTGTGGATTTTACCTGACCTATCAAACCGGCCTTGATTTCAATGACTGATCGTGAGTCTCGCCTAGGGTCAAGCGTGGGGTTCGATTTTCGTTGAAAATTTACGACCCATCTCCAAAGCTGAATTCGTACGACCCATCCCTGTCTCTCACTGTTTTATTCCTTAAATTTTTTGATTTCTTCAGGGTTTTATGTGCATTTTGAGCACTTTTATAGGTTCTTCTTGTCAGGTGAGACTGAAAAGTACAATGAAAAGAGGTCACTGAACAATACATACTTTGATAACATAACAGAATTCTTTAAAGTTCTGAAAACTACCCACCTAAAAGACCTCGTGTGGCACAGTATACTCTAATTGACAAATCGGCATTAATATTTTTTGATATTCAATCATATTTTCTTACTGCAGGAACGCAAGTGCATGTATATCTCGTCATTGTCCTAGCCACACCTGGAAAAATAACTAATTCTTTAAACTAATAACTTATGCAAACCTCATCTGAAAGCCTAAAAGTGGAGAGAATCCTCTGCCAAAACCGAGAGAGCACGACCTCCTTATCCTCCAGCCGACACCACAGTAGAACCTCTCCCCCTCCCCCGCTTTGAATCCCGAACCTCAAGCTTGACCCTGGTCTCTCCTGAAGTACACATGACGAACCTAGTAGCCAGGAGAGAAGGGCTGTTCCAGCTTGAACTCGGTCTAATCTATTATATTTCTGTTGACGGCTAAGATGTGAAGGAGGTAGAAATACAAAGCCGTTTTGACTAGCAGACGCTGGTGGATTATCGAGATAAGCAGGATATACCCTACATTGTGGGATTCCTGAACCTAAGGAATGCTTCCCACAAAAGGTTGTTTGGAGAGATTCTAGGGACAAATGTACCGCTGAACATCTGGTTGCAGTGATGTAGGTGAAGAAGGGGCATGAGCGCAGCTAAACAAGGGTCTGCACTGCATTTTCTCTTGGCTTTAAAACCCGACCGAGAGCAGTAATCTCGTGCAAAAACCTGTATAGAGAAGATTCATCGAGAGAAAATTTTGATATCTCAGGAATGACCCGGAGGGAGGGCGGTAGAAAACCATACCATAAAGGGAAGGATGATAACGGTTAGCTCCAATTGTGGGAGTCCCTGGAACCCGGAAATGCAGAGGCGCTCATTTAAAATGGTTGTCCTCTCTTCATAATGCTAGTGAGCCCAACACATGCGGTTCTGCAGGAAAAGCAGCTGAAACGAAAAAGCTCAAGAGTGGGCAAGCGGATGGGCTCGACTTGACAAGGTAGGAAACGAGGTTATGGGGCACAGATGATGATAACGCCTATTCACCTAGCGATAATTTAAAAAGAACCGCACATGATATGGTGTTCGCAGCTCTAGGAAAATTGCTCAACAGCTTTGGTCCCAAATTTGAAGGCATTCGAGGGAGAACTGTGGAAGCACTAAAGAGGAGTGGAAAGATATTGAGGAACTGCGGGCCGTGCGACTCAAAACTGACCGCTCCGGAGATGAAGATGGGACGACCACAACAGCTCTCAAAACAGCGGCTCATGGGATTGCGGAGGAATAAGTCAAATTCTGCGATGGTCGTGAAATGAATACCTGCATCGATACGCATATGTAAAAGTGGCACGTGGGGGCTCAGGATTCGCGTGAAAAGTGCTTTCCGTTCGCGCTATAAAACTTCTCCATCGCTCCGTCAATAACAGTACTCTTCGAAGAAGGGGACGATCGTCTTATCTTTAGCTGAGTCCTAACACGTTATTAAATTGATGCAGCAAAAAGTGCTGCAGGCTCATAAGAAATAAACTCTGGAAGTTCTCTTGAAGAGGTTGACAATAGTGATAGTAACAGCGACAATATAGGGTGCGCATTAATTAAGGACCTCAAATTATCGAAGTGCCATAGTAACACAAACAATTAAAAACGGAGAAAACCACTTAGCAATCCTCTCTAAGGCCCTTAACAATCAAAAATTACCATCATTTCATTTCATTTCATTGAGACATGTGGCACATGTAAAGCGATCAGCGTGAGCACGCTCACCATCGCAGCGAGAAAGAGTATGAACAAAATCATTTAGATAACAAACAGAACAAAGGAATGAATCATCAATTGGCGAAAAGTAGTAAACTTAGAAAGGTAAGAAACACAGCTCGATAAGAGAGGATTATCAAAAGCCGCTACGGGAAGGAGAGGGAGAACAAGATTTAGTACGAATGAGTAAGTAAGGAGGGCACTTTGAATAGTATCTTTATTCAAAGTGCCCTCCTCTTGCGCGTATGGTCTTCCCAGACGAGTCGCAAACGCGTCGCAGGTAGTATGCAGGTAGTCCTCATCGAGATCATTCTACGCTTTCGTATGTTCAGCTTTGGGGGAATCCAAGTTGTTGCATCTTGTAGCTGAGATCTTGTGCTTGAAAAAAATGACCAGACCGAAAAGTCAAATGGATCCAGATCTGTCGAATGTGATGGCCATTTTTCATGGGCGACAAAATCTAGAAGCTCGCGTTGACGTACTGCTGGACGACACTCGATTTGTGTGCAGGAGCCGAGTCTTGATGAAGGCACCATGGCTTGCCTCCAAAGTGAGTAATGGACCATGGCTTCAAAATATTTTCCGGGACCGATTTCAAGGGTATTTCCTTATTGATCTTCACTCCAGCATCGGCGAACACCAGTGGCGTCTTACCATCTGAGGCTCTCGCACCCAAAACCATAACAGAGCACGGATGTGCACTTTTCCCGATGAATTTTCCACTAGAGATGTCCCGCTTCTTATCTGCTGCGAGAACCGATCGTTTTGTGGAATAACAACAGATTTTATTGTGAAAATTCTCTCGTCACTGAAAACAATGCTCCGGTGCGTGCCGCCTGCGACGCCTTCCTGACTCGTCTGAGAAGCTGCATACGTGCGAGAGGAGGGCACCTTGAATGAAGATTGTAATTTTTGATTGTTAAGGGCCTTAGTAAGGATTGCTAAGTGGTTTTCTCCGTTTTGATTGTTTGTGTTAGTATGGCACTTCGATTAATTGAGGCCCATAATTAATGCGCACCCTATAGTGATAGTTGATGATAGACGCGAAAGGATGTTCTGCAGTTGCTTGATCTACAAGAGTTTGTTAACATCTTTAGTGGCCGTCGTTTGTGCAGAACTGCCTTCTTTAAGGGCCTAAGTCAGAAAGAACCTTTGCAAAATCTAATGACCAAAAATCGACTTCATAACCATAATCTCGGCATTTGAAGGAATCCGAGATTGTGGATATAAAGTTCATGGCTATGGTGGACCGTTCCCTTTTCACAAAACCTCGGTATTTGAAGTGGTTGTTGTCCTTTGCCTTTATTGTTGCGCTGAACCGCTTCTAATCAAAAAGCTTGACACCTCCACGTGCTCACGCGAAACAAAAAGAGGAAAGAAAAAACAAAAAAAAAGCCCCCAGTGGAAGGAGGATGAAGTCAAGTTTGTTCCAGCTAAGCCGTGCTTTCGGAAATCTCTCTGTTAGTAGGAACTGGCGAATGTGATTGATTAAGCAGAGCCACAAAGAAAAAGCGAAGTGACAACGACCTGCTAGCTGGTTGGAGTTATTTGTTGGAGTTGTGAAGGCTATTACGATAGTGGTGGGAGAAAGCACGGTTCGTCGTGCATTTCGTACACCGGTTTTTGAAGGAGATTGGTAGCTAGATACATAAAAGACACCCAAAATACAAAATAGAAATCAGGTTTGTAAATGTTGAACTACCCAATCTATGCCATATTCTTTGAAGGCATCAGCGCGGCATTTGAAAAGGTCGTGAAACGATTAAGGACCGTTTTTAAAAGATGCTCAGTAACTGGTCACATTCATTAAATCTGTTTTTTACACATTCCGGTAATTTTGAACTGAAGCGAGGAATCGTTAGGTTTAACTTAGATTTCAGGAGAATCACTATGAATGAAGTTGTGCTATTGCTACGGTTCGCCACGGAAAAATCTGTCTCAAAGATTGTACACGAATTAGAGGTGGTAATGTACTTTTCGAAAGTGTGCTGGATTTTCTGTCAACTGGTCTTCATTTTCTGGTGGTTTTCTCGGTGTCAAAATGCCTAGTCCTTTGATTATTGCATGCATCCCAGAAAATATTGTAGTTCTGTGTTTGCGGACTCTCGTCTGCCCCTAGAAAGGGGCGGAGCAAAGGGCGAGCCGAGGACGAGATGTCGGGTCCCCGCCAGGACATGGAGGCATCGCATTTCTAATCACTTCCATTGGCGCTGCAGCTCTATCCTGAACTGATTTCGTTCTTGAGACAAGAGTTAGAATATTGTACACCACATTTGGAGATTTCCAGCTACAGCGCCGAGGCTTTTTTCAGGTCCGGCCACATTGCTTAGTACTAGGCATCGTCCGCATTTTCCGACCAGAAAAACAACATGTTAACGAATAACGCGACCATCCACTGGAAGGTTTTCAATATAAGGGGAATGGTTTGATCTATTAAAACGAGAGGACTGTGAGCCGGTTTCGCGCACAGTTTCAGATAAGCCTTCAATGTAGAGACGACCAAATCGTGAGCGGAATCACCCATAGTCTCTGGTTTAGGCGAAAATTCAAAGAATACACCTCCTTCCATCAACTGCCTCCACAACCGAGCTGGCTAAAAAATTACTTCGGAGTTCCCCATGAGATGCACTTCCCATTCATCTCCTATTAGGTGTTAGGTTTTTAGAAAACATCACGCCAATTAACGACGGTTTCGCGCGCCGCAAACTTATCCAAATAGAGCGGTGCGGGCAGGGCGGGAAGTGGGCGGCGGGCGGGAAATGTATAAAACGAACTCCCCCCCCCCCCCTCCTCCCTCCCGACTTGTTGCTGCATTGTAAGCTCCGTCGTGAGCTTAAACGGAAGGTTAAGCCGAGGATTAGAGCGACACGCACTGGTTTTTTAAAAACAAATCAATGAATGAAGATTGATGGGCATATTGAAGACACAATTTACAGCCTAAGGCAAGGAGCTTTTCACAGTTGAGAGGGAGAGGGTGCCGAAAGCGCATTCAATTCTATTCGTATGACGCATCCCGCGAAAGGATGAACGTCCACCTTTATCCGTACTCCTACTCATATTTATTGCGATTAATTAAATATTTATTTATCCACCTCTAAACGTTTTTGATCCAATTTGCTGAGTTTTTCTGCTCGATTAAGGAGAATTTATGCTGCGCAGCATACCCGACACCACTGAGGGTATGACAGGTTACAGATTACATAGGGTTGAGGTCAGAAACCAAAAGGGGTGTGCATTTAGCAAGCAGGCAGCGAAGATTATTCTCCGATTTATAGCTGATGGAAAAACGGCACAATTAAAGGAGCGCATAGAAGCCTATCCATTAAGAGATTAGGCCAGTTTTCGTCCTTTATTCCGAGCACTTTCCCACGGAACGCGAAAGCACCTCAGGCAGAGAGGGTCTTATCCTCAATGCATAACGTGAGTGCATAATTCACCTGCCCAGTATGCATAGCACACCAGATGAATTCGGCTTTTCATGAGACCACCCCCGTTGGTGAGCGAGCACCATGGCAGGGAAGGGACGAGCAGCTCAGTCCGGTCCTGTGCTTACATTGTGCTTCTTTTAGTTTGGTATTACGAAAATTACGCTTTCCCTCTCATCATGGAATGAAGGCGAGCAGCTGAGTCTTCCATCCTTCAAGGACGGCACAATAGGCAGCTTTCTGCTTCCTCCAGCTTAAAAATTCTGGCTGGGATAAACCGAGAAAACAGTGAAGGGCATAAACATAAACAGAAATCGATTTCAGTTAGGAATTTCTTGAAGCTAATGGGTTTTATGTTGTGCATTAAGGAATACCTACCTGGAGTTGAGAAGCACGCCTGATCCTGATCACCGGAATGGTATAGGGAATGACGGGAACCAGCTGAGTCAAAGAGTTAGCAGGAAACTGCATCAGAAGCCGTAAGGGAGAGCAGAATGCCTGCCGCTATCCGTCAGATCCTTACTGTCATAATTATCACTCTCAAGTCAAAATGTACACGTTTCAGACTTTCGTTGAAAGTTTCAAATTTACTCCCCCAGCTGAAGATTTAGTTTTATTTACTTTTTACTTTTTAAAGTTTTATTTACTTTTTAATTCTAATCGGACTAAAAACATTAGTCTCAAATTTATTTCAAAGAGCGGGAAGTCAGCAATTTTCTATCGCTTAAAACGAAGGATCGCGCCATGTACTCATTTAGCTCGTCACTTGATTAGTGGTGTAAACGCTGCTTCGAGGAAACAGCAAATTGAAGATATGTGTGCCTTTTACAACTGTTTTTGTTTAATCGTCAGCAAATGCTTAACTCCACGCAGTCAGAAATTTTACTATCAATCAAAGACAAACTGTGGAAAGCAAGTGTACGGCGCGATCACTCTTTCGGCTCAAGAAGTTTCCGCCTTTTTTCACTGCAAGACAAGTTTTAAACGTTTAACAATTAACATTTTCAAACATTCTTATATTCAATTCGAAGAAGATGTCTGTAGAATATCAAAGAATGTGCTCAGCTTTTGGAGCAAGTGAATTTAAAATTTTTAAAGAAAGTCATAGCTAAATCTCCTTAGAGAAAAAATTAGTCCAATTCTTTGGGAGTGTCTTTAAGTTTAATCCTGAAAAAGTTCGGATTGTTTTCAAAAGCGTCAGACGTGTTTAGAGTAGTGTCCAGTGTGATTGGAAATGATATGTACTTCAACAACTCTGAATAGGGTCATCAAAAAGCTTACTGGAGTAAATTCAGTAGCGCCTGCAACACCTGAAAGGGTCAGAGTCCTTAGGGGAATCACTATTCTGCGTTTGAGATGTGGTAATGTAGAATAAACATTTTGATAGCTATTTTATAAGCGTTCAAGGAAAGGATCAAGCAAACGTACCGGAGCTCACCAGAGTCAGCGAGAACCCGCTGGCTCTCTATATATTGATAAATTTAGATATTGGAGTGTGGTAATTGCTGCTTTAAAAAGGAGAAGTGCACTGAATTCCTTCAGGATCTAAAATTCGCCGAAGTTCTCTGAAATCAGGGAGCGCAAATCGAGACATCTTCATCAATATCTTAAATCTTTGAAGGTCATTGTTGCAGGGAAATATCAAATGAAATGCTATAGAAATCGAGCTGAATATTCGAAGTGAGGCTCTTCACTCGCCCTCTACGAAGTCGCCTTTCATGGAGTCGTACTTGTGGGCTATCGAATTGTCGAACTAAATGTATCGCACCTACCTTAACGTATTCAATTCACTAATCTGCGAATATGAATGCCATAGCACCACAATACGGTGTCGTTGCCAATTTCTGAAGTAGAGTAGTAACAAGTGACTGTATATCACCTGAAGTGTCGTGCTCGAGCCACGCTCCTGTTTGACTTTGAGCTGTTGCTACTCTTTCCATAACTACGAGCTCTTGGTTCCGGAGAGGGGGGGGGGGCGCCAAGAAGACGCTTTTCAGCGCAAATAAAATCGCTGCTGCTGGTAATTGGCAGGAAATAGGTGAGGACGCCGTGAAATTCGACACCGCTCGCGGGTTCCGGCACTCTACTAGTGCGCGTGCTACAAGATTTTCAAGGGACTCTTAGCCAGAGTAGTATGACCAAGACAAGTGGTCTGCGAGTCACTTAAATATTGACTTCTCTTCTGGAAGGACTGCCTCCGCGATGTATTGCAGGCATCCTTGTAGTTTTTCGACTGGCCACGTTCACTCGTATTTTTTTTAGAAGGTAATTGCTTGAGTTAGGCCTGGGGCGTTCAACGATTTTACAGAGTTCCTGCTTACCAAACGATGCAACGCCGGTAAATATTGTCGAAGTCAGAAAAGGAAAGGGAAAGGGACGCGCGCCTGATCCAGAATTTTCGGAAGATGTTGGATGGTAGTGTTGAAGCAAAGGAAGGCCATTTTGAGTGTGGTGTGTGAGATCTTGCGTCGAATTTTCTGTATGCTGAAAAAGAATAAATTTCTTAGTCTCCAAGTTCTCTCTTCGCAAGACCTCGATATTGAGCGGCCTAAGGCTTCTACTTGTTCGTCGTCTTCAGAGGCCTGCTGATCCACTGTTGATAACGACTTCGCCACGCCTTGAGCTGTTCCGCTCCATATTTTGCCCTCCACTTTTTTCAACAAGAAAAATCCTGCCGTCCTCAGGAAGACTTCTCTACCCTCTCCGGAGTTGACAAGACTGGGCCCTCATGTTGGCAGAATTCTGCTGCTTTCCCGATTACAAACGGTGTCCTTACGCCATCTTGGCAGTGAGTCCTGCCACCATCCTAAGTCTTGTCGTCAAAAGTTTAACAATAACGGTGAAGAATAAGGATGAGTAGAAGTTGTGCATTACTATTATATTTCGGTGCATGTATGCCACATATATCACTTCAGCTGCAAGATTCAGGAAGAGTTCACTTCAGGTCAGCTGAGCACACTTCAGTTTGACGCAGCTTACCATTAGGTATGCACTACATAATAATGATGCGCCCCTGAGTAAAGAAGCCCATAGATGCGACAAAATGAATTGTCTGCATGAAATTACCATCAACGAAATTCGAGAGTGTTGCCTTGGTCGATAGTCCTTCCATTCTACACGGAGGCCCAGCATTAACGCAACAATAATTCGATGCATAAAAACAGCTGGGAAGAATCAAAACGGATACAGCTTACAACATCACTCACTGACACGTTAAAGATCAGGACGGAGAAGTATCGTTCACAGAAGTCAACTTATGGCTTTGCGATGGGTATTTTCAGGTCGAGTGAGCAGCTATACCATCCGTGTCGTCCTTTCCTCTGATTTGTTTCCTCAAGGCGGATTACAGGATTGTAGGAAACCTAAGACAGCGGGGTGTCTAGGACTACTTCTAGCCCGATAGCATATCAAGATTGGCTCAGGACTTATATCACTACCAGACATCCAGCGGCCTATCGGCCGCCAAACGTCTGGTTGGGGCATCACCCCCAAACCCCGAGAATAGAACACCCCGTCTAGGCCTTCTTACTCGCGTTACAGTGAAAAACTGGATCTAGAGGAAAGCGGGACAGTAGGGCACAATCTTAAAAACTTGAAGCTTATCCACCGTTTATCGCACTTACGCCGATTAACTCTCCGAAGTACACATTCTCTGCGTGGTGAGGAACAGATTGTGATAATCTTGTGAGAGCTCTATATCGCTAAATATCCGACGGAAATAATAATCCACCGATTCCCGAAGTCATTCTTCCCCCCTCCCCCCGACAATACATAATACTCCTTACCCATGTGGTGCAGCCAGAGACAGGAAGAAAAATGTAGTGATACGCACACGCTCGCTGCTTTTCAAAGGTCATCTGAAAATCCAACGCATGCTTCGCAATGTTTGATCTGTGGCACATCTCTTGATCTAGACAACATTCCTGTCACATATACTTTGGACGATAGTGAGAAAAAGTACTAGTCCGCCCTTACAGGTTTCTTCCACTGATCCCCTTCCTACTAATGGTCCACCTTCACTGTTCTCTTTTTACTACCCCCCCCCCTCCCTTCACAGGACTCTCCCAGTTCACTGGTTCCCATTCACTGTCCCCTTCCCCCTTCCCCTCCTCTTACTGCCTCCCCTCACCTAAGTGGTGCCCTTTATTGGTCCCCTTCACTGGTCCCCATTAATGGACCCTCCTTTACTGCCCCCACCCCCCTTCACAGCTCCCCTATTACTGGTCTCACCTTCACTGATCCTTTTTACTGGTCCCCTCCCCTTCACTGACCGTCACTACTGGTCCTACTTCACTGGTCCCCTCTTCACTGGCCCTCCTTTAATGCTTTCCCCTTTACCGGTTTTCCCTTCACAGAACTTCCCCACTTTACTGGTTCCCGTTCGCTTCCCCCCTTACTACTCCCCAAGCCTCATCTTAGTGGTATTCTTTACTGGTCCCATTCACTGGCTCCCATTAAAGGTTCTAATCTTACTGGTACCTCCCCCCCCCCCCCACCTCCTCACTTCGCTGGTCCTCCCATTCTTCACTGGATCCCCGCTACTGGTCTCCTCTTTAGTGGTCTCCCATTACACGTGTTCGGAATCCGGACACCCCTTGCGCAACATAGGTGACACCTCTTCTGAAAACCGAGACACCCCTTGCGTGAAATCCGCAGTACCTCTTCTGAGCCCAGACACTCCTTGCATGACATCGGTGACATGTCTTGTGACCACAGACATCCATTACGCGACATTGTTGACACCTCTTCTGAACCCAAACAGTCAATGCACGACATCGCTGACATGCCTTTTGAATTCAAGCGCCTGTTGCACGACGTCGGTGACACATCTTCTAAATCCAAACGCCTGTTGAGCAACGTCGCCGGCATGTCTTTTGAACTCAAACGCCCTTTGCGCGTCATCAGAGACACTTCTTCTGACGGTCTCGACACAGCGTGGGTGGCACCTCGTCTGAACATGGACGCCTGATACTCGACTTCTAGGTAAGGCCAGACGGATGAGTAGACGGACGGACGGACAACCGCTAACTCCTTTATATATAGTAGGATACTATTTGCCTTCGTGGTGTGACCCATGATCCATTGCAGTAGGATCGGCCGCAAGAAATAGTTGTCGCGGTGCCGTCGGGAACTGTGGTCACATTTGCAGTCCGGGCCCCGCGGAGGCTGGCGACGTCGCAGCAACAGTTCTCAGTCGTGCATCCTACGGTGCCGACATGGACCACAACGGTCCGGATGCCTCATGCCGCTCCGTCTCTCGCGGATGTAGCCATAGCTCTCGGCGGCATTATCACACACCACAAGTGCTCGGGAATTGCCCTGTAGAGGGAAGTGGTCGATGCTTAACAATGGCGGCAAGGAGGCATGCCACGGAACTCTGTTGCGGGCCAAAGTGTTCCGAAACCTCTAGCAGAGACAGCGGGTAATACACCTCCATCATCAACATTTTCAGTAGCGTTTGTCCCGCTTGTTGGCGGGGTCCGCTCTTCTGGTGTGGTGACGCCATTTCTTCCGATCAAATGCTTGATCGGAATGCACACCAGCTATCTTTAAGTCCAAGTGCAACGTGTCTAGCCAACGTTGCTTCGGGCGTCCTCTGGGCCGTTTTCCAGGGACTTCAAGATTCAGGCCAATCTTACAGACGGTGTCGTCGTTAGCGCGAAGGACGTGGCCATACCATCGCAGAAGAGCTTCGCGCAATTTGTCGGCTATCGGGACGACACCGAACCTCTGTCGTATGGTGTCATTGCGAACGCGGTCCAATCGCGTTACTCCGGCCGTCCACCTTAACATATTTGTCTCCATTACACTGAGACGGCTTTCAATTTCCCTCGTCACGGGCCAGCACTCAGCACCGTACGTCGCTACTGGGCGGACGACTGTTCTATAAACCTTCGACTTGAGGTACTCGGGTATTGTCTTATCGCAGAGAACCCCAGTGAACGACCGCCATTGGGACCAGGCTGCACTTACGCGCGCATTCACCTCCAACTTTAGGCTGCCATCGGGCGTAATTGTTGACCCGAGATACTTGAAAGATGTGACTCGTGAGAGATCAGTACAATTGATCTTGATAGATCCGAGCTCATTCATATCCGGCGTCAAATACACCGTCTTTTTGACGTTTAGCTTGAGTCCGAACAATGCCAAGCGATCGCACCATTCCTGTGCCTGTCGCTCGAGTTCGGCTTTGTCTTCACATGCAAGCATGACGTCATCGGCATACAGCAACGTCCAGGGAGCTGCCTTTTGGAGATCTCGTATAATTGCATCCATGACGACCACGAAGAGCAGTGGGGATAGCGCGGACCCCTGGTGCACTCCGGCAGAGATGGGAAACTCCATCGAGGTACCCGCTGGTGCTCGTACTCGGCTTATTGGGCACGAGTAGAGGATGCGCACCCACTCAATAAGCTCTTTAGGGATGCCGTGTCGTCGCAAAACGTACCGTATAACTTCTCGCGGGACGCGGTCGAAGGCCTTCTCAAAGCCCAGGAAGGCAAAATGCACCGGTTTCTGTTTCTCGCGGTGCTTCTCTAGCAGAAGACGAACGGCGTGTATGGCATCAACCGTCCCACAGCCGGCAACGAAACCACACTGATTATTGGAAAAACATTCCGGATAATTCGCTCAAAGGTTTTCATGGTGTGCGAAAGTAGGCGAATCGGACGGTAGCTAGTGCAGTCCGCAGGGCTGCCTTTCTTCTTCCAAATCGGGATAGTCGTGCTTTGCTGCCAGCTCTCAGGCACTTTCTTCTCAGCAACGACGTGATTGAAAAACTCTGTCAGCCATTCAGCAGGACACTAGCCCTTCGACTCCCACAGGTCGGCTGGCAGGTCATCTGGACCAGTAGCTTTGCCTGACTTTATATTCCTCAGGGCTGCTTCAGTTTCGCTCACTGTGATCTTCTGAACGGGACCGTATACAGGTGAAGCAAAAGAAACGGCAGGATGTTCAAATTCTACATTCGAGATTTCCTCGAAGTAGTCGTGCCATCGCTTCACAGCCCTTTTACGATCCATCAGAAGATGGCCGTTCTCATCGTTAACGGCAAAGAACTTTTCGATGTCTTCTGCTTGGCGACAGCGAGCCTTGGCGAGTCGGTAAAGATAGCGCTCACCATCGCGCGTTTCCAGTTTTTCGCTGACTTCAGCGTAGTATGCGGCTTTAGCAGCAGCCACTGCCTTGTTTGCCGCTTTCCTCGCTTCCCGATAATTCCGCCAATTACAGACTGTTTTGTCACCGATAAATGCGTGATACAGCCGTTTCTTTTCCCTGACCTTCTCTCTGACATCGTCAGTCCACAGCCAAGCCTGCTTGTCGACCCAACGCCGTCCAGGCCTCATTGTGCCGAGTTCGAGGCGTGCAGCCGGGTTATCGCATCGGTAGCCTTTTTCCAGGTTTCCTCGACAGTTGTTACCGTCGGCAACCGAATGCGAGAGACAACAGCTGCTTCCTTCTCCTTCAATCGCCACCATTCAATTCTAGCCGTCCTGCACCGCTCGACACGTTTACACCTCGGAGGTGTGATCTTCAGCGAGCAGATCAGTGGACGGTGTGGCGTGGTAACCGTCTCATACGGCACGGCCTTCGCGTCTGTGACAAGGCCTTGGTCGCGACGCCTAACAAGGACATAGTCAATCTGCGTTTTGGCGTTCCCGCTATGAAACGAGATGAGGTGGGAGTCACGCTTTCAAAATTTGGTATTCACGATGGTGAGTTCGTGTGAGTCTGCATACTCAAGTATACGCTCACCATCGGCTTTGCGTGACCCATAGCCAAAACCACCATGACAGCTGTAACCGTCTTTCGCTGCTCCGACGTGACCGTTACGGTCACCTGCCACAACAACCATATCTTCTGACGGCACTTCCGCTGTCTTCTCATCAAGCAGGGACCAGAACTCGTCCTTGGTTTGCTCGGAGCAACCTGTCTGCGGAGCAAACGCGGAAAAGAAATGACATCGTCGCTCTTCAACGGCGACAATAATCTTCATCAAGCGGTCATCGAAACGTTCTACGCTTGCAATCGCGTCACGGAAACGCTTGGAGACGATCATACCGACACCACTGGTGGTCCTGGGACTGCCGCACAGAACTGCATTGAAGCCGCGGCCAATGTCCCTCGACTTGCAGCAGGACTACCTCGTCTCCTGCACCGCACAGAAATCTATCTTTCTTCGCTCCAGTGCTTCTACCAACTCGCACGAGCGGCCCGTCAACGTACCCACATTCAACGTTGCTACGCGGGTCTTGCCTACGTTGCGGGACTTTCGGACTAGTTCAGTTGCCCCTGATGCCGTCCTCGCATCAGGGACCCTCGCATACTTCTCACACTCGCCGGGCTTTGCGAGTGCGCGTCGGCTCCCGCGGACGCCGTAGCATTATCTCGGGAATTCTGTAACGTCATCAACCATATGATGTGACACAGAATGTTCGTAGGCCGGCCTGTCACTAGGACCTGTCGCCTGCATTCGATTGTCCGTGATTGGCTCGGCTTGCAAAGGCAAGCAGTTTCCAGTGGCACCAGGTGGAGGAACGGACATCGCCACCTGATACACCTCCATGGAATTCGTTGCAGAACGCGAATTCAGAAGGATAGTGATTACCGGAACCAACCGCAACTGATCATTTTTAGGAAGGGGCGTCCGCCTTAGAAAGACCTCACAACAAATTCCCCTTTGCTGTCGCTCATCATATGCGAATTCTTTCGCAGTTGCTCTGTGTGCTGCTACAGTTAAGGTACTCGAATTAGAAGATAGAGCTCCTCGATTATTCATGCTATCTATTCCTCTTCAAATTATACTAAGCTGTCTGTCAAGACACCACCGAGATAGCTATCAGAATTTAGTTATTGAGCATGGAGCGACCGTTTTTAGAGACCTCTTATCGGAGCATGATGCCGGAACGAGTCAAAAAAGGGTGTGCAGTATTTATGTCCTAACGCTAGATAGCCATTCACATTCCTTTAAGAGCTGCTCCTTGCTTGCCGATGGAATTTAGTTACAAGTTGTGGAGACTAAAATTTGGATCAGCATGATTGGGGGGAGATGTCACCTGAATGCTTGAAATTCTGATTTTGTAACATATGAGCGGTATGGTTTGCGCCATGTACTCGTCTAAACTCTTGCATTTTGCAATCGACTGATTAGTCATTTAAGTTTTTTTTTGTGCCAAGACTAGGTTTTCAGATGGATCTTTATTTAGCAGGGCCTGAAGTTTCGACTTCTCGTTGTCTTCAGAGGCCTAAACGTGGTGCATTAGGATAAGAATAAAACATTAAGGAAGGCGTTATTCAATTCCTTTTGGGATGCGCCACGCATACTACTTCTAAGGGATGTCGTGGAGGCGATTTGAATGCATATTTGGCCATACAATGACTTGAAGCGCCTCCTCCGACTGCGCTACACGCGCCCTGGTGCAGTAATTAGTAGAAAACCTCGTGTTGGCACAAAAAAAAACTTAACTGACTGGCAAATTATAATGCCGAGGTTTGAAGAAGAGAGAAGTTGGAGATTACCCGGTTGACTGATTTTGCTTTAATCTTCTTCTTCTTCTTCAGCGTTTGTCCCGCATCGTAGGTATGTATCAATAAAACCTGACTGATTTTGCTTTAATGCTTGCTATAATTTCTCCACAAAGTGGCACTATCTATTGATTTGTGCTTTTTTTAAGGGATATAACTTAAAAACACATTACGGCTTGCGAAAAGTGCAGGGAATCCTTTAAAAAGTAGGCCAAACTATATGAAAGGTTCTGACATTGCTGCTAGTGAAGCTTTGAAAGATTTATTTATTTATTTATTTATTTATGGGCATAGACGGATGTCTAGCGTAAAAATGAACAACGACGACACTTAAGAAACAAATGCATACTAACCACATCTTCCTGGTAATGCTTAAGCAAATAGTGACTGCAAAGCGTCAACAGCATTTAACATTTGGCATAACAGACTTGACCAGACAACCTCGTCAGGACCTCGTACTTACCAAGTAGCAAACTGAAGTCCTTGAGAATCCGATAACTTAGGAAATCTGATCTGATTCGTAACCTAGCAAATCGGAGTGACCTTTCCTCTTAGGAAGAAGGAAGAAAGACCTTTCCTCTTACAGAGCGTGCCAGTTCACCATCGATGAAATCTACTGGAGCGTTAACCAGCTTTTTAGCTAGAATTTTGTACAACATAATAGGATCTGCAACTTTTCGCCTAGTGTTCAGTGATGAAAGACGAAAATAAAGAGCCCAATGATGTCCACATGGAATTGAACAGTAACCCTCAGAGAAACACCGCATCATCAGCTTTCTGGTGAAGCCATTTTGTATAATTTCTAAAAGGTTAGTATCCTTAGTCCTAATTGGATTGAAGACAGTTGTACCAGCTTCCACGATAGGTTTTACATAGATTTTAAACGCCCTTATGTAAACCCCGGGGATAATAATTTTCAAAACCCTGAAGATGTTATATGAACCATAACTGGCCTTTCTCACCAATATTCTGCAATGTTTAGAAGAGCAAAGACACTCGTTATAGTGTAACCCAAATCTCGAACTTCGTCGACTTCATAAAAAGATGTTTGAGACTGATATGAAAGCACAGGGTAACAAGATTTCTGTGGCATGCAAATAGTCCAGATTGCCTCATGCCCCTCATTGAAATCCTGCATTCCAGACGTGATTAATTGTGCATGAGCTGTATGCTTGTTACAATCCTGTTATTTGTGCTTCTCTTAACGTTTAGAATTTGACAGTGCACCATAGCTTGTGGCAAAATGCGGGGTATCATAAAAAAAGCATAAGCGCTATATGAAACGTTATACCATTGCTGCTAGTAAAGATCTTGGAGATGTTAAGGGTTTGCATGAAGTTATAGTGCACTGTCAAGCTCCATACGTTAAAAAAGGACATCAATAGAGTCTGAAATGCAAGGTTTCAGACGGGTGCATCACGCAATCTTGACCATTTTCACGTCACAGAAATCAGAAAAGGGACACGAAGACGAAATTCCGGACACAGCACGGATGCGCATGCAGTCGTCAGCATCTAAATCGCTACTGTTGGGAAAAGGCTGATCACCTATCACTTCACTTCTGCGGCTTTTAGGGTGCACTCTCTCTCCGTGGAAGTTCGCAGTGATAGGCGCGCCTCAGGCTGACAGAGTGTCGTGTTCGCTGGCGCTAATCAATTAGGGATATTTGTTTGTTAGGCAGGGACGAGTGGCGAATATACATCTGTTTCCTCCAGCTCATCACACGACCAGGCCCCACTTGCTCTGCTAATGCTCATCAAGCTGCGATTAGCGCATGTCCGGCTGATGAGGTGCACTCGATCGTTTAGGGCGTGGAATGATTCCCAGTGCTCCTTTCACCTATCTCATGCTCAGCGCCGTTTTCCTCAAGAATTCGGAGCTGGGTACACACCAACTACGAGAGGATGGCAAAAATGCTTGGGCGAGCAGTTGCTCCACTAAGCATAAACGTATGCTGCGTCGTGGCCTAGATTTCGATTACAAGGACGTGAAACAGGATCTCCAAGATTTCGTTTTTCAGGTCACACTTTTGTTTAGTTTTTTGTTTTTTAGCAAGTCCTCTCATCTTCAACAGTTTGAAACTGCAGAATGAAGCCAATGATGTTTCGAGTTCTCAACCGCTTGCTAGACGAACAGCTGCACACAGCAGTGTTCTACCTGCATTGCTCTTATGAATGAAGCCTTAAGTTCTATACAGATTTTATCTACAGTGTTCAGTCGAAAGAAATGACGCCGAGCAACCCTAATAGCGCCCAGTGTAGTGTCGTTACGTCTCCTTTAGTACCTTGCAGAGTGCTTAATGTGAAGGCATATCCAGATTTGGGGCCGCTCCTCGAACACTATTCCTCCGCAAAGATATACGAGCAACTCTTGGTTTAGGTAGCGAAAGTTTGTCACCCAAATTGCTTCGACCGGCAAAGTGTTTCATCACAATCTATTGCAGACTACCCATTCTATTTGGTTGGAAAAAGGTCTTCAAAGATTTTCAAAGATTTATTACTTCACAACTACAATGTCAAAACAATTGGGATAAGCTCCGTTTTCTTCCTCTTCACTTCTCCAAAGACTTGGTACCCTTCTAATTCCTCTCGCTTAAAGGACTGCGGTTCTGGAGTCGTACCATTGCTGAATCCAATTTTTGAGGTCTTCAACCGTTTCAAATTGTTTCTCTCCAATTTCTTGCTTGAGAGCACTGCAGAGATGGTGGTCGGTAGGGGCGAGGTCAGGGCTATACGATGGATGTAACATTACCTCTCAGCCCAGCTCCTTTATTGTTTCTCTTGTGAGTCCTGCCACATGTGGTTTTGCAGTGAGTGTCTGACAGGGCATGGGGAATCCAGGCTCCAAATTTCCATGCAAAGCCAAGACCCTTCAGATGGATTCCCACTATCCCATGAGACACTTTGAGCCCTTCTGCCGGTTGACGTGTCGTCAGCCTACTATCGGTACGAAGAAGATGGAGTATTTCAGTGTCGTCCAATTCAGTTGGCCTTTCTGACCTTGCTTTGTCCTCGAGTGAATAATCTCCCTTTAAAAACATATATATATATGGTTAGTTTGGTCGGCTGCCTGACGTGCTGTAGTCCTTTAATGAATTCATGAAGAATGCCGTGCCGAAATTGGCCATGAGGTAGATCTGGCATTGAGTCCGGAAGAATGGATAGATAACGAAGTACAAGAAGGGTCTTGACCTGTGTCCGCGTGCGAACGGTAGACAAGTGTGATAGGATTATGAAATCAGCAATCAGTAGTGGCTAGTGTGTTTACAAGGAGAACGGTAAAGAAAAAAACTTTTCGAAGTGTAAAGAGACTTTTTCCAACCTAATATAAAATGTTCGAGGCGCACTTGCTGGCTAAAGTTTTTTGTGTCACCTTTGCAGTCTACATAAATCGGCCGAGAGAAACTTCATTTGCCGTTATTCTCGCAGGTCTTCGAAAACATTTTTAAAAGTTGATTCAGGGGCTCATTCACATTTAGTTGCTTTTCGACTTCACCACCTGACACATTTAGCCACACTTGAGAAACACGTGAGAAATTGAGGTTTTTAGCAACTTATCAAGTAGTTGGCATTGAGAACTCGGGAAGGAATTGGAACAGCAATGACGAAATGTATGCCTTTCTGAATTCGCCTCGCCTTTATCTGTGGCGATCAGCACACGGTCGGCTCGCGATTTCTTTGTCTAATTTCTAGGAGAGAGATTAAGAGTAGGTGTTATTCACTCACGCAACTGCAGTCACCATTATTGTCCTTTCGGAAGCCTTTGGTCAGTTGAATAATGTGCCCTCGAGCACCCAAACGTGCCGTTTGCTTAACTCTACCGCGACAGCGCCCCTTTTCGTCTCGCGAAATTGTTTTGGTGGACATTTCTGCCGATTAAACCAAATCAAAGAAAAAATCACCACTAATTAGTCCATTCATAGTAGCAGAAACTGAAAGAACGCTTTCACTGCAAAGGGTGAGAAACAACTGTTGTGCTCTGATACCCCTTTTTTGCATTTGCTGAAGCGCATAGCAACCTCTTTGACAACATCATCTACCAGTACTGTCCTAGGCTTTGGCATGCATTCGGATTGGACTTGCTTTTGTTAACGACCACTGCTTAGCTGAAGGCAATTCTTACGATCTCGCACTAGTTTCACCAGCACCGGAATGTTTTCTGGCAGCTGAGATTAATTACTCTAATATATGACCTATGGCCTACAAATGCCACTATTCACCTGTATCACCTGTCATCCCGTTGATCATCGACTTGCTCGAGCGGGCGCCAGCAGCGTCTCCATTCGTCCCTGTCGCGTGCCAGAGTGGTCCAATGGATCCTCCTCGCTCGAGGGACACGAAGAGCGTCATATCGGTCGTTCAGGGCTTTCACGACTATTATTGTGACATTACTTTACGAATATGGCCGATAAAATCGTCCTCGACGTCAAAAAAGTACGGCTGCTCCTGCTGGCGAATTCAGAAAGCACACCAACGCAAGCGATGCGGCAGACGCGGTGCCGCCTACGCGGCAGACGCGGTGGCAGCGGCAGTAATCCTTCAAGGCATTGTTGCCGCATTGCCGCGTTGGTGTTTGAGCGAGAGGGAAGAGTGCCGCGTGAACTCTAGCACGCGGCAGTGGAAGCCGCGTACGCGGCTGCCGCAAAAGTGTGCGGAGGGCTTAAGTCGCACTGGCTCAGTCGCGGCGAACCAGAGATTCCCATGCCTGAACCGAAACTTCACCGAAAAAAGGTAACGCTCAGTGTCCGGTGGAGCAGCAAAGGAACCACCCACTGGGAACTGCTCTCTGCAAACAATACTGTCACTCTTATTATATATTTCGGTGTGTTCTTCGGCCAGCGAGGTTATTAGAAGGAATTCATCTTATTGGCTTGACGCTTCGAACTTGTGTTCATAGTGTTCCACTGCGCCTTTGAAGACGGCGACAAGGTCGTAACGTCAGGCCAATAATAAACATTCCACTTAAACACCTCGCTGCCAGAAGAGCACATAGAAACATAGATTGCGAGAGCGCCGCGGTTTCAAGACGAGGGAACTTGGAGTTTGCTACTGTCACTAGCGCTGTCACCCACTGGCAACTGGATTGCGTCGAATCAGCTCCTCGTGTAGAACAAGACCAGATCTTCATGACAATGTGCGCCTACGCGTTGGGAAGGTGCCTCAGAAAAACATCACTGTTTCGGATGGTAGATATGTTCTGGCCATCACCGTATTCACCTGACTTAGCTACAACAGACTACCATGTGATTCTCCCGTTATCCTACCATCTGCTGAAGAGAAGCGATAGGAAACCACTTAAAAGGTGCGTCAGTGATTCCTTTTCATCAAGACACAGAAATTCCAAAGAAGTGGCATCTACGGATTCATAGATAAATTGCAATACATTGTAGATAATAATGGCGTATATATTGATTAGTGAACATATTAAAAGAGAGAAATAAATTTGAGGGACAAATGTCGAATTGGCGCTACACATTTTGAGCAACTTAGTAGTATAGTTCCTGAAAAGTTTGTTTTAACGTTGGCGGTCGAACAATACGTGAAAAATGGACGAATGCGGGAAAAATTGGTCGCTTTCCTACTAGGTGTACCAGCAGAGATAGGCAAAACTTGTTGCCGAGTTCCTACATAATTTTCGTCTCCAGAAAAATGCTGTCTCCCCACCAGTTGTGAGGGAGATGCTATTCTACAAATCAAACATTGCTAAGTTGCAAGAAAAGTTTCGTTAGTTATTTCTTGAGGCTTATATCCAACAGAAACCCATGACTGCTCAGAATGCACATTTTTCCTTAATCCAAAAACAATTTAATGCTCCACTCTCCTGCAGACATGGCATAATTCTTAATGAAGGCATCCGGCATCCATAGTTGATAAGAAAGCGCTAGGCTAGGGCAGAGTTCGATTAATATACTGCACGACGGTGGTCTTTAATGTAGGGTCCGTTCAACTTCTGTATAACAACCTTAAGTAGTACAGATCGGTCGTCATGCTGGTAGTATTGAATCACTGCCGTCAAATTCAGATTCAATACTACCAACATGAGGAAACTTGAGGAAAAACAAACAAGGAAAGAAAGAAAGAAAAACGAAAACATGTCTCCTCTCTACATGTCCTTGATTGACTGCTAGTCGTTTGAGTTGAACTAAAATCGAAACAGTGTATATGAATCCGGCTGTGGATTTCCAGACCGCTGATGTCCTCTGACTCTGCAAAGCAGCTACAAAGGATTCCTCACTCACATGTAAGCAGTTGCTCATCGGGACGGTTGCACCCCATCTGAAATATCCTCTTTCTTTGCATAAAAACGCGATCCTAAGAAAGAGCGTTTCCGCACGATTCGTTCTGAGATGTGGACCTCCACCGCGCGCTTGTCGACTGTCGGGCGTGGGCGAGGCAGTGTGGCACCCAAATGGTGCGCATTTTGTTCAGTCGTGATCATATTCCACGAACTGGTTAGAAATGCCGCTATGCCCAAAGCTTACGTCTGCCTTAAAGGCCCCCCAGAGTTCTGCGGCGTTGCCGCTGCCCTATCCTTCATCATAGGGCAGAGACGCAGAGCTCGCCGCCGGCGGCGTCCCTGCCCTATCCTTAACCATTGCGGCGAGCGGCGTTGCCGCAGAACTCTATGGGGGCCTTTAAGGCCCCCGCAGACTTTTGCGGCGTCGCCGCTGCCCTATGCTTAACCATAGGGCAGAGACGCAGAGCTCGCCGCCAGCGGCGCCGCTGGCCGGCCGGCGGCACCGGCGGGCGGCGTCGCTGGCGGAAATGACTTGAATCATTCCACCCGGCGACGCCGCTCCAGCGTCTGTCTGTCTGCGCGCTGCGCTCTGCCCTATCGCGGCGGGATCCAGAGCGGAGACGGTCGATGCGGGCGCGCGATCGTCATCGGGGCATGTTATTGTTAAGCACCAGTCGGTCCCGACTAGAAACAGTACAGTACCTCGCCGTCACCGCTCCCACTGATGATGAGTAAAGCCGCTGAGCGGCGCCGCTCATCGATTTCGCCGTCCGCCGTCGCCGCTCGCCGCAAAAGTCTGCGGGGGCCTTTAGCCATCTGATTCTTCTTCTTCTTCAGCGCCTGTCCCGCTTCGTGGCGGGGTCCGCTATTCTGGTGTCATGACGCCACCTTTCCCGATCCAGCGCTAGATCAGGGTGGACACCAGCCGCTTTCAAGTCCGTATGTAACGTATCAGCCCAGCGCTGCTTCGGGCGCCCTCTAGGCCGCTTTCCTATTACCTCGAAGTTGAGGCCTATCTTGCGGACGCTATCTTCCTTTCCACGCAGAACGTGGCCGTACCATCGTAAGCGAGCTTCGCGCATCTTGTCCGCAATCGGCGCGACACCGAACTTCTGCCGAATGACATCGTTTCGGATGCGGTCCAGGCGCGTGACCCCAGCCGTCCAGCGCAGCATCTTCGTCTCCATGACGCTGAGGCGCGTTTCAACCTCCTTGGTCGCAGGCCAACACTCAGCACCGTACATCGCTACCGGTCGGATGACAGTTTTATATATTTTTGACTTCAAGCGCTCTGGCATCTTCCTATCGCAGAGCACACCAGTCAACGAGCGCCACTTGGACCAAGCTGCACTCACGCGTGAGTTCACTTCAATCATCAGTTTGCCGTCAGAAGCGACTGCTGATCCCAGGTACTTAAAGACCGCAGTGCGTGGAAGCTCGATGCCGCTAACCTTGATGGGGCTGGACTCGGTAACGTCCGTCGTTAAATACTCGGTCTTCTTCACGTGCAAACTGAGTACAAACCGCTCCAAGCGATCACACCAAGCTTGCAACTCTCGCTCGAGTTCTCCTTTGTCTTCGCTAGCGAGCATCGCGTCATCGGCATAAAGCAACGTCCAAGGGACGGGCTTCTGAAGATCTCGTGTGATGGCATCCATGACGACAACAAAGAGGAGTGGGGAAAGCGCAGAACCCTGGTGTACCCCGACAGAGATGGGGAACTCCATCGAGGTTCCGGCTGCAGCTTGAACTCGACTCTTTGGACAAGAGTAGAGAATTCGCACCCACTCTATGAGCTATTCGGGAACTCCATGATGTCGCAAGGCGTACCATATCACTTCACGCGGTACGCGGTCAAAGGCCTTCTCGAAGTCGAGGAAGGCGATATGCACTGGCTTCTATTTCTCGCGATGCTTTTCTATCAGGAGGCGGGCGGCGTGTATGGCATCAACGGTGCCACAGCCAGCCACGAAGCACTGAATGCTGGAAAGCTGGACGATGTCCCGAATTCGTCCATCGACAATTCGCTCAAAGATCTTCATGCTGTGCGAAAGCAAGCGAATCGTACGGTAATTGGAGCAGTCTGCAGGACTGCCCTTCTTCTTCCAAATCGGGATCGTCGTACTTTGGCGCCAACTCTCAGGCACTTTTTTTCTCCGCCACAACCTGATTAAAGAACTTCGCCAACCACTCAGCAGGGTACCAGTACTTGGACTTCCATAAATCAGCTGCCACGTCATCAGGCCCAGTCGCTTTGCCTGGCCTCATCTTCTTCAAAGCCGCTTCAATCTCCTCCACGGTGATGTTCTGAACGGGGCCGTGGATTGGAGCCGTTGAAGGAATGGCTGGATGAGGGAACCCTACCGTAGAGATTTCCTCAAAGTAATCGCGCCATCGCTTCAGTGCCTTCTTGCGGTCCGTAAGGAGATGACCGTTCTCATCATTGATGCCTAAGAACTTCTCGATGTCCTCGGTCTGGCGATGGCGATTCTTTGCAAGTCGGTACAGATACCGCTCACCATCGCGAGACTCGAGCTTCTCGTTGACATCTCCATAATGAGTGGCTTTCGCAACAGCCACGGCCTTCTTTGCAGCTTTCTTCGCTTCTTGGTACTTCCGCCAGTTATCGGCTGTCTTTTCGCCGAGAAACACGTGATAGAGCGACTTCTTCTCTCGCACTTTTGCTTTCACGTCGTTTGTCCACAGCCATGTCTGCTTGTCGACCTTCCGTCGCCCAGGCTTCGTAATGACGAGTTCTGACTGTGCAGCTTGACGAATCGCGTCGGTCGCCTTCTTCCAAGTTTCGTCGACAGTCGTGACTGTCGGTAACCGCACACGAGAAATCACAGCTGCTTCCTTCTCTCTCATTCGCCACCACTTGATTCTTGCTGCACCGCATCGTTCGACCTGCTTCAGCCTCGGAGGGACGATCTTCAAAGTGCAGATCAGCGGTCGGTGCTGTGGTGCGACCGTCTCATACGGCACGATCTTCGCGTCTGTGACAAGACTCCGGTTGCAATCTCCCACACGGACAAAGTCTATCTGAGTCTTGGTGCTCCCACTGTAGTATGAGATAAGGTGCGAGTCGCGTTTTCGGAAAACGGTGTTCACTATGGTGAGGTTATGCGATTCCGCGTAATCAAGAATGTGCTCACCATCGGCGTTACGTGATCCGTATCCGAAGCCACCATGACAGCTGTACCCGTCTTTCGTAGCACCTACGTGCCCATTAAGGTCACCAGCGACTATGATGACATCTTTCGACGGTACCACTGCTGTCTTCTCATCAAGCAGGCTCCAAAACTCTTCCTTGGCTTGATCCGAGCAGCCAGTCTGCGGAGCATACGCTGAGAAGAAGTGATAGAGTCGCTCCTTAGCGGCGACAACGATCTTCATCAATCGATTCCGACACCACTGGTGGTCCTGGGACTTCCACATAGAACGGCCTTGAAGCCACGTCCTATGTCCCTTGATTTGCGGCAGGACCACCTCGTCTCCTGCACCGCACAGAAATCAACTCTTCTACGCTCCAGTGCTTCAACCAACTCGCACGAGCGGCCCGTCAACGTACCCACATTCAACTTTGCTACGCGGGTCTTGCCTACGTTGCGGGACTTTCGGACTAGCTCAGTTGCCCCCGATGCCGTCCTCGCATCAGGGACCCTCGCATACTTCTCACACTCGCCGGGCTTTGCGAGTGCGCGTCGGCTCCCGCGGACGCCGTAGCACTATCTCGAAACACTTGAGCTGTCATACACCATGTGATGTGACACGGGTCTTCGTAGGCCGGCCTGTCACAAGGGCCTGTCGTCTGCAATCGAGTGTCCGTGTTCGGCTTAACTCGCAGAGCGAGTAGTTTCCAGTGGCACCACGTGGAGGAACGGACATCGCCACCCTTAGCCATCTGATTGTGTGCGTGTTATTCGTTGTTAACGTCCTCTTTTTTCTCTAGGTATCCTCAAATAACCTTAATGTGGTTTTCAGCCTCCCCCTTCAATGGAAACTGTCCAAATTCTCCAAGGTCGTTAGAGTCCGGAGCAGAGGTTTCTATTGTTCTCTCCTTTGTTTCTTCTTCCGGCTGTTGCCTCACTTGACTTTCCACTAATACATAACTCATAAATTTAGATGTGGATGAAATATTATAGTATAACAGTATGAATGCCTCAAAAATTGTGTTCAAGCAATCCGAATTTGGTAGGGATTTTTCAGAACGACACACAACTGGTAATAGCATGCCTTTTGTTTCTAGGGAGTGTAGAACATTGAGTGGCCGCACGTGTACAGGTGTATGGGTATCTTAGGGTTCTAAAATTAAGTGCGCTTTCACAGCCACAGAGCTTCTCCTTACAGTCTAATATTAAGTTTCACTCAGTTTAGATTATTACAAAAAAGGTGACTCTCGAGCGCGAAGGAAAGACTAATGGGCTAGACATAGGAGTGCATTGCGTACTGACAACAAACCCCCAGCGGTTAAATGATACAGTACCGGACATGCCGCTGCGTCCAACAAGCACAAGCAGCGCGAAAGGGCGCCGGAGAGCGCCGTTTTCCGCTCGCCACACATCGCGCCGGATGCAAATCGTTTAGGGCGCGGCGTCCTCAACTTCTGGACGTTAGGAAAGGAGTCAGCCTTGCGCTTGGACGAGCATGGCCTACTGTTTGGAGCTAACTGCGGGCAAGGCGTGCTGTGTACAATGCATATAGGCCCGACAGAATCAATCGAGTGGGCGGTACAATCTATAGAGCCAGCGACAGCTTGTAGTGCGCCATGAACAATGCACATAGGATCGAACCTATCGATCGAGTGGGCGCGACAGGTTGTGGAGTGAGCGTTTAGGGAGTTTTCTCAGAAATCCCTAGCCGCCCTACTCAGGCATTGCTTAAGAACTGTCCAGCTTGCATTTGGAGTGCGCCATGAACAATGCACATAGAATCGAAAATATCAATTGATGGGCACGAAAGCTTGTAGAGTCAGAGTTTAAGGAGTTTTATCAAAAATTCCCAGCCGCCCTACCCAGGAGTTGCTCTAAGACTGTCCAGCTTGCATATGGGGTGCGAGAACAATGTATATACAATAGAACCTATCAGTCGAGGTGGCGCGACCGCTCGTAAATTACCCGCGCGGGCCTGTTTGGAGTGCGTTAACTATTTCAAGTGTGAACCCTTCCGGCTGCAGCTCGTGGGTTTTGTAGTAAGTAAGAAGCTCTAGCAGCTTGTTAAAACACGGCGAGTAGCCTCGAAATTTGCTTAACCGTACAATGCAGAACTGGGCGCTTGTAGTGCAGTCCGAGGAGGTTATGGTTGTCGCATGCACCGATCACCAGGTTCCTGGTTCAGATTTTGGGTTTCCCGTCCAGGCCACCCAAGAGTTCCACCCCCTTGGGTCGATGGATTCGTACCAGTCTCGTCTGGGAACGACAAAGCGCTGATTCGTTCGTGGATCGGCTACCCACAGCAATCAAATACGCATTCAAATCACCTCCACGATATCAAGTAGAAGTAGAATGTGTGACGCATCCCAAAAGGAATTGAGTAATGCCGTCCTTTAAGTATTATCCTTCATACTATGAAGAGCTTCATCGGGCACATGGGTAGAGTAGCGATGGCTTTATTAAGCAGCTGTACACCTTACCCCTACTGTCTGCTATGAAATTGAGCAAGGCCATTCTGCGAAGAGCGCTGACTCCAACCGCAGATGAACACCAGGGCGCCCCTACCTACACGTACGCGCTGGTCGAACTCCTTCAAGAGAGCCCTAAATATACGATATGACGCTTTCAGTGTCACTCAAGCAAGAAGAATTCATTGGAGTCCTCGGCACTTCGCAGTGTTGGCTAAAGACGTTGCTGGCGCCAGCTCATACAAGGGCTACAGATGATACAGCCGATGTCCCAAGAACGGAAATGAGGGGATAAAATGCAATTGTATCACAGCTGTAGCATACAAGTGTATATATGGGAGGTCAAAACAAAAGGGGCCAGTCATTCCAAATAAGCTCGTTGCCGATGCTTGTTGAGCTGCAACTTTAAATGGGCACAGCACTGTGGGGGACGGTCAGGAGGTACACCGTCTCTTGCTGGGAGGAGTGCAATCTTCCTCTTATCCCCCTTGCTCACCCATCCACAACCTCCTAGGCTTCACAAAGAGTCTAACGGCTGCCTCACGAAGCCTTTGACAAAAAGCAAAGGCTTGCGGTCCGCAGAACAACGGTGTACCTCCTGACACCACGTCCCCAGCAGGGGGTGTGTACCAGTCCGAGGAGGTTATGGTTGTCGCAGTGCGGGACTCGAGTCGAGATGTTTGCGCTGCCCTTCCTGAAAATAGAGGGGCATTCCTGCGAGTTCACCAAAACAACCGTTCACACCCACAATCTAGGTAGTTGCTCGGCAAGGGTGATCCACCTTCGCCCAGTTCACTGCAACTTTTGTGCTACACTTGAAGAGAAGAAGCAATGCCTTCGGGTGAATCTGCTTCCTCGTCCTCTGCTTATATGCTTATCTGCACGCATTGTAGATGAAAGCTTGAACATCACTCGACGAAGGCCGATGTCAATTGCGTTGCAACAACTGCACGTCTTCTTAACACTGTTAGCTTTGCCCCCGACTCCGTCAAAGATTATCGTTGCCTAGGAGACGTCCACCCTCTGGCCTGATCGGCCTTGCTATACCCGCCTGCCTATCAACGATATCACGGGTTCGCGTGTTCTGCTGCCGTCGCTGCGCTTGGTACTTGTCTTCTGCTCACTGCGTTCAGAGAATCAAACCGCTCTTGGAAGGTTGCAAGCATATTGTTCATGAGTCCCTTGAATTCGTCGCACAACCCGTCACAGGCTTCCGATCTGCTATATCCTCACTTACTCGTGCGCTGACAGTAACCCGCTTGATAGACCGAGCCCGTTGTTCGGTTGTCTATGGCATCTGGCATACCTCGGAGTCGCTCCAGCGACTGGCCACTGCGATAGTGTTGCGTAGGTAGCTACGAACTGCGTAGCTACCCTCTCAACACTATCGCCGCGACGAGTCGCTGGAGCGATTTGGAGGTATGCAGATCTCTATAGCATGGTGCAAAATTTGACTTTCCTTCCAAAGTGAATGATAAGCAGTGTGCGAAGAGAGTCCTCTATAAGTCATAGCAGCAGCTGACGTGTTCGAATAAAACAGTTGGCTAAGATATATAGCCAGATAATAGATTGATCACCTTCTGAAGAGCGCGCATTTAGATGGAGCATCGGCTGTGCCTGGTCATTCCCTGCATGACCAGTCGTTCCGTGAGTCGTCAATTTGCTCGACCCAGCAACGTCTTCATGCGACTACGTCGTATGCCAGACTAGCCCATTAAGCCCTCGTAGCTAGAGCGAGATGAAAAGCGTTATATCTACCAGAGGTGTGCGTTTAACCATTAACGATTAACCGATTTATCGGATTTACCGGCATTTTTCGTTAAAAAGTTTTAACGAAATTTAATTACAAAAATTTCTGTTAAATTGCATTAACGACTTTTTACACTCCATTTTTGAAATTTTGCTTTTCCTTCATGCAATGCATTTTGGACGATTTTTTTGGATTCGTTTTTGCAGTATCGTTGCGATACCGAGGAAACCGTCTATTACTTGAATCAGTGGAAATAGGCAGTCAATATCGTCCTCGTACTTCGAGAATGGCTGGCATTTTTCTTGCTCCTGACCAATTTATTTGCCTGCGCCCTACTTTTCTCTGCTGGAGTTTCGCGTCGTTGGACTTCCTCAGCCATTTTTGGCGTTTGATTGCTACATATTAGTTCTTCATGCTTAACAACCAGTCAATTTTTTCACAGTTTTTTGTGATACTTGCTTCCAAGTGATTCTGAAAGGGCACAGAAACGCGACGAAAACGTCTCGAAACACAAATAATGCGTGACAACAAGGACAAGAAGCGAAACGATGGATGAAAAAGGCTCTTTCCTCCTTCTTTGCAAGTTTTCCGGAAAATAGGACCGGTTCTTCTTGCAGAATCAGGTGATGATTGCAGGATTAGTCAAAGCATCATTGGACGCCGCCTGATAGATGGGGCGTGGCTGCTGTATTGCCATTGCTTAGCTTTTATTGAATCTCGTGCCGTACATGTCAACGATTTTGCTCAACCTTTTCGTCTTCTTCGAGAGCTCTCGTGGAAGTTTTCTTTTGGAGAAGCATAGTCAGCATGCACATGAAACAGTGAACAAATTTACCTGAAAGGAATGAAATTAAATGAAAATCAGAAGAAACCGATGATCACTCTTCGTCAGTTATTATATAGGACGTTCGTATAAAAACGGCTAATTTACGTGCAGTCTATTGACACATAAAGATTTTCTCAAAGCTTTACGAAAAAGGTATGTTTTTGCCGGTGCAGGCTTGGCTCTAGCAGGAAATTCCCCTTATGTCTGCGGATTCTTTCGCCTAATTTACGAGCATACTAAAACACTTCTTCAATACCTGATGTGCTCTACGAAAATAGGATGGAATTGAGAAAGCCAAAGCACATTCGAACCTCAAGCAGATGTATTGTACAGCATGGCACCAGGTGCTTCAAAATCAGAGCAGACAATTTCTGGAAATTCGTGAAAGAGTAATAGATAGTGGCGAATTTTGGAGAAGGAGGGAAAAGGACAAGGTAGAACACTTCCAATATAGGGCGAGAAACTCTCTTATAGATACGCGTGTTTCATACATATTTCGTTTAAAAATGTACTTGAGAATTATGGAGAAACAATATCAAATCTCAATGGTTTGTTTTGCCTTCTCCCTTCAGAAGGAGAAGGAGAGGAGAAAAGAAGGCAGAGGATAAAGGCTTAACAATTGAAAAACGTTGCTTGGGTGGCAAAGACAAAAATACTCGATGCAATAGAATTCGATTCGATTAAAAATTTATCAACGGTCCGTGGCTGTTTATTCGATTCTCTGCTATCGTCTGCAGTAGGAACAGAACCAAAAGGACCATTCTGAAAAACAGGCAGATCTACGGACTTCGTCAAAGACGAACTGAATCAAAGAATTTGGGATCTATCCTAGTCGGAGGGTGGCATACATTGTTTTTGCGTCTCTATTCCCTACGTTTCGATTCCACGAGAGCTTTAGCTGCTGTCCCATAATGCGAGGGGTTTCGTTTAATTTCAGTGGATATGATTGTGTGGCAGGGGATGACCTAGGGAATTGGCACTTTGGGGTTCCCCCTCCGACTAGGATAGATACAGATTTCGCTGTAGACATGTCATATTGCCATGTATATGGAGTCGAAAAAATCAGTAAAGTAAAAGATCTGAATTTTTGCATACTAAAATAGATCCAAACTGACTACAACTAAAGAAATTTTACTTAACGAATTTTCCGATTTTACTGATTTTGACGCAAAAATTTTTCGTTAAAAAATGGTCGTTAAAAATTTACCGAACAAAATTTAACGCACACCCCTGAGATCAACTTAGGGCTTTCATCCGTATCGTCAGGCTTTCACGATGATGTCCATGTAAACCGTTAGTGTTCTTTCGACAGTTTCGTTACAGTTCTGGTGAGAGTGTCGACCGAACATTTTTATACTATTTTCACGTCGAATTGGACACTCTTCAAATCAAATTTGACGCTCTTTTATGCTAGCCTAAGACATTAGAAATCAAAGAAATCAATAACTTTTCCAAAATAAGATGAGCTTCTTCTACATTGAGCTAGAGACTTTCCAAATAGGTTAGAATAACTTTTTGTTTAAGGAAAACTCCAGCATAGTTTTCTTCGGTCTTAGTTCATCTAACCAATAAGTGAACACATTTTGGGCTGTCGCAGAATTACTCTCCCTTCGAGGCATGTATAAATAAATTGTTTATCCTAAATCACTATCGGAAGCCATACATACCGGTCGGTAGGTTTTTTCCGCTCTTTCAAAAAACACATGTGGATCTCTGGATATGCGGTCGCTCTAATTTCTCTAGCACCTTTTCGAGGGCTCCGTAAAATCATGAACCGACGCGACTACCGAGTCATCATGCTTTACCAATTTAAAATGGGACATTCTGTGACAGAGGCATACGTTTTGAGAGAGCCGTCGAAGCAAATTCGGGACGATTACACATCCGTCAGCAGAAGACCTTGGCGTACATCATAGTGCGGTCGTAAGACATTTGGCTAGAATCGGTGAGGTGAAGATGTCGTCGAAGTGGGTACCTCATGAGCTGGCCGATGAGCAGCGTCTGGCACGTTTCGACACTTGCTCCATTCTGCTCGTTCGCTTCAAAAATGAGCCTTTTGTAAGCCGTGTTATAACTCTAGATGAAAGATGGGTCCCTTACGATAACAGGAAGCGGGGGTTTGTCGGGGTGATAAGAATGTTGCTCAAACATGCTTGCCTAAACCCGACCTTCACCCGAAAAAGGATATGCCTAGGTGACAGTGGTGAGTAGAGGAGGCCGTTCCTGTTGCAGGACAACGCAAGGCCACACTCCTCACAAATCACTCGGCGAAAATCGACACATTTAGGTGTCGAAGTTCCCCCTCACCCACCACATTCTCCCGAGCTTTCCCATACTGAATGTCACTTCTTCCGAGCTCTTGATTCTCATTTGCATCAGAATCAATGCACTAATTTGGCCGGTGTTGAATGTGCCCTCCTTGATTTTCTTTAGTTCCTGTGATCTCAGTTTTTATCGTAAAGGATTAGATTCTTTACCTGTTCTTTGGCAATAATGTATTGATTCCGGTGGCTTCTGCTTTGATTAATAATGTTGTGATTAAGCTGAGTTATGGTAGTTCAAAGTAAGCGGTCCGTTTCGGTGATTTTCGCAACAGTCTAACATTTTGAAGGTGTATCAAAGTTCTAATTTTTTGAGAAAAAAATTGTTTAAAGCTTGTTCAAAAGAGTAAGAAGACGTTCATTTTTTGTGACAAAAAAGAGACTGCGCCATGTCCCGATCTAGGACGCCGCGACTTCTATTCGATTGATAGAAATGAAATGAAATGAATGAATAAAATGATTTCTGAAATGAATGAATAAAATGAATTCTGTTTGCATGGAGTTTGAAATCTATTACGATACAACCAAAACAACTGTAAAGACATACATATCCCCTCTTCAATGGTCATGTGAGCGGCATTTACACTACCAATCAAATAAAATATGTGGCGAACTTATTGAGTGCATGGCGCAATCTAATTTCTTAATGCTCTATGTACACTCTTCTGTGTTATAAGGCAAATTTAATTCAGTTATTTTTTCTCTAAACATAAAATTTTTACAAAAATTGTTGCTGGTGTCGCAGCGGTGGCCGTTCCATTTGTGGTTTTGCTATACCTCCCGATATTGATGTTGTTAATTTTATCTGTCAATAACACAACAAGGAACGATTCCTATTTAGTTACCAAAACAAACAACAAATATCCCATCAAGGTCGAGTCGACACGACTCAGGAAAGGGTAGGAGGAGGAGGATTCGTCGAATCTCGACGAGGGAGCTCTCGGAAATGAAGAGCGGGATTCGGGAGTCCTGTTGAGGGGATTCTCGGATTGAGGAGCGGTATCTGTGGCGTACTTTTGACGGGGCTGTCGGAGAGGAGGAGCGGGATTTGGCGTGCTGTCGACAGCAGGGGTGTGCGTAAATGAAATTTGAAATTTCGTAAATCGTAAATCGTATTTACGAAAAAACTGTCGTAAAAAGGTAAACCGTAAATCGCAAGCCTCACCTGAACTGTAGTGCAGTACAACTTAATTTCCAGAGGCTTCTGCTAATGTTAATCAGATGTGGTTCAATATTTATTTAACCATCGTGTTAGTTTCAGTTTGCAGCTTAATCTGAACAGTTTTCTTACCAAACTGTTTCTCTTGCCACGGCTTCCTGATAGTAGAACATAGTCCGAACCAAACTTTACACCTTTCAGGAAAATCGAAAAATTGTGGATTCAAAAACTTCACTCAAGCCTATGCATGGCATTCCAACAAAAAGCTTGCATCGATTCATTAAATTCCTAACTTCTACCAATACTTTAGCTTGAATATAAATCTAGGATTTAGTGGAAACAACAGCAGAAAAATCGCTTTCAAAACTAAAAATTAAAAAATAAAGTTTCACCATTGACTAATGTGCCGGTTTCCTGCTCCCGCACTTGTAAGATTTCGAAAACTTCATAACGCTTTCACGACACGCGCGAGGTTTTCAGGTGTCTGCCGCCTGAGATAGCGCGCATTGTTTCCTCGCGCTGATTACTTCTATTATTTTATTTGTATTACTGATTCGTTAGGTATGAAAAAACAGTGACACATGAAGTTTTCCATGGACTATCTTGACTGTAGCTATTAGCGGACTCATTGATTAAAATTGTGCTACAGAATGTTTGATAATTCTCCATGAACTATTTTTGTGATGGTGTCCGACGACATCGTCGACAATGTCGTGAAAGGGATAACATTGCTCTACCATTTAATAACTTCCAGCACTTGCACGGGCTACCCTTCGCCAACTCTGTAACGAACGTTTGCTCTCCGAGAGCCTGCAGCATCGTAAGCGGATTAGATAGTGTGAATACGATAAACTCCATCACATAACCGAAATTGGAGATCAAGACTGTCAAAACCAGTTCGACCTTTTCTAGAAATACTACGGGGTCGATTTTACTGCATCTTCTATATCAATTTGCTCATAAGGCACAATGCAAACCGATAGAACAATTGGTACATGTCGCGAAGATGAGCAGTATTGGTAGGTGGTG